>CM037855.1:41906353-41937426 GCA_021234595.1 Delia radicum | reverse complement strand
TCATCACAACAACAACAACAGCAAACAGTACCGTCCATAATTGTTGTTTAGTGTTGCCAGAAAACAATTACTTAATCCCCTTTTCAAATTAGGGTTTTCAAAAATACCCTAGTAGTAAAGGGTGTTGTTTATACAGGTATAGAACTTTAAGTTGGCAACGCTTTTTTAACTGGCTGCTATTTTGTCAGCTGTCCAAGTTATTTATGTTTAGTTTGGTTTGGCCATTTAAACATAAATAGAAACATGAAATGACGCTCTGAACAACGCTTCCAAACTGTGCATATTTATTTTGAAAATCATGGTTCTGTTCGAAATACGTATCGCGAATTTGTTTAGCGATCAAGCTCACTTTCAAACTGCTGTATGATAATGATGATAATCCTCAAGTGTATGTTGAGACACCGTTACATCCAGAAAAATGACTGGTTGGTGTGCTTTATGGGCTGGTGGAATCATTGTTCCGTACTTCTTTAAAACGATGCTGGTCAGAACGTAACAGTCAATGGTGAACGCTATAGAGCCATGATTACTGACTTTTTCGTTCATCAATTGAAAAACCATGATGTGCAGCAGCTGTGTTTTCAACAAGACGAAGCAACAATGTTACACATCGCGTGCCACAATTGTTTATTGAAGGAAACGTTTGGTAAACCGCATAGTTTTACGTTTCGGACCCTTAAATTCGCCTCCAAGATCGTGCGATTTAACGCCGCTGGAATATTTTCTATGGGGATATGTGAAGTCGCTAGTCTACGCCGATAAGCCCGAAACGATTCACCACTTGGAGGACAACATTCGCCGCGTTATTGCCAATATACGGCGACAAATGTTGAAAAAAGTCATCGAAAATTGGACCTCAGATTAGACTACGTCCGAGCCAGCCGTGGCGGTCATATGCCAGAAGTCATATTTAAATTATAATGCCAGAAGATTATCTTTCGAATAAAGTAAATTGCATCGTCAATTTAAAAGACTCATCTTTGTTTAATTCCACAAGTTATATACCTCTATAAAAAACACCCTATACTATCTCTTACACCTGTTAACTTATCTCAAAATAAACAAAGTTTAGGGCTTAACCATAATTATAAATGTCAAATTTACATAGAAGTATCTGTGGTTTAAGCTAAATTCTGGTTATTTAAAAAAAAAAAGTTATTTGCCTTAAGATGCCCCCATACACTACGCAATATTTTTGTGCAACTTTTGCTATTGTGCAAAATATTACCAGTGTGTATGTCATATTGAAAGGTTGTACAATATATTGGAAAAAAATCGAAAAGGTTTTTAATCTTATTGCGCAACCAAGAAATGTGAAAATACACTGCGTTGCATAACTATAATTACAAATGATTTTTGCTATTTTTTTCTAATATTACAAAATTTTTTTTTAGAATTTTAACTGTTTTAAAGAGTGTAATAACTTATTTAAAAGACTACACTGAGAGAATTATCTGCATGATATCAATGAATTTTTGCATTAGATCTATGAACTGTCACTGATACTTAATGCATTTTGAGAATTTTGTATGTATTGTTGATCTTTTCAAATTGTATTTTCATTTTTAATTGTCAGGTTTGAGATCATAATTAAATGTTACTATTACAAATAAAAAACACTATTGTTAATAAATGTAAGAAAAGGTGAAACAAATCTTGTGGCGATCAGCGGGTAGAGGGAGTGACGCACTTTCGACCTAAAGGACTAGGTCATCCTTAGCCTCATTGTAATACACCACCCACAAGAAACACAAGGTTGGATCAGGTATATATATCAACCAACCACAGAAAACAACCCGAACAACATGATTTATTTTCTTCTTTTCTTACAAGTTTAGCCAACAGTTAAAAAAAAATAATGCATTTTTTCATAAAATTTTATAAAAATATCATATTTATTAAAAATTTCATACGACTAGTGAAAAAGTTTCTTTAAAAACAAAGGTCATTAAAACTGTGAAGCTGTTTCACGAAGTTTAAAAAGTTTTTCATTCCCACAATTGCTGTTTTTGGTAGGACTGTTTAAACATAAATTTCTTTTAAAGCTGATTTTTTTATGATGACAAAAAGTTTAATATTGATGGTCCAGATGGTATTGAATGGTATTTGTACTGGAGAGACCTACGTAAGGAACCACGATATTTCTCAAAAAGAACTTTCGGAGGCGGAACTTAATGGTTTTTAATGCGCTTTTTGTTTCGACGGAATAGTTGATTTGGCATTTCCAAGCTTCAGAATGACTTCTTCTGATTAGAAGAGAAATGGTGCTATTTATTGAAAAGAGCAACGATTGAAGAAAATCATTTTGCAACAAGACAGTGCATCAGTACACAGAAAAAACTCAAATGGGTTTCAATTAATATACTATTAATCGATTTGCATTAATTGTATTATTTTTAGCAATGGTTTTTTAATTTCTAATCCTCTAAGTGTTGAAAAACTTTTTGCTGAATCTACTAATTTTGTAGCAAAAGATTTTGCCTGACATTACCGTTTTCTTTGCAAGCATCCCTCCTGACTAAAATTTGCTGACTCCGCAAAATTTTTGCTGCCTTTACTAACTTTTTTTTTTTTTTTTTTTTTGAGTGTACACGTTTTTTTTTTTTAATCAATATGTTTCCTTTTATTGCAAATATATTCAAATAAAAAAAAAACGATTAAAATCTAACACTTATTTTAAAAATAAATTTTTGGCAATTTTTTTTTAACACTTTTAAAAAAATTCACACTGTTCTTATTAAAATTTTGACGACAGAATGTGCTATATAACCAGGAGGGGTTTCAAGGGGTGGGGTGGTAATGGGAAATTCATGCCCCCCCCCCCCCCCCCCCCCCAAAATGATACTTTCAATACAAATATGTAAAAAAGATTAAAAAATTAATTAAAATACTCTACGTAACCACCCCCCACCCACCCCCCCCCCCCCCACCCGAAAAATACATATTCCTATATACTTAACTATTTTATTACGTATCCAAAAAAATCAATTCCCTTAAAAAGGAACACATTTTTATTTTTATAAATGGGACAAAGCACTGAGCACCATGTTGCTCTCACCACAGTTTGAGAAGTCCTGGTTTCGGTTATAAATACATCTACTAACCACTATACTCACAAATAAACTTATTAGACGCAATATGCATTGTACCTACAAACAAGATGCATAAATAGATTATACGAAATATTTGCAAAATAAAAAAATTTATTTCTTTTCAAATGATTAACAAAAGGAAGTTATTAATATGTCAAGCTTAAAGAAACACAAGAACAAAAACAAATTTTTTCAATGGTTATTTGCACTTTTAACCCAATAACAACAACGACGACAATAACAATAACAACAAAATGTATATTAGCAAAAAATATCCCTTCTTTTGTTGTTTTGCATGTAATTTCAAGGACAACAAATTTGTGAGTTTTTTTTTTTTTTTTTTTTTAAACCAGTTTTAAAAATAAAAAAAAACAATAAAAACAAATGAAAACTAAAACTTTAGAATGATGGCATTTGGCCTATATATGATTCCAGGTAAGCTTACGTTTTCTTCGGTGTGTTTAGTACACAGAGAGAATCGCGGTTGGCAATCGTTTCATTCTGTTATCGGTATGGATAACGGTAGGTTAACGATAGGTTTTAAGGTTAAGCGATATTTAAAATTATATCGTTAGGTTATTTTAGGGTTAATGTTATTTTACGTTATTTTACGTTATTTCATTAGTTTATTTTAGGGTTAACGTTATTTTACGTAATTTTTTAGTAAACATATTTTACAGATAACAGCAATATCCAGCAATATCTTTTTAAAAAATGAAAAATGCATTCCAAAATTGCAACAACAGTAAAAATGCATTTTTAGAAAGAATAGGTTATTTTTGAGTAATTGATCGTAAAAGATAACAATTCCAGCTTTTGGAAGCTTTTCTAATTTTTGAAGTATCCACCCAGCAAAACCACACATTACCAAAGCATGGGTAAAGTAATGTATTGCCATAGGGCTTCATGCATTACTTTACACGTTACTTCACTGATGAATTTTACAGGCGATGAGCCTCAAAGTAACTCATTACCTTGTAGGGGGTAAAATAACTGGTTACTTATATGGTTACATGGTGGGAAAAAGTAATGTGTCTATAAATAGATTTTCATAAAAAAAAAATGCATAAAAATTTTTTTTACAGATATTTTTTTTTTTGATTAAATAAATAACTTTTTTTTATTAAATAAATAACATGGTCATGCTGGGATTCGAACCTGGATTCTCTGGTATTTAAGAATTAGTTAGGCGAGAACCCTACCAACTGAGCTATCGATACATACAATATTTTATTGCTTAACATGTAGATGAGTTCTTGTGCTTCGTGTTTCGTTCGTGATATCAAAAATATACACCTTACCATTATGCTTACAAAAAATCACAAAGTAATGTGTCTATAAATAGATTTTCAAAAATATATATTAATAATGATGATCGGTAAGTCATTATTTTATGTTTTGAAGTAATGTAAAAGGTAATGAGGTATCATTACGAGGTAATCCATGAGTGTTCAATTATCGGTAACTCATTACTTCTTGTTGGAAAATAATGATACAGGTAAGGAGTACACATCACAAGGTAATGCATTACTTTATCGCACCCATTACCAAAGTTTTGCTGGGCAGTTAGAAACTGTAGGTAAAAAAGATAAAAATAAAGCTAGATCATCAAAGTTCACTAGTTTTAAAATGTTTACAAGTTTTAGAAAAATAAAAAAAAACAGTGAACAAAATCAAAAGTTTTTAAACTTTCAAACATCTTAAAACTGGTTTGTATATAGCTCACATTTACTAAAAGACTAACATAACTCAAAAGACAAGATTTAGCAGAAAACGCGTTTAAAGTTTTCAATCCATATCTACCTCGCTTGACCCTCTCTCTTTCTCTCTATTTATTTGGTCATATTTTTTAAAAATAGGTTTTTTCAGGCATTTTTCTCTAAGTGAGAGTTGGGTGCGAGTTCGCTAATTATCGAAAGACCCTGAGTAGCATAGTTTTCTCTATAAAGAACATACTCTCTGCGCCCACTTTCCAGAAAAAGAAAATATACTCTCTTCTAACTCGAAAAGTATACAACATATTAATATGACATTTTTACACATTATTAACCATCCCAGACAGAAAAATACAATCGGCACAGTACTGGCGAAGCGTATGCGACGGTCGGTTATGTGTTGGCAGAACGTGGGATTAACAATCTTGAGTGTATTGTCCTGTTACCCGATAGATAAATACATAATTGCTGATTGAACTGAACATGTTAAATACAAGCAAATATTAAAAAAAAATAAAAAAAGACTGAATAGGTTTAATATTGGGACAAAGAATTTTTTTAAAAAGTGGGTTTAACAAAAATAAAAGTGGTTTGCCAGTACTATTTTTTTCCACGGTTGCTAATTTCTACTTGGGCTGACGTTACTATTGTTACATCATGCATCATGCAGATTTATTATAATAAATCTGCACCATTACCCTCAAAAATCGCGTTTGTTTGACTTAAGACAGTCTTTTAGTAAATGAGCAATAGTCTTCTTCCTGCTCACAATAAGAAAAAACTCGGATGAGATGAGGTCAAAAACTGAAAATTGTTAATGTTAGCGTTTTCAAAAAAAAAAAAAGTTATTTGGCGGACCCTTTATATATTTATGATTAACAAAATTTATTGATTTTTTTATAATTTGAAGTAATGATGTTTTTTAGAGAAAAATATTAAGATATTTTAAGGTTATCGACATTTTAGAATTACTTCGTTTTTGTATTTTAAGGTTTAACGGTATTTTAAGTTATTTCGTTATGGTATTTTAGGGTTATCGGTATTTTGAGGTATTTCGTTAGTTTTATTTTAAGATCAATAATAGTTCCTTGAAACGGTATTGAATTGTTGTCGGTATTTTAGAGTTAGTGTTTGGCAAACATGGGGAGAATTTTCTTCGCAAAACGGTTGAAAAATTTCTTAAACTTTATGAAAAAGCTTCATAATCTTTATGAAACTATTTTAAATTAAACTTTTGCATCTAATAATATAAAATAAGTTTTTAATAAAATTTTATGAAAAACTGCATTAATTTAATTAAAAGTTTCGATGGGCGAGTTCTAGTGACTCTTCATAGATCTAATGCAAAAATGCATTGACATAAAGCGGAGAATTCTCTCAGTGTATGTCCAAAACTCACACACATACACACATAGTGTGTATATAAACTTTTTAAACACCGGCAGTGTTTTTTTTTTAACCCTTAATATTCATACGTTTTTTTTGGTTGTTTGACTCATAAATACTACAACACAAAAGCAGCTGTTAAATTTAGTAGGAGATGTAGCAAAAAGTTTTTGTATTAATTTTTCATTTAAAAAGTAAAAAATTTAACTTTTTTTAGCTTTACTTACTTACACCCTTCAAATAAACAAAAACCAACACCCTGTCTATGTATGCGTATAATTTATGGGTATGTGGGTTTGCTTTTTGTCTATGTATGTGTTCGTGCATGTATGTATACCCCAAATTTTTATTTTATTCCTTTTTTTCGATTCAAGATCAAGGTCAACACCGGCACATGTTGTGTTTTTCATGAAACAGCAACGATAAAGCAACAACAAAAAAAAAAACACAAAAACTGCACAAACAAGTTGTGCTTTTTGTGTTTCGGCGATATTTAATACCCTACACAATGATGGGATATTTTTGTTTTGTCAGATTTTAAATAAAACATTTGAATTAAAAATTTGAGTACATTTCACTAATAGAAGTTATCGAAATTATAAATCGGAAGTTATCGAAATCGTAATCCATATTATTTTGAATACATTTAATGTCCCTGCAGACATCGGTATCTGACAAGGAAGGTCAAAACTAAACAAAATTAAAGGAGGTAAAAGGAGTAAACAATCGTTCGAAGCTCTTTTTATTTTAGGTTTTTTAAACATTTCGAAGCAGCGTTCGATCCGGATTTTAAATGCCTTTCGTTTGACACCAAATTTAATTATGGTTACTTCTACAAAATTCTGATAAGAATAAGAAACAAATAAAAAAATACAGTTTTCTAACCACTTTTAGAGATTGGACAGCTAAAAAGTGTATATAGTGTAGTTTTTTCCTGCTCTATTACATATTCAAATTTGTTGCAAATTGGTGGCTGCCACCCTAGGAGGCCTGCCCTGAAAGTCTACGTTAGGTTAAAGGAACTTACGCCGTCATCAGCATCAAGTAGACGAGCTGATATCTGGAGTACCAGATTCAATATACAAGAACTGCTATATCTGATATCATCAACAGATGGTCCAATATGGAATCACCCGAAGTTCTATATTGTATAGCGTGAGGTACTAATCAATCACAAAGGAGCTGATTTATTGTCTCCTCTTTCCGAGTGTGCCTCAACTACGGCTCTGAACATCAGGCACCAGTCCGTGTGTGTGTTTTTTTTAAACCAACGCTCAGAGGATGCCCTACTGATGCAGTGTATAGCGTTGGCGACAGGAAGTTAGGTCAAAGGATATAGGAAAGAGGGAGTATTGTATTTGGGCATTGTTAATGATAGGAAGGACTTCTGCGGGGAGTTTATTCTCATACGGATTGAGCGACTAAAGAAAGAATTTTCCCTATAATGCTTTGTACGATCCACTGACAAATCGACAACAAACGGATGTGATCTACTAGATGAGCGCGTATTCCTAGCAAAACCCCGCGCCCCAGGTGTAAATTCATTTATGTCAGCAGAACATCTTTCATGGTAATATCGATAAAACAGTGTAACACATCGCACATTCCGACGATGCTCAAATAAGTCAATAAAGCTGGTTACACTGAAGTCATTAATGAGCGCCGGCGCCCGCCTTTGAACCCGGTCCAGAAGCTCCAAAACAGACTTTGAAATCCCTGCCCAAAAATGGGAGTTGTATTGGTATAAATAATGAGAAGACCGGATGAAGTGAATAAATGAATCTTTCGACACTTGAATAATGCGATGACTAGAACATCAAAAGCATCAGATTCCTCAATATTAGCACCACCCATGTGTACAGATGACATTGATGACCCCACGGTCGGACTATGGATCAACAAATAACATTGAGTGTTGCGTGTATTGATATTGACCCTATTCGCACGATCGCACTTAGAGATTGCCGATTGTTTGTCCCAAAAGGTCATTTATAGAGATATGAAAGAATGAGGGAAAAAGATCGGTACCCCCGAATTCACCTGAAACTCATTCGGTGAGACTACATCTATCGTCTGTTCTCCTGTTTGCAGTCAGTATCGAAACACCCCTTATAATGAAACGAGATTAAGTGCTAGGACCACATCCCTCGCAGTGCTGAGGCAGCATATTAAGATTCCATCTCAAACAGTTTCAAGCGGAGTTGTGACTAATAGCGCAGAGGAACCTTCAAACCATTCTTGCTAACTTATTTGCCAGTTCATTCCAGTAAAGGTCCTAATGACTGGGAGTTCATTCCAGTTTAATATAGGGAACATAACTTTGACAGTCTTAACACTGATCGACAAAGTTAGAAGATGTAGTGAACGAGTTCAAGGACACAAATGCCGTCTGACTATCCTAAGTTTCCCTGATCCACAACAGCATACAATATCCTTCACGCTTCTCTGATAGCCAGAATCTCTATCTTAAACACACTAACATAATTCAATAACCTTTAGTAGCTTTTTCAATGCTAAACTTGTATATTGTTGCACTTGCAAGAGAAAAGGTAAAACATACATCACATTCCCACTCCTTACTGGAAGGTCACCTGATCTGAATTGGCTTTTCAATATCGATCCAAGGAAATTTCGATTATCCATCGCAGTTTCCTATTACACAGTCTATTACAGAACCGTATTTTGAGTCCTCAGATTCCAGTCCATAAAAACAACTGATATTGGTGTCCGATTGACCCCTTTAGTATCGCAGGAATCTTTATCACAGTTATCTGTACAATCAGCCAGGAATCTAACCCAGCGTTAGGGAATTGCATGTACAAAACAGTAAAGAGAATTAATGTTAAAAATAATGTAGATTGCGAGATATTCTCGTCCCCTCATCAAGCACACATTTTCACACACATGTCTGGACATGGACAAAGCACGCTGATAGTTTTTGTTTCTGATTTTGTCAGGTTATTTCAGTAACTGCATTTTAAGGATAACGCTATTTCAATTATTTCGGTAACGTTATTTTAGTTATTTCGGTAACGGTATTTTACGGATAGTCATTTTAGGGATAACGATAGTCAATTTAAAGGGTTTTGAATCAATAACGGCATTTTAGCGGTATTGCCTGCCATTCCTGAAAAAACTTGTGAAATTAAGGGTACTTAAAGCAGTATCGTTTCTTAAGATAAGTTAAAGAAATATTCTTAAGGATCACCTGCTTTAAATTTTTCGAACAAATATATTTTTCAATTTTGGAGAGTATCATTAAGTCGCGTTCGACCGATCTAACAAAGTATTTTAAGCACAAAGCTTATGTCAATTATCAACAACAAACTCAATTCTTTATTGAAGTTAGAAGACATGTGATAAAATCCCTATGTGTAAGTTGCAGGGATGGGAAATTTAGTAGGCACTTCAGTAGTTGAATTGCTTTGAAAGCTTCTCCGGAATTTTCCGGCGTATTGAAGGAATCTTAGATCTTTTGTTAAAAATTGCATAGGGTTTAAGTTAATTATAAATACAACTACATAAGTTTCAAGTTAGTTTTAGTAAAATATTTAGAAATTTTTGTAAAATATATAAAAGCCTAGTAAAAAATTTCATATATTTTACAAGAAATTTTTAAAACTAACTTGAAACTTATGTAGTTGTATAATTACCAAGCACTTCGATAATATTTCTCCAGTTTTGTCTACGTGTAGGATATAAGAACTTAATAAAAGTACATCGAATCTGCACGCAGACAACAAATTCGGTTGTCTCAACAGAATGTCATCCAAGCGAATGGATTCGGTTGCTGCAACCTCGAAAATTCGGTTGTTACAACTGAATTCGGTTGTTGTAACCGAATGGAGGGTTGTGACAACCGAATTCGGTTGTGACAACCAAATTTACGAGGTTGCAGCAACCCAATCGATTTGATTGAATAAAATTTTAGAATTTTTATGAGATTGTGGGGATATCTTTGAATAGAAAAAATAAAGAATTATAAAGCAGTTATAACTTATTAGATTGCAAACTCATTTCTCAAAAACAGAAGCGTTTCATAATTCTCTAAGAAAGCTTTTGACCACCTGACGACTGAAACTAAGTTCTGTTTCGTTTTTTATTCGTAAAGATTGTGCTTAAAGTTAGTTAGTTTAGAAAAATCCAAGTTTCCCATTCCTGTTAAGCTGCAACTGCAAAATAATATTATCTTGTTCACAATACGAAATATGTCTGCTATAATTATACTTACTTTTTTTTTTTATAAAATATGAAACTTTATCAATAAATGTATCCTTTATCTGGGTCTCTAGATTCGAAACACACTACACTTTGCGTGTTATACAACATCAAACAATAAATTTCAATATCAAAAATGAAATGTACCTAAATATACGAGAATATTACACACCTATCCTGTCTAGACACAGAAACTAAATAATGAAAAGTATCTAATTATCTGTGAATTGTATACACTTTAATACGCACGCAAATTGTATGTAAATGAAACTTTAGATTTTGTTTTTGAATCCTAAAAATTGTACATACATTTTTCCAAAGAAAGCTGAGTGAAATTTAATATTTTTTTTTGTAAGTAAAACTACATAATTATTATTTATAGGGAATTTTGCCCTTGAAAGAGCTAACATAAGCAATTTATATTTCATAATTTAATGCAGGAGCGTATGCAAAAGTAAAAACTAAAATGTAAAAAGTATTCACTTTTTGGAGAATACCGGACTTAATTGACATCGAATAGCATCCAAACATTGAAGTTTCAAATTTCCCTTATTTCCCTTTTACATTCCTATTTGAAATTTAGACGAACTGCCACCATACCCATCCCTTTATATGGAACTGACCTGTCACTTTTATATGACGTTGTCAAAGGAGGTGTAAATTTACCTCTTGTGGCTTGTCATACACCTAAATTTCCTATAGGGAGATTAATGTTACCAACCAATTATTAGCGAAAATAGGATTCGCAAAAAGCGGTTAAGAATAGCCTTTGCCTGGTGCAAACAATAATTAAACTATCGGTTGCCAAGTCAAAGCAGGGCATGGCGTTATGTAGATAGAGGATTTGTGTACAAATGTTACTTATTCTATTAAATACGGGCGGATCAATAAGTCCGTGAGTTTTTGAATGAAACACAGTTTTTTTTTAACAGTTTTGATTTTTTAATAAATAAAAATTTTGCAATTTTCATTTCTTCCAAAAAATAGGATTTCTCGAGGTCATCAAAATATGCATTTGTTTGAGTAATAATTCCATCGCTGCAGCTCTTTCCACTGAACCATTTCTTTAGGTTTGGATGTAGAAAATAGTCAATGTGGTCTAAACCGGATATTATGGCGGATAAGGTACCAATTCGTAGCCCAATTCATGGAATTTTGCCATTGAGACCACACACATCTTTACTCGTACATTGTCTTGATGAAAATAATTTTTTTCTTGGCCAAATGGGGTCGTATTTGTTTAAATCGTCGTTGAATCGGTCCAATAAGTTGGCATAACAACCGCCGTTTATTGTTTTTTCCCATTTGAAGGTA
This sequence comes from Delia radicum, assembly GCA_021234595.1. Classification (NCBI taxonomy): domain Eukaryota; kingdom Metazoa; phylum Arthropoda; class Insecta; order Diptera; family Anthomyiidae; genus Delia; species Delia radicum. The sequence goes on along the minus strand of CM037855.1, from coordinate 41,925,701 downwards.
AATCGCGTGCATCCCAAAAAAAAAAACAGTCACCTTGTTGGCCGACACTACCACCGTGGCCGTCTTCGGAGCCGGTTCACTCAAATAAACCCATTGCTTTGATTGCTGCATGGTCTCCGGTGTGTTGTAATGGATCCATGTTTCATCCACAATTATAAAACGTTGCGAAACTCATTCGAACAATCCAAACAATCCTTAAAAGTTGTCACACTATTGCGTTTATGGTCAATTGAGAGCAAACGCGGCACCCATTTTGCGGATCGCTTTCTAAAACCCAACTGATCAATTAAAATCGAAGCCGCAGTATATCAACAACCACTTTCAATCTACGATCAGTAAACGAAAGAGTCTGCTCCTTCGTTTACGACTATTAACTATTGGGTGGCAGAGTTTAAACGTGGCCGTAAAAGCTGACAAGACCAATTGAAAATCCACAAAATGGTATTGTTTGAACGTCGATTGAAGAATAAATGATATTCTTTCAAAAAGTGCTATACATCGCATATTGACCGAATATTTGGAGATGAGAAAGTAGTGCGCAATATGGGTGTCGCGTTTGCTTACAATAGAATAAAAACAGCGTCGTGCATATGTTTCAATAGAGTGTTTGGCGATGTTTCACCACAAAGAAGACAAGTTTTTGCATCGATTCGTAATCATTTATGAGACATGGGTCCACCACCTCACACCTGAGACAAAAGAACAGTCAAAGCAGTTGGACTGGAATTGGAGAATCGTGTTTAAAGAAGAAGGCGAAGACACTTCCTTCCGCAGGCAAGGTCATGGAGTCTGTTTTTTTGGGATGTGCGTTGGATAATTTTAATTAATTTAATTTTATGCTAACTTATTGCAGAGTTTAAGTGATGAAATTAAGGAAAAAGGCCGCATTCGAACCGTCCGTTAAAACCGAGATCTTATCCGTTTTTATTCCCTTTATTTCCCTCATCCGTCCCTGGTCGGTATTCGAACCTCAAAAGTTCGTATTGAGTGCCTCCTAAAACGTTGTCTCAGCATTTGCATTGTGAATATGACATTATGTTTGTTAATATACTATAATGTTTAAAGTTTTTTTAAAAATAGTATTACAAATTTTGTAATAAAACTATAAAAAGCAGCGTAATTTTAAAGTTTTACATTTTTCTATTTCAATTTACATTTCGCCTAAAAAACGCCACATTCTTTGGGAAGTATGAAAAGCCAAATTTTTTGTTCCCCTGAATATACTCACGACCCTGTCTCAATCACCATCTTCGAACCGTCCGTTAAAACCGAGATCTCATCCGTCTTTATTCCCTTTATTTCCCTTAACCGTCCCTGGTCGGTATTCTAACCTCAAAAGTCTGCCGAATGTTCGCGATCGGTGAAATCAAGTCCGTATTGAGTGTCTCCTAAAACGTTGTCTCAGCATTGGCATTGTGAATATGACATTATGTTTGTTAATATACTATAATGTTTAACGTTTTTTTAAAAATAGTATTACAAATTTTGTAATAAAACTATGAAAGCATCTTAATTTCAAAGTTTTACATTGTTCAATTTCAATTTACAACATCTATTTATAAAATTAAATTTTATTGTGCAAAAAAAAAAAAAAACCAAGAAAAGACCATAAAAACTAAAGTTGTAAAAAAACCACATATATCCTGCGCGTGTACGTGCTAAGCACACCCAAAACCCATTAGTTTACCAAATACCTAAAAAAAAAACAACAACGACAACAAAAAAATCTTACTAGTCTACAGAATCCTACAAAGCTATAAAAAAAAATGTCTACCGTGGGCGAAATTTATATATAAATAAAGTACATATATATATATAAATGGCTCACACGCATTGCAACCATTTACAAAATATTATCCTATACAAGCCTCAGACAGAAACCCTGCTCATCCCCCCAAAAAAAAGGAATTTCATTAAATGGGGTAATAAAGTTAGATTTGCTGCCATGCCACCATATATACTGGGTATGTAAGTTCAAGTGCGTTTTTTGGTAGGTTTTATATATTTTTTATTTTTTTTTTGTTTCAAAGACAACTATAGACGTCTGTCTGGTGACCTTCAACTTATTTTTGTTAGCTGTTATTGTAAGATTCGTAAGTATAAATGTGTCTGTAATAGATACACACACACGTGCATACATACATACACACATCTATATATACATAAGTATTCTGACTCTGGCTGTATTTTATATGCCCAGACTTTCTTTGTTCAATTTCGTCCTTGACGAAAATTCGTTTATATTTTGTTTTTGTGTGTAACAAAATTTTCTACTTAAAAGGTCTTTATCCTGTGGGTGTTGGTTGAATGGATATACCAAACGACACAGTAATGCTGGAAAATATTGTTCTTAGTTAAAAACTAAGGATTCTTTTCAAAAGCAGACACATTTTTCTGATAAGCAAATTATTTTATTACAACTTTATCTAATTTCAATTGAATTGGAAAGCTTTTGGGAAAGCTACTGCACATAAAAATCGTAAGCTTTTTATTTTAAATTAATGGAAAATATTTTATTTAAATGGAATATTTTTTTTGTTATCAGACTCGCATAACAGAAAATTAACTCATTAACCTTAGCGGTTTTCTAGAAATGTTGAGGTTAAGAAGAATAAAAGTTTTTCTCTAAAAATTATAAACACTATTAATTTTTAAATCAGACTATACTAGTTTCTGCCTTTTTATGGACAGGCTCATCAGTGATTTTCCATTTAAATTGTATTATTATTATTTGTGTCATATAATTGTCAGATTGTCTCTATATGATAAATTTTTCAACAACCTGCGGCTGTAAGAATCCAACCTGCGTTCATCTTACATTACAAACGTAACAATACCAAGTCATGACCGTTTAGCGATCACACCCAAGTATGGCCTCGATTCTAATACAGCTAAATTGCAGTTTTCTTTCCTATTAGCTTTTTCTGTTATTGTATATTATACTCAGAAGTGACAACAACACAAATATTCTATTTTTAGATTTTTGTTTATTTTTCTAATTTCCTCCGTCTCTATTTCACAATGTTACCAGATTGAAGTATAGTTTTTACGTTCAGGGTTGACAACTTTTGCGTTTAAGTTTCCATTCTTGGAGTTATATTTACTACGATTTGTTCACAACAAAGCGTGAGTGTCTTTTTTTAATGTATTGGTAAATTTATAAAGCAGCTGATTTTTGTTGTTCGCCATATATGTATGTATCAAAAATTTCAATTTATTTTTGATCAATTGTGATAATCTCTAACTTCGAGCTCATATATTAGTTCTCATCTAGGTTATATGAATGTTTGATGTTTTGCATGGGATTGTCACTTCTTTCAAAACGTGTTCTGATGATGGAAACCTAGAAAATTCCCGAAATAGTTCTATCAACACATTCCTGAAAGTGGTCAATTAATAAATTTGAAAACAAAAACTCTATAGATTATTTGTTAGGACAATATCCTAATAAAGAAATATAGAGTATGGCCTCGAACTTGAATAATTTTCATTTTCATTGCACAATTAAAGGTCAAAAAACATGATTTTTATTTTTAATAAAAACTTATATTAAACTTGTAAAAATTATTTTAATTTGAGAAAAATGCCAAAAATTTACAGAAAAAGAAAAAATCACATATTTATTACTGCAAAATGCAATATGCTTTCGTTTTAAACTGGGTTTTTCGATATTTTTTATTAATTTTCAATTTTTTCCAATAGTTAACACAAAATTATTTTTTTTGACGGCAGAACAGTCAGCTGTTTTTTTTGCTGATAAATTTATCACGCGTGTTTACTACAGTTTTTTGTGTGCTATTTCGCCACAGCGTGGTAAATTTTAGGGCATTACATTTTAATGTTGGTTCTGGTAAATTCTGTTAAATTTAGCAAACGTACACCATTAACCAGATCTACAAGGGCTGTTTACTACCAAGAATGAATACCGCTAGTATTTTGATGTGAGTCAAACTAACAACTTTACAAGAAAGTCATGCGAACCCAGCAAAAAATAGTGCTTACCCAGAAGCGCTTCCGGAAGGCATTATTTAATTACGAAGCGCTTCGAAAACAAATCCAGAAGGCATGATTTTTGTTCGCGATGTCCCACTTGGTATGTTTTTTTTTTTTAATCCCGTGAAAAGCGCTTCTTTCGTGTGCTCTTAGATGCAATAAATGCATGCACTTAGAATAGTATGTAGGTAAAGACCACTGTAAATGTAGTTAAAAACAAATGAAATTTCATTTAAAGAAAGGACGACTTACATTTCTGTAAACTCAACTGACGTTGTCATTTGTCTTTTAATGTTCAAAAATGAACCACAATTGTAGTAAAAATGAACCACATATGGGCAATACCTATGCGACGGACGCGACATTCACACTTTTAGTTGAGCCAAAAACAATAAAGGAATATAAAGATACATTATTTATCCTCAGTGTATTGAAGCAAGGAAGAGTACTAGAAGAAGTACTAAGTACTAAGAAGAGTACCAGAATCAATAATGTAGTAAAAAGATATAAGCAAATATCAGCGATAAACGGACGCGACAAATATAGAAGTTATTTGTCTCCTCCGTTTCAGGTTATTTTTTGCTGGGAATTCTTTAGTTTTCCCTCACATCTTTAATATCATTGAGAAACGGGACAAAGATACTTCACTTAACCAGACATACAGTATGTGGAAAAAATAAGTTTCCAATGTCACATATTATATTTAATAAGTTGTGAGCATCCTAATGCTTGGACATGGGAACACATCATTATCATTTTAAAAATTACTCTTATGTAAGGTTATATAAGAGAAGTTTGAGAAGTTTTGCTCTTTCAATATAAATAACGCTAATTCAAATTATACAAAAACAAGTAATATCCTTATAGAAAAAGTAAGTTTCCAAAAGAAAACATGTGGTGATTTGTTACATATTAACAATAGTTTCGTAAATATTTTAATTGTTTTCGATCAATTTAGTTCTAATAGTGTACTAACAAACAGATAGAAGGTAAATTTATCCTTAATTCCATTAATATTTTTGCTTGTTTTCGAGATATTAAAACAAATTTAATATTATACTACGACAGAATTAATTTCAGAAATAATGGTTAAATTCAAACAATTGACTACTGAAGAACGCAAAATAATTATAAATCTTTATAAAAATGGCCACACCTTTCGATATATTGGCGAAACAATTGGTAAGTCGCACACCGCAATACGTAAAGTGATTATTGCCTATAAAAATGAAAACAGAGTTTGTGCTAAAAAGAGACCAGGACGTCCTAAAATAACAAGCGAAAGACTTGACAGAAGAATACTTGATATATCGGAGGCAAACCCACTAAAATCTGTACCAAAGATTCGATCCCAGTTGATAAACGAAGGCAGAATTGCACCATCAATATTCACAATTCGTAATAGACTCAGAGCCAGTGGTAAACATGACCGTGTAGCTCGCAAAATTCCATACTTAAGCAAAGTAAAAATGACAAAAAGAATGCATTTTTACGAGGAACACGTTTTAAAACCACGAGAATTTTGGTACAATATCTTATGGACAGACGAATCCATGATAAGACTTAAGTACTCTCATGGTATGGTACACGTTTGGCGTAAGGCAGGTGACGCATTGTCTTATAAGTGCGCTTTGCCAACTGTTAAAGCGGTAGACAGAGGCTTAATGGTGTGGGGCTGCCTCTCTGCACGGGGTACAGGTGAAATAATTGTATTAGAAGGAAAAGTCAATGCTGCGGTATACATTCCAGAGGGAAATCGCTTAATAGGTCAAAATTTCATATTCCAGCAGGACAATGCGCCTATACATACTGCAAAAAAGGTGGTAGACTATCTTTCTGAGAAAAATGTTACCCTTTTGAAGTGGCCACCTCAAAGCCCAGACCTTTCTCCAATTGAAAACGCTTGGGCTATGCTGAAAATTGGCATTGCTGAAGAGGCACCCCAAAATCTAAGCCAATTAAAAGATTGCATAATTTCAAACTGGAAAAAATTTAGTTCAGAAGAGTGCCTGAAGTTAGTAGGCACTATGGAAGACCGACTTGCTAAAATGTCTCTCCGTGGTGGTGGTCACTGCGGTTACTTAGAAAATTGGAAACTTATTTTTTCTATATTATTCTATGGACACATTTCATTTTTTTATTTAACAACTATGAAATAAACATTATTTTAATAAATTTGTATATGGTACAAGTAATGAAAATAATTTTGAAAATAAAATAAAAAAATGTACTGATAATATTAGCATTAATAAAAGTTAAACCCGTTTTTATCTGTAGTTTTGTCTTGGAAACATACTTTTTCCACTAACTGTATGTCCTTGGCGTGATCAAGTTTTTGTGATATCTATTACCTGGATTTCCGAGTTACCGTTACTTTAGTCCTTTTCGTTTTCCTCACAGGTCATTTCGGACTTAAACTATTCAGATTTCTTTTTAAAGTTAACGACACCGTACAGAGATGTATCAAATAGGCATTACAGTTGAAAATATGTATTATAGTATACCATACATGGGACTAATGAATTAAGTGGACTAATGAAATGTGGATTTCTAGTGTCCGACCTAGTATTCGGAGTTAGACCAAAAAGTAATGTTCGGCCAAGTTAGGCGATTTTTAAAGAAATTAAGTGCATTTTCAGATAATATTAATTAATTTTGAGTACAAAAGCAAAAATTTGTATTAAATTCGTTATATATTTTAGTAAAAATAAACAAAGTTTAAGCATTTTGACAAACTAAAATCTAAACTCTTCTAATGAAGCAATAATTGAAATTTTAAAACACTTATTAATCGGTTTCCAAGATATGAACTCTTTAATAATGGGTATATGATTTGACTTTCAAGCTATCAATATGAAGGAATTCATAGATAAAGTGATGACGTTGATACATAGCATGATTTTTTAAGTTTAAACTATACAAAACTATCAAAAATGTTGCTATAACTATTACAAAGATAAGACGTTAGCACCTAAATTGTGAATTCCATTTATGTAATTTCTACGATGACTAAAATAAGATTTTAACAACTGGATATACTAAAAATCGCCTATATATATTTAATTTTTCAACGATTTTTAATTTTATCATCATGAAATAATGCCAAACGGCGTATTATTGAAGAATATTTTGGCGTTGCTATAGTCTAAAATTAATGCATTTGAGAATTGGTGTTGTTGTAGTAACTATTCAAATTGATGCCCAAATTCTTAAAATTTTGATATTTAAGTATTTTTAAAATTTTTTAATTCGTTCGATTAATTTAATAACTTTTAAAATTAATTGGTTGATTCTTGATCGAAAATTGTTTTATCGTTTCTTCGAACAAAATAAAAATCCGAATATATGACAACCCTATTGGACTGAGACCTTTCAAATGAAAGTATTGAATTACATAACGACGATCAATTTTTTCCATGTTTACATATTCACTGTGATCGTTTATTTTTGATGGCTCCAAAAAAATACTAAACAACGTGGCGCTTTGAAACTTAAAACATATGTTTTATAAGGTTGCCACTTTTCACCAAAGTATTTTTATTCAAATTACTGATGCCATCTATATGTCAGGTCGGCTATGTTTGGGACCGCTCCTCGTAGTTTTTAAAGCGAAAACGATAAGTATTGTAGCGTTTATTTTTTTTTCAATTGTTTTATATTTGAACCCCAAATTAAACAATTTAATGATCAATGGCTGATATTGTTATACTTTTTTTTCGCAATTTTCAAACTTTTTTTGTATCGATTTAACACCAAAGTGACTTGTATCGATGGAGACAGTTGTAGCTTTCAATATGGTCTCAAATATCTGGGGCACTATACTTGCCTATGGTCGTAAAAGAGAATTATGGGTTTAGTGTCATATAAGTAAAAGATTTTATTTTATCGCGTTTAATTTTATTATTGAAATAACATAAATGGCTAATACAATCTACAATACTGTTACATTTATTTTTATCCTTTTCTTTCTCCAAAATAATATTCTTGATGTCCTTGAAACTTTTAAAAACTTATAAATCATGTTGTTCTGGTAATACGGTTGAAGTTTCGTCAAAATCAGAAAATAAATACCGCACCATATCATAATTTTTCCAATATCCTTTCCAATATAATACACTTTCTTCACCGCACCATAGCATACTTTTTCCAATATCCTTTCCAATATAATACACTTTCTTCATTTTTTTTTTTCTCATTTTCGGGTTTAAATTTTTATTTATTCCAGATTTATAGATATGTATACCGAAAAAAAAATGTTTAAAAATATCAAGTTTTGAACATTTCCTACGTTTCCCACCTGCCGGGTACTTTAGCCCACAACATAATACCTTATGAGCACTATTTTGTATACAAATGTTTGTTACATATGTAATGTGTATAAGAATTACAAATATTGTAATATTTCACCTTAACTTTTTAAATATTTATTTTAAATTTTTAAAGTATTTATATTTTCTCAATTTCATATGGAAATAGTGTAACAAATAAGTTAAAACTTTTATCATGACTAAAAAGCTGCTATTGAAAGCTTTCGCACAGAGCCCTCTTTTGTATATTTTATAAACTGTGATAAAGCTTTGTTGTTTATAAACAAACACTTTTCAGTTCTTGTTATGTTAGGTTGTGTTTTCTTGCATTATTTGATGCTGAACAGTAGTATAGATAATAAACATACTAGATATCATCATGCGTGTAAGCCTGTTCGACTCCCAGTGGAGGAGATGCGTTTTATTTTCATCCTATTTTTTATTTTAGATAATTTTAATTATTCTTTTTTTTTATAAATATATATTTTTTATAATTTTTTTAATTATTATATTCTTTATTATATGTTTTATTATTATAATTTATTATTACTATATTTTTATTATTATATTTTTTTTATTTTAATTATTTTTTTATTATTATATTTTTTTATTTTAATTATTTTTTTATTATTATATTTTGTTATATTTATATTCTTTATATTTTTTTATTTTAATTATATTTTTTATTTTAATTATATTTTTTTATTTTATTTAATTCTATTTTTTATTTAAATTATATTTTTTTATTTTAATTCTATTTTTTATTTAAATTATATTTTTTATTTTAATTAAATTTTTTATTTTATTTAATTCTATTTTTTTATTTCAATTCCATTTTTTTATTTAATTCTATTTTTTATTTCAATTATATTTTTTTATTTTAATTATATTTTTATTTTAATTATATTTTTTATTTTAATTGGAAAATATTTTTTAGACATTCACTGTAATGAAAGTGTTTGTTAAAATAACTTTCGCAAATATAAACTTTTTTAGCTGAATTTTGGCACACATCATTTTATAATCCATTTAAATTTAAGTAAAAGATGAACTCATATGTCGTCCTTTTTCGCTATGCTGTCATATACATTTTTGACACATTTCGCGCGTTTTCTTCCCATTAATCGCACTTTATTTTTTTTCTTTTTTACGCAAAAGAATTGGTCAGATTTGTCTTTTTGCTTATTCACAAAAAAGCGTTTATCGATGGGATCATTTATAAAAAATATTAAAATATAGTAAAAACTAAGACATAAACGCGGATTTACATGTAAGTGCTGTACATTTATTCACCAAATTTGATACCCGAATGTTAATGAAGACCTTTTATCTATTTACCATAAAAACTAAGATAAAATATTTGATTTTTTAAATGTTAAGTTGAAAAAAAACTGCGTTAAAACATGCAAAACTTTAATGCAAATTTGCGATAAGTCTGGCCCATAAGTGAACAAACTGGGGGCGGCAATTAAAAGTTAGCGTGCCCGAAATATTTAGGGTCAATGGTCGGTACACTTGTTTTATATTTCGAGTTGCGCAGTGTTATTTTTTGATTATTTAATTTTTTTTATGATATATTTTTTTTCTTTTTTTCATTATTTATTTTTCTATTTTTAGTTATAATTATTTTTTTTTTTATTAATTTTCAATATTTTTTTTACAATATTTAAATCATTTCTATAGTGTATTATATTCTGTTATTTTTTAATGCACTTTTTAACTTTTTATGTTTGTTTTAATTTTTTATACATTATTTTTTAATTGTTTTCATGTTTTTTTTTTATTGTATATTTTATTTTATTTTGCTAAATATTTCAACTTTTGCATTGATTTTTTCTAAAAAAAAAAAAACTATTAAATATTTTACATACCTGTTTTACCATTTGGACTAAACGGATCATAACTTCCAGCTGACATTGGTGAAGAATAACCATTTGACATGTTGGCGCCATACATATGATTTTGCGATGCAGAAGATGGACTTAAAGGTGCTGTACTAGGTACACTGCCAGGACTAGGAGTTGAAATCCATTCTTCTCTTCTGTAACAAACAAAAATGTTAATAAGATGAAAACCATCAATGTTAAATATTTTTTTTTAATTCAGATTTTAAAGAACATTAAAACAATCTAAATTTTAATACAAAAAACGAAAATAATTTAGATATCCCAGTTTCCTAACTTATTTTCGGTAAATCGGCTATCACAGTATATATCTGTTCAACAAATTTATTAATTGTAATTCAGAAAATATCAGTTAAAATTTAGGATTTCCGTTTGAAATTCAGATAATATCAATTGAAAATCAGATTTTTCATTTGAATTCAGAATATCCATTTGAAAATATCAATTGAAATTAAGAAACTCATCAATTGCAATTCAAAAAATATCAATTGAAATTCAGAAAATAGCAATGGAAATTTAGAAAATATCACTAGAAGTACATCAATGAAATTCAATAAATATTGTCTGAATTTCGAATTATATTTTCTGAATTTCAATTGACATTTCTGAATTTCAATTGACATTTCTAAATTTCAATTGACATTTCTGAATTTCCAAAGATATTTTCTAAATATCAATTGATGTTTTCTGTATTTCAATTGATGTCTTTCTGAATTTAAATTAGTATTTTTCTGAATTTCAAATGATATTTTCTGAATTTCAATTGACATTTATGAATTTGAATTGACATTTCTGAATTTCAATAGATATTTTCTAAATTTCAAATAGAAAATCCGAATTTCAATTGATATTTTCTTAATTTCAAATGAAAATTCTGAAATTCAATTGATGTTTTCTGAATTTCTATTGAAATTTCTGAATTTTAATTAATTTTTTCTAAATTCCAATTGATATTTTCTATATTAGAGATGCAAAAAGTGTAATATTTATGTAAAATAAGACTTAAAATATATAATTGATTTAGAGCACTTTTATATTCATAAAATCTGTGAATTGACCGATTTGCATGTTCTTAAAAGTGCGCTAATAGATAACACTAGGCCAAACAAAAATAAGCATTTACGCATTAATTTGAGCCCTTATAATAGGGTAAATTTAGAAATAGAAAATTTAAAATCTATCTATAATCTAAAAACTGGGAAACTAAACAAATACTTGATGTTCCAAAATATACATAATCAGTGAATTAGCATATGCACAGTGAACAGATATTTTTAATTTAAGTTTATTTTCTTAGAGGTCATATTTCAACGAACATATTTTCAAGGAACATATTTAAAATTTTAAGTAAGGTAGAGGGGTTTGGGCAGGATGTCAAGAAAAAGACTTTCGCTTTATCTCCCTCAACGAAAGAATTTTCAAAAATAACGTGTTAGCGGAAGTCTTCGCGGTTGAAGTAACATACATATCAAATTTCAAGTTTTTACCTTTAGCGGTTCAGGAAGGCCGCCATTGGGGACGCTCTTTTAGTTAGAAACCTTAAATTAAAAATAAATCTTCGCTGGGGTATGACCTAACTCACTCAAAGGGTACAATTTTGAAATTTCGACAGGAACGACGTAATATGGGGATTCAACAGGGGAAAAGTCTTCCCCTGAACGGGTACTGGCAAAAATCTCCTCCTTAAATGCCTGCCCAAACTGCTAAAATTGGAAAGTTAATACATTCTCTAAGGGGTTTTTAGGGACCGGGGAAAATCCTTCCCCCCTAATCATTTAGCCCAAACTATTGGATCTAGGAACATTAAATTTGGAATATTAGCATTCGCTAAGTGTGTTTTTTTCTACATTTTTCTTCCCGAAATAAATTCGGTTATAATTTTGGATCTCCTTTTGGATACTTCAAACTACCAACAACGAAGTATCGGACTAGTTTAATATAAATTATAATTATTCATATACTACTTACAATTCCATACGCGCTCTTTTAGATGGCACAAAAACTAAGCTGCCATTAGCTGTAGTAACTGCCTCACCACCACTACTGACACTTCCACTACTCCCACCAGTGATGCCAACACTAATGGCATTACTTAAACTTGACACATTCTTCAAAGCGTTAGTTTTAACACTTAAAGTTGACAATGAGGTGGATGGGGATGATGGTATAACATTTGCCAAAGCTGAGCAAGCAGCCAAGCTTATAATATCATCTTTGCTGCTGTGATTATTCAAAACATTATTGAGATTGCTAGTGAGGATGGTGTTGTTGCTGCTGGTATTTATGGAGGTTGTGTCATGCAATGGTTCCGATTTAATGGCAGTCTTTAAAAGTTTTAAATTCTCTTCAATGGAAGAACTTGAAAGTGAATCTACGACAACAGAAGTTGCAGGAGGTGGTAATGTTGATGAAGATGCTGGTGGTGGTGGTGGTTGGGATTGAGATGATGTAGTGATGACAACATTATGAGGATTACTATTCAAATGACGTGCATGTGTTAAAGGTTGTTGCTGTTGCTGATGTTGTTGTTGTTGCTGATGTTGTTGTAATGTTGTAGTAAAGATGTATGATGACGTGGTATTGTTGCTGTGGTTGCTATAGCTGCTGCTATTGTTTGTGGTGCTGATAAATTTTCACTTGCAGTTTCATCACCCGTTGCTGTGCCACTAAAATTATTTATAAAAACATTTTCAGTTGTATTATGCAAGGTGACAATTTGATTGTTGTTCGTGTTGTTACTCAAAGTAGCAGCAGCAGCAGCTGTTTGTGTTGAGCCAGAAGCTGCATCTAATTGTTGTTGCAACAATATATGACTGGGTATTATTTGTTGTTGTTGTTGCTGCTGCTGTTGTTGTTGTTGCTGTTCAGTTGCCAGTGGCAACTTTTGTCCTTGCGCATGATTTAGCCGGTACATCATCGGGGATAAATTCATTCTAACTTTATATAAACAATATTGCAGAGATTTTGTTGTTAGCTGTTGTTGTTGTTGTCGTCGTCGTTGGTTGTTAGTAACAATTTACTACATGCATTCGTTTACATTTTGCTTTTGTTGCCAAACGGTGCCCGTTATTTCGGCACCGTTTTTATTGTTCTTTTTTTAGGTTTTTTTTTACTGGTCACAACACTTTAACCTTGCCCCTTATATGACCCACTTTTATATTTAGAGTTCATATGGAAAAAATACCAGAACACATTTGTGGTTTGCATTTAACAATTGGGCATACAACAAATTACTGGGCTAAATTAGAGAAAGAGAGAAACAAAAATGTTAAATTTAGTTAAGAGTTTAATTGAATTTCCCTCTAAAAAAAAAACAGATTTGAACTGACATTTCGAATTTGTTGCAAATTCAAACAGATTTGGTGTTAACAGATTTGTTGTTAACAACTGAAATAGTTGCCAATCGAATGATTCGATTGTGGTAACTGAATTTTGCTGTTGTGAGAAAAGAAAATTTGTGGAACAAAATCCGGTTGTCAACACCAAATCTGTTTTCTGGGATGGTTTTCTAGGTGGATTATAATTTTTTTTTTCGCGATAGAATTGTATAGTGTTGATATTAGAAAAATCGGTTATGGGATGGAGGAAGGCGAGAGTAGTGTCTGTGAATATTTGATTTGAGTTTTTCTGCATTGTAGTTAACAGGGAAGGGCTAGTAGGACTGATGAACGAATTCTCTCTGTAATGCGCTGTTCAATCCATTAAAAACGGATGTGCTCTACGATAAGCGAGCATTACAAATAAAAACTCGAGCTCTAGGAATAACTTAATTTATCTCAGCAGAACACTTCCCATGGTAATATCGATAAAATAGTGCCACATAACCCACATTCTGACGATACTCCAAAGAGTCAATAGCTGGATACCCAACTGTGAATGATGAGCGCCGACGCCCTACTTTACACACAGTCCAGAAGTTCCAAATAGACTTTGAAACTCCTGTACATATGTATTCCATCTTCGGTCCTATATAAGTTGTATAAATAGTAAGTAAATCGGAACGAGTGAAGTACTTATTTACTTGTTGTAAAAAAACCAAGACCTTGAATGCTTCTTTCGACACTTTAGGGATTAACTGCACATTGGCAACCTTCCAGCATGAGGGGAAGACTTCCGCACGGTATGAAACGCTAAAAAGATTAGCAAGGTAGTAGTTGATCGCACGTCGGCAAGAACGAATGCCGCGCAAACATCTTAGCTAACCGGTTCAGTGAATATTTGGTCATTCATTGAAGAAATTGATATATCAGAGCTAGCATTATTGTGTACTCTTTTAATAACTCACCAAAAGCTGTTACTACCGCGAGGAGCAAAATAACTTTAGTACGAAGACGTTGCCCGTAAAGAAGACTTTAACGACTAAGTATTCTTGAACCTCATATCGTTGACCGTAAAGAAGCCTTTAACGACTATGTATTCTGGAACCTCATATCTTGCCTTTTGCGAAGCAGATCAGTATTAGCGTTTTTACAATTATGCCAATTATTGAACGCCTTCTCTCTGGATCTGATTGAATTTTTGCAAGTCTGTTTAAGCTAGCATTTGTACCTAGGATTAGCCGAAATTTGTTTTGAAGAAATAAAAGTTATCAGTCCAAGCAGCATAATATGTTCCACAATTTTCTCCTCGGTATCGACGATGTCTTCGAGAAAACACAGTTTCCGACAAAAAACGTGCTTTTTGGAATTATATAACTACTAAATCTTAGTTAAATTAGCCGAAATTTGGTTGTCCCAGTGAAATAACGTAAACTAATCCGAACCATTCGATTGGAAACACATTCTGTTGTCAACACGAAACTTGTGTCTGTTTAAAATTTTAAAGAAAAATATCATTCTCATCCTAAATGCACATTTAGATAATTGTATTTTGAAGTTTAGTTAGTGCCTAAGTACTTAGCAAAAAAGCAATGGCATTTGTAAGAGTTCTAGTAGTTGTTTTATGACAGTCACCTTTCAATAATCTCAGTTTTGTATTTTTTGAATGCCTTCTATATTAATGCATGTCGTACATTGAATGTGGCATGCATTGACCTACTTTCATTGTACAAGGGTTGAATGTCGTTTTTATATTAGATACACGTACACCTATAATTCGTTTGGCGGCCTTTCAAAAATATTGATTGCAATTATTTTTCCGTTATCGTAATAAGGTTTTTTTTTTATCGTCAAAAGAGTTGCAGAACAACTTCTCCTTTTGCTTTAGATTAAATTTGACAATTTGTGTATTTGAAATTGTCCAAAAAGATAACGGTTTCTTAGCTCTGAATTACAGGGTGGTGCAAAATTAACTTTTTTGTCTGAATTTTTTATAACTTTTTTGATTACTATATTTTTTATTTTTTCATTATCTTAAAGGGAGGACTTAGGGAATTCTAAATGGAACAACTCACATTTGAACAACGGAACAACGTCTTTGAGGTTTAGTTTGCAAATCTAGGGTACATTGCGTTGCACCCACAGCTCCAATAATAAACCATCTGCACCCCGTGTCTGTGTTTAGTGCGAGAAGTTTTCGCGCCGAGAAATGGTCACCCTGCTTTGTACAGGGTGAGTAAAAAGATATTATAATTGACTAAATTTTTTGTGATAAATCTTTCAAATCTTGTAACTTATAATACTGAGAACACATGTATTTTTGTAAAACACTTAATTAGGAAGAGAAATAAAGTAAATTCAGCATATTTTTTAGCTGATTTGACTGAATTTATATATTATTGTCTATGGCTCACGCTATGTAAAGCAGACCAAGGTTGCATTTTATAGGTTTTTTGCGAAAAGTTTTTCGATGCGAGAAATGCAGAAACATGGTACTGGTAACAACTTTTCAACCACAATGGACTGTAACGAACCTTCCTGGCTACGGAAGACAACGTGAATGTATTATTTCGAAAAGAAGCGATTTTAAGAGGCCTCAACGTTCACCGGATTAACCAGTTCCTGACTGACTGACACATTCGCAATGAAATCATGCCCATTACACCAAGAATTTTGCGAAAGGTTAGGGAAAATGTCTTAGAAAGAGCACCATTATGTCATTATTAACTTGTAAAATAATATTTTTCATACATAAACCAAAAATATTTCCTGTTAAATAACAATAATAATCAATTAAATAAAAAAATTGTAAATAATTCAAACCATAAAACTCATTCTGCGCCACCCTGTAGACGCGGTTTTTCGAAAACCAGAGTTTGAACTAGTTTTCGGTTAGTTTTACTTTACATTTTAGTCGCATTAATCCGTTCCGTAAATAGTTGCACACAATCGGTACTACTGAATAACAGTTCTAGAATAAATGGTCTGGGTACCAATTCTAAAAAAAATATTAGCTTTTAATAAGTACACAGAAAAAATTATCAACCTAAAATATCTAATTAAAGATTTGATTTGAACTTAATTTGTTTCTAAACAAATATTTAATTGAATCAATTAATATTTTAAGTTGACTTTTAAATATATAAATACATATTTTATTTTAGACGCAATTATCATATTATTTTTTCATACACTGTATGCTATAAATAGAAAATGTTCAGTATAAATTACCAAATACATTTGAAGTTAACAAACAAAACAAGCACACACACAAACAGACTCAGCATTGCAAAAAACACACATACCAACGTATAGATCACACACTTTTTTTTGTGAGTATCATATTTTTTTTTGGTAGAAGTTATTTATAACTTTTTTTCCTTCTTAATTTTAATAAAAGGTTTAATTGATAGTTGTGATAGGTGAAAAATCAATTAAAATATTAATTGATTCAATAATTTTTTTAATTGAAACTCCGTTTTCAGTTTTTTCTGTGTAGCCGTTTAGCATGGTATCAGTGTATGTATGATGCACTTTTATAACATTTATTTTAACACACACAATTCAAGGGTTTTAAAAAGAATTTTTACAACAATTGTGTAGTTAATATACTAGATATTTATTAACAAATTTATAGTTAATATATAAATCTTTTAAGTGTGTCGAAAGGAATTTAACATAAATGAATTTTTTCACACGTAGCCTAGCGTGTCCCAAAAAAAAAAATGTTTGTTTCTTGCTTAAGCTCCATTTTAATGCTAATCGGGCAGTGTTGCCAATTTATCCATTTTATGGTTAGATTTTTAGAAAAGTTTAGCCATTTTTTAGCCGTTTCTGCATTTTTCTACAAAATATAATTTTTGAGCGGAAATTCTGTTTATAGTGATTATTATGTAGTGTCGCCAAATTGCAAACAAATATAACTTCAGGTATACAGACTAAAGCGAAAGATAAGGACACACATCTTATGTAATTTTTTATGATTCCCTTTGCTTATTGCAAAAAATGGTTGTATGTATCACATTATTGTTATTTTCAGGAAATAAATTAACTAAAGTATAATTTTTTTTCTACAACAATTTTATTAAGGATTTTTTCATTTTTCGTCAACTAACCAGTCAGAAAAAGACAAACGGACCACCGCATAGTGCTATAGCACTATGACAAGTGCTTTTCCAATCCCAAATTATATCCATCTGTTCAAAAAGTGTCGGACAAGCGCTGGGAAAAAAATTTCTAACTTTGGCCAAAATGTTGGTAAAACTATGAATAGGTGGTCTAACAATTTGTTTTCCAAAATAAAGTTAACAAAAAGTTCAAGTATAAATTTGTTGGGCATGCCGGGACGCGAACCGTGGCTACCAGATTGGCAGCCGACAGCATCTAACCACTAGCTTAAAACTTAAGTAAAAGATAACTGCCGGGCAACATTTGGCTGTTCAAATATGTCAGCACTGGCATAAGGTTTGACGGATACAGCTAAAGTTAGTCTTAAAAGAGCTTTTCCAGGAACAAAAAAATTTATTTTATATGAAAAAAATATTAAAAATTATAAGAAAATCGCAAAAAAAACCGGGCTCGAACTCGGAACCTTCGGACTACAAACTTTTTTAAACAAAGCGTCATAATTTTTTATAAAATTGTTTTTCTGTAGCAAAAGATTTTGCTGACATTAGCATTTTTTTGCAAGCACCCTCCTGACTAAAATTTTGCTAACTCAGCAATATTTTTTGCTGACTTTACTAACTTTTTTTTAGTATAGTAAAAAAATAAAAAAGTTGTCAAAATATGAACAAAATAAATTTGCATTAAACAGGAAAAAAGCAATCGCGGAGTTCAAACCTTAAAGCTAATCACTAAAAGTAATCAATTAATAATGATTCCCTTAACCTTCTAACCGGCAGAGCCCGCCTCCAGCCGGGGTATTTTAAATTGGCCATAGGTGCGTGGAATGAGTGATTTATAATAAAAATGAAAGCTATTTCGATAAAAAAAAATCAAATTTACAAAATATTCTGCGAATTAATTTTTAGTGTGCATGGCATGGTTTGGAATCGAAAAAGTGTTAAAGTTAAAATCTCGTAAAATTTAAAAAAATATTTTTTTTTAAATGAAATTTTCAAAAATCTCGAAAACATATTTATGTTGACGGGAAACCGTTGATACTAAACACAAAGAAAGATGGAAGCTTAACATTTAAAAAAAGCTCTAATTTCGGTATATGGATATACATTATTCCAAAAAGATACCTGTAAAGGGCATCGTCGTCTTAACTTGAAAATGTATGGACGGATTTTTATGAAGTTTGGCAGATTAGCAAAGCCTTTAAGTTTATATATGTTGAAGTTAAGAGGCGTTTTCGCTCAATTTTTCGTTTTTCGTAAAACGAAAACTGCCATATCTTCTTTACTAAAACCACAAAAAGGGTAATCTTTGGACAGTAGTTATTTATATCTTGAAATAATTTAGGCATAAAAGAATTTAATTTTATGAATTAGTTTTTGAGATTCGATCTAAACCTATTTTGACTCATATCGCCTAAAGTTATGCAACGGAAAAAAAATGTGGTAGAAGAACATGTTGTTTATTTTTCGTGCCGACCAAGTGATATAAACTTCATTGGACAGGTTTGCAGGGTGAATTTAATTCCTGCTCTCAAAAAAGTTTTACAGTAAAATCTCCTGAAAACGACAATTAAAACAACTGTAATTTCAGTTAAAAAGGCGACAAAGTTAATAAGCATTAAAATAAGTAAAAATGTAGTTATGTTTAACTGTTGAAAATCAACTAACAAATGTAGTAAAAACCACTAACATTGTTGTAAAAA
>CM037855.1:41887094-41906253 GCA_021234595.1 Delia radicum | reverse complement strand
TTTTGTAGTTTTGACAATAATTTCGTATGTTATGCATGGATTATATGAGTGTACATTCTCTAAGGGGTTTTTGGGGACCGGAGAAAGTCTCCCCCTTTCTCATTCAGCCCAAACTACTGGAAATAGGAACATTAAATTTGGAATATTAGCATTCGCTAAGTGTGTTTTTTCTACATTTTTCTTCCCGAAATAAATTTGGTTATAATTTTGGATCTCCTTTTGGATACTTCAAACTACCAGTAACGAAGTATCGGACTAGTTTAATATAAATTATAATTATTCATATACTACTTACAATTCCATACGCGCTCTTTTAGATGGCCACAAAAACTAAGCTGCCATTAGCTGTAGTAACTGCCTCACCACCACCACTGACACTTCCACTACTCCCACCAGTGATGCCAACACTAATGGCATTACTTAAACTTGATACATTCTTCAAAGCGTTAGTTTTAAACACTTAAAGTTGACAATGAGGTGGATGGGGATGATGGTATAACATTTGCCAAAGCGGAGCAAGCAGCCAAGCTTATAATATCATCTTTGGCTGCTGTGATTATTCAAAACATTATTGAGATTATTAGTGAGGATGGTGTTGTTGCTGCTGGTATTTATGGAGGTTTGTCATGCAATGGTTCCGATTTAATGGCAGTCTTTAAAAGTTTTAAATTCTCTTCAATGGAAGAACTTGAAAGTGAAATCTACGACAACAGAAGTTGCAGGAGGTGGTAATGTTGATGAAGATGCTGGGTGGTGGTGGTTGGGATTGAGATGATGTAGTGATGACAACATTATGAGGATTACTATTCAAATGACGTGCATGTGTTAAAGGTTGTTGCTGTTGCTGATGTTGTTGTTGTTGCTGATGTTGTTGTAAATGTTGTAGTAAAGATGTATGATGACGTGGTATTGTTGCTGTGGTTGCTATAGCTGCTGCTATTGTTTGTGGTGCTGATAAATTTTCACTTGCAGTTTCATCACCCGTTGCTGTGCCACTAAAATTATTTATAAAAACATTTTCAGTTGTATTATGCAAGGTGACAATTTGATTGTTGTTCGTGTTGTTACTCAAAGTAGCAGCAGCAGCTGTTTGTGTTGAGCCAGAAGCTGCATCTAATTGTTGTTGCAACAATATATGACTGGGTATTATTTGTTGTTGTTGTTGCTGCTGCTGTTGTTGTTGTTGCTGTTCAGTTGCCAGTGGCAACTTTTGTCCTTGCGCATGATTTAGCCGGTACAATCATCGGGGATAAATTCATTCTAACTTTATATAAACAATATTGCAGAGATTTTGTTGTTAGCTGTTGTTGTTGTTGTCGTCGTCGTTGGTTGTTAGTAACAATTTACTACATGCATTCGTTTACATTTTGCTTTGTTGCCAAACGGTGCCCGTTATTTCGGCACCGTTTTTATTGTTCTTTTTTAGGTTTTTTTTACTGGTCACAACACTTTAACCTTGCCCCTTATATGACCCACTTTTATATTTAGAGTTCATATGGAAAAAATACCAGAACACAATTGTGGTTTGCATTTAACAATTGGGCATACAACAAATTACTGGGCTAAATTAGAGAAAGAGAGAAACAAAAATGTTAAATTTAGTTAAGAGTTTAATTGAATTTCCCTCTAAAAAAAAACAGATTTGAACTGACATTCGAATTTGTTGCAAATTCAAACAGATTTGGTGTTAACAGATTTGTTGTTACAACTGAAATAGTTGCCAATCGAATGATTCGATTGTGGTAACTGAATTTTGCTGTTGTGAGAAAAGAAAATTTGTGGAACAAAATCCGGTTGTCAACACCAAATCTGTTTTCTGGGATGGTTTTCTAGGTGGATTATAATTTTTTTTCGCGATAAAATTGTATAGTGTTGATATTAGAAAAAAATCGGTTATGGGGATGGAGGAAAGGCGAGAGTAGTGTCTGTGAATATTTGATTTGAGTTTGTCTGCATTGTAGTTAACAGGGAAGGGCTAGTAGGACTGATGAACGAATTCTCTCTGTAATGCGCTGTTCAATCCATTAAAAATGGATGTGCTCTACGATAAGCGAGTATTACAAATAAAAACTCGGGCTCTAAGGAATAACTTAATTTATCTCAGCAGAACACTTCCCATGGTAATATCGATAAAATAGTGCCACATAACCCACATTCCGACGATACTCCAAAGAGTCAATAGCTGGATACCCAACTGTGAATGATGAGCGCCGACGCCGTACTTTGTACACAGTCCAGAAGTTCCAAAATAGACTTTGAAACTCCTGTACATATGTATTCCATCTTCGGGTCCTATATAGGTTGTATAAATAGTAAAAAAATCGGAACGAGTGCAGTACTTATTACTTGTTGTAAAAAAACCGAGACCTTGAATGCTTCTTTCGACACTTAAGGGATTAACTGCACATTAGCAACCTTCCAGCATGAGGGGAAGACTTCCGCACGGTATGAAACGCTAAAAAGATTAGCCAAGGTGGTGGTTGATCGCATGTCGGCAAGAACAAATGCCGCGCAAACATCTTAGCTAACCGGTTCAGTGAATATTTGGTCATTCATTGAAGAAATTGATATATCAGAGCTAGCATTATTGTGTACTCTTTTAATAACTCACCAAAAGATGTTACTACCGCGAGGAGCAAAAATAACTTTAGTACGAAGACGTTGCCCGTAAAGAAGACTTTAACGACTAAGTATTCTTGAACCTCATATCGTTGACCGCAAGGAAGCCTTTAACGACTATGTATTCTCGAACCTCATATCTTGCCCTTTTGCGAAGCAGATCAGTATTAGCGTTTTACAATTATGCCAATTATTGAACGCCTTCTCTCTGGATCTGATTGAATTTTTGCAAGTCTGTTTAAGCTAGCATTTGTACCTAGGATTAGTCGAAATTTGTTTTGAAGAAATAAAAGTTATCAGTCCAAGCAGCATAATATGTTCCACAATTTTCTCCTCGGTATCGACGATGTCTTCGAGAAAACACAGTTTCCGACAAAAAACGTGCTTTTTGGATTATATAACTACTAAATCTTAGTTAAGTTAGCCGAAATTTGGTTGTCCCAGTGAAATAACGTAAACTAATCCGAACCATTCGATTGGAAACACATTCTGTTGTCAACACGAAACTTGCGTATGTTTAAAATTTTAAAGAAAAATATCATTCTCATCCTAAATGCACATTTAGATAATTGTATTTTTGAAGTTTAGTTAGTGCCTAAGTACTTAGCAAAAAAGCAATGGCATTTGTAAGAGTTCTAGTAGTTGTTTTATGACAGTCACCTTTCAATAATCTCAGTTTTGTATTTTTGAATGCCTTCTATATTAATGCATGTCGTACATTGAATGTGGCATGCATTGACCTACTTTCATTGTACAAGGGTTGAATGTCGTTTTTATATTAGATACACGTACACCTATAATTCGTTTGGCGGCCTTTCAAAAATATTGATTGCAATTATTTTTCCGTTATCGTAATAACGTTTTTTTTTTTATCGTCAAAAGAGTTGCAGAACAACTTCTCCTTTTGCTTTAGATTAAATTGACAATTTGTGTATTTGAAATTATCCAAAAAGATAACGGTTTCTTTAGTTAATCTCTTTACAGGAAGAAGAAAACATTTTTATTGAAAAATTTTACGGACACAAGGGATACACCAGACTGCCGCAGTTTCGTCCCCCTCCTGGGACTCGTCAGTGGTTAATTTATGTGTTAATTGAACAAAGTATTTTATATTGTTAATTTGCTCTATATGAAAAACTTTTTATTTTTTTGGTGTCGTACTGGTATTTGAACTCACTGCCTTAGCATCAAGCTATGCATCGTAATCTCACCTCTTAACGAGTTGAGCCACGGTCGACACAGCGATGACTGTGGCTAAAGTGGAGTTTGGTCACACTACGTACACAGAAGTATTGTTTCGATCAGAAGAGACAGAATTAACTAATACCAATACACAATTAATTTCTCAACTAGAATGCTTTTTCTTCTTAATCCTATCTCTTTTTCACAAGTTCTTAGCTCTGAATTACAGGGTGGTGCAAAATTAACTTTTTTGTCTGAATTTTTTATAAATTTTTTGAATACTATATTTTTTATATTTTTTCATTATCTTAAAGGGAGGACTTTGGGAATTCTAAATGGAACAACTCACAATTGAACAACGGAACAACGTCTTTGAGCTTTAGTTTGCAAATCGAGGGTACATTGTGTTGCACCCACAGCTCCAATAATAAACCATCTGCACCCGTGTCTGTGTTTAGTGCGAGAAGTTTTCGCGCCGAGAAATGAATGGTCACCCTGCTTTGTACAGGGTGAGTAAAGAGATGATATAATTGACTAAATTTTTTGTGATAAATCTTTCAAATCCTGTAACTTATAATACTGAGAACACATGTATTTTAGTAAAATGCTTAATTAGGAAGAGAAATAAAGTAAATTCAGCATTTTGTTAGCTGATTTGACTGAATTTATATATTATTGTCTATGGCTCACGCTATGTAAAGCAGACCAAGGTTGCATTTTATAGGTTTTTTGTGAAAAGTTTTTCGATGCGAGAAATACAGAAACAGGGTACTGGTAACAACTTTTCGACCACAATGGACTGTAACGAACCTTCCTGGCGACGGAAGACAACGTGAATGTATTATTTCGAAAAGAAGCGATTTTAAGAGGCCTCAACGTTCACCGGATTAACCAGTTCCTTACTGTTTCCTTTGGGAAATTTAAACGAAAAAACCATCCTCCAACTAAAAAAAAAAACACATTCGCAATGAAATCATGCCCATTACACCCGGAATTTTGCGAAAGGTTATGGAAAATGTCTTAGAAAGAGCACCATTATGTCATTATTTACTTGTAAAATAATATTTTTCATACATAAACCAAAAATATTTCCTGTTAAATAACAATAATAATCGATTAAATAAAAAAAATTGTAAATAATTCAAACCCATAAAACTCATTCTGCGCCACCCTGTAGACGCGTTTTTTTCGAAAACCAGAGTTTGAACTAGTTTTCGGTTAGTTTTACTTTACATTTTAGTCGAATATAATCCGTTCCGTAAATAGTTCTACACAATCGGTACTACTGAATAACAGTTCTAGAATAAATGGTCTGGGTACCAATTCTAAAAAAAAATATTAGCTTTTAATAAGTACACAGAAAAAATGATCAACCTAAAATATCTATTTAAAGATTTGATTTGAATGTTTCTAAACAAATATTTAATTGAATCAATTGATATTTTAATTGACTTTTAAATATATAAATACATATTTTTTTTAGACGCAATTATCATATTATTTTTTCATACACTGTATGCATAAATAGAAAATGTTCAGTATAAAATACCAAATACATTTGAAGTTAACAAACAAAACAAGCGCACACACAAACAGACTCAGCATTGCAAAAACACACATACCAACGTATAGATCACACACTTTTTTTGTGAGTATCATATTTTTTTTGTAGAAGTTATTTATAACTTTTTTTTCCTTCTTAATTTTAATAAAAGGTTTAATTGATAGTCGTGATAGGTGAAAAATCAATTAAAATATTAATTGATTCAATAATTTTTTTAATTGAAACCCGTTTTCAGCTTTTTTCTGTGTAGCCGTTTAGCATGGTATCAGTGTATGTATGATGCACTTTTATAACATTTATTTTAACACACACAATTCAAGGGTTTTAAAAAGAATTTTTACAACAATTGTGTAGTTAATATACTAGATATTTATTAACAAATTTATAGTTAATATAAATCTTTTAAGTGTGTCGAAAGGAATTTAACATAAATGAATTTTTTCACACGTAGCCTAGCGTGTCCCAAAAAAAAAAAAATGTTTGTTTCTTGCTTAAGCTCCATTTTAATGCTAATCGGGCAGTGTTGCCAATTTAGCCATTTTATGGTTAGATTTTTAGAAAAGTTTAGCCATTTTTTAGCCGTTTCTGCATTTTTCTACAAAATATAATTTTTGAGCGGAAATTCTGTTTATAGTGATTATTATGTAGTGTCGCCAAATTGCAAACAAATATAACTTCAGGTATACAGACTAAAGCGAAAGATAACGACACACATCTTATGTAATTTTTTATGATTCCCTTTGCTTATTGCAAAAAATGGTTGTATGTATCACATTATTGTTATTTTCAGGAAATAAATTAACTAAAGTATAATTTTTTTTCTACAACAATTTTATTAAGGATTTTTTCATTTTTCGTCAACTAACCAGTCAGAAAAAGACAACGGACCACC
The DNA here is from genome assembly GCA_021234595.1 of Delia radicum. Classification (NCBI taxonomy): domain Eukaryota; kingdom Metazoa; phylum Arthropoda; class Insecta; order Diptera; family Anthomyiidae; genus Delia; species Delia radicum. The sequence continues at coordinate 41,899,996 of CM037855.1, read as the reverse complement.
GCATAGTGCTATAGCCCTATGACAAGTGCTTTTCCAATCCCAAATTATATCCATCTGTTCAAAAAGTGTCGGACAAGCGCTGGGAAAAAAAATTTCTAACTTTGGCAAAATGTTTGTAAAACTATGAATAGGTGGTCTAACAATTTGTTTTCCAAAATAAAGTTAACAAAAAGTTCAAGTATAAATTTGTTGGGCATGCCGGGACGCGAACCATGGCTACCATATTGGCAGCCGACAGCTCTAACCACTAGCTTAAAACTTAAGTAAAAGATAACTGCCGGGCAACATTTGGCTGTTCAAATATGTCAGCACTGGCATAAGGTTTGACGGATACAGCTAAAGTTAGTCTTAAAGAGCTTTTCCAGGAACAAAAAAATTTATTTTATATGAAAAAAATATTAAAAATTATAAGAAAATCGCAAAAAAAACCGGGCTCGAACTCGGAACCTTCGGACTACAAACTTTTTTAAACAAAGCGTCATAATTTTTTATAAAATTGTTTTTCTGTAGCAAAAGATTTTGCTGACATTAGCATTTTTTTGCAAGCACCCTCCTGACTAAAATTTTGCTAACTCAGCAATATTTTTTGCTGACTTTACTAACTTTTTTTTAGTATAGTAAAAAAATAAAAAGTTGTCAAAAATATGAACAAAATAAATTTGCATTAAACAGGAAAAAAGCAATCGCGGAGTTCAAACCTTAAAGCTAATCACTAAAAGTAATCAATTAATAATGATTCCCTTAACCTTCTAACCGGCGAGCCCGCCTCCAGCCGGGGTATTTTAAATTGGCCATAGGTGCGTGGAATGAGTGATTTATAATAAAAATGAAAGCTATTCGATAAAAAAAAATCAAATTTACAAAATATTCTGCGAAAAGATACCTGTAAAGGGCATCGTCGTCTTAACTTGAAAATGTATGGACGGATTTTTATGAAGTTTGGCAGATTAGCAAAGCCTTTAAGTTTATATGTTGAAGTTAAGAGGCGTTTTCGCTCAATTTTTCGTTTTCGTAAAACGAAAACTGCCATATCTTCTTTACTAAAACCACAAAAAGGGTAATCTTTGGACAGTAGTTATTTATATCTTGAAATAATTTAGGCATAAAAGAATTTAATTTTATGAATTAGTTTTTGAGATTCGATCTAAACCTATTTTGACTCATATCGTCTAAATTATGCAACGGAAAACAAATGTGGTAGAAGAACATGTTGTTTATTTTTCGTGCCGACCAAGTGATATAAACTTCATTGGCCGGTTTGAGGGTGAATTTAATTCCTGCTCTCAAAAAATGTTTTACAGTAAAATCTCCTGAAAACGACAATTAAAACAACTGTAATTTCAGTTAAAAGGCGACAAAGTTAATAAGCATTAAAATAAGTAAAAATGTAGTTATGTTTAACTGTTGAAAATCAACTAACAAATGTAGTAAAAACCACTAACATTGTTGTAAAAACAGTTGACCATTTTTTACTACTAAAATTTTTTTAAATAACTGTTAAAATTGTTAAAAACTACTGTTTTTAACAGTTATTTTTTTCGGCATTTGAAAAATATTAAAAAATATTTGTTTCTTTCAATTACAATAAAATTTTGTATTTCCTACATTCTACTTAAAATGCAAAGTCAAAATTTCAAACGGTACTCCAGTTATGACGTTTTAATACATAAGAGATACAATAAAATTTTCTAATTTATATATTCAAACTATGAACTAGAGATGGGCACGTGAGCAGAATTTTGCGTGATTCACGTTAATCACGCGTGAGTGTGAGCAAAACCTAATTCACGTGATCATGAGTGAGTGTGAGTTGGAAAAAAATCTTCGTGAGTGAGTGCGTGAGTCAATTTTTTGCGTGAGTGTGCGTGAGTAGAATTTTTCCAAACATATTTTTTTTTTTGCTTTAGTACATGTTTTCTTTAGTTGATTTGCCGATTTTATATTTTTGGGGGTGTTTAAAACACTAAAAAATGTTAAAATAACATATTCAGGGCAAATTTGAGTCACAATCAGTGTTGCCTGGAGATTTGTTTTTAAATCCCTACGTTAATGAAAAAAAATCCCTTTTTTCCCTACAGACAGAAAAAATATTCCCTACATTTTTCCCTACACATTATTTTTAATAAATGCCAAAATTTTGCTTTTAGCAGTAAATTATATTTACTTTTATTATAAATTTGTACAGTAATTCATTCAGGTACAATAGATTTCATTAAACAAAAATAATAGAAGTAAAAAATAACATAAAAACTAAAAATAAACGGTAAACAAATAAAAAATGCCATTTTTAAAAAATACTCGTATAAACACTTATGGCCTGTCTCTCGATTTCGAAAGAATGCTTTCTTTCGCTTTCTAATCGAAAGAAAATTGATTTGGGTTTCTCTAACTAAATTTCTATGCGAACGATGATTGAAGTACAAGTCGAATGAAAACGTAAAAGTTTTCATACAAAATTTGGTTTCTCTATTTCGAACGAGTTGTCAACAGTGCGAACGTAAATGTCAAAACCATTTTCATTTATGCAAAGCCAAGAGCACATACAAACAATGGTGCCAAATGTTTCAACTTATTTCTCATTTTTCCAGTGCCACCAGATTTGTTGGTTTTATTCTGTTACACTAAAAAAAATAAATGGTTATATTTTTCATTGTTTATTATAAATAGAATAAAATGTTTAATAAAAAATCCCTACAATTTGACTGAAAAACAAAATCTGTCCTTTTTTCCCTACAGATAAATTTTTTGGAAAAAATTCCTACGAAAAGGGAAAAATCCCTACACTTGGCAACACTGGTCACAATTACCTTCACAATTAACCTTAATTTTTACATTTTATTTTTTCCGGTTTTATTTCGTAATTTTGCGCGGTTCAAGTGAATCACGCGTGAGTATGAGTAAACTCTAAATTTGTGAGTGTGAGTAAAAAAAAAAAAAACTTGTGAGTGTACGTGAGTGGAATTTTTCCCTCGTAAGCGTAAGGGAGTGAGTGTGAGTCAAAATTCACTGACGTGCACATCTCTATCATATCAATAAAAACAAATATAAACTAAGTTAGAACTTTTAAAAACTAAACATACTCTTCTTTTTTTAAATAACTAATAGAAATTAATTGTTTACTGTAAAATTACTGTTTTGGTAGTTGTTTACTACAATACTACAATACTAAAATAACTGCTTCAAACAACTGTTAAAAAATACAGTAGCTTTCTTCAGTTGTTTTTTTAAATAACTGTTAAAATAGTTGTTTTGTACTATTTAATAGAAAAACCACTCTAAAAACAACAAATACTACTGATTACTACACAAACAACTGTCATGTAGTAACTGTAAAACTTTTTTGAGTGTGTTTTTGCAGTTTTGCAATATTTGAATTTTTCCTTAACATTATGTTGCCAAATAAGTGTTAAATTAAAAATATGTTTTATTGCAAATTAAACGTCAAAATATTGAATTTTTAACGAAACAAAATAAATGCAAAAACAAATCCGGTTATTCAAAAACTAATATTTCAATTGATTTTAAATTGTTTGGATAAACATTTTTGTAGCAGCATTTGTGTACCTTCCTTATATTTGAAAGAAACCACTTTAAACATTTAAAATCAGCTACATTTATCATTAAACTTTGTAAAGTATTTCAAATAATATTTCATAGTGCATCCTGAATATAAAAACGCTTTTAATTGAATAATTTGTGTTTGGTAAAATAATTAAAAAAATTTGAACACAAAAAAATTCTGCTCTTCTGTATGCAATTTTTTGCTTATAAAACGATATTAAAAAAATATTTTAAATCGCTAAACCTTATAACAGTCTGGCAGCATTTATTTTTTATAATCACAAACAAACAAAGAAAAAACTGTTAGCCTATAAACTTAAATCATGCATTTGTCAATAACGTCGTCATCGCCTCCGTGGCGCAATTGGTTAGCGCGTTCGGCTGTTAACCGAAAGGTTGGTGGTTCAAGCCCACCCGGGGGCGGAAATTTTTGTTTTTAAATCTACTTTTTTTGTAATTTTTTTTTTATATTTAATAAAACAAATTATTTTATTTTTTAATCACATAATGTTTAACAAATTAGAAGAAATTGGAGCACATATAAAAATGAAAATTGTTTTGAATTATGTTAGCCCTGATTTAGTTAATACTAGTAGTGTTGACAGGTTATTTTTTTTAAATTCTTGCCAAACTATAAAAAAATCGTCTAGATTTATTAATGTATTTAAAAAAAAAAAAAATCACTCGTTTTTTTCATACAAAATTAATGAAAATACAGAAAAGTTAAAAAAAAATTTCAAAGAGCTTAAAAATATATTTACAAAATATTTTTAGTTTTTAATATAAAAAACATATATTTAAATATGTAATTCTATTCAAAAATTACGGTCTGTTTTTGTAAGACGTTTCACTCAAAAAATTCGTGTAAATGTGTGAAGAAATTCATTTTGGGGTTTTGTATCGCGAATGTCACTTTGAATTGAGTAAACACGTAAGAGTTGTCGTTTTCGTCTCTTTTTTTTGGTTTCCACATTACGATTTGAAAACGTCACAGACGTCAAAAACAGACGTTCACAAAAAAGTATTCGTCAAAGAAAAAAGGCAACACAATTTAATATTAAAAAAAAAAATACTTTGTAACACAAAATTGTAATAAAAAAAGAATAATGATTTTTATTTTCCTTTATATTTAAAGGGTACGCCACATAACTTTTTTTTTTTTTTGAAAATGCTATAAAAAAAAAAAAAACTACTGATATTTTCTCAAATTTTTTTTTTATTTGAAAGTACAATCCTTCCGGTTAATAATGGAAAATAATTTCATTCAATGGCTGCCTCGGCTGGCCATGCAGTATGAGCTTCATCTGAAAAGATGATTTTTTTGGCAAAATCGGATCGGAAAAAAAAAACGTTAGATGGCGGACCCTATACATTAATTTTAATTTTTATTTGTAAATGTTTTTGTTTTTGTTTTTTTTTATACAAATTATATTTTTATCACCACTTTATCGTTTTCTAAACAAAATAAATACATTTTTTTTCAAGCAAAAATTAGCTGTTTTTGTTTATATTTAATTTACAGTGTTGGGTTGCCATCTACAAACGAAAAATTAGTTATTTGTATGAAAAAAGCTAACAAAAACCGAAAAATAATATCATGGCAATCTCTACTGTTTGACATAACATAAAGCTTTACGTACTCAAACGTAAGTCAGGACGAACGAATTATAAAAACTCATTTCCTTACGTATTCGTTCGGGTGCCACACGTTCGTCTCAAATTATACACGTATTGTAAAAACAAGCCGTAAATCAGACTATGAATCGCAATAAAATAAAAACAAAATAAACATATGATTTTCTATTGTTGATTTACTTGAATAAACGTCACTACATTGCTAGGTCTGTCAAAAAACAGAGTAGTATTTGGAAGATGACAAAGCCAATTGTGACAATTTTTTGTTGTTGTTTTGGTTTTTCTTTGATATTTTACAAATATCTCTAGAATTCTAATAACAAAGTCCCCTGAAGATTTCCTTGGCAGGAATGAAATCCGGATAGGGGACACGCCTACATCAGATTGATTTTCACAATTTGTTAAATAAGTTTTGGGACTTTAGCACATTTAATTACTAAAATGAAAATAATTCAAATTTTTTCTCTAAAAAAAAATCAACAAACAAAAAAAAAAATTCTTTACTTTATGATAAAAACTTTAAACTGGACAAAATATTAAGTATACAAAATCTATTTTTAACATATAGCCAGTGTATCAGATCAAAAAAAGTTATGTCTCAAACAAAAAATCATATCTCATTTGATATAGATCATTATTTATTATCCCGAAACTGTTATGGAGCTTTATGTACCCATATTTCTATATGACGCGATATGCAATCTAATAAAATTTCATCCGAAATATGGGCCCATATAAATGTATCTACTTGTATGGGTTTCCATATAATCTAATGCAATTAGATAATATGTCTGATATAATAATATCCGAATTATGGCCGGATAGAATTGTATTAGATTTATATCAGTTTTTTATCTAAATGTATCAGTTTATATCTAAACTGATACAAATAAATATAATTATATAAAAATCAGAAATGTTTTTATCCGGATTTTGACCTGATACGTCTAAATATAATTAGATCCGAGTTTTAGTCTGGTAAAATTGCACTAAATGTTACATTTTTGTATATGATTGTGTAAAATATATACAATTTTATATAGTGCACCCAGGTAGGCTAGTTGGTAGCGTGCTGGCTTATCAGTGCTGGGGTCGTGGGTTCGATTCCCATCAGAGGCACTGTTCTGTTTTCGCTACAACGCACCGAAAGTTCATAGTAGCCAGTGCTCGGTTACGGTAATAGTTAGGATATAATTTGTAATTATATGATAAATGATGATACCCGAGATTTTTCCATATCCGGGACATTAAATTATATCTAATTCGATATAAATATATCTAATTTTAGCCGATAGTAGGTATGCTTTTGAAGAGCAATTTTTTTTTTAAATGAAACAACGAAATGATTAAAAAATATCAATAACAAATTCAGTGTTTCAAAAATATATAATTAAGTGATATTGTCTTATAAAATGTAATACATTTTTTTATTTGAAATTATATAAAATAAATCACTTGCCAATGATCTCGTTATAAAATTAATATGGCTATATGTGAAGCCATATGTAATAAAGTCTTAACTTGCTAATAACTTAATTTGATATTGAACTTTCCCAAAATATGTATGGGAGTATATATAACGCTATAAAAAATTAAAAGTAACATATTTTCAGTATGGCGTCACATGTAGTAGACTTAGCATGGGAGCATATATAATCATATCGATCACTACATATATTTGCATTATTATTATATGGCTTATGTAGTTATATATGGAGTAAGGTTTGGAGACATAAATTAATATCATGTACTATATAAAAAATCCGATTAAACTTCAATGACTGTGCTATGCGCTAACGCACTTCCCTAAGTTTATGACTGCTTTAGAGAGCCCTTAAAATAAGCTTTCCAAAAAGGCCAAATTTGTATGAATCAAATTATTTTAGGGGAAGTTGTTAGGGTAAGATTTTTGTAACTTGTCTGTGGTTTAAACTATAATAATGACAGTTGACAACAATAGCACTTTACAACTTAAACTGTTAATTTCTTAATGAAGCATGGTTCCATATATCTGGAAAGTGTAGTTAAAAAATTTCCACCGGATCTATGACGTGTTATTAATGAGTTAAAGAACTGAACTTTTTAAGCACTGGATTTATTATACCCTCCATATACTGTGATGAGGGTACATATCAGTTTGTCATTCCGTTTGTAACGCATCGAAATATAGGTCTAAGACCACATAAAGTATATATATTCTTGATCCTTATTCAACTTTAAGATGACTTAGCGATGTCTGTCTGTCAGTCGGTCTGCCTGTCGAAATGGCTATAACCGGGCCGAAAACGCAATATGGACTCCTCATTTTTATATAGATTGATGTACATTATCCCGAAAAGGATAACATTATATTGAAAATGTACATTATATTGAAAATGAGCAAAATCTATCAAGTAGTTCAAAAGTTATAAGTGAAAATGTGAAGGTACGTCGAAATTTTGTAAGTGTTCCTTGTGGAGGGTATTAAGAAACAATTTGCTAAAACTAAATTTATTGCATGTATGCACTTGTTTTTGGATTTATTTTATTTCGCAAAAAATAAATGATATTTTCTTAACTTAAAAAATATTTTATTTAAATCTTACACCAATTCCATTTTATAAAAATGTAAAAATAAAATTTAATCCAAATGTAAATACAAAAATAGATTAAGCTAAATCCAAAATGAATTTATAAATTAAATAAATCCGTTGTGAATTTAGCTTAATTTAATGCTATTACTATTTGCATTTTTACAAAATTTAATTTTAAATTATATTAGCGAATAAGTGTTAGATTTCAATAAAAAAAATATACAGCCTGATTATGAATATTCCCTCAGGATTTTTTCCTCTGCGGATTTAATTTTCTCGAGAAAAAAATCCTCCTATTCTAAACAGGCGGGGAAAAGAATAATAAGGGAGAGAGAATTGAATAATATTAATTGAATAATTCATACAAATTCTATCACAATTCTCCCTATTATTGACATTCATAATACCTCCTTTTTCCGGGGGAAGAGTTTCCCATTTTCGAAATTCGTTTAGAATAAGGGAAAAGTGAAAAAATCCCCGAGCAGATTTTATTAAGAATAGGGGAACAAGGAATAGAGAAAAAATTCTCACGGAATTGTTATTGAGAATTGGCTGATAGTTTTTTTTTTTAATTTTTAACCAAATAACAAAGATCCAAACTATATAAAAATCGTCAGTCATTTTGAAAGCAAAAATCGTCATTTAGTTATTTGGGTACTAAAACCGTCAAACCTGGCAGCACTACAAATCGCTATATAAATCTTGCTCTTTTCTTTCATATTGCAAAAAAAATTTCAACAAATAACAATATACAAGAAAATGAGTGTTCAGTATTGGAAATGTGTGTTTTGTTCGCAGTGGTAGCATTCGCCTCCGTGGCGCAATTGGCTAGCGCGTTCGGCTGTTAACCGAAAGGTTGGTGGTTCGAGCCCACCCGGGGCGCAATATTTTTTTTGTTGTTTTTTTTTATTATTTTTTTTATTATTTTTTTTATTATTTTTTTTATTATTTTTTTATTATTTTATTTACTTTTTTATTATTTTATTAACTTTTTTTTATTATTTTATTTGTTTTTTTAAGATTTTATTTACTTTTTTTATTTATTTTATTTACTTTTTTTATTTTTTATTATTTATTTATTTTTTTTTTATTATTATTTTATTATTTTTTTTTATTATTATTTTATTTATTTGTTTTTTTAAATATTTTATTTATTTATTTTTTTTAAATATTTCCTAATAATTTTTTTTTTTCAAAATCTTCTATAATGTAAAATTTCTCATTCTATCAACTTGAGTACATGTGCAAAATATGATAAAAATAAAGTATTATGTAGTAACAAACAAACAACCAGTCAACTCAACGAAAATATTTAGTAAAATTAAATAAAAAAAAAACAATAGTTTTTATTAAACATTTTATTAAAAATCAAGTTACTACTACTCTACATTTTATTACCTAATGCAGTGAACGAAATTTATATGGACTCATCAAAATTTTTGAATTTTAACTAAAACGGGAAAAGCTAGGAAAATTCTAAAAACGACAAAAATAATCCTTATTCGATAAAGTATTAATGATAAATAAGCACTGTAAGTTCATGCAAATGCATGCGTTTTCCCTTAAGTCTGAGAGCAGAAAAAACAAAATATTTTTGCGAATCAAAGAATTTGCGCTAAAATAGCATCAATTTTTTAGTGCATATTTTTTTTGCATATTTTGCTATAAATGCTTATTTTTTCTTTAAATGCATATTTTCATAACATATTTTTACTTATTTTGCATTAAATGCATATTTTCATTGAATTGTTTGCTTAAAATGCATGTTTTTATTGTATTTTTCTTAGCTGTTCGTAAAAAAGTTACTTTCAATTTAATTATATTTTTTAAAAGTGATTTCAACAACATATGCAGAGAATATATTAAACAATACAAATAAAATTTAAAATTTAAAACATGAAAAATAATTAATTTAAAGTGCCTTTCTTTTAACGGGTTTTCGGCAATTTTCTTCGAAACTATCAAAAGCCCAGTTAAGACTTTTAAGAATAAAATTTCGAAGAAAATTTAAATAAAATTAAATAATAAGTGCATATTTTTATAGCTTAAAGTGCATATTTTAAGATTTTTCATGCATTTTACATTATAAAATAGTAGTGCGGATTTTCAAATTTTATGAAGTTATTTCGTATTATATATAACTTGATCAAATTAGATAGACCCATTTTTAGGATCAAATTATATCAGAAGAGCTTCCATGGGATCTCATGATATAAGGTTATTTATGTATGCAATTTTTCTAATCAGCGGATTTTCAAAGAATTTTATAAAGTTATAGCTGACCAGGCAAACGTTGTTTTGCCTTCAAATTTTAATTGTAATTAATTCTTTAAATCAAGAAATTTCTTTTACGCAAATAAATAATTAAAAAAATAAATTCACATTAGTAAATCATTTTAAAATTTGTAATTTCATGGGAAGCCCAACGCGGATTCATGTTTACTTCTTTAGCTTTTTTATTTATTCTAGGACTATGAGGAATGCTAAAACAATTTTTGAACAACATTATTAAATAACCATGCAAAAAGTCTTGAATGTGATAATTTATTTTAATGCTTATTTGTTTTTTGCTTTTGGTACCACCCATTTTCAGTTCGACTACTAATATTTGTAATTGATGGACTCGTACAAAATTTGAAGACTATATAGCTAATATAGAACCCTAGATATTTAATATTAATATTAATTTTGTATATGAGCTAAATAATCACTTTGTATGGGAGCTGCCACGCCCGATTCCTGCCCATTTTTTTTCCTGATTATTCAAATCAGTAACATATGGGATACTGCAATGTTTCAAAACTCTTGCTATCACAATAGTCAAGATATATGATGTTATTCAATTTATGTGGGAGGGGCCACGCCCACTTGAAATATATATAGCCGAAAACCTAATTTGGACTATAACCTTTCAAATGAAACCGGTTTGGGCCAAATCGGTTGGATAGTTTTAGAGTCTATAGAGGACAAACATACAAACATTGTATTTTATATATATAGATATCAAATTTTATCAAATTATATATAAACTTGATCAAATTAGAAAGACCCATTTTTGGATTAAATTATATCAGATGAGATCTCATGAGATAAGGTTATGTATGCCATTTTTCGGATCAGCTTTGATATGATGTGATAATGAATTATATTAAGACTATATATGATTATTAGGGCTGGTCGATTAAAAATCGCTCAACGTTCAAGGAAAATCGTATTCTAGGGATCAAAATAAGAAACTTTGCCGAAGGAACCATACCTCTAAAACGAATTCTGATGTCCCAACTTTTGACCCGTAGGATAAAATTTTGAAAAAGCCCACTTTGATATTTCAGAAAGTATGAGGAATCTTTCCAAGATTATGGGAGCTACTTCTTCTCCGGGAGACACGCTAGCAGATTAATGCATAAAACATCATTCTAGGTGACCGTTAAGGGGTTAAAATTTAAGTTGAAAGAGGGCCTTTTTAGTCGTGTTTTTATAGCAAAATGTGCAAATCTCGGGATAGAGATATTTCAGAAAGTAGGAGGAGTCTTTCCAAGATTAGGGTCTCTATTTCTTCTCCGGAAGACGCTCTAACAGATTAATGTATAAATTATATTCGATTAGGTTGGATTCGATTGGGGCACTCTAATGGGTCAAAGTGGGATTTTTCAAAATTTTAAACTACGGGGCAAAAGTCGGGACATCAGAATTAGTTTTAAAGGTATGGTTCCTTCGGCAAAGTTTCTTATTTGATCCCTAGAATACGATTTTCCTTCAACGTTGAGCGATTTTTTTGCCTCCATACAAATCGACCCGGTCTAATGATTATAGATACCTATATCGGAACTTTTTTCATCGGACAGCCAAAATAAACATTTTCAATATAAAAAAATATTATAAAGAATATAAAAGTTAATAAAAAAAATACTCTAACTTCCCTTCCCAAACTTTTTTCGAGAATCCGAGCCTGATATTAACATAATCGACCAGTAGAAAGTCAAGGATATAGGCATTGGTAAAGGTCAGTGTTGTCAACTAGATTGTATAATTTGTTAACAATATAAACAAAAAAATATTTTTTATTACTTTAGCCGTTTTATAACTTTAAATTGTATAAGGTTCGGCAAGATTTTCCTCAATAAAAAAGTTTAATTTGTTTATTTTATTAGTATTTCTTAAAAAGACCAAATATTGAGAGATTTTTTGCTTTCATTTTTTTTACTCAGGGAGCTATATGTTTTTTTTTTTATATATTAAAGTATTAAATAATTGTCTTTTTTTTTTTTTTGAATACAACCAATTTGTCTATTCTGTTAATTTAAAAAGTTCAAAAAATCACCACGTTTTTTATTTTTTTCTTTCTTTTTTTTCTCAATTTTTTTCTTCTGGAGCATTTGTAGGTCTTACCTCTGCTGTTAATGGTCATTATAGATTTAAAACAAATAGTAAAGAGTTACACAAATTGTATAAATTTGATTGATTTATAATTTAAAACATATTTGTAAATCACTAAAAGTTTATAAACTTTATTTAACTTTTTAATCAATATAGCTAAAACTTCACTAAAATTTTATAAACTTTACTCTTTTCATTTCTTTGCATATTAAATAACTCAATCTCGTTTTTTTTGCACTAAATTTGTTGACGCTTGTAATGTGGATCGAAATTTTTTAGCGCAGGCGTCATTTAAAGACAAAAATTAAAAAAAAAAAAAATGGAATTGCCAGATTTTATTAGAACACATGTAGGAATTTAAAAACACATTTTAGCACAACTTTCAATAGTTTTTTTTTTTTTTTTTTTTTTTTTTCTTTTTTCTTATTTGCATTCTATGAAACAATATTAATGCAATTATAACGAATAAACTAGAATAGGAAGTTTATTTCTTTTTTTCTGTTCAATGTTTTGTATATTTTATTTTGACATTGAGTTGATAATTAAAGTTCTGCTATTTTAAATTGAAAAATTTTCAAATTAAAAAAAAAAAAAAAAAAAAAAAAAAGCATGAGATACTACTAGTGAAAAAAAAAAATAATAAAAACAATCAACACATAAGAATGAAAACATTGGGAAAATGTGTTGTACAACAAGATATAAAAATATATATTGTATATACGACCGCACCTCATTTACATGCAATGAACATTAGGG
>CM037855.1:41784192-41886994 GCA_021234595.1 Delia radicum | reverse complement strand
TTATTCAATGTTCCTCAACGCCCTACGAGGTATTATATTCCTCTATTTATTCCATTTCACCGTCAAAATTATGCTGATGCTGATCCTCTTTTACGAATGAGCAATGATTTTAATAATTTTTATAATTGTATCGATTTTTCAAAAAATGTTAACTTTGTTAAACGTAGTATAATTTTAACTTTGAATGTCTGATTTCTGTTATATTATGTAGGTATCTACTTATGTAATTTTTATGATATTGTCTGTAAGGATTTTTTCCATAGACTAAATAAATACAAATACAAATACAAAAATGGGATACTGCAATGTTTCAAAACTCTTGCTATCACAATAGTCAATATATATGATGTTATTCAATTTATGTGGGAGGGGCCACGCCCACTTGAAATATATATAGCCGAAAACCTAATTTGGACTATAACCTTTCAAATGAAACCGGTTTGGGCCAAATCGGTTGGATAGTTTTAGAGTCTATAGAGGACAAACATACAAACATTGTATTTTATATATAAAGATATCAAATTTTATCAAATTATATATAAACTTGATCAAATTAGAAAGACCCATTTTTGGATTAAATTATATCAGATGAGATCTCATGAGATAAGGTTATGTATGCCATTTTTCGGATCAGCTTTGATATGATGAGATAATGAATTATATATAAGACTATATATGATTACACTGTGCTCGAATCCGACACTTTTTTTTGTAACAAACGGGGCACCCGGTGGGTAAACCTAATTCGAGTACGCTGAATCCTGTGGTGCTAACCGTTTTTTTAGGTTAGCTCTTGTTTAAAAGATAATTAAGATTGAAAATTATGGTTCCCTCCCATACAAAGTAAATATTTAATATCATATATCTACAGTACTATAATAGTCTTAGTCTTAGAAATTTGTGCACGTTGATTATTTGATAGTGTTAATAGTCATGGGAAAAAATGGGCGTGATCGGACCAGTGGGCGTGTCAGCTCCCATACAAAGTAAATATTTAATATCATATATCTACAGTTCTATAATAGCCAGAGTCTTAGAAATTTGTGCACGTTGATTATATTATGCATAGTCATGGGAAAATTGGGCGGGATCATACCAGTGGGCGTGGCAGCTCCCATACAAAGTGAATATTAAGCTCATATACAAAATTAATATTAATATTAAATATCTAGGGTTCTATATTAGCTATATAGCCTTCAAATTTTGTACGAGTCCATCAATTACAAATATTGGTAGTCGAACTGAAAATGGGCGGAATGCGATATTCACTTTTAGGTGACATTTGTTGGAATTTGCAAGAGGAAGATAATGATATAGAAGAATCAGGAAATGAAAATTGAAAAAATCATGAAAAATTTATTTATTAAAAAAAAAATTATAAATCACTTTAAAATTGTTGTAGTCAATTAAATTTTGTTGCAAATAGTTTATTGCTGATGTTGTTTCATAAAATGTTCTCAATTTCATACATTTAAAATCAATAAATGGTAAAAAAAAACTTAAAAAAATTGTTTTTTTTAGGTACTTGGAACCATAATTTTCAATCTTAATTATTTTTAAACGAGAGCTAACCTAAAAAAACGGTTAGCACCACTGGATTCAGCGTACTCGAATTAGCTTTACCCGCCGGGTGCCCCGCTTGTTACGTTTTTGAACTAGCACAGTGTTATTAGGGCTGGTCGATTTAAAAATCGCTCAACGTTCAAGGAAAATCGTATTCTAGGGATCAAAATAAGAAACTTTGCCGAAAGAACCATACCTCTAAAACGAATTCTGATGTCCCAACTTTTGACCCGTAGGATAAAATTTTGAAAAAGCCCACTTTGATATTTCAGAAAGTATGAGGAATCTTTCCAAGATTATGGGAGCTACTTCTTCTCCGGGAGACACGCTAGCAGATTAATGCATAAAACATCATTCTAGGTGACCGTTAAGGGGTTAAAATTTAAGTTGAAAGAGGGCCATTTTAGTCGTGTTTTTATAGCAAAATGTGCAAATCTCGGGATAGAGATATTTCAGAAAGTAGGAGGAGTCTTTCCAAGATTAGGGTCTCTATTTCTTCTCCGGAAGACGCTCTAACAGATTAATGTATAAATTATATTCGATTGGGTTGGATTCGATTGGGGCACTCTGGGGTCAAAGTCGGATTTTTCAAAATTTTAAACTACGGGGCAAAAGTCGGGACATCAGAATTAGTTTTAAAGGTATGGTTCCTTCGGCAAAGTTTCTTATTTTGATCCCTAGAATACGATTTTCCTTCAACGTTGAGCGATTTTTTTTGCCTCCATACAAATCGACCCGGTCTAATGATTATAGATACCTATATCGGAACTTTTTTCATCGGACAGCCAAAATAAACATTTTCAATATAAAAAAATATTATAAAGAATATAAAAGTTAATAAAAAAATACTCTAACTTCCCTTCCCAAAACTTTTTTCGAGAATCCGAGCCTGATATTAACATAATCGACCAGTAGAAAGTCAAGGATATAGGCATTGGTAAAGGTCAGTGTTGTCAACTAGATTGTATAATTTGTTAACAATATAAACAAAAAAATATTTTTTATTACTTTAGCCGTTTTTATAACTTTAAATTGTATAAGGTTCGGCAAGATTTTCCTCAATAAAAAAGTTTAATTTGTTTATTTTATTAGTATTTCTTAAAAAGACCAAATATTGAGAGATTTTTTGCTTTCATTTTTTTTTTACTCAGGGAGCTATATGTTTTTTTTTATATATTAAAGTATTAAATAATTGTCTTTTTTTTTGAATACGACCAATTTGTCTATTCTGTTAATTTAAAAAGTTCAAAAAATCACCACGTTTTTTATTTTTTTCTTTCTTTTTTTTTCTCAATTTTTTTTCTTGTGGAGCATTTGTAGGTCTTACCTCTGCTGTTAATGGTCATTATAGATTTAAAACAAATAGTAAAGAGTCACACAAATTGTATAAATTTGATTGATTTATAATTTAAAACATATTTGTAAATCACTAAAAGTTTATAAACTTTATTTAGCTTTTAATCAATATAGCTAAAACTTCACTAAAATTTTATAAACTTTACTCTTTTTCATTTCTTTGCAATTAAATAACTCAATCTAGTTTTTTTTTGCACTAAATTTGTTGACGCTTGTAATGTGGATCGAAATTTTTTAGCGCAGGCGTCATTTAAAGACAAAAATTAAAAATAAAACATGGAATTGCCAGATTTTATTAGAACACATGTAGGAATTTAAAAACACATTTTAGCACAACTTTCAATAGTTTTTTTTTTTTTTTTTTTTTTTTTTTTTTTTTTTTTCTTTTCTTATTTGCATTCTATGAAACAATATGAATGCAATTATAACGAATAAACTAGAATAGGAAGTTTATTTCTTTTTTTTCTGTTCAATGTTTGTATATTTTATTTTGACATTGAGTTGATAATTAAAGTTCTGCTATTTTAAATTGAAAAATTTTCAAATTAAAAAAAAAAAAAAAAGCATGAGATACTACTAGTGAAAAAAAAATAATAAAAACAATCAACACATAAGAATGAAAACATTGGGAAAATGTGTTGTACAACAAGATATAAAAATATATATTGTATATACGACCGCACCTCATTTTACATGCAATGAACAATAGGAGTATAACTTTTCATGGGCTGTAAGGCAAAAACCTTTTAGGAAATTTTGTACTTTATAAATTTAGTAGCGGTAATCACTCTTGATAGAAAAGTAAAGAAGAATCGAAGAAAACGAGAAAAGAAGAAAACTTTTGACAGATACAACAACAAAATGTATGGGATTTGTTTTTTTCTCGTTTTCTTCGATTCTCCTTTTCTTGATAGGAAATTTCTTTGACTCAAACCTTGAGTAAGTTGTAGTAGAAAACAAGAAAAACTTTTTTTGACAGAAGAACAACTGATTTTAAGCGTCACAAGATAATTTCATATTTTTTAAATAAATTGTGAATTATAAATCTATTTGTGTTAGTTATTCTATATAAAATCTATTCTATATAAAATCTATTTGTGTGATTGCATTTTCCACTATAAATTTAATTATTTTAATTTTTTCTGATGTTTTTGGCATTTTGCTTATTTAACTTTTAATTACATTTGGTGAAAAACGTGTTCAGCCTAGAACAAATGTAAACAAAGATCAGCTGACAGTGTTGAAAACAAACTTGCTAAAAAAGACGCTCACTCTTTAATGAAAAAGAAATCGATAATGTTTCCTCTAAGAAAAAGTTTTCTATCAAGAGTGATCACCGCTAGTAATTTGTTCAATTAAATTTGGTAAAAAAAAAAAAAAATTTTGCCACCGAAAACGATTTTGTTTTTGTATATTTTATTAACATACACTGAAAGAGTTATCCTTCATGATATTAATGAAATAGTTTCACTCAAAAAAATAGTATGAACTAAAATTAAGTTTACGCCCTACTAATATTTGGTTTTTAAAATTTTACTAAAAATAAATAAAATTGCTTACCAAAAAAGCAAATTTATTAGATTTAAGTTTATATTAATTGTTAGTGTCCGACCGAACAGTTCGGCCAAAAAACTATATTTTGTCGGTTTTTTGATATCTAGAGGCAATGATGACAAATTTTGGTATTGGAAACATGTTTGTTGAGCCGATTTAATTCGATTTTGTGTATAAAATTTAAGAGAAAAGCCGAAGTTTAGCTATAAAGTTAAAAGTTCGGCCGCCGAACTATTTTCAATTTGGCCGAACAGTGAATTCATTGCTTAACTACAGACTTTTCTTCAAATTTGACACTCAAAATAGCATCAAATCAGCCCAATAAACATTTTTCCATCCGTCCATAATGCTTTAAAATACCGAATACAGACCAAATGCATTTTCTGTTCGGTCGGACACTATTAATTGTTCATAAACTAAAAACTAATAAGGTATTTTCTTTAATTTTTCTTTTTTGTATTAGGTTAATATTCTTAAAAAATGTTAGAAAATGTATATCTTTAAAGTAAAAAATCTTAAATTTTAAGAACTTATTAAACTAAAAGTTCCTAGACGAGGACAAGAAATTCTCATTGAGTTTGTGATTTAACATAACAAATATCTCTAGAAATTCTAATAACAAAGTCCCCTGAAGATTTCCTTAGGCAGGAATGAAATCCGGATAGGGACACGCCTACATCAGATTGCTTTCACAATTTGTTAAATAAGTTTTGGGATTTTAGCACATTTAATTACTATAAATGCAATTAATGTTTATCCCGATGAAAATAAATTTAAATAACAAATATGCAGGTGCTTGTGCAAATTTAAATGTAACTGACACTAATAGAAAACATATGATTTTCTATTGTTGATTTACTTGAATAAACGTCACTACATTGCTAGGTCTGTCAAAAAAACAGAGTAGTATTTGGAAGATGACAAAGCCAATTGTGACAATTTTTTGTTGTTGTTTTGGTTTTTCTTTGATATTTTAAATTTTGAATCTCGCTCCTAGACGAGGACAAGAAATTCTCATTGAGTTTGTGATTTAACATAACAAATATCTCTAGAAATTCTAATAACAAAGTCCCCTGAAGATTTCCTTAGGCAGGAATGAAATCCGGATAGGGACACGCCTACATCAGATTGCTTTCACAATTTGTTAAATATGTTTTGGGATTTTAGCACATTTAATTACTATAAATAAAAGTTCAGAAATTTAAAATTATATGAAAAAATTAAACCCAAATACGCAACTTACATATTTTTGTAAATATACGGAGGCTAAAAACTCATTATAAGTTAAAAATAACATAAAAATAATCTTGATATATATAAAAACAGAGAACTAATAAAACTGTAAGAAAATTACTTGAGCCAAAGCAAAAACTAAATTTTTGTTTATATAATAAGAACATTTTTGCTCTTCAAAGTCTAGTAACGTCATGATGCTTGTTAGGAAAAGACCCTAGCCACGTGCTCGATTACTAAGAAGACAATAATGGAGTAAAATTGATGATTAATAGGTTTTTTGTTAAATCTTTGCCTATTCTGGAGGCTCTAGCTTTTCTTAAACTTCGGGTCATGATGAGATCTTTAGGCAGATCGAAATATTAATATCAACCTAGCTAATATGTTTGATTTGCTTTATTTGTGTAAATATAAGGAGGTTGAAAGCTCGTTATAGATTAAAAATTACTTAAGTTTAGTTCAACAATTTTAACTTCTTAAGTGGTTTAGTTTTGTTAAGTCATAAATTTCACATTCAAAACATTATGATATTATTTTCGTTAATATTAACGAGTGGTTGATTTAATATGTTTTCAGTCTTAACAAAAATTCACATCTAATATAACTAAAATTTTTAAAAGTTACCAGATTTCTTTTTTCTGTTCTTATTTTCTTAACATTTAGCAAACAAATTTGTTAAATTTAGCAGTTTTTTCTGCAAAAGTAGTTTTTAACTAAGTTTTTAGTAGCGTTTTCTGTTAATTTTACATATTTATTTCTATGAGTGTAATATTAAGTAAAATTTATCTTTATTAAATACTTTTTTATTTTAAAAAATATATATTCAAATTCACAACTCAAACGCGTATGGTGCGGGAACGATCGGGAAAAGGTAATATTCAGAGAAGAGAAATATGCTGCTTTTTGTTTATTGCTATTTTTGACATTTTTTTACCATTTTTAATCATATTTGTTCTTTTTGCCATTTTTTAATTTTTAGGCTTAAAAACTGCTTTTTCTTAAGATTTTTGAACTTTAACATTGATTTTTTTCAGATATTTCTCTCTTTAAATGCTTTTTTACTCAAAGTTTGTGTTTTTTTTTTTTTGTTTTAAAGTGTAATTTTTGATCTTTTTGGTAGTTTTGCTATTTATTGCTTTTTTCCCAATATTTAAATGTTTTGCCATAAAACACAATGGATTTTGCTTTTATTTGTCTTGTCTTGTAATAACGAATTTCTCAGCAGTTTTTTATGTCCCATGCTTTTGGGAGAGTTGATATTTTCAAAAAGTGCAAAAAGTTATATCCCTAATGAACATTGTATTATTTTGTTTTGTTGTATTTTTCATTTCATTATTATTGTATTATTTTTTAAAATTTTGCACATTTTCTTTCATGTTTTCACTTATATTTTTCACAATTTTTTTTTTTTTGTATATATTTTGTTTTCGCTTCGTTTTGATTGTATCTTTATTGTAATTTTTGTGTGTGTTTTTTTTTATTACTTTTTCGCGTAGTCGTTTATTTTGAGTAACTAGTACCTAGTTTGAGAGCATGTAGCTGGCTGATTGTTTTACATAGAGCAGCTACTAATAGCTGTGCTGCTAGAGCTTTGGCTGGTTGTTTAACTGGCTGGCTACCAAAAAGACTGATTCGTTTTTATAAGTAACAGAGAAGATGACGAAGAAAGAGAAGGAGGAAAACACAACGAGTGCACGACGAGTGAGACAAACTGCATATGCATGTAAAAAATAATATTGTATAAAAAGAAGACAAGTTGAATGACATAAAACATCTACTGACCTTCAACTTTAAGATTGAACTTATAGTTGGAACGAAAACACACAATCGCACATCGCACATAGAAAATAAATATGCAAACTAATAAAAATTTGTAAAGAAACACAAAAAAAAATGGTGAAAATACCCCCAAAACATTATATTACCGGATAGAAGTATTTATAATTATATTTGAATATTTTTGTTGTTGTTTTGTAATAAACAGGGCAGCGACTTTCATGCAAATGCATGTTTGTAATCAGTACACGCAGATAAAAAATATGGTTGCAATAGGATTGCAGCCACGAAACTATGATTCCAACAGCCATAAATGGTTGTTTCAATTAAATTATTATTGTATCAATCTTAATTCAACAAAAATGTGGTTGTTTTAATCATGGTATAGTAAAAATCTCTCGTGTTTCGGTTATCATATTATTCTCTTGTCTACAATCATAATATAGTACTTATTATCATATTTCTCTCTCTAATTACAGCTATATTATAGTTGCGTCAACTATAAGATGATCAGTCCGTTTTTATGAGCGTCCTCGCTTTATTAGAGGCATTCTTGTTTAAGATTTTGTGAAAAGAAGTTGTGAGAAGCCGTAAGTCCGAACAAATTAAATAATATTAAACAAAGACATAAAAATTTTAAGGTGATATTTTTAGTGGAAGAAGGAACAATTTGGTAGTCCCAACCCGGACTATCATGGGAGATTTGACAAATTGACACGCATTCCTTAAATAAAGCTATTATGCATAAAAGTGTTGTAAATTAAGTAAAAAGTGATTTATTTTTAAATTTGTTGTACTCACGCAAAATAAATTGTAATAAATGATGATGAAATGTTGAGGTTAAGAAGAAGAATAAACGTTTTTCTCTAAAAATTATAAACACTATTAATTTTTAAATCAGACTAGACTAGTTTTTGCCTCTTTTTATGGACAGGTGTAATCAGTGATTTTCCATAATCATAATATGATAACTAGGACTATAATAAGGTTATAATGCAAATAGTATGGTTGCTACAAACATGTTATGATTATTAAAAATATATTATGAAATTATATTCCTAACAATATTTTATGCGTATTTATGCTGTAATCACATGTTTCTATTATTTTATTTTTCCTGACAAAAAAATAGATTTGTGCAGAAAAAGAGAAAGTTAAGTTTTGCTTTTTTTGATTGTAAAATAAAAAAATTGTGTAAACATCGCATAGCGACAAAATAACGTTTGATATTACTATTAATAACGTAAATCTTATTAGTCAGCTCAAAGACAACTTGATTACTTAAATTATTTTAAAACAAGATTATTGTAAATTATTAAACTAATATACGTTTGTACTATTTAAAAAGCATGCATAACTTTTTAAACCAACTTCAACAGAATGCTGGGAGAGTAATCATACTATAATAATTTATAAAAATTTTCATAACCATAACATGTTAATATTGAGATCAATTGTGAACCATAATATGGTAGTCTAATTAACATATTATGATTAAGAAAATATAAGAGTATGTTTTTCACAACCATATTGACAGGGTTGTCGCAATCATAAATCCTAAAATGTATGATGCTCTTCGAATATGAATCAAAGACTTTGCAACAAAATGGCATCGATTTGTTATTGCATATTTTTGCATATTTAGCTATAAATGGTATTTTTATATTTTGGTATTTTTGTTGCATATTTTCACTTTTATTGCATATTTTGTAAGAATTAAAATTGAGATTTAATTAAAAATATACAAACATTTGTAAGCCTTAATATAGCATCTACTTGGTATTTGTTAGAAATTTATATTGGATTTAATTTTTACACCAATGCTCTCGAGTAATAAATCGATTTAAAGAAAAAAAATTTTTAAATGCATATTTGTTTGATTTTTTGTGCATATTTCTGGATTTTTAGTACATATTGTTAGGTCTAAAAAAAACATAGTCATTATTATACGAATTAAATAAGTTCATCTTAATTTAATTTATGCAGCTTATATATACCCTAATTCTGAATAAAATTTTTTACCAGCTAAAACTTAAAAATGTTTCTTCCAACACCTTCAAAAATTTTTTTTAATATAAAAATTTATTATTTCCGCAAAAACAAAGTTTTTTCATTAATCTATTGAAAAGACCGCTTAATTAGCCTTATTGATTTTAAAGTAAAAAAAAAAATACACTTAAGGTAACTATACACTACGCAATATTATTGTGCAACTTTTGCTATTGTGCAAAATATTACCAGTGTGTATGTCATATTGGAAGGTTGTACAATATATTAAAAAGAATTAAAAATATATTGATTCTTATTGCACAACGATGAAATTGAGAAAAAAGTATTGGCAAAATGATAATATGTAATACTAGCAATCATATTGCAAAGTGTAAGGTACCTTTAAAAAAAATATTTCCAGATTTTTTTTCAGTAGTTTCTGTTAAAAACCTGCTCAATCAGCATTATTCATTTAAAGTTAAGAATGCTTTTTGAAAAGATCTTTGCGGTTTATACTTACTACCCAAATAACCGGTTTATTATAGTTACGTACTGACACATAGCCTCCGTGGCGCAATTGGCTAGCGCGTTCGGCTGTTAACCGAAAGGTTGGTGGTTCGAGCCCACCCGGGGGCGCGAAGTTTCTTTTTATTTATTTTTTTATTTAACTATTTTTTTTTTTAAATAGTTTTATTCTAATAATTAAAATAGAGAAACATATTTTTTATAAAAAACAATTATGGTTCATAAGAAAAGTAAAAATAAAAAAAAAAATTAAAAAATCTCCTCGATTCAGTAGAACATGGAAAAATAATAATTTTTCTAAACAAAAAATATTTAAAAAAAAAAAATATTTTGTACACAAATATACGAAATTTTTAAAATAAAAACAAAAAAAGATAATGTATCAATAATACGAATGTTATAAAAAAAAATACAAAATTTTTTATAAAAAAAAATACAAATTTTATAAAAAAAAATACAAATTTTATATAAAAAATACAAATTTTATATAAAAAATACAAATTTTATATAAAAAAATACAAATTTTATATAAAAAACACAAATTTTATATAAAAAACCTACAAAATTTATAAAAAAAAAATATACAGCTTTTATAAATAAAAATACAAATTAAAAAAAAAAAATTATAAAAAAAATACAAATTTTATAAAAAAAAAATCAAATTTTATAAAAAAAAAAACACAAATTTCATAAAAACCAATAAAAACACAAATTTTATAAAAAAAAAAAAACTCGATCCTGCCAGGAGTCGAACCTGGAATCTTCTGATCCGTAGTCAGACGCGTTATCCATTGCGCCACAGGACCACTTGTTGCTTGTGATCATAAATAGTAATATATACAGTTGTGAACAATATAAAGATAAAAAGATCATCAATACATAAAGTATAAAGAGGTTTTAAACCATTTTATCTTCCAACCCTTAAGTGAATTATTTGGTATAAATCTGCCACACTCTTTGGTTTAAAAGTATTTCTTTTGTGTAAGTGTTAAATATTTGTAATTCAAAATAATATATGTATATATATTAGGGTATTCAATTAAACGGGTTTCTAGTTTAATCGGTTAATCGAGCAAATAATTATTCGGGATTGAGATTTAAACGGTTAACAATCAGTTAATTAAGAATTATTCGGTTAACCGAATAATTCAAATTTGAATAAATAGAATGATTAATAATAAAAAAACATTTATTTATTGTTTTGATTTTATATTTTATAAGAAAAAAAAAAACAAATAAAACATAACAATTTATAAGCAATAAAAAAATAAAGTAAATGAGATCCTTCTTTTTATACATATATGTGTTAATTAAAGGTTTTAAAGAGATCTTGTGAAATAATCTTTAAAAAAAAAGAATGTAATTCAAATGTTTAGCTTTTAAACGGTTCTTTTCTTTAGTTTTTATAAAACTTGACTTGGAGAAAACTCTTTCGCTGATTGTTGATGTTGGGGAAATCGAAAGTAGGGCATGACAAAGAATGTACAACTTCTCAGTTCTTTTCTTTGTTTTTTCAAAACATATAAAATCCTCCATTATGCCATTAAAGTCCTTTTTATATTATTAATAGTATCATTTAATTCTGATAAAAGATTATTTTCATTAATATGAGAAGTTTCTTCTATTATCATGTCGTCATCCGAGTCATGATAAAGTTCATCATTAAACATTCTAGAAAAAAGTTGATTTTCAAACTCCTTAGTTTCAGTTTTGAACTATATTTTAAAAAAGTATTGTTTCTGAGTTAAGGAATAAAATAAAACTTTAACTCGTCTATCATTTAGTCTGTACTTTAAGCTTTCAATTAGACCATTTGCAATAGAATTGTTGGCCTTCTACAAATTATTAATTAAAAACTTAATAGTTCATTCAAATTCAATTAGAGAAGCAGAATCCTTACTTAGCTCTTTTATAGCGACGTCCAAAGGCTTTAAGGTTTTAGATAAGTTTTCCAAAACTTGTATTTCTAAATTAGAAAAAGGAATCAAATCGAAATCAGCTAGAGCATGGTTTTCATAATTGTATATTCGAAGGAAGTTGTCTATCATATTTGACAACGATGACCAGCGATGTTTAACATCATGTATAATTCGAATCTCTTTATTTTCTTGCAATTTTATATAATCCTGTAATTTTTGCTTGTTTTATTCGATTTATTAAAAAGTTTACAGCACTTACGTACCCAGCAAAACTTTGGTAATGGGTGCGATAAAGTAATGCATTACCTTGTAATGTGTACTCCTTACCCGCATCATTATTTTCCAACAAGAAGTAATGAGTTACCGATAATTGGACACTCATGGATTACCTTGTAATGAGACCTCATTACATTTTACATTACTTCAAAACATAAAATAATGACTTACCGATCATCAATTACATAATGCATGAATTATAAACGTAAAGTAATTATTAATATATATTTTTGAAAATCTATTTATAGACACATTACTTTGTGATTTTTTGTAGGCATAATGGTAAGATGTATATTTTTGATATCACGAACGAAAACACGAAGCACAACAACTCATCTACATGTTAAGCAATAAAATATTGTATGTATCGATAGCTCAGTTCGTAGAGTTCTCGCCTAACTAATTGTTATATACCAGAGACCCCAGGTTCGAATCCCAGTATGACCAAGTTTTTTATTTAATAAAAAAAGTTTTTATTTAATTAAAAAAAAATATGTCTGTAAAAAAAATGTTATGCATTTCTTTTATGAAAATCTATTTATAGACACATTACTTTTTCCCACCATGTAACCATATATGTAACCAGTTACTTTACCCACTACAAGGTAATGAGTTACTTTGAGGCTGTAAAATTCATCAGTGAAGTAACGTGTAAAGTAATGCATGATGCCCTATGGCGATACATTACTTTACCCATGATTTGGTAATGTATGGTTTTGCTGGGTACGTGATTAATGGCATTGTATAATTCGCCTTTAAGTTCAAAATCATTTTCTACTTCAAAATCTACATTGTCACCATCATCATTATCTCCAACACCACCATCACTGCAATCATCTTCACTTTCATGTTGCTGAATTTCATTTTAAATATTTAAATATTAAAATAAAAAAGTCATATATAAAAAATACATAAAATACAAAAAAAAGATAAATTTCGGTTAATCGACACAAATTAATCGGTTTATTTGTTATTTTAAAATAGTCAATTTTAAATTATTCGAACAGTTAACCGACAAAAATTAATCGGTTAACCGAATACCCTAATATATATATATATAATATATGAAAAATTATTATAATAAAAGTAAAAAAAAAAATAAGTTTAAACAATAAAACTAAACAACACAATTATACTACAACTAAATATTGTAGTAATTTTGTTAAACAAAAAAAAATATATATGTATGTTAAAAAATTTACATTTTTTAGATACTTGTTGCAGCAACATTTAGGGATGGCGTTTTGGATATGATGAATTAAATGAAATCGATTTAAAGCCTCATTATTTAGATAACTTTACTGGCACTGGTGCAAAATTGCTTGTGTGTTTCAATAAATTGATTCACTGTGACAACAAATTAATTTTATAAATATGTTTCAAAATATGCTCAGCATTACTAAACTTGCCCAATTTTGCGAACTATAAGAATTCCATCTATTTGTATCAGTTTAGATGTAAACTGATACAATATAATACAATTCTATTGGGCCGGATAAAATTCTTCTGGATATTTATCTAATTGCATCATATTAGATATAAATACAATTATATGGGCCCATATTTCGGATACAATTTAATAAGATTACATATAGCGTCACATAACAATTGATATGACTACATAAAGCTCCATATAATTTACAATTTTGAAAGGGCATCATAAAATCAATTTTAAAAACGGGTTAAATCATCTCTGTGTATTAATAAATATTTTTACAAAAAAAAAGCTAATCAATCATTTTGTAATCGTAGGAAAATTTTGTACAAATTCCACAAAGTAAATGAACTTTAAAAGAATTATTGTTGTTAAGCTGCTAATATTAAAAATGAATAACTAAGAAGGGAGGTATCCCAAGCAGAACTCGCAGATTTTAATAAACTTTGGATATGTTGTAAAGGAGCAAAAAACTAGATACTCTCACGTTTACGGGTTACAAATTCATTTCCTTTTGTATGAAAACTTGTTGTTAATTTACGAAAACTAGATTTATTTGTACGCAGATTTTAAGTACTCGAGAAATGGACTAAGAGTTGCCGTATTTTTACATTATTTAAAATATAGTGGAAAAAGGCTCTTCGGGAAAAGTTGCATAAAAACCGAACGGTTACGAATATCGGAAAAAGTTCAGACACTCCATCGATTAAATTAAATAGTTATTACTATTCATTATTTTTTGGCTTATTACAACTAAAATTTCATAATAAAACGCCAGATTTTATGTTACTCAAAATACTTAAAAGTCTATACCCAGCAAAAAGTAACATCGATTTGGTAAGCAGTTACTTATTTTGTATGCTTGCAAAATAGCGCTTTGCCGTCATGCATACAATAAAGCAATTAAGGAAGGCATTTTGTTGTACTCTCCTAAGTGCATTTTTTTGAAGCTGTAAAGAATGCATACAAGGAAGCAGTAATAAATGCATACAATGAAGGGGGACGGTATCAATAAATCGATTTCATTGATTTAATAAAAAATGCCATTGCATGAAAATTATATGTTTTCTGTAAATTTTTTCATAAAAGAAGCTTTATTGGAATTCAATGAAAAGAATGGCTTTTAAAAGCGCATTATTGAAGCATAAAGTTTACTTCTTCTTTGGAGAAGAGAATAAGGCGCTTCTCATTTCCTACGAAGGCATGAAATAATAGTTTTTTAGATCACATAAATAAAGCACTTTTTCACCCGCTTAAAAGAGACCTACAAAGTGGGACATCGCGAACAAAAATCATGTCTTCTGGAATGCCTTCAGGAAGCGCTTGCGCCCTGCTTCTTGGATCACATGAAAGAAGCGCTTTTTCACCTGCTTAAAAGAGACCTACCAAGTGGGACATCGCGAACAAAAATCATGTCTTCTGGAATGCCTTCAGGAAGCGATTGCACCCTGCTTCTTGGATCACATGAAATAAAAGCTTTTCACCTGCTGAAAAGAGACCCACCAAGTAAGACATCGCGAACAAAAGCATGTCTTCTGGCATGCCTTCAGGAAGCACTCGGTAATTAAATAAAGCCTTCCAGAACAGCTTTCCGGTAAGCACTATTTTTTGCTGGGTACATAATTTGTACACCAGTGAATGAGTTTTCAAAAAACCTTTCATCTAATACAAATTTTGTCTATAGTTACTTTAAATAGAACGAAATAAACCGAAAAAAGTAAAATGGGGTAATTTTTGACCCCACTTAGTAACGTCTAAGCATACACTGTAATTCTCTACAACATATGCGAAGTGCATTAAGATGTACACGTCCGGGTCGGGATACCTCCCTTGTAAGAATACACTTAAAGAATATATTTCAAATTGTTAACAATACAATATACCCAAGTTATAAAAATTAAATGGAAAGTTAGCAAGTATATAATTCTGTTTTTATTAAACAAAATCATTAGAAACTAATAAACAAAATTTTACAAAGTGTGCACTTTGACAATTTGTAAATTTTATAAAAATTAAAATAAAAATATACAAGTTTTTTTTTAATAACCCTAAATGTATATTTAATTATTGTATATTAGAGTGTCCCTTAAAAATAGATTTGTAATTACAACCCCCCAGTTTTATTACAAATGATTTTAAATGGAAGAAATCGATTTTTTTTTGGAAAACGTTAACCCCTGCCGCAAGTCGGAAGAAAATTACATATTTGGAAAAAATATTATTATTAAAAATTCCCAAAATTCAAAGTTCCGAACAAATTTACTTTTTATATCATTTATTTATTAAATATACTCAAAATTATTCAGATATGCAATTCTGACATCATCGGATATCATTAACATACTTTAGCCTGGAATCCAAAATGACCCACGAATTTGATAAATAAGCAAAAACGTCTTTTTATAACATAATAGTTGTTATTAAAAAAATAAATAAATTGGCAAAATTATAATTTGAGTTTGTTTTGGAGCGACACTTTTTAGGACATTTTATGAAAATTGCTTATTTTGTCAAAAATGTAACAAAATTGTTTGCATAATTTGCTAAAAATATCACTTAAATTTGATTAGACAATAATTATATTTACCTTTATTTAAAAAATATTTACCCCTTGGTGGCCTGGGTACAAAAAAGACCCATAATTTTAATTATGACTACAAGATTGTATAGTCCTTTAATTGTTAATAAAAACTCTCCACTTAATAAAAATAATTATGTTATGTAACTGGATCGATATAGGGTAAATTTTTACACGTTTGGCCAAAAAAATACATACTAGGAAATTTACAGAATAACACCTTTAATCATTTTCGGAAAAATATCACTTAATAATACACATTTTATCCAAAATGGGCCATTTTCCGCCGATTTGCGGCACGAGTTAACGTTTTCCAAAAAAAAAAATCATTTTTTTCCATTGGAACCATTTGTCATAAAACTGGGGTGTAATGAACGAAAATCGACAAATCGTTATTTTAAGGGGCATCCTATTGTATAAAAATTAATACTTTTAATTTTTCTTAGTGTATAATTAGAATTGCATTAAAAAAATACACTTTTGTTTATTTGTTTAAAATTATCATTATAAACGAATTATAATAAATTAAATCGAACAAAGAAAATCTGTTTAGAATAAAAAGTAATAATACGCGAAAGTCAATAAACTTTAAACGGAAATTAATATTAATTAGCCCTTTAAATAGTATTTATAAATGCAATAATAATAATTAAATGCAAAAGTAAATATTTCTATTTAATTACGTCTTAATTAAATTAAAATACTATCTGGGAGGTATCCCGATAGTATTTTTATTGGTTGGTTCTCTTGGAGAGGACCAACAAAAAGAGACAACTATTTTTTTAGCTGCCTAAACTCACGTTAAATCAACCCTAATCGCAAGGGTTAAAAAATGTATTTGCTTTTGTCTGAAAACATGTCTGAAATTTACGAAAACTAGATTTTTTATACATTGTAGTGCTAATAAAAGAAAAATTAGTAGGTATCGAGTAGTTTTTTTTTTTTTTGGGTACTCGATACTTAAAAGTACACTCAAAAAAAAAGTTTGTAAAGTCAGCAAAAAATTTTGCTGAGTCAGCAAAATTTTAGTCATGAGGGTGCTAGCAAAAAAATTGCTAATGTCAGCAAAATCTTTTGCTGAAAATCAGCAAGCTTATTTTTAGCAACAAAATTAGTAGATTCAGCAAAAGTTTTGCTAACACTTAGTAGATTAGAAATAAAAAAGCGTTGGTAAAAATTAATAAATTTTTTGCTGAATTTTAGTAGACTGAAAAAAACGCAAAAAAATTGTAATTTAGTTAATATATTTGCTGAAAATCATAAAACATATTTTTGTGATTCTTTTAAAAATAATTTACAATAATTACGAAATATAAAAATTTTCATTTTCCCACATTGACGACATGAATTAATTTAATATCTGAAAATATATAGAAATAAATATATATAACATAACAAAAATTTTCTTTCAACTACTTACATCAATGGTAGTCTAAATGATGCTTTCTTTTAAAGGACGCAACTGCCGAAGATAATTATAGAAACGAAACGAAAAAATAAACAAAAACAAACGAAACGAAAAAACAACCCTTTTTTTTGCAATAAGAAAAAGGAACCATACTAAGATGTGTGTCTTTGTCTTTCGCTTTACTCTGTCTACATGTCTGTATATGTTTGTTTGCAATTTGACCACACTAGATTATTAATCTATTAACATTTATTATAGAAATACATATTAAATTTAAATATTTTCTTTTGTCTTTTATTTTATTAATAGACAATTATTTTCACAAGCCGGTGACAACGCAAAATTTAAGTTGTTTTAATCCTCAATTTTGTTTTATGTATGAAAAAGAGATACAAAAGTCTTCCATTGTTGATTTTTTTATATGTCTTATTAGAGTTTTACTTTTAGTATCATTTTCCTCTTCTCTACTACATCTTGACATGCCGCGACATCTGCTTCATTCTGAGTATATCTTTCAATCTGGTTGTCGTCCACACTATTAATGTGCTTATCAGCCAGTGTTGCCATGTATTTTTTTCAAAAAACTGTAAGAAAAAACTGTTTTTTTAAGAAAAAACTGTTTTTTTTTTTTTTTAATAAAAAACAGTAGAAAAAGCAGTTAATATGTGCATTTTTAATTCAATTGCATTTTATTTAAACATAAAATAACATAAAAAACATTAAACACATAACATATTTATATACACAGAAAAAAAAAATTTTTTGGTTGTAGACTAACTTTTAATTATACTAACAAAAAAAAAAATATTTTCAAATTTATGTTATTACAGATCACAAGTTGTGCTCTGTTATAAAACTACATTTTAATTAACAATAGGAATAATATGTTTTTTTTTGTGTACTTGTTTTAAAGTAAAAAAAACATATTTATATTTATATTAATTATTTAGGATATAGCAAAAAATAGCTACAAAACCATAAAAAAAAAACAAAATAATTCATCACATTTTGAGATCTTACTTAATTACATAAAAATATCAGTTATACATTTTTTGATTAAATTTGATTTTCATTTCGTTTGATTCCACAAAATTTTAACACAAACAAATGCTAAAAAGGGAATTAAAACTTACTACACAGTTGCATTCAATGCGTAGTATTATTTTTTATTGAAACATTTTGTGCAACTTTTGAATTAAATTTATAAATTCAAGTAAAAGAAAGTAAATCGAGCAGGTAAACTGTTAAAAACTGGAAAAAAGGCTGAAATTAAACAAAAACTGTTTTTTTTCATGAAAAACTGGAAAACTGTTACGCATCCTAAAAACTGGAAAAAACAGTTAAAACTGGCAATATGGTAACACTGTTATCAGCACAATTTTTTTTAGCAAAATTAATTAGTAAAACATTAGTATATTAGTAAAGCATTAGTATAAAACAGTTAAGTGCTGAATAAGTATAACAAAATTTTTAGCTGAAAACACGATTTTAGCAAAAAAATTTGCTAAAAAATAGTATACCTGATTTACAAGACGTTTTACTAACTTTTGTACTAACTTATTTTTTTGAGTGTAACTACATACTCGATATATTCAGAGTTTTATTTTGGACAGAAAACCATACAAAAAATGCGACTCCGGTAAAATAATTAGCATAAAAATACAACTCTACTCGAAGAAAAAATCAAAGGTGAAAACTTTTACGAAAAAATTTGAAAAACTTTAAAAAACATTTAATAGCTTGTAAAGAAAAAAGTTAAAATTTTCTACAAAATAAAATTGTAATAAATTAAAGTAAATTTAAAATTCAAAAACCGTTTAAAGTTTAATACCCTATATTAGTACAGTATCCAAATTAAAAATATCTAGTAGTATCGAGTATTGAAAGTAGTTTCCACGGGAAACTAAACAGCGAAGTTTAGGCTGTGAAGGAAGTTCGAATTTCTAGGTACTGGGAAACTTCTTTTGGCAAACTCCAGATTAAGAGATTTACTTCTCTTACCAGTTGACCTTAACCGGATACTTTACTAAACACTGTGCAGTGATATAATTTTGTGCATTGTATTAATGATTAATACAATGAATTTTTTCATTAAAAAGTGCACAAAGAAAGTTTCATTAAATTAATGAAATACTTTCATTAAATGAATTAAAATGGAAAAAAAATATTTTTTTCTCTGTTTCATATTTATTTAGATTTTTATATTTATTTACTTTTCTGTTTTTTTTTTCAATCTCCCTGAACGCGACTTGAACCCGCAACCATGGTTAGTGCACCCAACATGTAAACAGTACCGCATGACCAATTGGCCTAAATAACCTTAACAAAATGACGCGCTTATTTAGACTTTTGTAGCAAATTAGCTTTTTCCTGCTGAAATCTGGTAGAACTAAACATTATTTGAAAATTTAATTTGCTTAATAAATTCTTCATTAATTTAATCAATGAATCCAACTTAATAAAAGACATTCATTAATATTATGAAGGAAAATTCTATCAGTGTGGTCTTAGGTACCAGCTGCACGAGCAGGGTTGATGGTACACAGACATTCATCGGCCTGAAGACATTCTGTGGAGTTCCCACGGGGCATATTTATCAGAAGGTCAGGCTGTAGAGGGAGTCTGAATTTTTAGGTACTGGAAAACTTCTATTGGATAACTCCAGACTAAGAGATTTATTTCTCCTTCCTGTGGAGCGTCGAGACGACTTCTGTCCCTTGAAAGGAGAGGACCTTAACGGGATACTTTACTGAACACTGTGATCTTAGGTACCACCTGCACGAGTAGGTTGATCGGACACTGATATTTGTACACTCATATAACAAGTTAGTTCAAAAGTCTGTTGAATGGGTACTAATTCAGTTGAGCTAAGTTTTTTCTGTTGTTATAGTTGAAATCACTAGTTTAACTAAAGTTATTAGTTATCTTTTTTTACCTCAAGAACAAATATCATCCGTATTCGAACTAATTTTTCGACATACAATTAGTAATTCGTGACTCTCAAATTTACAAATTTTGCCAGTTAATTAAAACAACAAATGTTTCCAAATCATTATTTTTTTGTTTCTCTATCAGTCTCACTTGCAGATGGCGTTATTTTCTCATATTTTTTATTTTATAATCATAAAATAGAAGAGCAAAATGGATCAACAGTCGTTACTCCGTATCTATTAAGTAATCTTATATTCCCGGTAATTAATATGAACCTGCCTCTGGTCAGGTCCTGAAAGACATTTTCAGTTGATTCAGCAAAAAAATTCTGTTGATCTGTCAACTCAAATTTAGTTTTTCTAAAATTAAGGTCACCTAAATTTAGCAAACTGTGATTCTCAAAATCATTGAAAATTCGGCTGAAGCAAATTCAAGTACTATTTTCTGTTGTCGTAGCTGAATATCAAACAGGCTGTTTTTATGAGTGTAGTTGTTGAGTGTTGAAGTCTTGTATATCGTTGATGTGAACGTCCTAGGCTTTGTGATAGATTGCTTGAATCTTGGGGGGAACTCTAGGCAGCACAAAAGACCTATGAAAACTTTCGTAAAATAAACGAAATTTAGTTCATTTTACGAAAGTTTTCGTTATTGACATTAATTTCGTATTTTTATGCATGGAATATTATTAATTTTATTATTAGATTAACTTTTCTGTGTAAATTGTGTATTAGAGAATTTTGTTCTGCTCTTAAGGTTAAAACAATGTAAATCTCTCAAAATGGCATTTTGAGAATTTTCATCATTCTGGAGAATTTTCAAGTTAGTGTTGCTAATTTGAAGACCTTGAAATTATATGCAATCAGATCTCAGCGTATGCGAGTAAGACTTACTTATGGGTTATTGCTAAATGGAGATTTCACTCTCCATTAGTTAAAAGAACAGATGTTAAGGTTATATTAAATAGATAAACTGTAGCCAAATGAATGTTTCCTTTCGGATTTTGCTGGTATGATAACAAAGATTTGCGTTAATACATCCAAAAAATTCCGATAGCACAACCGAACCATTCGATTAACAACAAATTCGTCATTCTGTTTCTGTCTTCATCTGTTATCTTGATATATAATTGGGGACTGATTGGAATATGTGAGGGCAGCCGAAAGAACCAGAAATCTTTTTGGCTTTGGTAATCGAACCATTAGTATGTCTGCAAGAGGCCTAACGGGAAAAACATACAAAAATAAATTCATTGTGGTGTAATGTTTAGCGCGTTAGACTGTTACACAGATGGTCACGTGTTCGATTCCCGGTGACGACAACAACTATTTAGAAAATAATATATATGAGTTTTCTATCCCTCATATGAATCGCAGCGTCCGCCTTCGGTGTTCCCATAGTACTTAACAACACCGAAGTAAAATAATGAATCAGGGCTATGAACCAAAAGTTTTCCAATAAGTTCGCCAACTCTCCATCAGGTGGCGAGCAACAACTGTTCTCAGACTTATCATCTCGCGCAATTACAGTGTTGCCATGCTTGAAGACCTTCATCTTTCCCCATTTTTGACCTCTCTACTGTCCCCTTTCCAAAGAAAGCAACACATTAATTAATAGGATGAATTTATTTCTATTTAAAAAAAAAAAAAAAAAAAGAATATAAAAAATTGCGGCGATTTTTTCAAGTTTTCCTATTTCATTTCACAAAGTGTATAATAAAACAATTGCTTCTAAATAAAGAATAAAAACTATTTTCAACTAACACGTTCAATAATTTATTTTTATTCGAAATCATTTGTTAAAGAGGAACCACAAAATTATAAAGAAATAAGCATGAGAAAATTAAACAAAAAACAGAAAAAATATTAACAAAAAAAACTTTATCCGAACCTAACCCAATGTAGACGTTATTGTCGACAAACTTAACACATGCCAACAAATAAATAAAATGAGAAATGTGAGTGAATGTGTGTGTGAAAATAACACATGGATGTGTGAGTGTGTGTGATTGTACTATAGATAAAATATCAGAGTATAATCAATGTCTGCGCACATTTTACTCCCTTACAACAACAAATTTAAACAAAAACAATAGCAATTTATAAAACCAAAATATGTTTTCATATACAGTGAAGTTCGGTTATAACGAAGAATTTTTCTGGTCCCAACGCATTTATTACCATATTTCATATAAAATAATACGGTTATAACGAACATCGTTGATAGCAAACTTTATATATACCCTGCAGGAAATGTCAATAGTGAAAAAGTATTGATTCACTATTGACTGTGTCACCAGTACTACTAACCAAATATTCCCCAGGCAATGTAATTTGCTATAGACATTTAACATGTACGTGTCATTGAAAATCACTAGTGACATTAGAACTATTGACTATTGATTATAGGTAGTGAATAGGTAGTTCTTATGGGACCATATGTAGACATTGGAACCAAAGATTCACTAGTGACTAGGTAGTTCTTATGGCACCATATGTAGACATTAGAAACATAGATTCACTAGTGACTAGGTAGTTCTTTTGGGACCATATGCAGACATTGGACCAAAGATTCACTAGTGACTCGTTAGTTCTTATGGGACCACATGTAGACATAAGAACCATAGATTCACTAGTGACTAATTATTTCTAATGGGACCATATGTAGACATTGGAACCAATAATTTACTAGTGAGTTAATAAAGTAAAAAGTGTAGACGCTTAGTTGGCAATGTCAACAAAATAGTAGACAAAAGTGGAGACTTGGAGACACTTGACCCCAAGCTTCCTGCAGGGTATAACGAACAAATTTTTTGTACCCATGTATGAATTTTCATACAAATTTGTACACACAGAGAAAAAAATTGCCAACCTAATTGAAAAAGTGAATTTTAATGGTAACAACTTCTAAATTCAGTTAGTACAGCGATATTTACATTAGATTTCTAAATATTTTTTTTTTGCAACTAAAATTCAGTTGAATTAACCGAACTTTGTTGTGAAAACTAATGTGCAGTTGTACCAACCGACTGAAATTCGTAATAACCGAATTTGAGTCGTAGTAACCGAATTTTAGCTGGCAAATAGCTACATTTTTTTCTGCGTGTACGCTTAAAACGAACATACAAAAAAATCAAGATATTAAAACGAAAAATGTGCTGCAAATTTTAAAAACTTTAGCTTTTTACTTAAAACTTCAATGAAAAGAATTGAAAAATTCAGGAAACGTAATTTGATGGAAAATGGTTTCAATATTACACAAAAAAATTGTAAATCCAGGAGAATTTAAGAAAAAGTCCTGTAATTTTATTAATTTTTGGAAAATGTTTACCACGTTTATAGCGAACTACGATTATAACGAACTAAATTGTCCGGGTCCCTATGAGTTCGTTATAACCGTGTTCCACTGTAGTACTAGTTACTACATTATAAGTTACTACATTATAAGAGATTGTTAATTTAGTGCTTTTTGTTGCATTTTTGATGTTTAGCAAGTTTTTCCGAAGGAAAATGCATTGAAATGGTTCATTTTAAATCTTGAATGAAGTGATTTTAACTTCAGTTAACATGCTTACTCTTAGGATCAACTTTGGAGCAACATAACCGGTTGCTTCTAGAACTTTTTTATACAACAAAAATCACCGGTTTTAGAACCGTCAGTTAAACGAGTTATAAATTACAAGAAACTGTTTTAGAACCAAAATTTTGTAACAAAAATTTTTTACAGGGAATTTCGTAGCTATGCGGATAACGCGGAAATGATGCAGACACTTAGAGCTAGAAACCGTCCACACCATCTTGCAAAATTTTACGAAAATGTGTTCCATATATAATGGGAATGTATGCTATTTCTAATAAAGTCATAATATAGCAAAAGAATTTTAGTTTTATTCATTTTATTTAATATTTTAAAAAGCGATATTTATAATAGGATGTTCTTAAAGCTATTTGTATGAGAATACAATGTGATATCCAAAAAAAATCACGTTGTTCAAGTGTTGAAAGATGCATTCTAGTAAGATATGCTAGGTACATATATCTTAATAGGTGTTGATATACTTGACACTATCCAATCCAAAATGGACTGCTCTTCTAATACATGAAATGGAGCTAGAAAGCAATTTTAAAGCTTCTGGACTGCAAGTAAGACAGTCCGAAAACAGCTGCTGTTAAAGGGTCCGCCATCTAACGTTTTTTTTTTCAACTAGTGCTTATTTCGTGAATGGTAACACTTAGCTCATGTCTGATTTGACAGATAATTAGTTTTATCCTTCCGCTGAACGATTATGGTCCGTATGTTCGTTATCTTGTGAAAAAAGTGAAAGAAACTGGCATCCTCATCGATAAACCAAAGCGTGAAAAGCCAAAAACAGTGCGAACACCCGAGAATATTGATGCTGTGGCAGAAAGTGTGCGTGATGCGCCATCAACGTCAATTCACCGTCGTTCTCAACAATTGAACATTTCGGAGACATCATTGAGACGAATTTTGCATAAAGACCTTGGTATGACGCCATACAAAGTCCAATTGGTTCAGGAGTTCAAAAAAAAAAGTTATTTGGCGGACCCTTTATTAACAGTGCTTCCATTAACGCCACTCTTATAAATTGGATTGGTAAGAAATTCCCCTAACCTTCTATTGTAGCATAATAGGACCAACAAAGATCTCCCGATTAATACAGTCTCATAGAGTAAAAATTCGTATTCGCAGTTGTAGACTCAATTTTAAAGAAGTTAAAAACAAAGAAAACTTTAACAATCACATACGCAAATGTACACTCTAAAAAAAGCATTGAAATTTACCATTAATTACTTGTAACTTTTTATTTAACCCATTTTGTACCAAGCATAGATCCCGTGCTAGTTTTTTGGCTAAACTTTAGAAAGACACGTTGGTTTCCCAGTATGCATTTTCAGTAAATTTTATAGCCCTCTAGTGGAGATATGATTAATTGAAATTGAAAATTTGAAGCTTTGTACGCACTTAAGGGGTTAATATTTTTTTAAATTTTTTTTTTTTTTATGTATTAACAAGTGAAGTATCTATCCAGAAATTGCACAAAAATCTATTTGTTGTTTTTGCACTATTTTTAAGAATTTTTTAAAAATTTTACCATTTTCAGACAGTTTTTGAAAACTGTTATTTGCCAACACTAATCGCTGAATTTTATATGTACGTTTGCTGGTTGAGAGAAAATAGTACATTTTTAATACTAAAAACAAAAACGGATTAATTTTCCGCATACTTCCATTTTTAAAAAGACGGAAAAATCTTGATTAGAGTAATAATTTATTTTCCTAAAGTACATGTCGAATGAATTTTTTTATAATTTAAAAAGTTTCCTTTTATGTCTTTATCGATACCAATAAATCAAATTTATTACGCCGGTGTTTCTTATATTTTTAAATATTTTTTGAAAAAAGTGCTTTCAAAAAAAGTGAAAAATTGATTTTTTTTTCAAACCATTATATGGCAACTCCGAAATAACAAATTTAAAAATTTTTTAAACTACGTTTGTAAACAAGACTTTCAAATTTTAACATGCTTTTTACTGCGTTGTTATATCATCTTCCTATCAAAAGTTACAGGCTCTCAAAAGTTAATGTTGCGAAAACGCAACAGGGGTACAAAATGGGTTAAAATCAAGCTGAATGCTTAAAATTGAGCACAATATGTTTGAGAAATTATTTAACACACTTTTACTTATAAAACTATGCATGGCACAGTATCCACAACCACAGTTTATAGCAAAAATATTAATAATAATATCGGTTTTTATTCTTGGTGTTATATTTATTTCGTGTTATATTTACTACAATTTTTTCACAACAAATCGTGAGAGTTTTTTTGTTTTCGCATCATTTGTGTCAAAAATTAAGTTAATTTAAGAAAAATGCCAAAATTTACAGAAAAAGAAAAAAATCACAAATTTCTTACTGCAAAATGCTTTCGTTTTAAACTGGGGTTTTCAATAGGTTTATTAATTTTTAAGTTTTTGCAATAGTTAGCACAATTTGACGGCGGAACAGTCAGCTGTTTTTTTTTTTATCACGCGTGTTTACTACAGTTTTTTGTGTGGTATTTCGCCACAGCGTGGTAAATTTTAGTGCAATACATTTTGTTGTTGGTTATGGTAAATCCTGATAAATTTATCAAACGTACACCATTTACCAGATCTACAAGGGTTATTTACTACCAAGAATGAATACACCTAATATATTTCAATTTTACACATTTGTGTCTAATTCTAAAATTTGTTGTGTTTAACTAAAAGTTGTCAAAAAACTATAATTTATTATTGGAAAAATATGTACACACACAAATGTAAATAATAAGGGCCGTACGATGAGATACAATGGAAATTTGTTCACTACACAATTTTAACTTGGTGGTAAGTAAAGGGTGTTTTTTATAGAGGTATTGAACTTTGAAATGGAATAAAACAAAATGCATTTTTGAAAATGACATGAA
This sequence comes from Delia radicum, assembly GCA_021234595.1. Lineage (NCBI taxonomy): Eukaryota > Metazoa > Arthropoda > Insecta > Diptera > Anthomyiidae > Delia > Delia radicum. Next base: position 41,859,983 of record CM037855.1, on the reverse strand, counting down.
ATTTACTTTATTCAAAGATAATTTTCTGGCATTATAATTTAAATATGACTTCTGGCATATGAGCGCCACGGCTGGCTCGGACGTAGTCTAATCTGGTGGTCCAATTTTCGATGACTTTTTCCAACATTTGTGATCATATATTTGCAATAACGCGGCGATTGTTGTCTTCCAAGTGGTCAATCGTTTCGAGCTTATCGGCGTAAACTATCGGCTTCACATATCCCCACAGAAAATAGTCCAGTGAAACTATGCGGTTAACAAACGTTTCTTTAAATAAATCAATTGTGGCACGAGTTGTGTGACATGTTGCGACGTCTTGTTGAAACCATAGCTCCTGAACATCATGGTTGTTCAATTGATGAACGAAGAAGTCAGTAATCATGGCTCTATAGAGGTCACTATTGACGGATATACTGATTGGGGTCTTCCTCTACGCTACGCTCTACAGCAGCAATGACTTCTTCTGTATGCACTGTACGACGTCTCTGTGGATGCATATTATAACGTGGTGCGAAAACGTTCCATAGTTAATCGAATTAATTGCTCTGATGGACGATTATGTTGACCGTAAAATGAACGTAGTGCGCGATACGTATTTCGAACAGAACCATGATTTTCAAAATAAATTTGCACAATTTGGAAGCGTTGTTCAGGTTGAAATTCCAAACCAAACTAACATAAATCACTTCAGAGCTGACAAAATGGCCGCCAGTTAAAAAAGTGTTGCCAACGTAAAGTTCTATACCTGTATAAAAAATACCCTTTATGTTATACGTTACTTAGAGAAACAATATCAAGGTTGTGATAGTGATTTCCCTTTTTATTTACAGATGGAAAATATTTTAAAAATACTCGTACACCCAACTATTTCATGAATAACACATCAGTCAAATGCTTTCTTCAAGGCTAATCTGCAATACTAGTCGCCAATCATACAAAAAAAAGGGACTACACATTTAAATGTTCAGAAGCTTTCTGCGACTTCTCGATATGATAATTTTTCATTTATATTTAAATAAAATGTTCAAAAAACTTCGTTATGGTTTTCTTTAAAAGCGCAGAAAAAGCAGTATTAATGTGTTTCCGAGCACTAGTAAATGTACCCAGACAGAAAAATACAGTCGACAGAGTGTTGGCGAAATTCCGTTACCAGAATGATAACAGTGACCAACCTTTGGTTTGAACGAACTTGACACCGTTTGCATAACGTTCGTAATTCAAAAAATTGTGTGCATTTAAAATAGCTTAAATTGAATTAATTTTGAGAAATATATATAATAAATCACCTATAAAAAGCAGAAATACAGTTCGGTCTTAGTATTTTTTTTTATTATTAATTAATAATCATATAATTACAAATTATATACTATTACCCTAACCGAACACTAGCAACTATGGCCTTCGGCTCGTTGTAGCGAAAACAGACCAGTGCCTCTGTTGGGTATCGAACCCACGACCCCCGCACTGATAAGCCAGCACGCTACCAACTATCCTACCGGGGCGCACAGGTCTTAGTATTATATTTAAATGTGTGATATATAACAAAATATTAAAAAAAATTCCTCTAATTGGTTGTAATAGTGGTAAAACCAATATTGGCTAATAACTTTGAGGATGGTACTGGGAAAACACATGCTTTGCAAACATAATTATGTTTTCCTAGTACAATATTAGCCTTAAGTTTGGTAATTTTTAACACGGTTGGCAATTTCTACCTGGGTAGTTATGCTCATTAGTTTGAGTTTTGTTACGCACATTTTTATCAAATTTACAAACATGTACGTATGTTAATCACAAAATTTCTCAATATTTAAATTTACACACTTTTAGTAATTTCATAGATACAAAGATACCCAGGCAGAAAAATACTATCGGCACAGTGTTGGCAAAGCGTCAGGCGACGGTCGGTTATGCGTTGGCAGATCGAGGGATTAACAATCGTGACAGTATCGTCCTGTTACCCGATTGATAACAGTGGACCAACAGTTGGTTTGAGCGAACTTGCCAGCATTGGCATAACGTTGGTTGTAATATTTGTAAAAACGATATTGGCAAAGAATTTTGTGGATGTTATTGGCAAAACACATGCTTTGCAAACAAAATAGTATTTTCTAGTACAATATTAATTGTACCTTTGATAAATTTTAACACGGTGGGTTTTAATAAAATAGCAGTGGTTTGCTAGTACTATTTCTAACTGAGAAGGCATTAAGTTACCTACCATTATGGTAGTAAATTTAATTAAAAATTTATAAGAGTGTAGAAATTACGTTATAAGATTTTCGCAAAATTATATGGAAATGGGCCACAGATAACGCGCTTAAAGTCAAGCCTATTTTGAGTATAGTTAGCGTTAGTTATATCACTCAAGAGAGAAATGTTGTGAAAACAATTCCAAATCATTCAATATTCGTTCTATATATCCATAATAGCTGTGCCCAACAATCTTTTATGGGAGATGAAAATCTCCGAAATCTGAACCGAAACAATTAGATAAGCTTCCATAGTTACCAAAATATAAATAAATGAAAGAGCGCATAAATTAGCAATGGTAAAGGGTAAATTACAAATCTAAGCCGCAACAGTTAGGTAAACACCCACAAAACAGACTCGGTAGTAGCAACCGTTTTTGTAGCCAATCGAATGGTTCGGTTGCTTGTACCGAATTTTTGAGTTTTGATAACAATTACTCGATTGAAACAACACAAATTCTGCTACCACAATTGAATTTCGATTGCGTTATCAGAAATTTGGTAAAAACTACCAAACATACAAACCTTTCGATTGGCTACAAATACGGTTGGTAATACCGAGTATATTTTCCGGGTAAACCTACTATGGGTAACCAGATCCAAAAAAAATATAAAAAATCGAAAATGCAAATGCAATTAACTGGCTATATTTTGATGGAAATGGTGCCCAAAAACGACCTGAAATAGTTTAAGTACTATACTATGATAACTATTGTGTTTAGTCCAGGAAAGAACAAGTTTTATAGTAGTGTTATGGACCTACCATAACCTAATAAATGACAGGGCTAGGATATCAAGTAGATTTTAATTTAAAATCATTCAATTCAAATGTTCAGTGATGTTGCCCTTTCTACTTCCTTCATCCTTCATATTCTTTCGCCATTGCAAGGAAATTAGTTATAGGTGGTCATTGTGAACTTATTTGCTTATTTAGCCCACGAGTAACATAAGGCGCTCAACATTTGGGCAAGTATAATCTGTACTTGACGTGTTTAATAGAATGATAGAGTGAAGGCTTTGGAGTTTGCATAATCGATCAACTTACAAGGGAGATATACCGACCCGGACCGTCAGATCTTAATGAACTTCGGATATGTTGTAGAAAATAAAAATTTAAGGGACCCGTGTTTTTTTCTAGCTGGCTAATCTAATGTTTAGGCGTTACTAAGTGGTAACGCCTAAACATTAGAACGGTTTATTACGTTCTATTTAAAGTAACTATAGAACAATTTCGGTATCAAATGAACGATTTATGAGGACACATCACTGATGTACAAATTATGCCTATAAACTTGCAAGTATTTTTGTTATTAAAAAAACATTTTATTGAGGAATGTATAGTAATGCTAAATAGGTATTACTATTTAATCGTGGGAGTGGCTGACATTCGAAATCGTTTGGTTTATATGGTTTAGAGCCTTTTGGCCTTATATTTCAAATAATTCGAAAATGTGGCAACTCTGGATCCACATACAGGCAACAAGTGTATCAAAAATTTTGTTTTCTTGAGTACTCAACCCGTGTGTACAAAGAAATCTAGTTTTCGTAAATTAAAGACTAATTTTCATCCAAAAATAAATGAATTTTGAACCCCACTTTTTAACACTCAAACTGAGAGATTGGTCAGGTCAAATAAATAACATGTCTCTTTTTTTGCTCCTATACAACATATTCAAAGTTCGTTAAAATCTGCGAGTTTGGATCGGAATACCTCCCTTGTTAGAAAGTGGTCAACACCATTAGCGTATTAGAATTAATTATTAAAATGTTGCGAATTATTATGATCGTTGAAAATGTATTTTAAAACAGGACAAAGATTTGTCAAATATTGTAAGTTTTTGTCTAGCGATTTATTTGTTTTTTATATTGTTACCACTCCATTATTTTCAATACTCTTTTATTATACGTGATTATATAAATTACAAGACAACAAAAATGAAAGGAAGTCTGGTAAATCGTAAGTCTCTATGTCTATACTTGTCTTAATACCATCCCTAATAAAAAATACAATATTTTAGATAACGTCTTTATTATCTGTGAGTAACTAACAGTTTATTTTATCCCTATTTATCTGCTTCATTATGTACAAGGTGAAGCAAAAGTTCTAATGCGAATTTCTAAAACTGTAACTTTGTTAAGAAAATCAAGTTGGTTCTATTTCTCAAAATTCTGGTGATACATTTTTTACAATGTTCTCTTTTGTATTTACACGAAATAGAACAAAATCTAAAAACAGCTAGAGACATATAGAGACAATCTGACAATTATAAATACACAAATAATAATACAATTTAAAAATGGAAAATCACTGATGACGCCTTTCCATAAAAAGACAGAAACTAGTCTAGTATGATTTAAAAATTAATAGTGTTTAAAATTTTTAGAGAAAAACTTTTATTCTTCTTCTTAACCTCAACATTTCTTAATCTAAAAACAGCTTTTTGCAAATGATTTAATATAGCGTTCACACCTATATTCGTTTTGCCAAAACGAGTGTAAAAGAATAAAGGACAGTTTTTAATAGAATAAATAACTTTTATACTTGTTTTGGCAAAATTCCTGTTTCTCATTTAGGTGTGAACGCCATATACGATTCAGAGGTACTTTTGCCTATATATATCGCTGCTCAAAGTTCGAAATTTTTATTAAAACTCAGAAAAATACCTGATGTTTAAAATGCTCTAACTTTTTACGTTTTTATCCGATTTACAATATCTTATATGACAGAGTGGGTCTTTTACTTTTATGTCTTTGTTAGATAAATAGGCCAAATTATTTCCAAAAATTTTGTGATATTTCCCACTGTGCGCTCTGAATCAAAATCTGAATTCAGAACTTCTGCTAGTCATCAACAAAAACTGAAATTTGTACCTTCCTACCCAAGTTTTTGTTCCACCAAGAGTTCTAAATGGGACTCGTTTTGAAAATCGGATTAGAAACAAAAAAAAATGTGAGCACTTAAAATATTATATGCAAAAAGTTCCCTAAATGGCCCAATTATTTCCAAAAATTGTGTGATACATCCCACTGGGCGCTCTGAATCAAAATCTGAATTCAGAACTTCTGCTAGTCATCAAGTTTTTGCAATACTGTAACTTAAAAATGCAAAAAACACGATTTTACGTCATATTCGTGACGTTACTACACTAAGAATAATACATTTTTTTTTCAATATTCTCGAAAAAATAGCATTTAAAAACTTAAAAAGCTAGAGCAGTTCAAACATGAGGCATTTGTCTCAGATTTGATAAAACACGAACTGTACCGAATTGTGCAAAAATACTGTTAGGTCAGCCACAGTCTTTGTCTATTTAGACGACTTCAAAGAGGTAAGACTGCAAAGATTAAGTCGAGCGATCTAGCGGAACAGCAAAAATCACCAAAGTAATAATTTAAGGGACTGTTAAAAATTTGGATTCATTGGAGCGTTGGTGTAGGTTAATACACCGTTTTGGTGAGAACAAAGTGGTTGCTCTAAATATTGCTAAGACGTTCGATCGTGTGTGGTACGGGTCACTTGCATCGAAGTTTATAGCTTTTGGTGTCGGCAATGACTTTGCTCTCTCTATTATGAGCTTTATTAGAGATAGCGGGTTTCAGCTAAATTCAGGGGTATCACAAGGTTCCGTTCTTTATCTTTCTCTATTTATTATTTTTTTAATGACCTTCTTGGTCAAACTTTCAACACTATACTTTCTTGTAGATTACACCAACATTTGTGATTCATTTTCCTTAGATCGCAGGCCAAGCCTCTAGTAGGTTGAGGGCAAAAGGCAGATTATGAATGACACAATTAATCAGGAGTGTGGTCATGCGAATATGGTCGACTTTAATGCACCCAAGGCCCAATGTTATATCCTAACCCATATGGCCGTGGGGTCAGTACAGTCATCTGTACAATTAGATGGTACCAATATTGAGGAATTGGAAACTCTTGCTGATCTGGGCATGAAAATTCAGTGCGATGACCGTTGGAAAAAACACGTTTTTCAAATGTCGAAAGAAGCATTCAAGTGTATCGGTTTTTTACAACGCTGCTTCACAAATTCAGATTTACTCACTATTTATGCCACCTATATCCGACCGAAGATCGAACACAACTCGCGTATATGGGCAAGGGCTTCAAAGTCTATTTTGGAGCTTATGGACAGTGTTCAAATGAGGGCGTCAGCGCTCATCAATTGCAGTAGGGTATCCAGCTCTATTGACTCATTGAATCATTGTCGGAATGTGGGTTTTCTAACACTGTTCTATCGGTATTACCATGGGATGTGTTCTGCTGAGATAAGTGTACTTATCTCCAGGGTCCGAGTTTCCATTCGGAATACTCGCTTATCTGTTGGATCTCATCCGTTTGTAATCGATTGTCCAGTGAGCCGCACAGCGCATCACAGAGATAATTCGTTCATCAGTCGTACTAGCCGTATGTGAAATAAACTGCCCACCGAGGTCTTCCCCGTCGCTTGCAATGTAGAGTAATTCAAATCATATATTTACAAACACTACTCCCCCCTATCTCCAAATCTCATAACCTGATTTTCCTAATATCAATACAATGCACTGTATAGCAGGGGCATCCCCTAAGTATTGGTCCAACGTAAAAAAAACTTGATAAATGTCAAAGTTGTGATTACATTTGTGTCACCCTGTTTATGCATACATATAACATATTACAAGAACAACATAAGTACATACATAAAATAATTGCATATTAGTTTTTCTTCTGCAATTATATTATTGATTGCTGGTTCTTCGTTTTTTTTGTACAATATTTCAATTCCACTCTCTATCTGATTGTGGTTTTGTTGTGTTGTATGTGTTGTTGTTTAAATTAAACTGATTTGTTTATTTGCTTTTGCTCTCGTTGTTGTTATCACCCTATTAAAATACCAACCATCATTATTATTATTAAAAACTTGAGCTGAGGAGACGACGCAACATTTTTTTCTGTGGTGTAGGTTAGGAATTTTCAAACGCAGAGAACCTGGCAATCAAGCAAACACAACCAGACCCCTCTTTACAGCAGAAAAAAAATTGTTTTCTTTTACAACTTGCATACACAAGTATTTACATGCATGCATTCGTCGCCTTAAACGTCGTCATTGTTGTTGCTGTAGTTGTGTCTTGTCGCCAGTCGTATTCGCAGTAATCGTTGTTGTATTGGGGAAGATAAAGTTCACTTATTGCAATTTTACTTTTTGTTTCTTTAGCAAAAACCAACTGTCAGACAGACGGTCAGAATAGGCATAAAACAAAAATACAACAAAAGTTATAGATAGATATTACGATATGTGCAGATGTAAAAATAAAAAAAATGCACTTGGTTTATTTTGTAACCGTTTCAAAAGCCAACATTCACACACAATACGGCAGTCGAGCAGACTGACAACCAGTCTGTAATGCATTCATTGCTTGTTTACTGGTGTGGCACGTAGAGTTGCCAGAGTGTGATTTACTATTGTTATATGTAGTTTATATAAGAAATTTCTCGAAAAATCCATAGAGTATTTTCCAACTTCATGACTGTATTATCAAATAGTTGGTCAAGTTTGGATTGCTCCTTAAGGCCACATCTGCCCGGATAAAGAAAACCATTAGAGATAGAGTAAATACTCTAAATAATTTTATTGTGAATAAGATATTAAGAGGTGCTCTATATCTAGAAGTTTTGTTTTCTTTTGAGAAAATATGGTTTAAGTTAATCTGCCATGTGACGAAAACCGATTGACTTTAATTTCGATCGATTTGGTTAAAAATCAAAATTTAAAAAGTGAATAAAGATTAAGAGGAGGATTGAAATTATTTTTAATTGCTTAAGCTTGAATCAGGTATATCGATTTATACACTCAAATAAGTATGTAAAGTCCGCAATATTTTTGCTGAATTTTTGTAAATTAAACAAAAATTTTGCTGAATTTAACAAACTTTTCCTGATATTAGCAATTTTATTTATTAGGGATTGAAATATCAAAAACTATCGATTTGAAAACGATCGGTCCCCATCACATGCCAGAATGACACAGTATTTCCATTCCAATGAGGAGACATCATTTTGCTTTCGTAGTTGACAACATAAATTTCCAGATTCTTTTTGCGAATTTAGTATGAAAACATCCCTTCTCTGCTTATAATATTGGACCAATGGAGGCACAGATAAAATTTTAGCTGATACCTCCACTTTTGCTACTTTTTCATTTCTTCTATTCCCTTATGTACAGGTACTGAAGGTTAGCCTAAATATTGTGGCTCAGATTCGGTATGTTCACCCAGAAAACAGAATCGGTCGTACCTACCGTATTTGTTGTCAATCGAATATTTCTGTTGCTGCGACTGAATTTTTCGGTTGTGATAACAATCATTAGATTCAAACAACAGAAATTTTGAGACGACAATACAATATCGATTGCCTTAAAAGAAATTCGACGATAACTGCCAACAAATTCGATAGCTACAATCGAATCATTCGATTAGCCACAGAGATGGCTGCTACAATCTAGTCTGTTTTCTGTGTGGTTTCCTAACATTGCATTACAACTTTTGATTGGATAATGTATCCCAGCAGAAAATAGTAGAAGTTCTGGAAAGCATTATTTAATTACCTAGCGCTTCCGGAACAATTCAAGAAATCATGATTTTCGCTCTTGGTATGTGCCTTTTTAGCAGGTGAAAAGCGCTTCCTTCATATGCTTTAAAAAGCAATAAATTCATGACATCGTAGGAAATGAAAAGCGTTTTTTTTTGTGTATTGGCAACATTACTGCTGCATTGTATGCATTATTAACTGATTCATTGAATGCATTTAGGAAATCACAAGAAATTGCTTTATTGTATGCAAGACGGTCAATCGCTTTTTTAAAAGCATACAAATGTAGTTACTGCTTACCAAATCGAGGTTATTATTGCTGGAATAGTTCCATAAAGTTTTTACTTTGCCATCTTACTTAATCCCAGAAGCACCATAATGATTTTGAACCTTTTCTACAACTGATCAACACTCAGGGGATGTCCCTTATAAATGCAATGCTTTGTGTTGATGACAGGAAATAAAGATAGGAAGAAGAAAAGAGGAAATTGTGTGTGTTGTGTTTTTGTTACAATAACAAAATACATAAAATTTCTCTGGCCGAAGTATTTATTTGGCAAATATTGAAGGGTAGTTCTCTGCGATGAGTGTATTCCTCATGCGAATAGTCCGGCTGAAAAACGAATATTCTTCGTAATGTGTTGTGCGATCGAAAACAAAAAGTTCAGTTCTGCGAACAAATAATCGTACCCCCTGAATTAGGCTGATATGCTATTAGAAAAAACACTTCCGTTAAAATATTCATAAAACAAGATCACGCAACCCACATTTAGACAAAGAATCGCCCCCTTCAAGCATCAGAGCTCTCACCTGTACACGATACAGAAGATCCAAAGAATCAGATGGAGTGAATTATCTAGTACACCGCTTCAAAAAACTTCGCCACTTGTAATACGTGTTTATTCTAAAGGACGTCATACTGTATTCATGAGAGCATCCAAAACATCGAGAGCATCCGATTCCATAATATCTACACATTGTCAAAAAACTACGAAATCGAACTTGGTCACATTCAAATTGGACCTATTCTTGTGTCTCGATTGAGTGAAATTTCCATACTCTGTACCTCTCCATTGATTGTTTTATTTCAGTCCACAAACTTTCGACTAATTCAATGAATGCAAAATTTGAAAATTGTTTCGAAGACACTATCTACGGTTTATTTTGGGAATAAAAAAAAAACTTAAATTTAGACAGAGATGAGCATTATCGAGTGGCGTTACCGTATCTATCGATTTTTTGATTTGTTTTCGACCTTAATAAACTGACCCGTAGGAGAAAGACTTAAGCCGACTAAGGGGGGGTATTTCTAAAAAAGTCGGCAATTTAGGGAACTTCTTTAGGTCGCTTAAACTAGTTTGAAAGTCGCTGGTGCAGATAAATCAAGTTTAAATTTAAACTCTTATACTGATCTGTTGACATAAGCTTATACATTGACAACCATATTAAGCCCAAATTACTGTGCAGTTGTGTTCTTCCAATTACTATCCATAAGAGAACCCTACAAATTTATGCCCGAATGTTATACGCCATGCGTTTACGAACGTAAAAAATTGATACTTACTATCGTGTTTATTGTCTGGAGACTAATTATTTTCTTTTTAAGAGTAACCAGTTATTAATCTGAGCCCGACCAACAATATTGTGCAATAAATTTATCTCTGTCACTCCAACTATGCTTGAAGTCGATGATATTTACATCAGGAGCACAACAGCCAGTTCAGCTCTTAGGTAAGAGGGAATGCAATCGCTGCGACAAAGCTCTTGAGGTCACAATACCATACTGCAGTTGGTAGTACACAACTCGATCGCGGTAAGGACAACATTTCAATGATTAAGAGATTTATAATCTTTTATATAGGGGATGGGATCTTAGTTTTCGCTCTTAGATAGCGGTAGGAAATGGGGATTCTAATAATAAGAATCTCTGTGGTTTTCGAACAAAAGTTTTGTTTTCTTGGCAGAATCCGATATCCTTACCAATTATACCGCTTATAACCAACCAAAAATAAAATACAACTCCCATATATGGACAGGAGTATCAAAGTCTGTTTAGTTCTTTGGTTCATTGATTCATCAATGACAATAGGGTATCTAACTCTATTGACTCATTAGAATATCTTCGGAATGTGGATTGTGTAACACTGTTTTATCGATACTACCATGGGTAGTTAGTATACCGGAATAAGTGAACTTATTCCCAGAGTCCGAGTTTCGCAACACCTACTTGGTAGTATATCACATTCGTTTGTTATGGATTGTCCATTGGATTGCATAGCGTATTACTAGAAAAACCCGTTTATCCGCCGAACTTGCGTACGTGGTATTCCCTGAGAATTACAATGTGGTTAATAAATTCAAGTCCAATTCCTAGAAACATTATTGCCTTTTCCTCCTCCTATAAACCTACTTTCCAGGTATAAAAACAGTGCACTACATCTGTAGGGGACTTTCCCATAGTATTGGTTGAACGAAAACATAAGAATCCGATTTATACAATTAGCAAGACCACATGGATAGCCATATAACGGGATTCGGATCCGTCATCCATTAACATTACCGTGAACAATCTTCTTGTTTGGTATAATAGGATCAAAGTGTGTATAAAAGGAAAATTCACACGATATCCATCCATATCTACTATTTCCCCTTATTGATAATAAGAATTGTCAAATTATTCTAAATTCTCTTGGAAATAGTAAATATGGGGGGCTACGGGTAGATAGGGTGGTACTTAATCTGATTGGGGCATAACGTATATGGAGGTGAGGCATGAACAACGACCAAGACCAGACGATTTTTTGAGGTGTTTTGAAAGCACGCAATCATTAAAATTCTCTCTGAGTATTCCAAGATAAACTCCTCGACCACACGTTGGCCTTACTAACGAAGCGATTCCTCTATGAGGAGACGGAACTAGAAGAGACATTGCAGGATCTATTATGGGAATGTATATGTGTAATGAAGCTGCGTCATAGATATTTGGATATCGCTGGTTTTTAAGGGAATTTGGATAGTTTAATATCAAAGTTTTCTTGTGTGTGCAGAAAGATTCCCATTCAACCTAAATCAAAACTTTTATACGTGTTCATGTAATAACGATACTTTCGTTTGCATAACATACAAATTATTTCAATATGGCAACTCTATTGGTATATTCTGAAAACAATATGTTGTTTTATAGGGGAGTATGCCTCTGTATTAGTTAATATAAAGCATAAAGGCCTAATGACGCAAATTACCAAAAGCAAGAAAAAAACAAAAAATGAGTGCATGACGTGAGTGGTAGAAACATAAAATATTGCAAAAATTGTGTAACAGGGAGAAAGAGTATGTTAAAAGAAGTAAAAGAAGAAGAAGACAAAAAAAAAGAGTTGCAATTGTTTGATGTCAAGAGCATAAATGACATTAAAATCGTTTTAAAGGCTAAAATAAAAATAAGTTTTAAAGAAACTAAGCTAAGAAATCTAAAAAATGCAACTCACCAATACAACAACAGAAAAAAAACTTCACATACACACTTGCAAATACAATTTAACTACTGGCAATAAAAAAAATCATACAAAACTTCCCCCATTTATAAAATGCTCTTTATATTGCACACAAACATATTGAGGCATATAAATTATATAAAAAAAAACACCAGGAAGAAGAAGAAGAAGGCAAAGAGGAGAAGTGAAGAGAAAAATGGAAGGAAAATAAAACAAGAAATTTTAGCTAGAAGCACTGAATATAAAACAAATCAAATAAACTATTTTAGTGCTGCGTTCAAAATTGTATTTTGTCGTTTTCCCTTTCAACGACAAGAAAACAATCAACAACAGCAGCAACAACAGCAGCAGCAACAACAACATGCAATACATATGCTTATATAGGTATACTCTTTTGAATGCATTCAGCTATTTTATTGGTGTTGGCGAGACTTTAGTCTCAACAACTGCATAGATATCGTGCTGTTGGTTTATACGCATCACAACTTTTACTAGCAACTAGATGGGGATTAGGTGGTCCCGAATATGGCACTTTTTCCGAATTGGTTGAAGGAATACCACTCAATCAAGCTGAATATGGAGAAAATAATTTATACAATTTTGTAGCGAATCTTCAGTTCCCTACCAGCGATTTAAGTTGCCGATTTTGATCAAAAAAAAAGTTTCGCATTTTTTCAAAATGGGGATCAAAAGTTTCGTAATTGTACACTTAGGAAATTATGTTGGTAAAGACGACAGCAATTGTAGTCAAAAACAAATGAAATTTCATTTAAAAAAAAGGACGACTTACATTTCATTAAATTCAACTAACATTGTCATTTGTTTTTTAATGTTTAAAAAATGACTAACAATTGTAGTAAAAATGAACCACATGGTAGTAAAAAATAAACAAACATTTATTTATTTTTATTTTTTTAAATAACAAAAAACAACTGTAAAAAATGAATGTAAAATCATAAAACAGTCATTTGATGTGAGTTGTTTTTTTTTAAATGAACTACAAGGTTAGTTAAAAATTTTATTTGTTCTACAAATGACTTACATTACATTAAAAATAATGAAACGGTATTACAACCAAAACAACTACATATTTTTAAAGCAGAAGTTCCCTGAGTGTAGGCTTATTACTGAAAAAATATTTTTAAAATTTTTGTAGAGCAATTTTGGTCCTCCAAAGTATTTGTTTAATATAGACCAATCAAAATTTCTACACACAGAGAAATAAAGTGCCAACCGAATTAAAAAGTGTATATTAATGGTAACAACTTATAAATTCAGTTAGTAAAACGATACTTACATTAGATTTCTGAATATTTTGGGTGTTACAAATAAAATTCAGTTGAAATAACCGAACATTGCTGTGAAAACTAATGTTAAGTTGTCCCAACCGTCTGAAATTCGTAATAACCGAATTTAAATCGTAGTAACAGAATTTCAGTTGGCAAATAGCTAAATTTTTCTCTGTGTGTATATTTTATTTTTTTTAAATTTGTATAGAAAACAATTGTACTTGCTCAAAACTAAAAAATCCTCTGGTGGACCAAAATTACTCTACAGAATATTTAAAAATATTTTTTCTACTAATAAGCTAAAAATTACGAAATTTTTCAAAACTATTTCGAAAAAAATTAGAAACTTTTTTTTATCAAACTGCACCACAGCCGGTAACTTCAATAGTAAAATGGTAAAATGTGGCCAAAACAAAAAAATGTTTATTTTGGTTTTGTTAAAAATTTTTATGCTAAATGAACATTTTTATTCCAAATAAAAAGAATCATTCACTATTGTTATTTTAAATTTTTTGCTACATCAAAGTTTTAATTTTTTTATATCTATTTCCTAACTAAAAAATTTAATTTTCAAACTATAAAAATTAAGTATGATATGATAATCTTTTTGACTTTAGTTCTTTATAAAATTATTTTTATATCAAAATTAGTTTTGTTTTTAACCATTGCCTGGCGATTTTAACTATTTCGAGTACGCATTTCCATGATTTATTTAAATCCAGAAATTGTCTTTCTAAGAAATAAAAAAAAGTAAAACTACCAACTTTGAATAAGCTCCAGAAAATTCTTGGGACTTCTTAGAAGTTGAGGCTTTACATAATCTGATAATACTTAATGCCATTAGTGAATACTATAAATTGGAGCTGCTGTTTTTTTTTGTCATTTATTTAACTGGCAGCATTTTTGTGACTGGATGTATTGCAAATGAATTATTGGTAAAGGCATCACAGAAGTGCCAAAAAATACACATGGAATGTACTATATACATTCCGAATTTTGGGCAAAACATATTTTCGCATCAGTAGTCATTAAAAATAAAATTTCATCAATATCGGTGTACTAAGAAAATATATGTGCAAATGTGCAAATTTATTTGGTTTTAATACATTTTCTGAAAATCATTTGTTTTTTAAGATTAGCGTATTAAAATGATCGTATTAAAAATCATTTCTAAAGTGAAAATCATGCAATTAGCCTAAAATGAAACTTACTTTTTTGTAGGGTTTCCGCAACAAAAATTTGGCAACCCTACATAAATTTTAGTTCTTTTTTCGGACTCAGCTCATGTATTTCACCCTAACACGATTTATTATTTTTATCACCAACAATTTATACTAGGTCCAAATAATAAAAGTTTTACAGAAAATGTATGAAAATCTAAAAAAGTTCATACTTTTCACATAACTTCTGAATGCATGACCGAATTAGGGCACTTTTGATATCAGGCATTAGCCAATATTTACAAATAGTTTGCCAAATATCAGATAAATTGTAAAACATTTAAGTGCATTTTCAATACATATTATGGTCATATGTCATGCCCATACAGGCTTGGCCACCGCCTGTATTTATTGCACCCAAATAAAGTGACAGGTAAGGAAGTACGTCCTTTATTCATGTAAAAAATTTCAGTTATTTAAATTAATAAACAAATAAGTTATAGAGTTATGAACGTATTTTACCACTGTTCCGCTGGTGGGAATTAAAGATTCACTTCAAAATTTTTTCTTATTTTTCCCATATTAAGCTCTTTAATACGCATATATTGAGTGGTATTCTTAGTTTTTATTTAATTCGGGACACCCTAATGGGGTTGACTGTTTCCTCTTGCATTTGGGGATCAGTACTATGTATTTTATTGGTGTTGTTGATTCTTATTCTTTTTCTTCTTTTTATCTTTTTATCTTTTCACTTTTTAGTTGTTTATTCACTTTTCTTTTTAACTTCGACGTTTTATGCAACTTTTTGCTATTTTTAAACTCAGTTCTTTTTTTCTTCGTCATATTTTTATAGTTTTACCAAAAGGCATATTACATTGTCAAAGTCAAAGTCTCAAGTGTTTAGAGTTAATGTTTTTTGCGATTTCTATTATAAAATTCAAAATGTGTTAATTTTTGATATTGAAAATTTATTGAACAATTTTGATTACTTTTTCATATGATATCAACAACATTTTCGATTGTTTTAATTTCATAAAATGTTCGGCTGGAACGTTTAAAGTTGGTCCTGATGATGTTAAATTTATGCACAATATGCCGACTGCTAAAAGCAAGTAAGGCTCAAAGGTACAAATTAATATACTAAACATGGGATTAACTCCTTAATCAATCACTAAAGAAGTCGATTAAACAATTTTTTTCGGTTGGCAACGCTAAAAATATACATACAAAATCAGTTAAAAATTAACGTTAAGACGCTGTTGCAAAAAAAATTTTACCGCTGTCAACAAAATTTTTGCTAATTCATCTTAAGTCGGATTGCTATCGGCGCCACATTGGCATATTAAACTGACAATGTCAATCTTTTAGCTGCCGAGCTAAACTTTTAACTGTCAAAAAATGCATATGTAAATGAAGGAGATTAAAAAAAGTGGATTAACTTTTATGACGTTGATTAATTTCGCACACAGAGAAGAATTTAGCTATTTGCCAATTGAAATTTGGTTACTACGAATGAAATTCGGTTTTTTCGAATTTCTGACGGTTGTCACAACTTTACATAACATAACAAAGTTCGGTTAATTAAATTGAATTTTAGTTGCAATACCCACAATATTCAGAAATCGAATGTACTGAATTTATAAATTGTTATCATTAATATACACTTTTCAATTCGGTTGGAATGGTCTCTAATAAATATGTGAATCTTTTTTCTGAAATTAAAAAAACCTTTCGCAGTAAAAAACGAAAATCCAAAGACCAGGCTGTAGAACAACTTATTTTGCATTATTAAGTTTCTAATTCATGTCCTACAAACGGTTCTTTTTATATGTAACAGGTCGCTTTAGAACCGGTTTTGGTACCAGTTATAGAATTGGATCTGGGACACTGATTTGCCAGATTCGCAAGAAATATTCTAGAAATATCTTAGTCATAGTATAGGATGCCAGATTAATAGCTTGCCTGCCATTATGACTTTTTGGGAAATAGTTCAGCTAACAAGTTATCTTGATCAAACGGTGCAGTGAATGTTTTTAAAATCCTTTGATAGTCGGATTAAAAGTCTGGATTTATCATTAAGGTTGACTACCCCAAAGAACAGGAAGAACTGTAATGCAAAGAAGTTATTTATGTAGAAACTTTTTTCGTCAGAGTACTAGTCACACTAAGCAAATTTGTAAATTATTTCTACCTGAATCTGATTGTAGTATTGCAAATCTAGTTAAATAAGGGATAGGCCGACTAAATGGTTCCGTTGCGGCTAGGGTTTGGGGTTCGGGAATTCCCGGGAAAAGTTTGGCGGGAATTCCCGGGAAAAAAAATATTTTTCCCGGGAAAACGGGAATTTAAAAACAAATTATTTTTTTTTTAAAGTTGTGTGTTTATACAATATATTTTTTTATTTTTAGTCATAAAAAATATTTTGAATACTAAAACTAAAACTTTTTTGTTAAAAACTCTTAAAAGAAAACAAAATTGTTTCATAGAAACGGCAGATTTTATTTTATATTGTGGCCACCATATCATAAAGAAGTTCAATTAATTCTCGACGTCAGAACTAGATGGAATAGCATGGTTGGAATGATAGAATCTTTTTTGAAACAAAAAATTCCATCAAAAAACTTTAATAGATTTTAGTTCCACAGACTTATGGATTGAGAACACATTCCTCTTTTAGAAGTTTTGGTTAAAGTTTTAAATCCAATTAAGGATGCTGTAGAGGCGCTAAGTCGACGTGACTCTAAGCTTTTAATTGTAGATGTCATAATGAATACGCTATACAGCTTTTAAATACCAATTCTTCACTTTCCCGAAAGATGGTTGACACAATTAAAACCAAAGTTAATGATCGTCGTGACAATAATATGTTATCATTAATTAATTATTTATTCGCCGAACAAATGTATAAACGCCTGTTTGGGCAATGTGATAATGAAGTATCATCTAGTAGTGATGACGACGTATCCGAAGTACAAGCAGATAAAACTTTTAAAAATAAATTAAATAATGCAATTAACAATGCGAAAGCTATACCCAAACTATCAGCAGGAAAAAATAAAAATATTTTCAAAAAGGAGTTGGCTCTTTTTGAAACTTCTAACCACCGTACCAAAAATTTGAATAAACTGTATAATGCTCTACACTGATAGAAAAATGCATCTTCATATTGATGATGCCCTAACATCAGAATTGTGACATCAATGTTATTACAAATGACATCAATGATGCAATAAGTGACATCAATTTAATGACGAACGTTATCATATAATTTTGTCATATTTTACGAGTCATCCGTGCTATGACTACAGTGACATCAATTCGATGCCACATTTTGTGCATTAATAACAGGAAAAGTATGAATAAAGAACAAAACTATATAACGTTAAAATGTTTGTAAAGTGTGGTTTAGTAAAAATATTAATGTTTTATTCCTTATTTTTTGTTTTTAGACGCATTTCTAAAACTTGCATAAGATACATCACATTGATGTACATTCGTTGTCAAAGCAAGAAGCACTTTATTATATATAACATTCATATGTCTTCATTACAGTTACAAAAAAAGTGATGATTAATTGTCGTCAATATGATGACATTTAATCATAAATACTTGTAAACGTCTGCTAATTGATGACACTTTGACATCATATGCTGCATTAGCATCAAAATAAATGAGAGCGAAGAGAGTTAAGAGTCAAATAAACAACAACAAACAAAGTAAAGTACTCCTGACAACAAAGAAATAAAAAAAAATTGTCTAACATATGTACATATGAAAAATAAATGTGTTGTTTGTTCTAGGTCAGTCATTGAGTAGTTCAGTTGTATTTTTTGCGGTCGTGTGAAATTTGTAAGAAAATAATAAAGTGTTTTATTTGTGAAAAGTTTTTTATAACCAATGAGCTTTATTTTGAACATTTAAAGTCCCATCATTTTCTTAAGACTATGGACAACTATAAATGTTGTAATACAGTCTATAAAAACTCATCGAAATTTAAGGCACACGTGCGTAATAAGCACCCGGTAAGTGACTTCATCAAGGAAAAATATGAAACAATAAAATTTTAAAGTAATTAAATGTGCTAAAGTCCCAAAACTTATTTAACAAATTGTGAAAAGCAATCTAATGTAGGCGTGTCCCTATCCGGATTTCATTCCTGCCTAAGGAAATCTTCAGGGGACTTTGTTATTAGAATTTCTAGAGATATTTGTTATGTTAAATCACAAACTCAATGAGAATTTCTTGTCCTCGTCTAGGAGCGAGATTCAAAATTTAAAATATCAAAGAAAAAACAAAAACAACAACAAAAAATTGTCACAATTGGCTTTGTCATCTTCCAAATACTACTCTGTTTTTTTGACAGACCTAGCAATGTAGTGACGTTTATTCAAGTAAATCAACAATAGAAAATCATATGTTTTCTATTACTGTCAGTTACATTTAAATTTGCACAAGCACCTGCATATTTGTTATTTAAATTTATTTTCATCGGGATAAACATTAATTGCATTTATAGTAATTAAATGTGCTAAAGTCCCAAAACTTATTTAACAAATTGTGAAAAGCAATCTAATGTAGGCGTGTCCCTATCCGGATTTCATTCCTGCCTAAGGAAATCTTCAGGGGACTTTGTTATTAGAATTTCTAGAGATATTTGTTATGTTAAATCACAAACTCAATGAGAATTTCTTGTCCTCGTCTAGGAGCGAGATTCAAAATTTAAAATATCAAAGAAAAAACAAAAACAACAACAAAAAATTGTCACAATTGGCTTTGTCATCTTCCAAATACTACTCTGTTTTTTTGACAGACCTAGCAATGTAGTGACGTTTATTCAAGTAAATCAACAATAGAAAATCATATGTTTTCTATTACTGTCAGTTACATTTAAATAATAATAGTAATAGAAAACATATGATTTTCTATTGTTGATTTACTTGAATAAACGTCACTACATTGCTAGGTCTGTCAAAAAAACAGAGTAGTATTTGGAAGATGACAAAGCCAATTGTGACAATTTTTTGTTGTTGTTTTTTGTTTTTTCTTTGATATTTTAAATTTTGAATCTCGCTCCTAGACGAGGACAAGAAATTCTCATTGAGTTTGTGATTTAACATAACAAATATCTCTAGAAATTCTAATAACAAAGTCCCCTGAAGATTTCCTTAGGCAGGAATGAAATCCGGATAGGGACACGCCTACATTAGATTGCTTTTCACAATTTGTTAAATAAGTTTTGGGACTTTAGCACATTTAATTACTATAAATGCAATTAATGTTTATCCCGATGAAAATAAATTTAAATAACAAATATGCAGGTGCTTGTGCAAATTTAAATGTAACTGACAGTAATAGAAAACATATGATTTTCTATTGTTGATTTACTTGAATAAACGTCACTACATTGCTAGGTCTGTCAAAAAAACAGAGTAGTATTTGGAAGATGACAAAGCCAATTGTGACAATTTTTTTGTTGTTGTTTTTGTTTTTTCTTTGATATTTTAAATTTTGAATCTCGCTCCTAGACGAGGACAAGAAATTCTCATTGAGTTTGTGATTTAACATAACAAATATCTCTAGAAATTCTAATAACAAAGTCCCCTGAAGATTTCCTTAGGCAGGAATGAAATCCGGATAGGGACACGCCTACATTAGATTGCTTTTCACAATTTGTTAAATAAGTTTTGGGACTTTAGCACATTTAATTACTATAAATGCAATTAATGTTTATCCCGATGAAAATAAATTTAAATAACAAATATGCAGGTGCTTGTGCAAATTTAAATGTAACTGACAGTAATAGAAAACATATGATTTTCTATTGTTGATTTACTTGAATAAACGTCACTACATTGCTAGGTCTGTCAAAAAAACAGAGTAGTATTTGGAAGATGACAAAGCCAATTGTGACAATTTTTTGTTGTTGTTTTTGTTTTTTTCTTTGATATTTTAAATTTTGAATCTCGCTCCTAGACGAGGACAAGAAATTCTCATTGAGTTTGTGATTTAACATAACAAATATCTCTAGAAATTCTAATAACAAAGTCCCCTGAAGATTTCCTTAGGCAGGAATGAAATCCGGATAGGGACACGCCTACATTAGATTGCTTTTCACAATTTGTTAAATAAGTTTTGGGACTTTAGCACATTTAATTACTATAAATGCAATTAATGTTTATCCCGATGAAAATAAATTTAAATAAAATTTTAAGTTATTTACCCTTAACGTACCTACTGTTTTTCTTTTTTCTCAGATTGATATCGATTTAAACAAAATGTTTGAGACAAATGATAACACACTGGCTTGGAAAGAAAACTTTATTAGCATTTTTAAGCATCGATCGATGTAGACGATCTTGATAATGGTAATGTTTTAATCGAAAAAAGTCAATAAAAAAACAAAATCTAACTTATTATATATTTACTTCCTAGATTCCAAAAATACTTATTTAAAGATATTGTGGTGCCTACACTACATACTTTTCCAAACGCGAAAAGAAGTCCAAAGTGAGGCAGATGGCAAGAGTTATTTAAGTTTTATTTATAAGATGTTATTTTGTCTTTGTATTGATAACATGTTGTCAATAAATAGATGCCAATTAATCATTCCCCTGATGTTAGTGCGTCATTAAATTATTGAATTTTTCTCATTAAATTGATGCCAATCAGTCATTTCTTTAATGTCAATGTATCATTGCATTGATGACAGTTTGTCATTAAATTGAGCACAATAAGTCCCTTCTTCGATGTAACTGAGCCATCGCAATGATGACATTTTTTTATTAAATTGACTCCGATTCGTCATTTATGTGATGCCGATGTGTCATCCCATTGATGACACAATTTAAGTTTTCGACCCTGATGACAATTTGGTTAAGTGATGTTAAGGCTGACATCACCGTGATGACAAGTGTCATGGGGTCAAAAACGAAGACACTTGTCATAGAACTGATGTCATAATACATTAGGGTTATGACGGTTTTTCTATCAGTGTACTAACAATAAAGCCAACATCAGAGGAAAGCGAACGTGTTTTCTCAGTTGCAGGAAATCTTGTAACAAGACTCGAAACAGAATGTCAAATGATTTGTTAAACGCATTGATAATTTTAAAAGCTCGTTTTTAAAAACCTAATGTTTTTACATCACTGTATATCTCTTTAATACAAAGTGATCTCAAAGTTCTGAAATTTAGTTTTATATTATTTTTTTTTAGTTTTAATGCTCAACAGACTGAATGTGTGTATTTTTAATTTGTTTTTGTTTAATAAACCATAAAATTTTTACCAAAAATGTACCTTGTAAGTAGTTTAAAAAAAAAAAAACATAAAAAAAATTTCCCGGGATTCCCGGGAAATACATTTTTTCATTCCCGTTTCCCGGGAAATCAAAAAGTCCGGGAAATCCCAAACCCTAGTTGCGGCATACAAATTCAACAAAATTTCACTTGGAACATTTTTTTTTTTTTTTTTTGGTTTGCACAATGGTGGCAATCGCAGATAGCAGTTCAGCGTGCCTGTCTCTTACGGGTTCTTGGAGGACGAGAGCCTACGTGAATAAGAGTTCTTTGCCCTCGCAACTGGGCAGGTCATTTAAGGTTAAATTCACTTCTAGAGGGGAAATAAATAGAGATAGAATTACGGGCCATTTTTATATTTATGAATACACCGACGGCTCTAAGATGAGCTGTAGTGTTGGATCCTGAATTTGCTCAAGGATTTGAACTTTCGGGAAGCATATCCTCGAAGAATTATCTGAGATATCAGGGATTGGGCTGGTTAATCTGATAATATATCTAACATTCTTGACATCAGCATCGTCCGATTAGTTTTTCAAAACGGAGCAATTGTTTATGGATATTTCATTCAATTGCCGACACTTAGATTCTTAAACTGACAACTACATCATATATACATCTTGCAAATCTGGACTTCACGAGCATGTATTCGAAATCTTAGATTAATAAAGGCGAGTTAGAGGTTTTATATGGTTTTATTTCTTAAATTTTTTTTAATTTTATTGTTTTAATCAAATAAATTTTTGCTAAAAAAAATAGTAGATTGCTGATTTCACAAGGGAAGACTTTTATTCACATTAAAAAAAAAATAAAAAAAAAACTATTTGACACCTGCATGAATGGAGTTAACTTTCTAGCCCGCAACGGCCTTCATCAAGTTAACTAGAAAGTTAACTCCATTCATGCAGGTGTCAAATAACTTTTTTCTAATTGTTTTTTCTGTTAATTAAAGTAAATTATCACAAATAAAATTATAATTTTTCTGTTAATATGAAAAATTTTTCATGATCTTGAACCGAACTAACCAACAACTCACATACAATTTATATAGATCAACAATAAAAATTCACTATTAAAAAAAAAAACTTTAAAAATTTCATATTTTTTTAATGATTTTTTGTCTACTAATATAAAGTAAATGTTTTGCTGCTTTTAGCAGATTATTTTGCTACTTTTAATTAAATAAAACTTAGCTCAAATATAACTATATATTTGTAAATTAAACAGCTTTATTTTTGCTTTTCTTATATTATTAATATTTAGTAAAAAATATGCTAATTTTAACATTTTTTTCTGCAGAAAAATTTTTAACTAACTTTTAGTAGCTTTTTTTGCTACCATATTGGAATAAATGAACTGGTTGTACCCCAATTATAGTTGAGTTGAGGTGGGTTGAACAAGAACAGAAGCA
The DNA here is from genome assembly GCA_021234595.1 of Delia radicum. Taxonomy (NCBI): domain Eukaryota; kingdom Metazoa; phylum Arthropoda; class Insecta; order Diptera; family Anthomyiidae; genus Delia; species Delia radicum. Next base: position 41,836,501 of record CM037855.1, on the reverse strand, counting down.
AGTCCATGCCGCTTAGACTATATATTGTCCATTTTGCCGTACCGCAATTAACTTTTCTAAGAATCTTGAATGCTCTAAGTCCATATCTTAGTTTAGAACATTAAAAGTTACGAATATAGCGACAAAACGTGTTTAAGGATTAAAAACAAATGTAATATACTGTTCTGAAGCCAAATTCTTGATTCGGGCGCTAGAGGTAAAACAAATGTTAGCCTCTCCCCAAAGGTGCAATTACCTTATTTTAAATTCAGTTTACCGATTATAATATTTCTTCCAAATATTACTAGTTTTATGATCAGTTCTGCGGTTTCACTCATACCTCATCTTAACTGAAGGTCACATTATCAGTTGGCAACGCAGAAGATCTTGAAGAATTCAGACTAACTACAAAAATGTACACAAATGGTTGAATTCCGCTATATATAAAATATTATATAAACAAATTAACTTGTTTAGTTTGTTATATACATCACGTACAATATCAAGTTTATAGTCCTTGAAAGGATTTAGGCATAGAAGTCAAGCACATTTTCGCATTAAAAATTTTATTCGTACTTTGGCAAATTTAAACTACAATTTTTTATATAAATGTCTAAAAGAAAAAAAAAATGTGCAAAATAACAATAAACAAGTTGCTCAACAACTAAGTCATCAAATTGAAAACAAAATATTTTTTATATTAACCGACTCTTGGTGGTTGGATGGATGGATGGTTTGGCCGACTGGCTAGATAAATAACGACAACAACAGCAGTAGCCGTAGCAGCGGCAGCAACGACTACGATGTGCATAAACGTATTTCAGTGGAACCGGTTAGTGGGGGCATATAGACAAGAAGACTTAAAACCCAATGCAAAAATAACTTACTAACTAAATATACAATGAACGACGAGTGAGTACTCACTAGTAGTAGGTATATTGAACATTTTGTGTTAAAGAAATATGTATGAGCATGTACAAAAAAAAAATAAAGCGAAATGTGAATAGATGAATAACTGGGGACAGAGCTTTTAATATTTAATTCGTTTTGAAAATATTTTTTTTTAAAAGCTAACTTCCCTCCTCTAGTTAAAGTATATTACTATCATGATTTTGAGAGGCCATTTCAATTCAACTGTCTTCCAGAAAGCAATGGGATTGGGAAATCCAAAAGCGGAGTTTGTTATACGGATATACGCTAATAGCTCAAAAATGAGTTGTGTTGTTTTTTCCTTCGAGTGCTAGGAAATGGTAGTCTTTCAGCAGGAGATTTTGGCAACTAGCATAGATGGTAAAAACATATTGGGAATCACGGGAACATAGGAATTTTTGCCAACCCACTGGACGGCACTTAGGTCCTTTAACTCGTACACAACATCTTCATAAGCTACGTTGCCGGTCAGTGCCCGCCATAACAACTTTATCATGTATGAAGATTGCTTTGATGTTGTCTTCTCGGTATCAGTTACAACACCGTTGGACACAATAATAGATGTAATCTTCGAACTTTAGATCAGGTAAAAGGCAGGTGACTTTAGTTTGTCACATGTAAGAAAGACAAAAGAGCCCTACTACTTTTTAGGTGTACTAAATTTATCTTCAGTTTAAGTAGCAGTGCCGTTTCAAGATTGACTTTAATGTAAACTGGTATCTGACTGATAAGAAGGCACTGAAACAGCATCGCACTTAGGCTCGTCGAAATTTCGTTGCTGTGGTACAGCCGGTGAGGTAGATACAGGATACCATGTCCTACATGATTCTTCTACCACTACTGCACGACCTATCGGTGATATTCTGTCATAGAAGTAGTCTATCTCATTCGTTATCTGAATTCAGGTTAATGTATTATTTCAAATAATAGTGGTATCTTCAAAAAGGAGTTGCTAGTGACTACTAACGGGTGTTTTTTATTCAGTTATAGAACTTTGAGTTGGCAACACTTTTTTAAACTGGCGGCCTTTTTGTCAGCTGTCAAGTGATTTATGTTTAGTTTGGTTTGGCATTTCGACATGAATAGACTGACGCCTGAACAACGCTTTCAAATCGTGCAAATTTATTTTAAAAATCATGGTTCTGTTCGAAATACGTATCGCGCTCGAATTTTGCGAATTTTGTTTAGCGATGAAGCTCACTTTTGGTTAAATGGATACGTCAATAAACAAATCTGCCGTATTTGGAGTGATGATAATCCTCAAGTGTATGTTGAGACACCGTTACATCCAGAAAAACTGACTATTTGGTGTGCTTTATGGGCTGGTGGAATCATTGGTCCGTACTTCTTTAAAAACCATGATGTGCAGGAGCTGTGGTTTCAACAAGACGGCGCAACATGTGACACAGCTCGTGCCACAATGGATTTATCGAAGGAAACGTTTGGTAACCGCATAGTTTCACGTTTCGGACCCGTGAATTTTCTTCCAATCGTGTGACTTAACGCCGCTGGGACTATTTTCTTGTGGGGATATGTGAAATTGCTAGTCTACGCCGATAAGCCCAAAACGATTTACCACTTGGAGGACAACATTCGCCCGCGTTATTGCCAATATACGGCCACAAATGTTGGAAAAAGTCTTCGAAAATTGGACCTCAGATTAGACTACGTCCGAGCCAGCCGTGGCGGTTATATGCCAGAAGTCAGATTTAAATTATAATGCCAGAAGATTATATTTCGAATAAAGTAAATTTCATGTCAATTTAAAAAATTCATCTTTGTTTTATTCCATTTCAAAGTTCTATGCCTCTATAAAAAAAAACACCCTTTACAATTAGGACATGAACCGACATTAAAACCAATCCCCATATAACATTACAAACAATTTGAGCAGAATCAGAAATAATAGCCTATTTTTAGGATTTAACCCAGTTTTTTTTGTAATGCGTTTTATCTATTTTAACATATTCCAATTAAAAGAATCATTTAGTTGATTCGAAAACTAAAAATATACCAGAAGTAGTGATGAGGATAGCTACAGCTTATTTGTAATTAACCCAGTTAGTTTACTCTTTCAAGTCTATCCGGCAAGTTCAATTAAAAATTAAGCCAAAAAATCTAATAAACGTGTAAAAAATTAAAAATAGTATTTCCTATCCATTTCTACTCCTGATCATATTTTTCCATTCTATTCTTAAGGGTGCCCAAAGTGGAAATTTAAAAGATCAAAATATGAAATTAACATCAAAATATAAAATATAAAATTAACATTCGTTGAACAATCCTTAGATCAACTAATTTGAAAAATCAAATGATTCGCAGACAAGGTACAGTCAAAAATTGTTGAGTAATTTTCTTTAATTTCAACATTTTTTTATAACATGGTATGAAGGGTTAAATTAAAATTACAGAAAAAGTTGTTATTGAGTTCTTGAACGGTCTATTAATAGAGAAGTTTCACTTATAATATAGCGATAAACAGATCTTACCTTAAAGTTAAAGTTACAGTGACAACAATAATATAGAGCAAAAATGAAAACAACTTTGAAAACATCGAACTTATTTCGTCAATAATATAAAACAACTGGATTTTCTTTCATAGATATATAAAATCTATATCTTTCGATTATACACTTAGAAACTTCTGCTGTAAATATTTGTAGTTGCTTGAGTAGTAATACAGTATCGTTATTTTTAATTGAAAAGCAGTAATTTGTGGAAGAAATTTTATTTATGACTACATTTGTAGTTCATTTAAAAAACGAACCACATAAAATTACTGTATTATGATTTTACATTCATTTTATAAAGTAGTTTTTTCTTATTTAAAAAAATAAAACAAATAAATGTTTGTTTATTTTTTACTACATTTGTGGTTAATTTTTTGAACAATATAAAACTAATGACAAATGACTAATGTTATTTAAATTTAATGAAATGTTAGTGATCATGTTTTCAACGGAAATTTCATTTGTTTTAATCTGCACTTGGTCTTTACCGACAGCATATACTTAGTTTGGAAATATTTATTTTTTGCGGAAGTATATACAATTAAAAAATGTTCATATAATAAACAATAACTTTATTTAAGGGGCGCTTGAGAATTTAACTTTTGCCTAGACTTCCAGGTTGAGGTTGCCAAATTGTTCCTTTTTTTCACAAAAAATATTACCGTTACAATTAACACCACTATGTTGTTTTCTATTTTATATAAGAGAGAATTTTTTTGGACGGGTTTTAATGAAATTTTTCAAAGTAGCTAAAGATTTCTTCACAAATTTCCTAAACTATATGAAAAGCTAGTTTTTATGAATCTATATTTATATGGCGTATGGAATTTTTAATAAATAAAATGAAATTGTTTATAAAATTTTAGGAATTAATATAATGAAAAGTTTCAAACGACACTTCATTAATCTAATGTAAAAATTCATTGATTTCATACAGATAATTCTCTCAGTGTATGTCTTTTTGTTTGATATAAGCTAATTTGTTTTGGCTGACTGCTTCCCACTAAAGAGCGAAGACGCTCATAAAAAAGGCTGATCAGCTTATAGTTGGAGTAACTAAAACAACCCAGTCAAAAACTGCCAGTGGTACAAAAAATCAGGCACTGGCATACCACTGGCCAACCAATGTATTGTAAACAATTTACAGCAGAACACTTGTTTAAGGCGCTTTAACAGCGTTTCCAAGTAATCTTTGTTTTACAATAATTTCAGTGGTTCACAAAGAAAAACATTGGCAAATAATTGGCTTAAACCACTGGGCCAACGTTGGTAAAAATTGTTTTCCCAGTGCTATTCAGTCAGAAATTGTCAACGGCTCGAAAGTCCTACAACTGGTAAAGCATTTGTTTTATAAAAATTATGATGCTTTGTTTAAAAATTTTATAGTAAGAAGATTCTGTGTTCAATCCCGGTTCAAGTCAAACATTTTTTTTTGTGATTTTTTTTATACTTTTTAATGTTTTTTTAATATAAAATTGATTTTTTTGTTTTTGGAAAAGCTCTATTAAGACCAAATTTTTTTTGTTTCGCCAACGTTGGCAAGTTGATTCCATCAAACCTTATGCCAATTTTTACATATTTGAGCAGCCAACTGTTACCCAGCAGTTATCATTCATTTACGTTTTAAGTTATCAAGTATTATATGTTTCGTTAGCTCAGGGGGTAGAGCTGTCGGTTGCCAATCTGGCCGCCAGGGTTCGAATCCCGGCGGGACTAAAAAATTATAAATGAACTTTTTTTAATATTATTTTGGAATCTATTTTTAGACCAATGATTTTACCAACATTTTGCCAACGTTGGACATTTTGTTTCCCCAGTGCTTGTCCGACATTTTTTAAACAGACGCACCTTTGGTCTAATGATGTTATCATTTTGGGATTGAGAAAGCACGTGTTGGCAGCACTCGTAAAACTTGAAGTGCATTGCCAGCGTTGGTCCGTTTGTCAATTGATGACTGGGAATGCTTACTACAAATTTAAAATGATTACTAACTTGATCTCCCTCAAATCAGATCATAATATAATTGTAGTTAGAGATATTAATATGATTATAAATACAATATGTGGTTGTAGACACAAGAATAATTTAACAAAAAAATACAGATTTTTACTAGAACATGATTAAAGCAACCATATCTTTGGTGATTTATAATTGATACAATAATAATTTAATTGCTTCAACCATCTTTGGCTGAAGGAAACATAGTTTTGTGGCCGCAATCATATTGCAACCATATTTTTCTCTGCGTGAACATAAGATTATCCAAATTGTCGTGATAAGTATATGATATTCGATAGTTCTTCGATACTTTTTCAAAATTTAATGGGTTTTAAATTTGTTTACTGTTTGGAATAGTTTTATATTGTTTTACTAGAAGTTTTTATGGTGAAAAAATTGATAAAAATGTGTTATAATGGTACATTTGTAACGTTTTGGTTAAGAACTAATTATTTTGAAACTCTGATTTACTGTTGGGTCGTTGGGTTGAAAAATGTTGTTGGGTTTTGTTGGTGGATGGCAGTCTGGTTGGTTGGGTGGCTTTGGTTGATCTTGTTGTGTGTTTTGCATTTTGATTCTTTCATTTGTTACTTTCTTATAGTTTATTTTTTAGGCACAATACTGATTTCGTTACTTTTTTCGATATTTTTTTTTTGCAGATTGTTTTTTTAATATTATTCATATGAATTTCTAGTAAAACCCATGGATGGTAACTGATTCGATGCGGTTAACGGAAAGGGTAAGCTATTTTCTTTTATTTCGACAACGGTTTTTAGAGGTATCGATATTTCAGTTATTTCGGTAACGATTTTTAGCATTTTAGTTGTTTCGGTCACGATATTATATTTACAAGCAATTATTTTATCTGGGCTTGCCAAATTATTTCGGTAACGGTATTTTAAGGATAACACTATTTGAATTATTTCGGTAAAGGTATTTTAGCGATAACAACGGTAATCTCGCAATAATGGTTTTTTAGTTATTTCGGTAACGGTATTTTAGGGATTTTGGTATTTCAGTTATATCGGTAACGGCATTTTACGGATAACGTTATTTCAAGTATTTAGGTAACGGTATTGTAGGAATAACGATAGTCAGTTGAAAAGGTTTTAAATAAATAACGATATTTTAGCGGTATTGTCTGCCATCACTGATAAAACGTGTGTTTGTGAATTTGTATATTTTTGTTAAAATAGTTGTTGTAATTTTTTTTTATGAAACATTTAATTTATTTTTGTTTTATATTATTTTTCTTCGTTTCGTTTTTGTTTGTATTTTTTTAAGTGTTTTTGTGTGTGCCCAATAGGGTGGCCCAAAAAAAGGACCGTCGAATTTTAGAGCTCCAAAATGGTGCCACTGTTGCAATAGTGTTCAGTAATGCGCAGTAACAAGTTTCAGGCAAATCGGTCAATATTTAGAGGTTACTATAAATTAACGATTTTTCAGGGTTAGGACGAATTTCAAGAGAAATAGAAATATTTTATGGATATAGAAAGATTTTTGCACAGACTTAAAATAAAACTTTTTTAAGTACTTTAGCCATCTAAACACGAATCTTAAGTCAAAACACTTAAACCAGCCTCCCAAAATATAGGCCTAGTTTACTTCAAAAAAGAATTTGGTTCAAAACTTTGGACTATTTTCCATACACTCATAATAATCCATGCGTAAAATTACGAAAAAATGTCAAAATAACTAAATGTTTTGTAAAATAAACGAAAATTTGTGCATTTTACGAAGTTGTTTGCAGTTTTGACAATAATTTCGTATTTTTATGCATGAATTATTATGAGTGTATATTTCTGGACCTACTGAATACATTCAAGTTTGGTTCCTCGTTTATTTATAAACATGTTTTAATATGTGAAATTTCTTTAATAAATCTGAATGTTGTAGGTACAATTCCAAAATATATGTCGAGAAACTTCCGGTGCTCCAAAATACCTTTGCACATTTCCCTACATCGTTTTATTCAAATTAGAGTTAAATTTATGTAGGATTTAAATCCATAAAAAAGATTTTAAAGACATCTGAGCAATATTGGACAGTAAATTGAAGATTGAGATTGATTGATGGGTCTATTTCGATTTTCATGAATTTAGAATTAGCTAAGATCATAGAAAATAGTGTGAATAGTATATACAATGACCAAATTATATAAATACACTGTGAAACAAGAATACACAGTCAGAAATATAGAAAAAAAAAAAAAATACAATAACGCTGAAACCCTAATAGTTGCACGTAATATGAGACAAGAAACCTAAAAGTCGCATTTTATAGCGACCTCTAAATATCGTCCGATTGATCAAATTTTTAGTATACACGTATATTTTGATAAAAGGAACAAAATCAGGCAAGTATAGAAAGAATTGGAATATAGTAAGCATTCCCAGTCGTCCGATTAGTTTTTCAAAACGGAGCAATTGTTTATGGATATTTCATTCAATTGCCGACACTTAGATTCTTAAACTGACAACTACATCATATATACATCTTGCAAATCTGGACTTCACGAGCATGTATTCGAAATCTTAGATTAATAAAGGCGAGTTAGAGGTTTTATATGGTTTTATTTCTTAAATTTTTTTTAATTTTATTGTTTTAATCAAATAAATTTTTGCTAAAAAAAATAGTAGATTGCTGATTTCACAAGGGAAGACTTTTATTCACATTAAAAAAAAAATAAAAAAAAAACTATTTGACACCTGCATGAATGGAGTTAACTTTCTAGCCCGCAACGGCCTTCATCAAGTTAACTAGAAAGTTAACTCCATTCATGCAGGTGTCAAATAACTTTTTTCTAATTGTTTTTTCTGTTAATTAAAGTAAATTATCACAAATAAAATTATAATTTTTCTGTTAATATGAAAAATTTTTCATGATCTTGAACCGAACTAACCAACAACTCACATACAATTTATATAGATCAACAATAAAATTCACTATTAAAAAAAAAAACTTTAAAAATTTCATATTTTTTTAATGATTTTTTGTCTACTAATATAAAGTAAATGTTTTGCTGCTTTTAGCAGATTATTTTGCTACTTTTAATTAAATAAAACTTAGCTCAAATATAACTATATATTTGTAAATTAAACAGCTTTATTTTTGCTTTTCTTATATTATTAATATTTAGTAAAAAATATGCTAATTTTAACATTTTTTTCTGCAGAAAAATTTTAACTAACTTTTAGTAGCTTTTTTTGCTACCATTATTGGAATAAATGAACTGGTTGTACCCCAATTATAGTTGAGTTGAGGTGGGTTGAACAAGAACAGAAGCAAGTCCATGCCGCTTAGACTATATATTGTCCATTTTGCCGTACCGCAATTATACTTTCTAAGAATCTTGAATGCTCTAAGTCCATATCTTAGTTTAGAACATTAAAGTTACGAATATAGCGACAAAACGTGTTTAAGGATTAAAAAACAAATGTAATATACTGTTCTGAAGCCAAATTCTTGATTCGGGCGCTAGAGGTAAAACAAATGTTAGCCTCTCCCCAAAGGTTGCAATTACCTTATTTTAAAATTCAGTTTACCGATATAATATTCTTCCAAATATTACTTAGTTTTATGATCAGTTCTGCGGTTTCCACTCATACCTCATCTTAACTGAAGGTCACATTATCAGTTGGCAACGCAGAAGATCTTGAAGAATTCAGACTAACTACAAAAATGTACACAAATGGTTGAATTCCGCTATATATAAAATATTATATAAACAAATTAACTTGTTTAGTTTGTTATATACATCACGTACAATATCAAGTTTATAGTCCTTGAAAGGATTTAGGCATAGAAGTCAAGCACATTTTCGCATTAAAAATTTTATTCGTACTTTGGCAAATTTAAACTACAATTTTTTATATAAATGTCTAAAAGAAAAAAAAAATGTGCAAAATAACAATAAACAAGTTGCTCAACAAACTAAGTCATCAAATTGAAAACAAAATATTTTTTATATTAACCGACTCTTGGTTGGTTGGATGGATGGATGGTTTGGCCGACTGGCTAGATAAATAACGACAACAACAGCAGTAGCCGTAGCAGCGGCAGCAACGACTACGATGTGCATAAACGTATTTCAGTGGAACCGGTTAGTGGGGCATATAGACAAGAAGACTTAAAACCCAATGCAAAAATAACTTACTAACTAAATATACAATGAACGACGAGTGAGTACTCACTAGTAGTAGGTATATTGAACATTTTGTGTTAAAGAAATATGTATGAGCATGTACAAAAAAAAAATAAAGCGAAATGTGAATAGATGAATAACTGGGGACAGAGCTTTTAATATTTAATTCGTTTTGAAAATATTTTTTTTAAAAGCTAACTTCCCTCCTCTAGTTAAAGTATATTACTATCATGATTTTGAGAGGCCATTTCAATTCAACTGTCTTCCAGAAAGCAATGGGATTGGGAAATCCAAAAGCGGAGTTTGTTATACGGATATACGCTAATAGCTCAAAAATGAGTTGTGTTGTTTTTTCCTTCGAGTGCTAGGAAATGGTAGTCTTTCAGCAGGAGATTTTGGCAACTAGCATAGATGGTAAAAACATATTGGGAATCACGGGAACATAGGAATTTTTGCCAACCACTGGACGGCACTTAGGTCCTTTAACTCGTACACAACATCTTCATAAGCTACGTTGCCGGTCAGTGCCCGCCATAACAACTTTATCATGTATGAAGATTGCTTTGATGTTGTCTTCTCGGTATCAGTTACAACACCGTTGGACACAATAATAGATGTAATCTTCGAACTTTAGATCAGGTAAAAGGCAGGTGACTTTAGTTTGTCACATGTAAGAAAGACAAAAGAGCCCTACTACTTTTTAGGTGTACTAAATTTATCTTCAGTTTAAGTAGCAGTGCCGTTTCAAGATTGACTTTAATGTAAACTGGTATCTGACTGATAAGAAGGCACTGAAACAGCATCGCACTTAGGCTCGTCGAAAATTTCGTTGCTGTGGTACAGCCGGTGAGGTAGATACAGGATACCATGTCCTACATGATTCTCTACCACTACTGCACGACCTATCGGTGATATCTGTCATAGAAGTAGTCTATCTCATTCGTTATCTGAATTCAGGTTAAATGTATTATTTCAAATAATAGTGGTATCTTCAAAAAGGAGTTGCTAGTGACTACTAACGGGTGTTTTTTATTCAGTTATAGAACTTTGAGTTGGCAACACTTTTTTAACTGGCGGCCTTTTTGTCAGCTGTCAAGTGATTTATGTTTAGTTTGGTTTGGCATTTCGACATGAATAGACTGACGCCTGAACAACGCTTTCAAATCGTGCAAATTTATTTTAAAAATCATGGTTCTGTTCGAAATACGTATCGCGCTCGAATTTTGCGAATTTTGTTTAGCGATGAAGCTCACTTTTGGTTAAATGGATACGTCAATAAACAAATCTGCCGTATTTGGAGTGATGATAATCCTCAAGTGTATGTTGAGACACCGTTACATCCAGAAAAACTGACTATTTGGTGTGGCTTTATGGGCTGGTGGAATCATTGGTCCGTACTTCTTTAAAAACCATGATGTGCAGGAGCTGTGGTTTCAACAAGACGGCGCAACATGTGACACAGCTCGTGCCACAATGGATTTATCGAAGGAAACGTTTGGTAACCGCATAGTTTCACGTTTCGGACCCGTGAATTTTCTTCCAATCGTGTGACTTAACGCCGCTGGACTATTTTCTGTGGGGATATGTGAAATTGCTAGTCTACGCCGATAAGCCCAAAACGATTACCACTTGGAGGACAACATTCGCCGCGTTATTGCCAATATACGGCCACAAATGTTGGAAAAAGTCTTCGAAAATTGGACCTTCAGATTAGACTACGTCCGAGCCAGCCGTGGCGGTTATATGCCAGAAGTCAGATTTAAATTATAATGCCAGAAGATTATATTTCGAATAAAGTAAATTTCATGTCAATTTAAAAAATTCATCTTTGTTTTATTCCATTTCAAAGTTCTATGCCTCTATAAAAAAACACCCTTTACAATTAGGACATGAACCGACATTAAAACCAATCCCCATATAACATTACAAACAATTTGAGCAGAATCAGAAATAATAGCCTATTTTTAGGATTTAACCCAGTTTTTTTTGTAATGCGTTTTATCTTATTTTAACATATTCCAATTAAAAGAATCATTTAGTTGATTCGAAAACTAAAAATATACCAGAAGTAGTGATGAGGATAGCTACAGCTTATTTGTAATTAACCCAGTTAGTTTACTCTTTCAAGTCTATCCGGCAAGTTCAATTAAAAATTAAGCCAAAAAATCTAATAAACGTGTAAAAAATTAAAAATAGTATTTCCTATCCATTTCTACTCCTGATCATATTTTTCCATTCTATTCTTAAGGGTGCCCAAAGTGGAAATTTAAAAGATCAAAATATGAAATTAACATCAAAATATAAAATATAAAATTAACATTCGTTGAACAATCCTTAGATCAACTAATTTGAAAAATCAAATGATTCGCAGACAAGGTACAGTCAAAAATTGTTGAGTAATTTTCTTTAATTTCAACATTTTTTATAACATGGTATGAAGGGTTAAATTAAAATTACAGAAAAAGTTGTTATTGAGTTCTTGAACGGTCTATTAATAGAGAAGTTTCACTTATAATATAGCGATAAACAGATCTTACCTTAAAGTTAAAGTTACAGTGACAACAATAATATAGAGCAAAAATGAAAACAACTTTGAAAACATCGAACTTATTTCGTCAATAATATAAAACAACTGGATTTCTTTCATAGATATATAAAATCTATATCTTTCGATTATACACTTAGAAAACTTCTGCTGTAAATATTTGTAGTTGCTTGAGTAGTAATACAGTATCGTTATTTTTAATTGAAAAGCAGTAATTTGTGGAAGAAAATTTTATTTATGACTACATTTGTAGTTCATTTAAAAAAACGAACCACATAAAATTACTGTATTATGATTTTACATTCATTTTATAAAGTAGTTTTTTCTTATTTAAAAAATAAAACAAATAAATGTTTGTTTATTTTTTACTACATTTGTGGTTAATTTTTTGAACAATATAAAACTAATGACAAATGACTAATGTTATTTAAATTTAATGAAATGTTAGTGATCATGTTTTCAACGGAAATTTCATTTGTTTTAATCTGCACTTGGTCTTTACCGACAGCATATACTTAGTTTGGAAATATTTATTTTTGCGGAAGTATATACAATTAAAAAATGTTCATATAATAAACAATAACTTTATTTAAGGGGCGCTTGAGAATTTAACTTTTGCCTAGACTTCCAGGTTGAGGTTGCCAAATTGTTCCTTTTTTCACAAAAAATATTACCGTTACAATTAACACCACTATGTTGTTTTCTATTTTATATACAGAGAGAATTTTTTTGGACGGGTTTTTAATGAAATTTTTCAAAGTAGCTAAAGATTTCTTCACAAATTTCCTAAACTATATGAAAAGCTAGTTTTTATGAATCTATATTTATATGGCGTATGGAATTTTTAATAAATAAAATGAAATTGTTTATAAAATTTTAGGAATTAATATAATGAAAAGTTTCAAACGACACTTCATTAATCTAATGTAAAAATTCATTGATTTCATACAGATAATTCTCTCAGTGTATGTCTTTTTGTTTGATATAAGCTAATTTGTTTTGGCTGACTGCTTCCCACTAAAAGAGCGAAGACGCTCATAAAAAAGGCTGATCAGCTTATAGTTGGAGTAACTAAAACAACCCAGTCAAAAACTGCCAGTGGTACAAAAATCAGGCACTGGCATACCACTGGCCAACCAATGTATTGTAAACAATTTACAGCAGAACACTTGTTTAAGGCGCTTTAACAGCGTTTCCAAGTAATCTTTGTTTTACAATAATTTCAGTGGTTCACAAAGAAAAACATTGGCAAATAATTGGCTTAAACCACTGGGCCAACGTTGGTAAAAATTGTTTTCCCAGTGCTATTCAGTCAGAAATTGTCAACGGCTCGAAAGTCCTACAACTGGTAAAGCATTTGTTTTATAAAAATTATGATGCTTTGTTTAAAAAATTTTATAGTAAGAAGATTCTGTGTTCAATCCCGGTTCAAGTCAAACATTTTTTTTTGTGATTTTTTTTTATACTTTTTAATGTTTTTTTAATATAAAATTGATTTTTTTGTTTTTGGAAAAGCTCTATTAAGACCAAATTTTTTTGTTTCGCCAACGTTGGCAAGTTGATTCCATCAAACTTATGCCAATTTTTACATATTTGAGCAGCCAACTGTACCCAGCAGTTATCATTCATTTACGTTTTAAGTTATCAAGTATTATATGTTTCGTTAGCTCAGGGGGGTAGAGCTGTCGGTTGCCAATCTGGCCGCCAGGGTTCGAATCCCGGCGGGACTAAAAAATTATAAATGAACTTTTTTTTAATATTATTTTGGAATCTATTTTTAGACCAATGATTTTACCAACATTTTGCCAACGTTGGACATTTTGTTTCCCCAGTGCTTGTCCGACATTTTTTTAAACAGACGCACCTTTGGTCTAATGATGTTATCATTTTGGGATTGAGAAAGCACGTGTTGGCAGCACTCGTAAAACTTGAAGTGCATTGCCAGCGTTGGTCCGTTTGTCAATTGATGACTGGGAATGCTTACTACAAATTTAAAATGATTACTAACTTGATCTCCCTCAAATCAGATCATAATATAATTGTAGTTAGAGATATTAATATGATTATAAATACAATATGTGGTTGTAGACACAAGAATAATTTAACAAAAAAATACAGATTTTTACTAGAACATGATTTAAAGCAACCATATCTTTGGTGATTTATAATTGATACAATAATAATTTAATTGCTTCAACCATCTTTGGCTGAAGGAAACATAGTTTTGTGGCCGCAATCATATTGCAACCATATTTTTCTCTGCGTGAACATAAGATTATCCAAATTGTCGTGATAAGTATATGATATTCGATAGTTCTTCGATACTTTTTCAAAATTTAATGGGTTTTAAATTTGTTTACTGTTTGGAATAGTTTTATATTGTTTTACTAGAAGTTTTTATGGTGAAAAAATTGATAAAATGTGTTATAATGGTACATTTGTAACGTTTGGTTAAGAACTAATTATTTTGAAACTCTGATTTACTGTTGGGTCGTTGGGTTGAAAAATGTTGTTGGGTTTTGTTGGTGGATGGCAGTCTGGTTGGTTGGGTGGCTTTGGTTGATCTTGTTGTGTGTTTTGCATTTTGATTCTTTCATTTGTTACTTTTCTTATAGTTTATTTTTTAGGCACAATACTGATTTCGTTACTTTTTTCGATATTTTTTTTTTTGCAGATTGTTTTTTTAATATTATTCATATGAATTTCTAGTAAAACCCATGGATGGTAACTGATTCGATGCGGTTAACGGAAAGGGTAAGCTATTTTCTTTTATTTCGACAACGGTTTTTAGAGGTATCGATATTTCAGTTATTTCGGTAACGATTTTTTAGCATTTTAGTTGTTTCGGTCACGATATTATATTTACAGCAATTATTTTATCTGGGCTTGCCAAATTATTTCGGTAACGGTATTTTAAGGATAACACTATTTGAATTATTTCGGTAAAGGTATTTTAGCGATAACAACGGTAATCTCGCAATAATGGTTTTTTAGTTATTTCGGTAACGGTATTTTAGGGATTTTGGTATTTCAGTTATATCGGTAACGGCATTTTACGGATAACGTTATTTCAAGTATTTAGGTAACGGTATTGTAGGAATAACGATAGTCAGTTGAAAAGGTTTTAAATAAATAACGATATTTTAGCGGTATTGTCTGCCATCACTGATAAAACGTGTGTTTGTGAATTTGTATATTTTTGTTAAAATAGTTGTTGTAATTTTTTTTTATGAAACATTTAATTTATTTTTGTTTTATATTATTTTTCTTCGTTTCGTTTTTGTTTGTATTTTTTAAGTGTTTTTGTGTGTGCCAATAGGGTGGCCCAAAAAAAGGACCGTCGAATTTTAGAGCTCCAAAATGGTGCCACTGTTGCAATAGTGTTCAGTAATGCGCAGTACAAGTTTCAGGCAAATCGGTCAATATTTAGAGGTTACTATAAATTAACGATTTTTCAGGGTTAGGACGAATTTCAAGAGAAATAGAAATATTTTATGGATATAGAAAGATTTTTGCACAGACTTAAAATAAAACTTTTTTAAGTACTTTAGCCATCTAAACACGAATCTTAAGTCAAAACACTTAAACCAGCCTCCCAAAATATAGGCCTAGTTTACTTCAAAAAAGAATTTGGTTCAAAACTTTGGACTATTTTCCATACACTCATAATAATCCATGCGTAAAATTACGAAAAAATGTCAAAATAACTAAATGTTTTGTAAAATAAACGAAAATTTGTGCATTTTACGAAGTTGTTTGCAGTTTTGACAATAATTTCGTATTTTTATGCATGAATTATTATGAGTGTATATTTCTGGACCTACTGAATACATTCAAGTTTGGTTCCTCGTTTTATTTATAAACATGTTTTAATATGTGAAATTTCTTTAATAAATCTGAATGTTGTAGGTACAATTCCAAAATATATGTCGAGAAACTTCCGGTGCTCCAAAATACCTTTGCACATTTCCCTACATCGTTTTATTCAAATTAGAGTTAAATTTATGTAGGATTTAAATCCATAAAAAAGATTTTAAAGACATCTGAGCAATATTGGACAGTAAATTGAAGATTGAGATTGATTGATGGGTCTATTTCGATTTTCATGAATTTAGAATTAGCTAAGATCATAGAAAATAGTGTGAATAGTATATACAATGACCAAATTATATAAATACACTGTGAAACAAGAATACACAGTCAGAAATATAGAAAAAAAAAAAAAATACAATAACGCTGAAACCCTAATAGTTGCACGTAATATGAGACAAGTAAACCTAAAAGTCGCATTTTATAGCGACCCTCTAAATATCGTCCGATTGATCAAATTTTTAGTATACACGTATATTTTGATAAAAGGAACAAAATCAGGCAAGTATAGAAAGAATTGGAATATAGTTTTATTTTTTCAAAGAAGCGTGGGCCAGTCTAGTGTGCAAAGCAGACGATGAAAACAAAAAAGAAAATTTGCATTTGTATTGAAAATTATATGAAATGAAAATGAAATATATCTTTAGAAAAAAAAAATTTAACCAGCATAAAATTAACAATTGCATTGTGACGACCGATCTGTCTGTGGTAAGGGAATTGGATTTCATACAATAAGAATTAGTTACCCCTCCAACGGGTAAGGCTGCCTCAGGGCAGTCTTCATAAAATTTACCACAAATACGTCAAATGAGCGTTTTATACTTAGAAATTAATATATTCCGATAGAAAACAAAATTTGCTAAATATTTTGCAAAGAAATTTTTGGTGTGCCGTCCACGGTTAGGAAGCGAGAAAGCTTCAAAGTCAAAATTTCGTAAAATTTCAAAAAAATAGTTATTTTTGAAAAAACATAGTTTTCAAAAATCTAAAAACTAACTCTTTATAATAAAATATAAGTAAGATTGAAGCTTTATCAATAAGTCCTTACTTTGGTCCAAGGACTCACAGGATTTTATCAGAACTCCTCTTAACGACATCATCTTAACTTATAAACTCATAGACGGTTTTTTTATGAAATTTGGCAGAAGGAAGACATTAAGTATTAATAGCAAAGCGTTGAAGTTTGAACAATATAAATTGAAGTTTCGATAATTTTTCGCAAAATTTCACTTTTTTCCAAAAAGCGAAAATCGTGATATCTTCTTGAATAGGAGCAGAAAAAAATAGTTTTTGGAGTGTGGTTATATCTTGGTAAGAGAAATAATTTTTGTTCAAAACTTATCTTTTATATGCTTTAGTTTTCAAAATGCACCCTAAAATATTCTGGCTCATATCGCCTAAATTAGGCAACGATAAACAATTTTGTTGAAGAACTTATTATTTGTTTTTCGAGTGGAGCACATGGTATGAATTTCGTTGCAAAACATCGTTTGCCAGTTAGAGGGTTAAGTTAGTACAATAAGAATAGAATTGTTAGTTAGTACAATAAGAATAGAACGCACGAAGTACGACATCTAGACGATAGAGAAAATACAACTCTGATTTGATTTATTTGAAGATATTTTAAGTTTTCTGTGCTTCCATGAATGTGTATTTAGGAACTCTTCTAAATAGCTCAATGCATTCACAATAGATTGCTTAAGAGATGGGTTTTTAAACTAGTTTTTGTGATTTACGTGTTTTAGAGGCAAATCTTGTAAGCTTAAAAAAAATTTCTCATATAATGCGCATAACTTTTATGGGATCAAGTGCATTCAATACTCCCCTACTTCAGTAATTCTTTGGCGCATTGATTTCCATACATTCAGTTTTTGTATTTTGTTAATGTTTAAGAATTTTCTGTTTTATTTTACAAAGTATAATAAAACAACTCTTCTCTGTTGTTATGTGGTTGTATTGTTAATGGATTTGTTTTTCTTATGTTTAACAAAGTCGCTGTCTAGCCCACCCGATATGAAAACCTTGTTATTGTATTTTTATTTTCTTTTTTCATAATTGTTCTTCTTGTTTTGGCCCACGATGAAGTTTTATAGTCATTTACAACATAGATTACATAGATTTCAAACTCTTCTTCTGCTTTTATAAAAAACACATTTTTTCATACACATCAAATATTTTTTATATTTCCAACACATTCTCATGATGTTATGTGCACTGACAGCTAATGTCAAAGAGTTGGTAATCTATGTAATCTATGATTTACACAATTATTTTACAAAAAAAAATACAGTAATGTCAACTATTTAAAAAAATATCAATCATTACATGACAGATCGTCCAAAATCTGGCCTTGGGTCATCCATTTCCGATTATAATTTGGATTATCAGGTACCCATAATACTCAAAACTGTTTTCAAATCGAAAATTCTTTAAAAATATTTACTTTTATGGAAATTTTATTTAAAAAAAAAAAAAAAAATTCAAAAAATTTTAGTAGCTTTCAATATATTGAAAAAACAACTACATTTTTAGTTATTTTAACGGTAATTACATTTGTCGCCTTTTTAAATTAATACAAAGTTATTTTAACTGTCTTTTACAGTTGATTCTACTGTAAAACTTTTTGAGTGCCAAATTGCAGTGGAGAGTGACCAAATTGCAAACAAATATACTTTCAGGTAGTCAGACTAAAGCGGAAGACAGGGACACATATTTTAGGTAATTTTTTATGCTTCCTTTCTTTATTTGCAGAAAACGGGTTGTATTTGTCATATTTGGTTATTTTTTGTTTCGTTTTTAGAATTATGTAGTGCATTTGTCTTCATTCAAAAATGTCATCATTTAGACAGACATTGATGTAAGTAGTTAAAGGTAATATTGTTTATGTTATTCGAGAATATTCTAGAATTTAAGCACATGATGTTAATTTGTATTCCACTTAATTCATTTAATCAATTGTATTTAAAAGTTTTCAGAAAACAAGTTTGATATAATATTTATTAAAAATAAAAATTATGTTTTTTCGACCTTTAATTGTGCAATGAAAATTATTCAAGTTCGAGGCCATACTCTATATTTCTTTATAAGGATATTGTCCTAACAAATAATCTATAGAGTTTTTGTTTTCAAATTTATTAATTGACCACTTTCAGGAATGTGTTGAAAGATCTATTTCGGGAATTTTCTAGGTTCCCATCATCAGAACAAGTTTTGAAAGAGGTGACAATCCCATGCAACATCAAACATTCATATAAATAAATGAGAACTAATATATGAGCTCGAAGTTAAAGATTATCACCATTGATCAAAAATAAATTGAAAATTTGTTCGCTATGTGCAAGCTCAATTGTTCGCTATGTTCAGAAAACTCAATCTGAAGTACAATTTTTATAATTTTTCTTCATTAAATTAATTTTGTATGATTTTACTATGGAGAAAATATAACAAGAAAATTTTGACCAGGCATCATTGAAAATCGTTATTTTGTAGCAAATCGCACTTAAATTAACTAACACTTTGTTGGTATTGATTAGAAAACCTGTGTTAAACATACTTAAATGTTTTCAACTGAATTTTATTAATTAGAATTTGTCACAGACTCCATATTTTTAAGGCATAAAAATATATAAAATTTTGTACTTTAAGATATTTTTTTCTTACACTAAAAGAGAAAGTACTCGAGTTTTTATTTCATAAATTAAGTAACTAGTGATGTTTTCTAAACGTACATATAGTCACCTAAAATCCAAAAGGCTGTAACTAACAAAAAATTAAAAATTTACTTTTTAATTAATTGCGATAGTAAATCAAAATACAACTCCCGACAAAAACTTAAACGTTTAAGTCTAAAAATACAGATTTTATTAACGAAAATCAGAAGGCTGTAACTGCAATTTCAATATATTCATTAACCAAAAATGTAGTTTTGCATAAGTTTGGAGTTACGGACTTGTATTGGAGTTACGGACTTTTGGTTTCAGAAAACTCAAATCCAAAAGGTAGTAACTACATTACTTAAAAACTATTATTTTTCCATTAATTTTTTCTCAGAATCAAATCCGTTTTTGTTTCCTAAGCATAATTCCAAAATGTAGTTTTTTATTTATAAAGTTTTTTGTCACTCCTGTAAAAAACCAAAAAATGTCTTTTATTTACGGCCTTTTGGATTTTATTTGACGATATTAAGGTTCTATAAATCGACATTCGACTAATTGACTTTTTCAATTTTTTGGAAGTCAACTTTTTTCTGGTAAAAGAGACGAAAAGTCGAATTTCTTCTAACATTTTTATTTCGACATTTTTATTTGTCATTAATGGCTTCAAAGTAAATAAAAAAAAAAGTAAATCGGCAAGCATCAAGTCAGTGCTGCCAACGAAATCGTTAAATATGACATAAAACCCAAAAGTGGGCGAAAAAAGCATTAAATGAGATCAAAGGCTAAGGTCCGATTTGGACAAAATGTGAACAACTGTAAAAAATGAGTAAGGAAAAGTAAATTGTGTAGTCACCCATTTCGTTACATTGTGAGCATCAGTACACTAAGGTAGAAAACCTGAATTGTAAAAATTCACTCGGAAATTTTAATTTCAATTAATATGAACTGATTTAAAAGATTTTCTACTTTTGGTAATCTGCTTGATAAGATAAGTCTTATAAGAATTTTGTATATATTATTGATCTTTAAAAATTTCACTTAATTTTGAATTGACAGGTTTGAGATCATGATTAAAATGTTACTATTAGAAATAGAAAACACTATACTCAGGGAATTTTTGCTTTAAAAATTTGTAGTTGTTTGGGTTGTAATTTGTAGAACAAATTTAATTTTTTACTAACCTTGTAATTCATTTAAAAAAACAAACCACATCAAATGACTGTTTTATGATTTTACATTAATTCTTTTACAGACGTTTTTTTATTTAAAAAAATTAAAAAATAAATGTTTGTTTATTTTTTACTAACATTTTTACTGCAATTGTTAGCAATTTTTTGAACAGTAAAAAAAAGTGCACATGTTTGTTGATTTTAATGAAATATTAGTCGTTCTTTTTTCAAGTGAAATTTCAATTGCTGTCGTCTTTACCTGCATAATATCATTAGTGTAATAAATGTAATTAAAGATGGAAAAATCATGTGGGGATCAGCGCTAGAGGGAGTGCCGAACTTTCGACATAAGCGACTAGGTCTTCTTCAGCCTGATTCTAATCCACCACCTAAAACAATCTAAAAGATAAGTTTTAAAAATTTTCAAGTCGATCAATCGTCAAAAAAGTCGGAAAGTCGTAAAGTCGACTTTTGAAAAAAAAAAACAACAAAGTCGAATATATAGTCGACTTTTAAAATTTTTTTTACAAAATTAGAAAAGTCTAAAAGTCGACTTTTAGTTGGAACTAAATAACCCTAGTTAATTTTAAATATTAAAATTTTGGTTCTTCTTTTCGTTGTGGATTTTTTTATTAACGAATTCGTAAAAAAAGAGAAATTTTAACTTTAAATACATGCACAGGGAAAATCATCGCACTATCCGAAACGTGTAACATATTAAATTAAAAAGCATAGTTCATATTATTTGAATGTTGTAAAAAAGTAGCGTTTTTATTTAAATTTTTGTACATTTTTTCAAACAGTTTTTCAAAAAAATTAAATTTCCTACAAAAAGTTTTTTCCAACTATTTCTTTAACTATAAATAACTTTAATCTTCTAAGGTCATATTCGTGATCTACGTCCCAAAGTCTTTTAAAAATGATTGGTCGCATCCCCGATTCATCAACCTTTTCCGATTTTCTTGAACGGTGTTATTTTTGAAAGAACCACAAAAAAGTGTTAAGAATTTTCAACAAATAAATCAACTTAAGCATAAAATATTAAGCAACAATTTTATTAATTTTTAACAAGGATTTTTTTAATTTTTAATCAACTAATTGATTTTTAATCAACTAAGTAAGT
Source organism: Delia radicum (assembly GCA_021234595.1). Classification (NCBI taxonomy): domain Eukaryota; kingdom Metazoa; phylum Arthropoda; class Insecta; order Diptera; family Anthomyiidae; genus Delia; species Delia radicum. The sequence continues at coordinate 41,814,577 of CM037855.1, read as the reverse complement.
AAGCCAGATCGCTAATTTTAAGCATAATGATTTTGATGACAATAGCTTTCTTTGCCATCACCCTCCTGACTATAAATTTTAGGACTCAGCAACATTTTTTGCTGACTTTACTGACTTTTGTTTTAGTTTAAGTAGACGAACAGGCCTATAGTGTACAATAGGTTCTCCAACCATGTATGACCGGGAATCCCTCCAGAAACTAAGTCTCCAAAATAATTAGGATAGGATATCGCATCAGATTTCCTCAAAAACTTTAATATTTTCAGTCGAATTTGAATTGAAAGGATTTAAATATTGTCAGTTATAATAAGCCCATAAAAAACAGCTATGTTGTTACACTATGTTATTACACGTACAAGTTAGGTATCCCGTCCCGAACCCGCAGATTATAATAAACTGTGGATATGTTGTAGAGGAGCAAAAAAAAATTTACACTTATTTTTTTTAAATGACCAATCTCTCGTTTAAAGTTTAAAAAATAGGGTAACATTGTATATGTTATTGTATGAAATCATGTCTAAAATTTACGAAAATTATTAGTGTCCGACCGAACAGTTCGGCCAAAAAACTATATTTTGTCGGTTTTTTGATATCTAGAGGCAATGATGACAAATTTTGGTATTGAAAACATGTTTGTTGAGCCGATTTAATTTGATTTTGTGTATAAAATTTAAGAAAAAATCCGAAGTTTAGCTATAAAGTTAAAAGTTCGGCCACCGAACTATTTTCGATTTGGCCGAACTTTCTGAGGCCGAACAGTGAATTCATTGCTTAACTACAGACTTTTCTTCAAATTTGACACTCAAAATAGCATCTAATCAGTCCAATAAACATTTTTCCATCCGCCAAATTTGTCCATAATGCTTTAAAATACCGAATACAGACCAAATGCATTTTCTGGCCGAACTGTTCGGTCGAACACAAAAATTATATTCATTTTTACACAGGGTTGAAGTAGCCAAGAAAACAAAAATACCCATATTGCCTATATCGTAGACCCAGAGTGGCCACATTTTTGAATTATTTGAAATATAAGGAAAAGGCTCTTCGGGACCCAGAGTGGCCACATTTTTGAATTATTTGATACAAAGGGTGTTTTTTATGCAGTTATAGAACTTTGAGTTGTCAACACTTTTTTAACTGGAGGCCATTTTGTCAGCTGTAAAGTGATTTATGTTTAGTTTGGTTTGGCATTTCAATATGAATAGACTGACACCTGAACAACGCTTCCAAATTGTGCAAATTTATTTTAAAACTTATGGTTCTGTTCGAAATACGTATCGCGCACTACGTCGTGATAATTTGAGTAATGTTATGATTTGGTGATTTGATTGGTTTGATTTGATGATTTGGAGTGATGATAATCCTCAAGTGTATGTTGAGACACCGTTACATCCAGAAAAACTGACTGTTTGGTGTGCTTTATGGCTGGTGGAATCATTGGCCCGTACTTCTTTAAAAACGATGCTGGTCAGAACGTTACAGTCAATGATGACCGCTATAGAGTAATGATTACTAACTTTTTCGTTCATCAAATGAACAACCATGATGTGCAGGAGCTGTGGTTTCAACAAGAAGGTGCAACATGTCACACAGCTCATGCCGCAATTGATTTATTGAAGGAAGCGTTTGGTAACCGCATAGTTTCACGTTTCGGGCCCGTGAATTGGCCTCCCAGATCGTGCGATTTAATGCCACTGGCCTATTTTCTGTGGAGATATGTGAAGTCGCTAGTCTACGCCGATAAGCCCGAAACGATTGACCACAAATGTTGGACAAAATCATCGAAAAATAATGCTAAATCTAAAAATATGTATGCTTTTTATGAACCTGCAGTTGGAACATTTAATAAATTTAAAACGCTAGGTAAAACAAAAAAAAAACAATTAGCAAGGAATAAAATCAAATTTTTTGTTCGAAAAATTTTCAAGTAGAAAGCTTACAAATTTTTTCTAGAGGAGAAATAAACTGCAAACTTTACACTTCCTTGTTATACAAAATAATTAAAAATAATAACTATACTGTCGGTATGATGGATCAATACGAAATTTTTTATGAAGAATAAAACTCCCTATTTAGTACTTCAGCAATTTCAGATTGTTCAAAGCAACTATCTCGTTAACCACAAAACAAGATCAGGGGTAGAAACTACACTGCCTATAGTAGAAATAAGCAACTACTTAATTTTTAAAATTGAAAATTTAGAATCCATTAAGTATTTTATAATGGTTGGATGTTTAATTTTTTGAAATAAGTCGTTTCCAAAGCTATCTTCTAAAATCCTGAACTATTTTTAAGAGATTAAAAAAAAATGTGTTAACAGTGGTAATTTTAATTAATTAATTTTCATGGTTTTAAGCAATTTTACATAAGTTTTAACTTTAATTTGTGTTGTTTAATGTATTCTCTATGTTTTGTATAATTAAACATAAAATTTTGTATATATGTACTAAAAAATATGCATTACAAAACCTCTAAAAAACTGTTTCTCTTAAAATCAGTTGGCATATAAAATTTAACTGATGGCTCCTTGGCTCTTCTTTAGTCTACACAGAAAAAACTGATTTCAACAACAATGGAAATAATATAATTATAACGTTGTTTTTAAGTACTTTAATAAAAAATATTAATAATTATTACAAAACAAAAACCGTAGTTTTTCATGTTTTTTTGCATATATATATTTATATATATAATATGTTTCATCATATATAATTATATATAAAAGTGATAGCATTTTGATTAATTGTAGCATACACTTACACTTACATATGATCATATAAGGTCAGATATAGATCTATATCTATTTCATATGAGCAGATATAGAAGGTATGCTAATATATATGATATATGCTGATATATTACGCCATATTAAAAAATTTTCATAAACTAAGTATAAGATATGAACATACATCGTAATATATTGCCACACATATAAGCATATATGATGATATCAAGTTGTATATGAGTATATAAAAACTTTTTTCATCGGGTCTCCATTTCATAAAGTTATGAGCAGGGAAGTTCATGCAAATGCATGTTCTTTTCTTTAAGTCTGAGAACAAGATTAATAAAATATCTTTGCGAGTCATAGAATTTGCGTTAAAATGGCATTGATTCGTTGGTGCATATTTTTGCATATTTTGGTGAAAATACATATTTTTCCATATTTTGCTATAAATGCATATTTTTACGGATCATGTGTAGTTTAACAACATAGCTCAGAATAGTAATTTACCCAATAGTAATTTTTGAGCTGATTTCAAAAAAATAAAATTTTTTTTCGGCGACCCTCCCTTACGGCTGGGAAAGGCATTAATTGTATATTAATTGTCTCAAAAAGTAAACATCCGATCACAACAATATGTATATAATATGAAAGCTCTTTAAAATATCCTTTCAATGAGGTGTCCCCAGAAATTAACTCATTACAGCCCGGCTTCTTTATTTTTATTTTTGCCAGAGAAAAGGTTTCCTTTTTTAAAAAAACGTTTATATAAGTACACAAAAAATGCATAAAAAGTTATAGCCAAATGTACAAGCTTTCATTAAGGGTAAAATATGGCCAAATATTTCTTGGTATAAATAAATTATTAAAGGTTAAAGTTGGATAAAGTGGATTTTTTTGCGATTTTTGTGTGAAGTTATCAATAAATAAGTTAGAGGCTTTACTGAGCAAAGTTTTTCTGCGTAACGCGACTTCTGAGTTTTCTCCTCTGGTATGTATAAATCCCGACTTTGCTGAGGAAAGTTTTTCTGTGTAACGAGACTTTTTCTATGTAAATTTATTTGCGTATAACCAAATTTATAGCTTTTCTGAGCTTAGAGGTGTTATCCTCTAGTATGTCCAAAGCCCAGCTACGCTGAAGAAAGTTTTTCTGTGTAAGAAGCTTTTTTATGTAACTTTTTTATGGATACCCAAATCCGTGGTTTTGCTGAGCAAATTTTTTCTGTGTAAGGACTTCGGGGGTTTCTCCCGAGAGCTATCAATTTTTATACATTTTTAGTAAACTTATAAAGGCGATTTTTTTGAATAAGGAGAAATTTTTTCCAAAAAACTAGACTAAAAAATAAGAATTTGCAACTGGGCTGCAAAGGGTTAATTTAATATTACATATTGCACCTTATTGGGAAGATATTTCAAAGAGCTTTCATATGACATACATATTGTTATGATCGGACTTTTACTTTTTGAGATAATTGAAACAAATTTTACAACTTGAAAGCCCTGTCCAGACGCAAGGGGCGCCGCTAAAAAAAATCGATTTTTTTTATCTTGGACTCATCTCAAAAATTAATATTCGGGCATAAAGTTTTAAAGTGATTGTAGTTATATTGCAAAACTACACATAACAATATTTTTATAACATTTTTCTTAGTTTCTAAACAAATTGCAATTTTATGTTATATTAATATTTTATATTCAAATTAGAATTAGATTTAAGTGGATTTTTAATTTTAAACGCGTATTTTTCAATAAATTATTCAAGTTTTTTGTTAGTTATGCCAGACATATGCAGAAAATATATTATCTTTGAAATTTAATAAAAAAAAATCCTTAAAAACATGAAAAATAATTAATTTAAAGTTTCTTTACCGTTTTTTGTTATTTTTCTTACAAACTCTGAAAATCTCAATTTAGCTTTTTATAAAAGAGATAAGATATAACTCAAAAAATCAATAAACCAAAAAATACAGCGATCGCAAACGCCGATGTTGAGCGGTCATTTTCTATATTCAAAAACCTTTTTTTTAACAAAACTAAATAATAAAATTTTAATCACATATTTTATTAATTTTTGGTGCATATTTTAGGATTTTTCGTGCATATTATAGGTGCCTAAAACACGCTTATTTTAAGTGCATAAAGTTCATGTCCCTCGATATGATGAATACAAAATGGAAAAATTGTTTCGTATGCATTCTTTTTGTAACACCATGCAGTAAAGGGGTTAAACCCTAATTTTTTTGGAAGACATAGTTTTACAACCAAATAAATATTTCCCGGCAAAAAACTCACAATTTTATTTTGGAGAACACTCTACAAGATTTTAGCCGCAGTATTTTTTTAATAATAGAATCAGCGATTTTTAAAGATCTAGGTAAATGCGCCAAGTAGGCATCACTAACCACTGGGCGAATACATCATAAAGGGAGTTTATTGATGACATTGGGTTAATGGTGGGGCAGAAAACAGTATTAAACGAATTGCATAAAAAGAGTAAAAAGGAATTAAAAGAAGAAAAAAATAACTAGACATACCTTAAAAAGAATTTGCATAGATTTTATATTGCAGCAAATTGTAGTTTTACATTGCAAATTTTTTTGGTTGGTTGTATTTTTCGTATTGCAAAAATGTTTGCAAATTGATTTTTATTAAAGAATGGGAATTTTTAGATATTATTTTTTTTTTAATAAAATTTTACACACAAATTTGCTTTCCTTTTAAATTATTTGTTAAATTATTGCACTTTTTTTGTAATTTGTTACATTGTAATATTAGGTACATTTTATTTGTGATTATTTATCTTGTATTTTGCTTTAAAATTATTCATTTATACACTTCATTCATATAAAATTTCTTTTAAATTTTTTTTCAATTTCTTATTCACTTTTCTTCTGGTTGTTTTTTACACTTTGTTGTTATTGGGTTTTATTGCTGTTGTTATATTTTGTTTAAACTTTTTGCTTGCAGATTCACGCTCGCGATTTTGCCATTAATATTTTATTTGTATTTCTATTGCTGTTGTTGTTATTCGTTTATACCCCGAGAATTTGCAACAACAAAAAAACACGAATTTGCTTCTTTTCGCTTGCAAAGAATTTAGGAAACAGATTAATTGAACTTTTATATATTTTTTCAATTTAATATTCATTAATTTAAAAGGTTTTATTAATATTATATCTTTTTATTTAGTTAAAAACACTAAAATCTTTTTTTCTTTCCATTTTTATTGAAATTTTTTTGTTGGCTTTTTTCTTATTGTATTTTTACTTATTTTGTTGTTGTAGTGGCAATAATTCATCACACCCGCACACGTATTTACCGTATCAACTTCTAATGAGAGACTAATGTGCTCGTACTAACGACTCACTACATATTGTTATTGCCCACTGTTGCCAACTTGTTTCCTAAAAATATCGCTGAATTAAACTGAAAAATCGCTAGAAAATAGCTAAATTATAAAATAACTCAAAAATTTTTCAATAAATTGCCAAATATGTATAATTTTTCAAAATCTGTTTAGAAATCAACAAAAAAAGCGAAAATTTTTGAACTTGTTTAAATTTTCTTGAAAATTTAGCTATAAATAGCAAAATTTGTTGGATTTTCCCGATTTACCGATTAATTGCTAATAATAATCACTCAACAATACTGACAGGGAAATAAATATATAAGAAAAACTTTAAAAAAATCGCTAGATTTCCCACCAATAACTTATGGTACCCGTACACCTAGCAATATTATTGCAAATATGATGGCCAATAGTATAATTAGTTTGCCCATTGTGTAGGGCAATAAGATGTACAATACTTTCGCACAAAATATGGCACCACTGTTTGTATTGTAGTGAAGGGATATAAAAATTTCGCAATGTGGCCAACATTTTATAAAATATTTTTCACATATTTTGGCTGCGCAATAACAAACAAAACCTTTTTAATGTTTTCCCATGTATTGTATAACCTTCTAATATGACTTACGGACTGGTAATACTTTGCATAGTATCACAAGTTGCACTCGAATATTGCATAGTGTATGAATACCTTAAAATATATTTAAGCCCGCTAAATGCGATTAAAAATCGCTAGATTTGACGAGAAAAGAGCAAAATTGGCAACAGTGTTGTCGCCACATAAAAATTCAACACAAGAATTAATATGCAGTGCTGCCAACTTTGGCGATTTGTCTCCATATTGACGATTTTTGAAGTGATATCATTTCAACACACTATTAAGTATTATATTTTGAACCTGGCAGCCCTTGTGGCCATTTTTTTATAGACCCTTTTTTACAAGCAAAATCGGCTGCCATGGGCACTTATATGAGAATAAAATTCTTATTTTTAACACACGAATAAATTCTCTAGTCCCTAACGTAGCAGGGTTTTTAAATTTTTTGATTTGCATTTTAATGTTGCGAGGGTAACTTAAAATTAAATAAACGCCCAAAAAATTCGTTGCTTTTTAATTAAAAAAAAAACTTAACAAAAATTAAAAAAAAAAATGTATCTACGTTAAGGACTTAATTTTTAGTTATCTGTAAAAAAAAAAAACCGATTGAAAAAACAACCATCAGACAGTGGCACCCGTTTTTAAATATCTTGTTGTGAGGAAAAGGCATTTAGAGGAAATATTGTTCATGTAAAATATAGGCGTTTATTTAACAAGCAGCGAAGTTTTCGCCAACATTTTCGTAGCATATACAGAAAAATTCAAACTATCGAAAAGTGAAACAAAAAAAAACAGAAAATAAAAATAAAAAAAAATCAAAAGAGTCTGAGAGTCTAATAATTTTTTGACAGAAAGAATCGTGTTCTTTGTTAAATTTTTAAAAGTCAAAGAATTAATAAAAGGTGTACCAAAACTAATTCAGAATTTGACTGCATTTCAAAACTTATTTGCAGTGGTGTTTTTAATTAAACATTAATTTTACCTGTAAATTAAATTAGGTTATTTTTTGGGGATAACTTTTCATTTGTTTTTGGGAATATCGATAAAAACAAGTGGCTGAAGCCAAGTTCAACTCTAATTAAGAGCATTTCAACTAATAAAATTTATTCACAAAAGTTATGCGAAAACTAGTAACATTTTACCAAGTTCTTACTTGTTTCTACTTAATTATTGAATAATTTATGTGAAAAAACTTTATTAGTTGAAATGCTCCTGGTTTCTTGGTAACGATTTTTTGTGTGTCTTTGTAAAAAGTCTTTTCAAGTTTACCGATTTTTTGGGGATATTTTTGATTTGTTTTGGGATAACGAGAAAACGTTTCTGGCAAGCCTGCAAGAAGTAGAAACAGAAGATGAAAAGCAACAAAAATAATATAAAACAGATAACGAAAACAAAACTTATTTATGAATGCAAACACATTTTTCTATTTACCATACAATTTAATATCATGTTAAACAGAGATAGCTAGTGTTTAATATTGTCTCTTTTTCGTGTATTTACTGATTGTATATATTTAAAAGTTAAAGGGTGCAAGCTATAGTGCACCCATAGTATTTTGATTAGTTTCGTTGTCTTATTTTAATGGATGTTTGTATACAGCATTGCCATACCAAGATAATGTTTTAATTATAAAATTTCCGTTACAAATTTATTGGGTTTAAATGATGCAATTGTTTTACTAATTTTATTTGTGATTTTTCGCAAAGAAACGCTTAATAAAGAACACAATCGAACTTGAACATGGTATAAGAGCGATTTTAAATTTATATGATGAATTTAATTCTGGTCTTATTTGTACTTTTATTTTAAATTTATTTGAAATGTTTTTTAAAAAAGGCCTTTTTCTTAAAAATAAATTTGTATATTTTAAGAGGACAAATTGCATTAACATTTTGATAAGGATATTTGGACATATATTAACAAAATACCACATAATTAGTTATATACAAACTTTTTATTAAAATTTTGACCTATCTGCTAATCATAAACTTATTTGTATATATAAAGAATAACGTTACTCAATCACTCTTTGATTGACTCAACATCGCCCTAGCCTACACCGCTGGAGCTAGGAACGTGAAATTTAACATGGAGGTCAAGCGTAGACGTCCGCTAAGACGGGATTTTTAGAAATTCCCACTTGACGGTTTGGACATAGAAAGCTAAATAAATGTGTTCTTTCGAATATGATCCAATTCCCTGGTATGGTAACTTTTTGGAATTTTGCCCAGAAACGTGGTAAAATAGGGGTTAATAGGGGGGAAATGTCTTCCCCTTGTCGGCCTGGCTTAATCAGGAGTAGACATCTGTATAGAACGAATTTTGGGTAATTCCCCCGGGGGGGGGGGAGGGCAGCAGTAAGGAAAAAGTCTCGCCCTTGGCGGCCTGGTCAAACCACTAAAGCGAGGAACTAGAAATTTGTTATGTGGGTACATTATCACGAGTAGATATCTGGATTGATGGGCTTTTGGAAAATTCCCCACTGGGAAAAAAGGGGAAACATCTCCCCCTTGCCGACCAAACCAAACCGCTAATGCTAGGAACTTGAAATTTGGTAAGCCACTAAAGCGACGAACTTGAAATATGCTACGTGGGTACCTTATCACGAGTAGATATAAGTATTGACGGGACTTTTGGAAATTCCCAATGAGAGGGCGGTCTGGCCAAACCGTTGATGCTGGGAACTTTAAATATGGTAAGTGAGTTTATAATCTGAAGTATACATATGTATAAAGCAGATTTTGGAAATTCCATCGGAGAGTGGCATAAAGTGTTAAAGTCTACCTCTTGGCGGCCTGCTCAAATCCCTCTGGTCAAAATTTTAAAAACTAAAATATATGTTTCTTCAAATAATAACTAGCTCACTTAGTTCATACTTTTTGGATTTCCGGCCAGGAACGTGGTGAAATTAAGGGTTAACATAGGAAAAATTATCCTCTTGGCGGTCAGGCCACTAAAGCGAGTAACTTAGAATTTGGCATGTGGGACCCGGACCCCTATGCCCTCCTCCCTGCGTACGCCACTGCATATGGGTATTTGAACTCAAGACCCTCAAAAATTACCGTTGACCCTTCACAGACAATATTATTGTCAAAAAAATTTCTATTAAACTTTTGTTTGATTTCAAACTCACTTTCAATTGAAAGTTTAATAATATTTATTAAATGTTTTATTGAAAATGAATTTGGTGCACACAAAATTTCCAGTTTTTACGAAAATTTTTTTTAATCACCAAAATTAAAAGAAAAAAAAAAATTGGCTAATATTTACAAAATTTTGCCAAAATTTGAAAAAAGTCGAATTGAAAAAATAGCTAAAATTTTAAAAATCTCTAAAATTACAAAAAAAAAAAATTGAAAAAAACGCCTGGATTGAAAATCGACAATTTTTTCAATTTCGGATATTTTTAAATTTAAGAGATTCTTTTCAATTGTGTGGATTTTCTAAAATTGTGGCGAATTTGTTTTTAATTTTGACGTTTTTTCCAATTTTCCCGTTTTTTTTTCCAGTATTAACGATTTTTTTTAAATTTGGCAATTGTTTTAAAATTTTTCCTAATTTTGTATTTTTTTTTTTAATTTTGTCAATTTTAACAATTTCGATTTTTTTTAAATTTGGCGGTTTTTTGCGATTTTCCTAATATTAGTGATTTTTTATTTTGACGATTTTTTTCAATTACAGCGATTTTTTAAATTTTGCAACAAAAAAATGTTCCTATTTAAAGCAATTTTTTTTTTCAAATTTGATGATATTTTTTCAATTTTGGCGTTTTTTTTTATTAATTTTGGCGATTTTTTTACAATTTTAATGATCTTTTTGAACTTTGTATTTTTTTTTTAAATTCAGCGATTTTTTTTAAATTTTAGCAATTTTTTTTTTTTAATTTTGTCGATTTCTTCTCCATTTTTTTTTGGATATTTTTTTTTCCAAATCTTAGTTAAAGTTTTAATAGAATCTACAAAAAATTTGTTTGAAATTAAAAACAATTTTCAATTAAGTTTTTAATAGATACACTCAAAAAAATAGTAGAAAAGTTAGTAAAACGTCTTGTAAATCCGGTATACAAATTTTTTGCTAAAATTATGTTTTCAGCTAAAATTTTAGTTAAACTTACTCAGCACTTAACTGTTTTGAACTAATATTTTACTAATATTTTACTAATGTTTTACTAATTTATTTTTCTAAAAAAAATTGTGCTGATTACCACATTAATAGTGTGGACGACAACCAGATTGAAAGATATACGCAGAATGAATAGATGTCTCGGCATGTCAAGATGTAGTAGTGACGAGGAAAATGGTATTAAAAAGTACAAATCTTATAAGACTTATAAAAAAAATCAACCATGGAAGATTTTTGTATCTGTTTTTCATGCATAAAACAAAATTGTGAATTCAAGGAACTTAATTTTTGCGTTGTCACCGGCTTGTGGAAGGTAATTGTCTATAAAGACAAAAAAATATTTAAATTTCGTAAAGATTAAATGTGTATTTGTAAACGAAATGTTTATAATGATTATTAATGTAGTGTGGTCGAATTGAAATTGCAAACATAAATACGTTCAGGTAGACATACTAAAGCGAAAGACAAGGACTCACATCTTAGGTTGATTTTTATGTTTCCTTTTTCTTATTGCAAAAAAGGGTTGTATATATCTGCGGCATTTGCGTTCCTTTAAAATATAGCATCATTTAGACAACCATTGAAAATTTTGGTTGTGTCATATATAAGTATTTCTATTTCTATTTTGTTTAGATATTATATTAATTCATCGTCAATGTGGGCGTATGAACATTTTTATATTTTGTAACATGTTGTAAATTATTTTTAAAAGAATGACAAAAATATGTTTTATGATTTTCAGCAAACAAATTAACTAAAGTATAATTTTTCTACAAATTTTTTGAGTTTTTTTCAGTCTACTAATATTCAGCAAAAACTTTATTAATTTTTAGCAATGGTTTTTTAATTTCTGATCGACTAAGTGTTAGCAAAACTTTTGTGCTGAATCTACTAATTTTGCTCGCCGATTTTCAGCAAAATATTTTGCTGACATTAGCAATTTTTTTGCAAGCACCCTCCTGACTAAAACTTTGCTGAATCAGCAAAATTTTTTGCTGACTTTACTAACTTTTTTTGAGTGTATGATGAAAACCGTAATTGAAAATAAACCCAATTAAATAGCTACAAATTATTTTAATTGATATTACAATTTTTTTAATAGGACCGAATTCAATTAAACTTTTAATTGAATCAAAAAACATTTTAAAGCCGATTTTAGTTTTTTCTGTGTTCCATAAAAAAAATCAATTTGCATATTTAAAGAGTATATCTTAACCTAAAAACTATGTCCAACGCGAACTTTATATCTGGTATAATTTAAAATTTATCGTCAATTTTTTCTTGACGTCATATTTCGGAAACCGAAAGAGTTTAGACTCTGAAATTTATGTTTCGTTGATTTATTGTCAATTATGACAGTTATGGTGATTTTTATTGAAACCGGGATGGTTGATCCGAATGGTGATTGAGTTGACGTGTTTGCTCATTCATATATTTTTTAAAAAATTTAAAAAAAAATTTTTTTCAAAAACAGCTTTTTAAATCGCGGATTTTGAAAAAAAAATGCATATTACCTTCAAAAAATTATTTTTGTTTTCTTATTTTGTTTAAAGCACAGCTTTAAAATGATCAATGAATCGCGCAGCTTTACCAGTTAAAAAGATATGGACGATTAAGTGCGACTAATTTAGTTAAATTTTCGATTTTTTTTAATTTCAAACGCGATATTTCCACAACCGTTAGAGCTAAGAACTCAAAACTTATACACATGACATATTCATATGAAACTTACCTTCCCATGGTTAAAATTGAAGGGGATACAGGTCGAAAATTTTATATTTTTTGATGGTTTAATATGGAATGAGTTGATAACGGGTTTTCAGTTGTTTCGGTAACGACATTATAAGGGTAACGTTATTTTACTCATTTCGGTGTACCGAAATTTTTTGTCCCAATTTACGCAAATTCCAATGACATACTAGTAACTAGTTTATGATCATACTTTGATAAAACACATCTATTTACAGCTATTATTTTTCCTGATCTTGTCAGCTTATTTCGGTAACGGTATTTTAAGGATAACTCTATTTCAATTATTTCGGTGACGGTATTTTAGCAGTAACAATATTTTAGTGATATTGGCGTTTCAGTTATATCGGTAACGATATTTTACCAATAACGTTATTTCAATTATTTCAGGTAACAGTATTTTAAGAATAACTATAGTCAGTTGAAAGCATAGATTACATAGATCTTAAACTCTTTGACATTATCTGTCAGTGCACCTAACTCATGAGAATGTGTTGGACATATGCCAGATACCTATACAAAAAGTATTTGAATGTGTATGAAAAAATTAGTTTGTTGTTAAAAGAAGAAGAGGAGTTTGATACCTATGTAATCTATGGTTGATAGGGTTTTCAATCGATAACGCTATTTTAGCGGTATTGTCTGCAATCTCTGCTATTTATTATCATTTATTTATTTAATTGAAATATCACATACAACAAGATTAAAATCTTTTAAATGTGATTATATAAAATTTAAATATTACAATATAATTATAATATAAATAAAATGGAACATAAAAAATATTTAAAAAAAAAAATTATAAAATTTTAAAATATAGTACATTTTAATTGATACACAAATTTTAAGAGCTCGAGAAAAGTTCATTTTTAAATTGTAAAGCGTTGCCTATTAATTGAGTACTAAAGGGTAGAGAGTTCCAATGATGTTCAGCGCTTATTAAAAAGTGCCAATCAGAATTTAAACTACGGCGTAGGGTATATATTTATGCCTTCCCTCTTTTAGATGAAGTAAACCGCAGACGTCTATATAGGTAATCTGGCTCTTTGGTATATATTATCTTGTGTAAGAAAATTAAAGTCTTTATCTTAAGCAAGTCACCAAAACTTGCGCCATATATACGATTTAGAATACTGCGACGTACCATCATATCGTTTAAGTCCATAGACGTATCGTATAACAGCATTGAAAGCTACATTAAGTTTTTTGGTACCAACAGAATCACAGCTAGAAAAAATTTCACATCCGTAAAACAGTTTGGGCATTATAAAAGTTTTAGCAAGAAGTTTCCGAATATGTACTGATGTCAAATGTTGAGTTTTGTAAAGAGTTCGTAGCATAGCAAAAGTATTTCCGGGTGCAGCATTTATGTGTGTATTCCACCTAAGCTCCTTATCAAATATGATACCGAGATTCCTTACAGATTCAACAATTTAAATTTTTTGGCAGCCTAATATGATTATTTATCGATGCCCACTAGGCCGGGTCGATTTGTATGGAGGCAAAAAATCGCTCAACGTTCAAGGAAAATCGTATTCTAGGGATCAAAATAAGAAACTTTGCCGAAGGAACCATACTTCTAAAACGAATTCTGATGTCCCGACTTTTGACCCGTAGGTGAAATTTTGAAAAATCCCACTTTGATATTTCAGAAAGTAGGAGGAATATCTCCAAGATTATGGGAGATACTTCTTCTCCGGGAGACGCGCTAGCAGATTAATGCATAAATGCCCACCCATGTATTCTCCTGAGGTCATCGTTCAATTTTGAGATACACTCAAAAATAAGATTTTTCTTGCAGCTTAAATATACTTGAACATCATCATCATAAATGTGTATGTTGCAATTTAATAGTTGAGATGGTAAGTCATTTATATATAAACAGAAAAGTAGGGGTCCCAAAATAGAACCCTGCGGTACACCATTCTTTATTGCCAGTGGAGTGGATGTTGAAACTCCTGCTGTCACTGACTGACTCCGATCTAGTAGATATGAGGCTATCAGAGCGGTAGCCGATGTAGAAAAATTGCAATTCGTGGTGAGTTTGGTGCAAAGTATGTTGTGGTTGACACAATCAAATGCCTTCGAATTATCAAGTAGTACCAGGAACGATATATTACCAACGTCGAGATTAAGTCTGATATCCTCAGATACGTTAATTAGAGCAGTAACGCAGCTATGTTTTGCTCTGAAACTAGATTGGTATTCCGAAAGAAGCCGATGATCTGTTAAATATTTGCACATCTCTTGGTGAAGAATTCGTTCAAAGAACTTGGATAAATATGGTAGTATTGAAATGGGCCGAAATTCAGTTATAGATTTAGGGATAGGGATAATCTTTGCATGCTTCCAACAACTAGGAAAGCAGCTAGTGGTGATTATGGTATTAAAAATATGTGTGATCAGTAATAACAACTTCGGTACACTCAAAAAAAAAAAAGTTTGTAAAAGTCAGCAAAAAACTTTGCTGAGTCAGCAAAATTTTAGTCAGGAGGATGCTTGCAAGAAAATTGCTAATGTCAGCAAAATCTTTTGCTGAAAATCAGCGAGATGATTTTTATCAACAAAACTAGTAGATTCAGCAAAAGTTTTGCTAACACTTAGTGGATTAGCAATAAAAAAGCCTTGCTAAAAATTAATAAATTTTTTGCTGAATTTTAGTAGATTGAAAAAAAACGCAAAAATTTGTAGAAAAATTGTGATTTAGTTAATTTATTTGCTGAAAATCAAAATCATATTTTTGCGATTCTTTTAAAAATAATTTACAATAATTACGAAATATAAAAATTTTCATTTTCCCACATTGACGACATGAATTAATTTAATATCTGAAATATATAGAAATAATTATATATAACATAAACAAAACTATCTTTCAACTACTTACATCAATGGTTGTCTAAATGATGATTTGTTTTAAAGGAACGCAAATGCCGCAGATAATTATAGTAAAGAAACGCAAAAATAACAAAATGTAACATATACAACCCTTTTTTGCAATAAGAAAAAGGAAACATAAAAATTTACCTAAGATGTATGTCTTTGTCTTTCGCTTTAGTCTGTCTACCTGCTGTATATTTGTTATCAACTTGTCCACTCAATTTGACTACATATACACATTTAATCTTTTTTAAATTTAAATATTTTATTTTTCTTTTATTTAATTAATAGACAATTACTTTCACAAGCCGGTGAAAACGCAAAATTTAAGTTGTTTCAATCCACAATTTTGTTTTATGTATGAAAAACAGATACAAAATCTACCATGGTTGATTTTTTTTATGTGTCTTACTAGAGTTGTACTTTTTAGTATAATTTTCCTCGTCACTACTACATCTTGACATCTAATTCATTCTGCGTATAACTTTTAATCTGGTTGTCGTTCGTACTATTGATGTGCTAATCAGCAATTTTTTAGCAAAATAAATTAGTTAAACATTAGTAAAATATTAGTAAAACATTAGTTCAAAACAGTTAAGTGCTGACTAAGTATAACTAAATTTTAGTTTAAGACATAATTTTTGCAAAAAATTCGCTGAAAAATAGTATACCTAATTTACAAGATGTTTTACTTACTTTTCTACTAACTTATTTTTTTGAGTGTAGTAGAAGTTTTAAGAACTTTGGGTGCATATCATCAAATCCAACTGCGTTCGACTTTACTGATAGACAACACGATAACACATCAGGAGGAATGACACCTGTGAATTCAAAATTACGCGTATATTGTTGCGTTGGGATGTAAATTGGCATAATAGAAGTATTCCGATCTAAAATGTTCATTGTTAACGGAAAATTTGTGAACAATCGATTTAATTTGTTATCATTAACATTACAAGCGGTAGTTGTAGTTTTTCCTATTCCAATTTCCTTTATAGTTCGCCATTTTTGTTTAGAGTCAACGGCTGATTGAAATCGGGAAGCATAAAACTTAGATTTTGCATCACGAATGCTTTATTAACATTGCGACGAGCAATGCAATATTCCTCTTGAAGCTCCGTTGTTCTGAATCTTTTCTAACGTGCATACAGTTCATCCCGGTGATCTATTTCATTTTTAATACGAGTGTTGAACCATGATTTATTTCCCTTATAGAACTATTTATTTAAAATTTTATTAACCATTACAATAGTATTGACGTAATGAACAAACTTTAAAATTAAGTCATTTGCAAATACTCACATGCATATAAACATGAAGGATGTACGAACAAATTGCAATTAAATTGAAAGTAATTTGTCATTCAACATTAGTATTCGGGGGGCAGAGCAGTGTAAGGCAACCCACTTCCATTTAAATGCATTCATAGATAACTTGTACACTTTTTTTAACAAATAAATCTTACGCATCCTTTAACTTTATTTAAACAATAAAATGTCAACTTGTCCATTACTTTTATAAAGCAATAGCTAAAGGTTACTGCGATATGCGATGTTGTTTGTACTTGGAAAATGTTCACCATGTTATTGATAATGTGAAATGCAAGGGAAAGAAAATCTTGAGAAAATAGCGTCATTGTTTTAGTTAGTTGTGGCAGTAGAATGTTATTTGTTAAGATTTATATTTGGTCATAAATTATAGTAAAAGTTAAATAGAAAAGAAATGAAATGAAAAAAGCTGACTTTATAATTCTAAAATGCTTAAAAAGGGGTGTTGTTTTTGCTCCCTTAAATGGTAACTACAAGTAATATTTGTTCAATACACATTGTGTTTATTTGAAAAAGTTTTTCCTTTTTTTTTTTTTGTTTAAATTTTTTTACCTTGATTGTTGTTTTTGTATTGTTGCTGATTCCTTCCATTTAGACTCATCTATTAAATCCACTTGTTACCCATAATGTACAAAAAAAAGTTTCTTTTCTGTAATGCCACCACCTGCAGTGTCATAAAGTGAACGCAGAGTAGTTGTAGTTGTGTTAATAATGGTAAACTGGTTTGTAGTACATACATACATACATACATAGTATTACATACATTCATACATATTTCCTTCAACAGAATCATTGTCGTGCTGTTTAAAAGTCAACGTGGCGTATGATGAACGTTGTATTCTATATTACTCATACAACCCATTAGACGGCTACTTAAACGCAAGGTATGTGGTGCATTAATAAGGTTCGGTTTTATTTATATAATAAAACCGAATTTGTTTTGTAAAAAAAAATGTTATCGATTGATAAAAAATTATTTTATTTATTTAGATCTTCAGTTTTTTCAAAGGTTTTATTTATAAAGGGTCCGCCAAATAACTTTTTTTTTTTTGAAAATGTTATAAAAAAAAAACTACTGAATATTTTCTCAAATTTCCTTTTTTATTTGAAAGTACAATCCTTCCGGTTAATAATGGAAAATAATTTCATTCAAATGGCTGCCTCGGCTGGCCATGCAGTAGCCTACACGATCGGTCCAATTTTTAAGCACATTATCGATTCAATTTTTGTGAACAAAAATTCGTTCAACATGGCCCGATAACGATCGCCATTGACTGTAACGGCCACTCCTTGCTCATTTTCGAAGAAAAATGGCCCAATTATGCGTCTGGACCAAAATCCGCACCAAAGAGTGACTCGTTTTGGGTGTATCGGTACACATTCTGCAACATTACCATGATTTTCAAAGTAATGTCACACAACCATTTTCGTTCAGCGGAAGGATAAAACTAATTATCTGTCAAATCAGACATGAGCTAAGTGTTACCATTCACGAAATAAGCACTAGTTGAAAAAAAAACGGTAGATGGCGGACCCTTTATATAAAAACCCCTTAAATAATGTTTTCTTCTTCAGTGAGAAATAGGTTTCCATAGCTGAATCTTTTTGTGAGAAAACCTTCTCAGAATCAGCAAGATTTTTCCCAAGAAAACAGTTTACGTATATCATACGATACATCGGAATTTTTCATTACCATTAAAATTTTAGTGCTATTAGTTGAAACTAGAGTTGTGTCGTTCATGAACGAACTAGTTCAATTGAACGACTCACTCAATTGAACGATATGATTCGTTCACCAATATTCGATCTTGTCGTTCATTTCTTTCAATCGTTCATTTCGTTTTTTTATTCATATAACAATTGTATCTCTATTTAATCAAATTGCTTGCAAGAGCAATTTTTTTTTTTAGAAAATAGTAATAAAATTGTTTCAAGTTAGGAAAAGCAATTGTAGTCATTCTAATAAAATGTTTTTTACACAAAATAAATAATTTTTGTTAAAAAAGTTGCAATTTTATAACACTTTTTGTCTATGTACACTAAAATTTGTGAAAAAACTCGTAAAACATGAATAGTGCGTAATAATTGTCAAACGAACGATACAGTTCACAACACGCAGATCAGTCACAAGTCAAAGCAAAAAAGAACGATTGAACGAAATGAACGAACTAGTTCACTGACACGAAATGAACGATAATGACCGAGTCACCAAAATGAACGACTAATCCCAACTCTAGTTGAAACCATGGATAATGGTAACCGATTCGATGCGGTTATCGGTAAAGGTATTTTCTTTTATTTCGGTAACGGTATTTTAGGGGTAACGATGTTTCCGTTATTTCGGTAATGGGTTTTTTGCGTTAACGGTGTTTACCTTATTTCGGTAACGGTATTTTAGAGGTAACGATATTTTACTTATTTAGGTAACATTATTTTAAGGATAACGAGTTTTCAGTTATTTCGGTGACATTATTTTAAAGATAACGGGTGTTCAGTTAAGGCAGAATTAGTTTGGACGTTACGTTCCGTGACGAAGCAGCTGATTTGTTATTGATGTATGAATATTAGTGTGTGTGTGTGTGGTTAGTTTGTCTGTAATGACACGTTGCGTGGCGGACGAACCTGTTAAAAACAGCTGATTGCTCTCACATAAAAGAAAAACTAAACAACCAAAACAAGAATTTTTTTTTTTAATTTTATAAGCTAAATTGTACAAAACAACAGAAAAAAATGTTTTGTGACACATTATGATAATAAAATTACAACCACATTTGCAACTAGTCAAACAATGACTATAATCGTTTAGCTAAAGCTACTATATTGTTACGGAACAGATTAACCACACAAAATAGTCATCCGAACGGCACGTTACAGAAACGTCACGGAACGCAAATACTAATGGAGCCTTTAATTTGGTAATGCTGTTTAAGCGTAACGTTATTTTAGTTATTAAGGTAATGGGTAGCCCCATTATGTGCGAATTCAATGACTGGCTAGTTTATGATCAAACTTTGGGAAAATATATCTATTTACAGCGATTATTTTTTTCTGATCTTGTCAGATTATTTTGGTAACGGCATTTTAAGTATAACGCTATTTCAATTATTTCTGTAGCGGTAATTTACCTATAACGGTATTTTAGTTATTTGGTTAACGGCATTTTAAGGATATTGGTATTTTAGTTATATGTACCATTAAAGGTATTTTACGGATAACGGTATTTAGGTTTTTAGCATTGGCTGATACGGCATTACGGTTTTTAGCATTTGCAATAATGTTAAGCATTTGCAATAAAAATTCTATTCTGCTGTTGGAATCGCCATTTGTTGTCTTTTCCAATACCCTCATTTTTTACGGCACTGGTCTCATCACCATTTTTTTTATTTTTCAATTTAATATGCACAAAACCAACAAACTTTCCAATCTGACCACATTTAGTACAGAAACTTAAATGTCTAAGCACCGTTAATTGAGTACTTTTATGCTGGTGCTGACGTACTTGAGTTAAAGGGATCGAAATATTCGGGATAAGAGAAAAGAGTAAAATTCAGTTTTTACATAATTTGTAAAACAAATAGAAAAACAACAGATGTTTAAAAAAAAAAAATTAACATGGGCACACTTTTGCTCCACAATTATCTATTTATCGATGAGTTTTTCTGATGTTGTCAGATTATTTTGGTAACGGCGTTTTAAGTATAACGATATTTAAATTATTTCGTTAACGGCATTTAAAGTATAACGCTATTTCAATTATTACGTTAACGGTATTTTAGGGATAACCATAGTCAATTGAAAGGTTTTTAAATCGATAACGTATTTTAGCGGTTTTGCCTGCCATCCCTGTTGAAACCATACTTGGGACTAGTTAATTAAATGGACTTATTAATTAAATATCAATGGTAATTAAATTACTCTAGTTTACAGCAAAACTGTTACAAATACTAGACTATTGTGTAATTTTTTTACATTTCACTATTTAAAGTCCTTCGCCAAAAATTTAAATGTCAGCGAACAAATAAGTTTTGGACTATAATACTAATCTCATCAAGCAAATTGTCAAAAGTCTTAACTCATTTAAATCAGTCCATAATGAAATTTAAAGTTCCGAATGAACTTTTACACTTAAGGTTTTCTACTTTAGTTTACTGATGCTCGTAGTGTAACGAAATGATACTCATCTTTTACAATTGGGCACATTTTATCCAAATCGGACCTTTTCTAGGCTTTGACCATAAAAAATAATGCGTTACCCATTAGTACTTATTTTATCATTATAAAAAAAATGATCTAAAATTCTTGTTGAAAATCTATTTTTAACTCATTATTGTTTTCCTTCTAGTAAGTACAAATATAACTACTTATTTTTGATTTTTTGTAAGCTGGGTAGTAATGACATTTTTTTGTTTATATCATTCGTTCGTATTTAAAATAGTGATAAAAATGAGTACTTATGAGTAACGTATTACTTTATGTATTGAAATGATGGGAAAATTAACTTGTTATAAGTAAGTCCTTATTATTAGTGCTAAAGTAATGCAGATAGTAAGAGGGTGTCATTACTGGTAGTGAGAAAATTAATGACATATCATTACCGTTTCTACACTGGGATTATTAAGATATTTATATGAAAATCGGTACAGCGACCTATATCGACCCAAGGACAACGTTTTTTGATTTTGGTTAGTATAGGTACATGTTTGGAGCTAGTGTACGCGTACTATAAGGAACGTTTAAAGCTCTTGATGAGGTGAGGTGGTTCGCCATGTTGAGAGACCATTTGATCTATGGGGATTCCCGGATAGAGGGAAACTAAATAACTTTTGATACTGAAAACAGGGAACTAAGAAAACAGAACGAATGGGTTGTGAGGACTCAGTAACATGTAAGGCCAGCAGGGAGAGTGATGATACTTTGGAACAGTATTTTTTTTGGCAATTACTACCCAATTGATATTGACATAATCGAAATACTATGGTCGTGGCAGAATTTATGTTGTTTTAATCAAATAGTTGCTATTACAACCGAGAAATTCGGTCGCAGCAACCGAAATATTCGATTTGAAACAAACCCAAACCGAGTATGTTTTCTGGTTGTTCGGCTTTCTTAAGGATCTGGGTTCAACACCTTCTGACAATATTTCGACTTTGGCTGACCCTAGGAGATACACTTAAGCCTTTCGGGCTTAGGTATATCTTCACAAGAAATCGTCTTACGCAGCAATTACAGCATACATGGGACTAATGAATTAAGTGGACTAATGAAATGATGATTTCATTACCTTTACATTGATATCAATGGTAATGAAATTATTTTATTATCATTTTTTTTAAAAAATTATATTGGTTTGAGAATTTAACTTCATCGATTAATGAAAATGGTTTTAAATTTCATTGCTGTTGTGAAAAATGGCTCAAATCAGGGATGGAAAGCCTTCGCTCAGCCTTATGCTTGCTTTATTTCTGAATTTAGATAGATATTAATCAGTCTGGCGGTTTTTTTTAATGGCCGATATCTCCGAAACTAAGTCCCGGATCACACACGGCAATTTTACTTGCGCAAGTTTTCTTCAATTCTCCTTTGAACTTGCTTTTGTATTCACACAGGAAAAGTTTGTTTCAGCAATTTTCGTATATCAACCTGCAGCCAACTTCGTGTTGAAAATTGCGGATGACAAAACAAAACGGAATTGGAGTACGGGCAAGTCTGTACCCCCTTCCATTCTCTTTTCCTCCCTCTTCTATAAACTCAAGACTTGCGCAAGTAAAATTGCCATGTGTGAACCGGGACTAAGCGAGATATTGCAAAGCGGACAAAATTTTTTCTCCTTGGAAGTATTAATACACCCTGATTATACTAATGGGCTAGGTGCGAAAAAGATCCCAAGGATTTTATTTTTTACAAAACGCCCACAAACAAATTATATGTCTTTACTTCCCAACCCGGTTTCCAACCCATTATTTTATTTGTAAACAAATGATATTCTAAATATGGTTTTTGTTCATTAGTGTGATTTCATTATCATTAATAATAATTTTTCTAATGAAAAATACTTCATTATCAATAAATGGTAATGAAAGTTTTTTCATTATCATTAGTATCAACTAATGGTAATGAAAAATTTTAATGTATGAATTGCAGCAGAAGTTGTAAAAATTATTCGGTTTTTGAATTGGTTTCGTATTCGGTTCAATACTATTTAATAGCCACACCACTTGCTATGTACTTTAGGGTGGGTCTATTTGTAAGGACAAAAATTTGTCGATATTGTGACATCGATTTTTCGATAGCTTTTGGCATGAGGAAAAAAAGTTCCACTACGACATATCAAAAAAAATCATTTTCGAGGCTGCCAAATTTCAATTTCTTCGACAAAAACTCGTCTAAAACCCCAAAAAAAAAAAAAACATTTTTTTTCGAAAAAATTATATCGCCATCGTTTAAAGCGTACAATTTTACCTTGGATAGGATATATTTAACAAATTTTAAATCGGCGAATTTTTTTAGCATACCTACTAAAAACACCTTAAAAATTAACGCGTAAAAAAGATCGATTTTTCGACAAAAAACTCGTCCAAAACCTCAAGAAAAACATTTTTTTGGAAAAACTGCTATCGCCATCGTTTTTAGCGTACAATTTCACCTTTTATAGGTAATATTTAAAAAAAATTAAATCAGCCGATTTTTTTTTATTACCTACTAAAAAAACCTTAATATAATAGTTGAGAAAGGGTCAAAAAATTTAAATTTGGGGCGCCTCGAAAATGATTTTTTTTTTTGATATGTCGTAGTGGAACTTTTTTTCCTCATGCCAAAAGCTATCGAAAAATCGATGGCACAATATCGATTGCTAAATCGACCCCACCCTAATGTACGTGTTATCAAGTAGATTTTCATGTTTCATAAAGTGTTGAATTGTGGAATTTCAACGAATGCATTTCAAATGCAAAACCGAAACGAACATTGTAATTCAATAAAGAACGTAAAAAGTATTTATGTATGGATTTAGTTTTAACTTCCCCTTTAAAGTGATAAAAGTTAAAACGAAATACTGAAGAATTTAACTTAAGCTCTAGGGTTGGGGTGTAGAGTAG
The DNA here is from genome assembly GCA_021234595.1 of Delia radicum. NCBI lineage: Eukaryota > Metazoa > Arthropoda > Insecta > Diptera > Anthomyiidae > Delia > Delia radicum. Next base: position 41,790,729 of record CM037855.1, on the reverse strand, counting down.
CAGTTAAAGTTGCATGTAGTAAGTGGCAAAAGTTGCAGTGGCTAAATTAGCTTATGTTTCATAATACAAACAAGGTCGTTTCAATGTCAACCCAATTGTATAACAATGCTTCATGGTATTAGCACATTTATTTAAACAGTTTTTATATAAAAATATGGGTGTGTATTTGTAAATGCAAGTACATTGGTGTATGAGTGTGTGTGTGTGTGAATATTTTACAAATGTTACATTTAATGCAATTTCACGTAGTGATCGTAAATTTTGATATGTTTCAATAGTTTGTTAGAGAAGTTATCAAAGGAAAAATAAATTGAAAAACTCAAAAATCATAAAAACAGGGAAAATAAGTTTAAAATTTTAAGCAACATTCGTATTCCTCTATATGGTAATTGCCAGCTATTGGTTAAAAATCTTTACACATAAATATTCTTGTTTTTTTTGCAATACCAAATTTGATATTTTAACAATTGGGGGAGATTTGAATAGCATTTTTGAAAATAGCTGCTGTATAACTAAATCTGAATTATGTTAGGTCAAGGATTTGTTTATCATATCCTTAAAGCACACACCCCACACACACACAGATAAAATAACAAACAATACTTAAATATTTTACACCCTATTTGGTGGGATTAAGACATTTTACGTGAAAGACCACACAATTTAGCTTGTTCTTTTACTATGTGGTCGTTACTTTTCTTTTCTTATGGTTTTTTTTTTTGTAAATATGAATCCTTTGTTAAAAAGGATACAACTATACCAATATAACATCATGCCATTATTTAGTTTCATTTTGTATGGAATAGGGAAGCCAAGAAAACATAAACGAACATGCAATTGCAAAGATTGCAGGAATTGCTTTTAAAAAACTATAGCTTAGGGGAATGATACATATATCCTTACGAAATGACCTCTCATAGTTTGAGATAATTAACAACTTTCGAATTTTTTTTGAAAATTTTTTGAGATTTTCTTGTTACACTTGTGTTTTGAACTTAGGACTTATTCTGTAGTCCAGATTTTCAGTCAAACATTTCAAAGTTCAGATCTATAGTTGATTGAAGGCCTCTTTATATAATGCACTTTCAAGATCTATCGTTGGCCTTTAAATAGTCCATATTCTTAAATACTCCCGACTCCTACTACATTTCAAGGCCGATCTATATCATTGGTAAATGAATATTCTAAAGCTAATCTAAATTATATAATTCATTTAATCCTTATATTTGCTTAATCACGAATTTTATTAAAAAAAAAATTGAGTTAATCTGCTTGTAGTCCGAGTTCTAATCTTAGGTTTGTCTATATTCTTAATCTGAGGAAAATTGTTAGCTTTAGCTTAGTCCGAACTTAAGTACAGTATTGAGAAGTCTCTTTTAACCTTATCATGCTATTCCACTATATAAAACTGATCTCAATTAATAGTTATGCAGTAGTCCAAATAATGTAGGGCGCCCTTTTGGATCTGAATGTTGAAACGTTTGTCAGAAATTGTAAAATTACTATGCTAGACTCTGAAATTTCCAATACTCATCTGGGTAAAGTCAAGTAAGAGATAAAAATCCGAATGTGGGGTGATCCTACTGCTGTTGTGGCTTCTGGTTATCAACTCAGCTCATTATGCCCAACGTTCTGAATTCTCTTAGTAACTGAGCCACTAGCAGTGGTCTAGGGGAGAATCCGAAAAAACAGAACGATTGTTTCCCACCACAAGAGATAAACTGTTCTTCAGACTATCACAGCTTCAGAGTTGTAAACTCAAGCTCTTCAAACAAAATGGTTCAAGATGGTAATTGAGCTCAAACATGATATGTAGAACGTTAATGGCCATATTACGCCCAATTCTTATTTATGGCTCTATTGACACTTAGCAGTAATTACGCACCAGCTGTAAAGTATGCAGCGCTCGGCATATATTGGAGTTATTGGTACGTTAAGGACTTGTCCTTCTAAAGCTCTCAGTGCTATGCTTCATATCATTCCCCTTGATTTATATGTAATGGCAGCGTCTGCCAGCAATAAGGCTCAACTTGCTGCTTCGGATTCTTGGATAATCAGGACCTTCGAATATGCAAGACTTCTCAACCAGCTGCCTCCGCAGCTCAGATTACAGTCCGATTACTCAACTCCCTTCTAGAGAGGAATGGGGATATCACTGTGGATTTCGAAATCAAGGTATTTATCGATGGCTCAAACATGAGTTTAAGGGTGGGCCCTAGCTTTTTCTCTAGTTAATGTCATATTCAAGGTTGTCACAATTTACCTACTCAACATAGTGTCTTTCGGAGGGATATTATGGCTAGTAGGCTTGTGTGCAGCTAGAATTCCGGAAATTAGGGATCTTTGTCGATAGTCAGGCCACGCTTATTACCTTGAACTACACATCTACCCTACATCTTCCATCTTTGTTGGTCAGTGTAGGAAAGAACTGTCTAAGCTAAGTTCCCTGTCCGTGAATACACTGGTATGGGTTCCCCGTTATATACACTTTTACGGTAATAGCAGGGTCTACTCAGATGTCTACTGCAATGCCACTCAATACACCCCTAGAAGTCTTTAATGGTGGAGTCTTCGAATACTAACTACGTAAAGTGAGTGACAGATGGCTTGGACTTGACACGAAACTTATATGGTTCAACTACTACTTAAATCGTAACAAATATCTCCTTAGTAGGAGTAGCAGAGACGTAAGCCCGGTAGCAATCAGAAATTGGCGTGTGAATAGGAACGACAATACTAAATTGCTGTGCAAACTGTCAAAAACTGAGTGTGCAAAAGTAGTAAGACGTAAAAGGCGTACACACGAATATTTTCAAAGGGTTCAAATTCTTTCTGCTGCTCGGGGCAGTAACATATTTTGTTAAACTAGCAAGGGATAATGTAAGTTACTCTTTCACATCTCTTTTAAAGGATGACCACCAGCTTGGTTGATTAAGCTAATCTCTTGACAAGACATTTGTTTATGTCGGAAAGCAACGAACCCGACGCACTTAAACAAATTTAGTGGGCCTGGATGACATATGAGCACTGCAACTGAAATATTACTTTTCTATGCTATTGCGTACTATCGTGTTAAAAAGTTGTCAATGTCCAGTTAACTTCTCCAGTTAACTTCTGCTAACAGTACCGAATAATCTCCTCTGCGCTCTTGAATGTTACGGAGAGAATAGTTAACAACCATTACGTTAACTACCTAGAGAACGACTCACTTGTTAATGATCGACAATATGGACAAGGAGTTTATATATATAAACCCCCTTGGTATGACTTTCGCAGAAGTCGGTCTATGATGTTTCTTTCGAAGCAGTGAGTTAGGTTCAATGGAAGTCCGCTAAATGCCTAGACCATTTGGATGCCATAATACCCATTGCGATTCCTTCAATCTCCTCCACGTCCTCATGAAAAAAAAAATACTATACAAAAAAAACTGAAACACTAAGATCCTCTTAAAGAGTTCGCGATACCGATCAGAGACACTACCTGTTCGCCGGTACTTTAGTATACTATTCAGTACACTAGTAAAGAAGATGCTGCACTGTCTCCTCATCATCGTTCCAACAGCCCCAACAGTGCACAGTGGCCCTTAAGAATTCTTTGTCTCCATAAGGATTGTTTGATCCCTTTTATGTCTTACAACAATTCAACCCTATAAAACTATTTTACACAATAACTGAAGTAACTTTTATCTACATTTTTAAACATTTTCTTTGCACACCCAAATAAAATCATAAAAATTTTTATAACTTGACAACAGAAAAAAAAGAGTTTTTTTAATTTAGTAATTTCAATATTTTCCCCAATTTCGCTTACAAAAATATTTAGTATTTTTTAACTGCTAAATCCAATGCTTGAATTATTTAAAAGGTCAAATTATGAAGGATAAAAAGGAATTACCTACACATAAAGTAAAGAAAACAAGTACATGCATTTTATTTGGTTTTACCAATTTTTTTTATACGCTCCACAGTTTACACGAAGAGAAAAAATATGTTTGAACATGATTGTGGACATAAAATTATCATATTATGGCCATAATTATCATATACATGATTCTGGTTGATCATATTATGATTACCGAGGACGATTTATCCTCATTTATAGTCACAATATGATTGCTACTATCATAGTATGATTTTTACGCATTGCTGTCATAACATGATGCTCTTAAACTATCATAATACGATGCTCTTTTCTCTGCGTGTATATGCTACAAATGAAACAGAGAACACATTATGAAATAAAATTTGGTTAAAAACTTTTTGGATGTAAAAAAGGAAAAAGTGTGGTAAAATTACATTTATTAGGTGAAAAACTATTTTTGTGGTAAACAAAGCGAGGTGAATTTCAAATACTCCTAAGCGTCTGTTGCAAACATATGACTTACTATTTTATACGCCAGACTCTACTATCAAATTGTACTAACAATGGAGATATCCCGAACCGAACTCGCAGATTTTAATGAACTTTGGATATGATGTAAAGGAGCAAGAAAAAGAGACTCGTAGTTTTTTTTAGCTGCCCAATCTCACGTTTAAGGGTTAAAAATTCGCGTTAAAAATGAATTTGTTTTTGTATGAAAACTTATCTTTAGTTAACAAAAACCGGATTTATTTTTACACAGGGTTAAAGTACTCAAGAAAAATTTGATACCCATATTGCACATATAGTGGGCCAGAGTTGCATATGTCTATTATTTTAAATAAAGGGGAGAAAGCTCTTCGGGTAAGATACAAATCGAAAGATTTCAAATATCTAAACAGGCTTAGCCACTACATCGATTAAATTAAGTAGGCATTACTATGCATTATTTTTAGGTTTATACAAATACAAATCCTTAATAAAGCTCCAGATTTATTGTTACTCAAAACACATTTTTTTAAATAACAAAAATAATTGAAAGTCTTTAGATATGATTTGTGCACCCGCAAATGTGTCTTGAAAAAACTTTTCACTCGATACCGAATTTGTCTATACACAGAAAAAACTAAAAACAGGTTTCAATTAAAAATTTATTGAATCAATTAATATTTTAATTTATTTTGCACCTATCACGGCAATGATACACTCAAAAAAAAAGTTTGTAAAGTCAGCAAAAAATTTTGCTGAGTCAGCAAAATTTTAGTCAGGAGGGTGCTAGCAAAAAAATTGCTAATGTCAGCAAAATCTTTCGCTGAAAATCAGCGAGCTGATTTTTAGCAACAAAATTAGTAGATTCAGCAAAAGTTTTGCTAACACTTAGTAGATTAGAAATAAAAAAGCGTTGGTAAAAATTAATAAATTTTTTGCTGAATTTTAGTAGACTGAAAAAAAACGCAAAACAAATTGTAAAAAAATTGTAATTTAGTTAATATATTTGCTGAAAATCATAAAACATATTTTTGTGATTCTTTTAAAAATAATTTACTATAATAACGAAATATAAAAATTTTCCCACATTGATGTCATGAAGTAATTTAATATCTGAATATATATATATAACATAACAAAAATTTTCTTTCAACTACTTACATCAATGTCTAAATGATGCTATCTTTTAAGGACGCAACTGCCGAAGATAATTATAGAAACGAAACGAAAAAATAAACAAAAGCAAACGAAACGACCCTTTTTTTTGCAATAAGAAAAAGGAACCATACTAAAATGTGTGTCTTTGTCTTTCGCTTTACTCTGTCTACATGTCTGTATATGTTTGTTTGCAATTTGACCACACTAGATTATTAATCTATTAACATTTATTATAGAAATACATATTAAATTTAAATATTTTCTTTTGTCTTTTATTTTATTAATAGACAATTATTTTCACAAGCCGGTGACAACGCAAAATTTAAGTTGTTTTAATCCTCAATTTTGTTTTATGTATGAAAAACAGATACAAAAGTCTTCCATGGTTGATTTTTTATATGTATGTCTTATTAGAGTTGTACTTTTTAGTAACAGTTTCCTCTTCTCTACTACATTCTGACATGCCGCGACATCTGCTGCATTCTGCGTATATCTTTCAATCTGGTTGTCGTCCACACTATTAATGTGCTTATCAGCACAATTTTTTTTAGCAAAATTAATTAGTAAAACATTAGTATATTAGTAAAGCATTAGTATAAAACAGTTAAGTGCTGAATAAGTATAACAAAAATTTTAGCTGAAAACACGATTTTAGCAAAAAAATTTGCTAACAAATAGTATACCTGATTTACAAGAAGTTTTACTAACTTTTGTACTAACTTATTTTTTTGAGTGTAATACTAGTATTAATTAAAACTTTTATTGAAATTACTTATTAAGCAATCTACAAAAAAATGTATGATAATTCGAAAAAAGTGTGTGAACGACACGTTTGTATGCATATGTCTTTTTAGTAATGCTGTTATATTTGTGTGTGTGCTTGTTTTTATTCATTTCTTTCGACAATCCTGATGATCAAGCTTTACTTCAATATGATATTGTTAACTTTACTACATGGTGTGATGACAACTTAATGGAACTTAATATAAAAAAATGTAAATACATGAATTTTTCAAGGTTAACCCCTTTTAA
>CM037855.1:41527594-41784092 GCA_021234595.1 Delia radicum | reverse complement strand
CATTTAAAGGGTTATACTTGATGAACAATGAGCTGCTGGATCTGGTTGATTCATTTAACGATCTTGGAATATTACTTGATACGCAACTTGATTTCAAAAAACAATTACTACAGCTGTAAATAAAGCAACCGGAGTTCTTGATTTTATAAAACGCTGGGCTAAGGAGTTTTCATATCCTTATACAACAAAACAACTTTCACAACGTTAGTGAGGCCAATTCTGGAATACGATCTGTTGTTTGGGATCCATTCTATGAAACACATTCGAAATCCATCGAGTCGGTACAAAACAATTTTTGCTATTTTCTCTCCCGAAATCTCTGCTGGTATCCACTCGTGAATCTTCCTTTTATGAAAACCGTTTACTTCTTATTAGACTGCCTACACTAAAAAGTCGAAGACTAATGCTAATGTGACATTTATTTTAAAACTAATAAATGGAACATAAATTCTGAATACCTACTAAGTAAAATCGATCTTATTACGCCTTTTTACGTAACAAGAAATTTCGAATTCCTTCGCCTAAAACTGTACGAACAAACTATGCTAATGCAGATCCTTTTCACCGTATTTGTTCTGATTTCAGCCAATTTGTCATTGATTTTAACAAAAGTCCTTGACAATGTGAAGCGGGAATTAATAATTTATCTTAATCAAATTTAAAACTTTTTGTAAAACCTGTAATATTTTTAATAATTTAAATTTATAGTCTGTAAGGATTTTATATCTGTAGACTGAATAAGTAAATAAATAATAATAAAAAAAAAATAATGTGAGAGTAGTTCTAATAAATAAATACATATCGCACTTGATCAACAAGAGTATTAACTCAAAATTTTTAAAATATCACTTTTTTCAAGAAATGAACAACAACATCAAATCTGTCTATTGTAAAAATTTCAAGTATTCCGATTACTCTTTCATCTCGAAAACCACTTTTGAGACCATTTTCATGATAATGTAGTGATTACCTTATTTCAACGAAAAGGTATTATTTCGAGTTAATACAAAAGTTCAAATAGAATGAATCGTATATTTTCATAAAAAAGGTATTATTTGGATTTGAGCCTTTTTTTATGTTAAAAATAATCAAACTGTTTTATTTATATTTGGTTGTATTTTGAGTGATACTGTTTTGTTGATAAAATTTGTTTTTTATTTTATAAATTTGAATCGATAAAATTCAAAAAAATGGTATTAACTAAAAAAATTGATTTTTTTGGCAATGAGTGGTAAAATTTAAAACAAAAACAATGTATATATATTTTCAAATGGAATTTGCTTATTGTGATATGTTTGAATTTTTAAATTCTGTTAAATGTGGCCATAAACAGTTTTTTGACTCTACTGAAAATTTTAAAATTTTGGAGTTAATACCCTCTTGTTGATCAAGTGCGATATGTATCATATATTTAAAAACAATTACAATATTACTGATTTAATAAATATTTGTTTAGAAATAAATTAATTCAAATCAAATCTTTTATTAGATACTTTAGGTTGATCATTTTTAAATAGAACGAAATAAGACCCTGCTTAGTAACGCCTAAACATGAGATTGGGCATTAAAAAAAGCACAGGTCCCTTACATTTTTTTATTCTCTACAACATATCCGAAGCTCATTAAGATCTTCCGGTCCGGGTGGGATACATCCCTTTAAGATACGCATTTTGTATGGAAAATTTAGAGGTACCTTCACATTTTCACTCATAACTTTCGAACCGCTAGACAGATTTTGCTCATTTTCAATACCAAACTTTCTGCGGAAATTTGCTTCAATCTAGTTTAAAATCAGCAGGCCTTATATTATTCGACCGACGAACTATAAAAATCGTCTTAGAATTTATAGGATCATTATATATATACTTTATATTATATATGTATATATTTCGAAATATTTCGACAAATTACAAACGGAATGACAAACTGATATACACCCTCGTCACAGTGTGTGGGTGTATATCATGACAAGGGTATAAAAATACTTAAAAATTATTAAAAGTTTGTTATAAAAAACTAACTATAATACAAACAATATTACTAATCAGGTCAGTTACAAGGAAAAGTAACAATTCTGTTTTCCTTATAAAAATATCCTGTCAGCATCAATGTTTGTTATAATTAGTTTCATAATGCAAACAAGTCCATCAAAGAATTTGTCACCCCCTCCGTGTTTTTTTGCTTGTTTGTAACTTAAAATTACATAAAATGACATTTGCGCTTAATTTACTTTAAATACTACAAGATATTGTATTGCTGTTTTTACTGTAGTTTGGTAGCAGTATCATCAACTAATTACTAAAACTTAACGTTGTGTAGTATAGTTTGCTATTCTCTAGTCGGTTTAATAGAAAAAGTTGTAAAAAGTCCCCTTTTAAAATGTAAATGGAGTTATAAATAAATACAGTGGAACGTTTAGCATTTGTGGTAATTAGTAATATTTTAAAAACATTTTAATGTAATGAGAAGTTTTGCTTGTTGGAGGATATTTAAATGAAATGTCCGCAAAACACTACTCCATCTCCAAAAAAAAACTATTTTCCTAACATGACCTGGAAATGAGTTTTATTATTTTGTTTTTATTACTATGAGTTTGTCCTGTTAACCCTTTGACGACTAATTTTGTTTGCTATAAGGTCCCATTTTTTAGGTTTTTGTTGTGTAAGCTACACTTTCCAACCGATTTTTCCAAAAGTAATCGGTAAATCGACAGAGGATAGATGTAGCTTTCAAATCATATTAACCACTTCGACCCAAAGTTAAAATATATAAACATTTTCTCATAATTTGTGGTACATATTTTCTCGAACGTTATTGGACATATGGTATAAAACATGAGTCCAATTTTTCAAGTTTTAAGAAACATTGCGATATTTGGAAATGATTTATTCCATTTCCTGCAGGAATTCCCCTAGTCTTTAGGATCCCATACTGGCAGACTCTAGTACAGAAATATACATAGTCACTTTGACATCCGTCGGGCTCGGTTAGTTCTCTTGAGAGCATCCCTTGTCTTAATGTGCTCAACTTTGGCCCTCTATTCGAGGGCATAAGTAATATGTGTTCTTATTCCCCTTGCCCCTCCAAAAAGAATCTGCCAGGCATAGTAATCCCTAGTGGGGGTTTTCGGCACGGAGTCAAGGTGGTAACAAACACTATATAGAGTTACCTAATACTGTTATAGAAGCCTATTGTCGCACACCCAACACCAGGCATAGACAAGTTAACCTTCCGTCCTCGCAGTGGGGTAAAATACACCCCAACAGCAGTGTGAAATACGTGTAACAAAAAATAGGTGTGAGGACGAAAGGTTAAGTTTCCTCAAGAATTGTCTTATAAGGAGGAGTCTCCCGATGCGTTCTCTTCGATCTTAGTGAAACTCGAATACTATATGATAAAAGAGCAAAAAATAAGGGATGCGTTTTTTTTTTTTTTGCAGCAAAGTCTTCTATTCAAGGGTTAAAAAGTGGGGGTAAAAAATTATCCCATTTTTCGTTTATGTTTCGTATTGGTTTCAAAGAAATTTTAGATATGTGGAGTGCGAAATGAAAAAGCTTTGAATGACAAATTACCTGGTTTATAAAACATGTTCGATAACGTTTTTGAGAATTTTGGTTATTCAAAAAAGTGTGTTTTAAGTGACATTATATCTGGTGTTTTATTAAGAAATTATAGATGATTTGAGCTAAAGATTATTTATTTTAATCGATATTCGTAACTGTTCGTCTTTTATGCGACTTTTCCCGAAAAGCTTATTTTACCTATATCATAAATATTAAAAATAAATGCTAACCCTAAGTTTCTACATAGGCAATATGGGTATCAAAATTTTTGTTTTTTCGAGTACTCCAATTCTGCGTAGAATTAAATCTGAATCTCCGACATGTTTCCATACAAAAAGGTAACAAATTTGAACCTTCATTTTAACCAATTAACGTGATATTGGACCGCTGAAAAGATAAGTGTCTCTATTTTTTTTCTCCTGTATCACATATCGAATTTCATATCATTAAGATAGTAGAGAATACATCGGGAGACAATCTTTGTTAGATAGATAAATAAACAGACAACTTCTTTTTCCGGCACCACGCAAGAGTAAAGTTCAGCACCTATACGCTCAGAGATATTACTGTTATCGCAGCCGAAACGAAAATGACAAGATCATCGGGGTATCCATAATAATGGTGATAAAACACCACCCTGAGGACACCCTCTGATCGCATTCACGGTCCTACAAGTTGTATGAAATAAGTGATTACACAAGAGCGGAACATCTCCAAAGTCCAATTAATTTCAATTGGAGGAATGTCAGATATAAATTTCCTTCTAAATACATTTATTAAAATATTTAAAGCTACTAATGGTAGTACCAACTTTTCAATATTTCTAGATTTATAAAAGAAAAGCAACAGCTTCAAACCCACTGTACACTTTGATATTAATGAAACACTAAAATATCTTGCATTTAATTAGTTCATTTATAGTATTTAAATTTTTCTTTAACCATATATAGGAACATCGTAACTATCAAGAGGGACAACGATTTTCACATATAACTTGTCTTTGACCATCACAATTGACATCATTCCATTTGCCAGTGTCTAACAATTCCACACAATGTTCATTACCACCAGCATTATTTGGTTCACTAGGGGCGCCAATTCGTGTAGAATATAGGTCTACCAGTGCTTACCCAAAACCAGCGGCCGTTATGACCTACATCAGAACCACCAATCCAAAATGAAGAACCGCTATAGAATAGATCTAAAAAAGGGAGAAAGGAATGGATTAGGTTTTTTTTTAGTGAAGAATGTAAAATAGTGATATTAAGTATAGTACTATTTTGTCGAAGAACATCCAATAATTTGTCGTTATCATCATCATTTGTTATACTGGCCAATATCATGTTTTGGGAGCTACATAATTCTAAGGCCGAATGCCAATTTACATGGAAATGTTAAGAGAAAAACAAGATTTTAAAGGATATATTTAATATTTTATGAATTGATAGAAGAAAAGCTTCCTTTATATGAAAGGATATTGCTCAGTAATAGAAAGTTGCTTTAAGAGTTAAACAATTTACCCTCAAACTAACCTAGGACAGGTCACTGAACTTCCCTTAAAAATACAGTTCAGTGATATATCTTGCAAGGAAACTACATAGTGGTGAATCCGCAGATTTGAATGAAACTTGGATGAGTTGTTGAGGACAAAAATATTAGACACATATTTCTTTTTAGGTGCGCAGTCGCACGTTTAGGGTACGCAGTATTAAAAAAATCAAGAAAGTAAAAATATTTAAGATATAGGTCAAACAAGCTTTTCGGGAAAAGTCGTGTTAAAGCCAAACGATTACGAAAATTGAAAAAATCCCAGACATCTATCAAATGAAATTAACATTATTACACAGTGGAGTCCGCGATTAAAACAAAATTCTTTTATAACGAAAGATTTTTCTGGTCCCAACGCATTTACTAAAATATATCTTACAAAATAATACGGATATAACAAACGTCCGTTTATAGTGAACTTTTTACACACAGAAAAATAAAGTACCAATCGAATTGAAAAATGTATTTTGGTGGATACAACCAACAATTTCGGTTGGTACTAACATATCCAAATGTGATTTCATACTATTTCGGTTGGAGCAACTAAAATTCTGTTGTATTAAACGATTTTTTTTTGTCATAACGAATGTTAGCTGTACCCACCGCTTTCTGTCGTAGCAGCCAAATTTCAGTGGGCAAATGACGAAACTAATTTCCATACAAATTTGTTCGCTTATAACGAACACATAAAAAACTGAGATTTTAAATTGAAAAATTTGCCGAAAATCTCAAAAACTGTAGCTTTGTACTTGAAACTCCACTAAAAACCCTGCGGGGAAAAGGGGTTAGTTGTGAATTGGGACTTGTCCCGTGATGCGTTAAAACAAGTCAGGTTTTAAAATATGATTCACGTGATAGGTGAAAAAATTATCGATTTCTAAAGTACCTACCATGTGACTGGTTTAAAAGTCGCTATCACATGATGGGTCTGAAAGTAGTTGAAAACAGGATCGGTTCCTAAAGTATATAAGTCTATATCCAGTGTTAGGTGAAACAGTACCGATTACTAAAGTTCTCTATCACGTTACCGGCTTTAAAAGTGTCTTTCACGTGACTGGACAGAATAGGTGAAAATAAGACGAGTTTAAAAATACCTATCATTGGGCCGGTTTTTAAAGAATCTATTAGGGTAGTCTTTAAAGGGAGAACCCTGACGGAACTACAAAAATAGATCAAAGCATAAAAAGTCGTTAATCATGTTTTTTAAATATTATTTGATACCAATTTGTTTCTTAATTGAACAAATTGGTATAAAATTAAGGTTTTTTAACTAACTGGCCGCCTTCAAATAAGAAACAATCTAATTTTTTGGATGGAAATATTCGTCCGACTAATTAAGTTAAATTTATTTCTGACTGCTAATTGTATTAAAAAATAGAACGTTTTTGTAATGAGGAATTATTTTTCAATGGAGTTAGCTCTGTGACATGTTCTTTTGTTGTTTTGACATGTTCTTCTGCGATAGTTCCAGGATATGCTATTTTGCGTCAGTCCTGTGACATGTTCTTGGAGTTAGCTGTGTGACATGTTCTTGTACACCGCTCCTGTGACATCTAACAGAGAGAAATTGACCCCTCTTAAGAAAGGTCCCCAGTGACCGGTCTCTTTCATATAAAAAACCAGTTCCCGTTACAGGTCACTATCACAATGAACCGGTGACGTGAAGTGTGCTGTGATAAGTCCCTTTCCCGCAGGTAAGATTTAAAATGTTTTGAAACGTAATTTAATAGATAAATTGTTTCAATTTTTTCTTTAAAAATTTTTGAAAAATGTTTACACGCTTATAGCGATCTTTGCTAATAACGAACTAAATTGTGCGGTTCCTAAGAGTTCGTTATAACCGTGCTCCACTGTATGTTAATTTGAACTCAAATACAGCAACTTCTTATACAAATGTGGTATTCGAAAGTTAGTTTTTTGAAAAACAAAAATGTTAGGTCATCATGCACCGACATGTTTTGTATACCAGTCTTTAAATACCTTTCATTGATACTTAATTTGACGATAGTTTAATAACTTATATAGGAAATATATTAAAATAAATTTAAAATTGGATAATTTTGTACTCCACTTTAGAACTTTAGATTGAATACGTGAAATACGTGTCTAATATTTATTTGTCCTCAACAACATATATAAGTTTCATTCAAATCTGAGGATTCACAGAACTAATATAGAACACATCAGCAAACCCTTCCAGAAAGAACAAGTTTGTTGATTTATTCCGGTTAGGTTTAATGATATTACACATTGTAATAGTAACAGGTAACGGACCTGATCCCAGCACAAGTTCATAATATTTTTTAATTGGGCTCTACTTACCGCTGTATACATAATGGTATATATTTTATTATTTATATACAATGAAGCCTGTCTTAGTTGAGGGGATAATTCAATGTCTGTATCATTAAATTGAGTAACATCCAAATTATCTTCTTCCACCTCAGGAATATCGTCCAATGCTAAACAGCAGCCCTGATGGTTTAATAAACCCAGTATTAAACTAAATATAAGTAATTTAAACATTTTACTTCAATTCTAACTGTCATTTATTTCTACAACTCTATTTATAGCAAAAATAGCATAACCGTTACAAAAAGAATTAGCCGTTACAAAAAGTAATTAATCATGGCCAGTCAAAAGTGTAATAAATATGCAAATGAGTCCACTAATTTAATTATAATTATCTATTTGCTAGACTCTATATAAAAACAATTTTAAAAAGTTTTAAACTTTAGGATTATTTGAACCGTTAAAGTTAATTTTTTGTTAAAAACAAAATGGTGTTTATTTCAAAAAGTGTCATTCTGTTATTCGGCCTAATTTTGGTACAAATTTTATCATTCGCTAATGGACAATCGACTGGTTTGAGTACTGTTATCGGTGATAAACAATATTTTTTTGGTACTGTACAAAAGTGAATTGGTATCGTGCTAATCAGATATGTGCCTCCATAGGCATGTCATTGGCATCGATTGAATCTGATACGGAAGCGACAAATCTGAAAAACTATTTGTTTAGTAACGGTAAGAATATCACAAATAATCTCAGAAATAATTTAACCTCTCCACAGTTACAATAAATGTTTTAAAAACTTATTACTTTCCCGTTTACTAGGAACTAAAAATGTAATTAATAAAAAAATATTCCTTTTAAATTTAACATAATTACTAATTACTTTCCCGCTTACTAGGAACTACAAATGTAATTAATAAAAAATATTCCTTTTAAATTTAATATAATGATAACAAAAATAAATTCGGAATATGTCATTTACAATTCAAAAAATATCAATTAAATTTAAGAAAACATTAATTTCAGTTTAGAGAACGTCTACTGAAATTATAAAAATTTCATTTAAAATTTAGAAGACATCATATAGCGATGTCCACCGGTACGTTGAAACGAGAAATATTCCATCAATATAAAGCTGGGAAAATTGGTAAATTTTTTGTTAATATTAGTTGAGCAAAATTGGTGTGAGGGTTCAAAAGTTCTGAGTGCAAATGTAAAGTCAAATTTTTCAAAAAAAATTTTTTATGAAAAATTTTTTTTTTCCTAAATTTTTGGCAACATTTCTTTTCACGATTTTTTCACAGTTATTAAAAATATGAAGTCATTACCCAGTCAGAAACTGCCAGTGGTACAAAAAATCAAGCATTGGCATACCACTGGCTCACCGAGGAATTGTAAATACAGTAGTTTCCGCTGTATTTACAATTCACATTTTCACTCATAACTTCTGAACTGCTTGGCTGATTTTCTCATTTTCAATACCAAACCTTTCGGGAAAATGTACATCAGTCTAAATAAAAATGAACAGTGCGTATTGCGTTTTGGCTCCATGAAATAACCCCCCAGGATTTATTTCGTAATGATATAAGTCCCCAAAATTTCAAAATGAAATAATTTCCCAGTAATTATTTTTGGGGAGTTATTTCGTTTTCTATAAAATTAAAACAATTGACTTGGTGAAAGAAAATATTCTTCAACTGCAAAGGCAATATTTAATGGATGCAACATTTAAAATTGTTCCGCAAGGATGTTTTAAGCAGCTATTAGTAATTTATATTGAATACTTTGAAGAGGTAAAGTAAAAATTATTTTGTAAAAAAAATTATAATTTTCGATAATTTATTTGTTAAGATCTTTCGGATGTGTTTCATTTCGATGGATAAAAAACAAATGAAATATATATAGTGCACTGCTGCATTATATAAAGAACAATATTTTCGATTCGGACTCAGCTGTGTTTGTAACCGACTACGAACATGAATTAAGAAAAGCAATTAGTTTGGTTTTCCCCCGAGCAAAAACTGTGGGGGAAAAGTATTGATTTTAGTTGGACTTAAAGAAATTTGAGTTATTTTCAAAAAAAAAAAAATATATATATAGTAGGGCGGGTCGATTTAAAAATCGCTCAATGTTCAAGGAAAATCGTATTCTAGGGATCAAAATAAGAAACTTTGCCGAAGGAACCATACCTCTAAAACGAATTCTGATGTCCCAACTTTTTGAAATTTAGAAAAAGCCCACTTTGATATTTCAGAAAGTATGAGGAATCTCTCCAAGATTATGGGAGCTACTTCTTCTCCGGGAGACGCGGCAGCAGATTAATGCATAAATCATCATTCTAGGTGACCGTTAAGGGGTTAAAATTTAAGTTGAAAGAGAGCCTTTTTAACCGTGTTTTTATAGCAAAATGTACAAATCTCGGGATAGAGATATTTTAGAAAGTAGGAGGAGTCTTTCCAAGATTAGGGTCTCTATTTCTTCTCCGGAAGACGCTCTAGCAGATACATGTATAAATTATATTCGATTGGGGTTGGATTCGATTGGGGCACTCTAAATGGGTCAAAGTGGAATTTTTCAAAATTTGAACCTACGGGTCAAAAGTCGGGACATCAGAATTCGTTTTAGAGGTATGGTTCCTTCGGCAAAGTTTCTTATTTTGATCCCTAGAATACGATTTTCCTTGAACGTTGAGCGATTTTTTTGCCTCCATACAAATCGACCCGGCCTATAGGCACCAAAAAAGATTACTGATGTGGAAAAAAATTTTCTCTATATAGATTGTTAGAGTAGAAAATTAATTTGTGAAATTAATGTTTTGGTTGTGTAATAAAAAAAAATTCGAATTCCTATATTTTTAGATATTATTTCAGCCAGGCTGTAAGGCGAAATGCCTGTAAGCCCTTATTGTCGCAATACAGTTGAAGACTATATTCAGTTTTATATATTTAAAAATATCTGCTTTGGAAGTACAAAAATTATGAGAATTAAAAATATATGTAATTATATCTATATGCATAATTTTGAGTTTAAAAATGGGGACTTATTTCGTTTCAAATTGGGGATTGATTTCATTATGAAATAAGTCCCCAAAAAATGGGGGTTTTTTCATTCCCGATTGGGGATTTATTTCATTTCGTTGGGGTTTTATTTCATTTTTAAAATTGGGGTATTATTTCATAAGGAAATAAATCCCCATTTTTGGGAATTTTTTTCATTTTTGTTTTGGGGGGTTATTTCCCGGGTGGATATTTCATAGAGCCTTGCATTTTCACTCCCTGATCGCCACTTCAACAGACAAACGGACAGACAGGCGTCTTAAAATTCAATAAGTATCAAGATTATATATACTTTATGGGTTTTAGAACAATATTTCGATGCGTTACAAAGGGAATGGCAAACTGATATATTTTCTCAGCACAGTATGTGTAGGGTGGAAACAAATTTTTATTTTTATTAAAGTTGTTTTGAGTTTTAAGCGCTGTTTTCGGTATTTTAATAAATGTGTTTTTTTAATCAATCGATATTTTCAGAACTGCAATTGATATAATTAATTGAAATTTGAAAAGTTTCTAAATTTATATTATTGGTTTTTAGGATATCTGGTTTTTAATAGAATTTTCTGAATTTAAAGACAAACAAATATTAGTTTTCTAACTTAATATTAATTTCAATAAATAATTTTAAAATTTAAATAAATTCATTCTTTATTTTAATTGATAATTTCTAAATTTTAAAATTTCTGTAAAAATTATATTTTATTTTATCTTGTTTTCAGCGCTTCTGTCTAATAAATTCTGGTTGTCTGCCAATGATTTAGCATTGAGAGGCGAATTTACTTGGCTTAGCACTGGCAACAGATTAAATTACACCAAATGGGCCACTGGTCAACCTGGTATTAACGCTCTCCGACGTTGTGTAACCACAAATGCTAGATTTGAATGGATTAGAGCCGCCTGTACTTCGAGTGATAGTTATTTCATTTGTTCGAAACCAGTTGTACCAGTCTGTGGCACTAATAATCGTTGCCGTTATACCACTACTTTTTATTCTAATTAATTAATGTAAAAATGTATTAAATAAAATAATAATTGAAAATCTAGAGCATAAAAATTAACGAGTTTTATTAGGTTTGTTTACTTACTTTTTGGGTGAAGCTCGGTAAAATGAGAGTTAACAAAAAATACTCTCAGAAGAGACAATAATGCACAAAAGTACACTCAAAAAATAAGTCATTAGAAAATTAGTAAAACATCTTGTAAATCAAGTATACTAATTCTCAGCAAATTTTTTGATGAAATTGTGTTTTCAGCTTAAATTTCAGTTTTACTTATTCAGCGGTTAACAATTTTGAAGTAATGTTTTACTAATATTTAACTAATTTATTTTGCTAAAAAAATAGTGCTAATAAGCACATTAATAGTGTTTACAAAAACTAGATTGAAAGATATACGCATAATGAAGTAGATGTCGCGGCATGTCAAGATGTTGTATAAACGAGGAAAATGATACACTAAAAAGTACAACTCTTGTAAGATATATAAAAAATCAACCATGGACGATTTTTTTTTTATATGTTTTTCATTCAAAAGAACGCCAATAATGTAAATTTATATAAATTGTTGGTCTAATAAACTCAAATATTGTGTGGATTTCGGCTTTTCCAAGACATTGATTATTAATTAAATTAAAGACAAAATAAAATAATTAAATTTAATAAAAAATAAAATGCGTATTTTAAACAAAATTGTTATGGTGGTAATTTGTGGAATGTGGAAAAATTGCAAACAAATACACCCTTAGGTAGACAGACTAAAGCGAAAGAGAAAGGCTGAAATTTTATCTATTTTTTATATTTCCTTTCTCTATTTGCAAAAAAGCGTTGATTATGTGTATGTCATATTTTGTTACTTTTTTCTTTTGTTTCTAGAATTATCTACGGCATTTAGCTTCAGTCCAAATTGTCATCATTTAGACAACCATGGTTTTAAGTAATTTAAATATATTTTTGTTTATGTTATATATACTTATTTCTATATATTTTCAGATATTAAATTAATTCATGTATTTTTAATGTATTGTCAATTTTTTTAAAGAACATTTTTTGAGGATTTTCAGCAAATAAATTGACTAAAGTTTAATTTTTATACAAACTTTTTAATTTTTTTTTAGTCTACTAATTTTCAGCAAAAATGTTATTAATTTTTATCAAGGATTTTCAAATGTTTTAGTCAACTAAACGTTAGCAAAACTTTTGCTGAATTTACTAATATTTTATTTTGCTGACATTAGCAATTTTTTCGCAAGCACCCTCCTGACTAAAATTTAGCTGCCTCAGCAACATTTTTTTGCTGTCTTAGCAAAATGTTTTTGCTGACTTTACTGACTCTCTTTTTTGAGTGTATGCGAGCGCAAAAAAATCATATTTATAGTTTTTGGGACAAAAAGTTGTCAACAGTCCACCTAATATAAAAATTTACCCAAAGTTCCACGAAAAAAATGTTTGGCTTTATTTGTACTTTCTCCTGACTGCTTTCATTTATCCAATCTTCGACTACGGGAGTGAACGCTTTTTGGCATGCCAAAGTTAGTAAAAAAGTAGGTTTAACGGGTTTTAAATCATTATAAAGCTTTTGTCGATATTAAGCCACTGATAATGTTAAAGGGACCAATCTAAAGGACTGTAAAAAAACTCGATTAAGAAAACACTGTTGAACCTGTAAAGAAGAAACCTTGCCATCGCCCTATTCCTTGAGTGCAAGGGCTGAAGAAGCGGCAATGATAAGTGGTAATCTGATTCTTTGCTTTACTAGTGTACTCACCTTTTCTTTTGACAGGCTCCCATTTAACCTGACCTATTCATCTTAAAAACTGATTTAAACTCTTTGGCTCCATAATTTGTTATTCTTTTTATATTACGAGATAAAATAATTTTCGGATTATATATAATACAATCATATTAAACAACATTTATAGGGGTACAATACGATAAACCAGTTTTTCACATTAATCTTAATCAGCGTCTTCTACGATGTGATGAACGGCGTTTTCGTGCCTTAGGTTTTTGGATCACTATACAGGTTTCACCTGAGCCAGTACCGGTTTGAGTTACCGTATTCGTGGCCGTTGTCGTTGGTGTGAGAGCTGGCGTGGAAGGTGGTGTGGGAGATGATGTGGGAGATGATGTGGGAGATGTTGGGGAAGGTGCAGTTGGTGTTGAAGTCGGGGGTCTTGTTCCAGTGCTAGGAGTTGATCCAGTAGGGGTAATCGTCGATGAAGGAGTGGAAGGCATTGAATCAGTAGGACTAGAGGTGGACGGGGGAATAGTTAAAGTAGTGGGAGTAGTGGAAGTAGTGGGAGTTGCTTGTTTTCCATACTCATCACTTTTGCTATTTCCCGCATCACGCTCCAACTCACCGGCTTCTAAACTACGACTTTGAAAACAAATTTCCTGTGTTTGATACGATATTTCATTGATAGACGAGTTGGCAGGGATGCCACCTAGTGAAAACAATTTTGTTAAAGCCGCCATAGCAGCTAATCCCTGTGTAACAACACGTCCCTCTGGTACAGCATCTTCACGCCCAGCTTCCTTAAGTATTCTATAAACTTCTGGAGCCGATAGAGGTTTTAATTTTACACGTCGTGCTATTCTTAGAATAGATTAACAAATTGTATACCACCATTTCACTTTAACACGTCCGCATTTACTCACCATTAATATTTAATTTTGTTGTTGCAAGAATTGTTGAAATAAGAGCTAAACTCAATAAAAACTTTAAAGACATTTTATTTCTAGCAAAATTTTGACATATGGTTCACTTTTGAATGCTCACTCTTAGATATAAATATCAAACTAAAATTTCTATCGAATAGTCATCTGCTTTTATTGAAAAAAATTGTCTTAAAATTTTAATTAATTCATGAAAACTAAAAAAAAAAAAATGTCACCAAATTTATGTAACATTTTTATGTCAGGTCAGGTGTTAAACTTTTGTTTTCTTAGACTTTACCACGAAGAAAGTCATTTCTTTTTATTTTGTTTTCTTCTTGTAAATTATTGACCGACAGCCTATTGGTGTTACTCCAGCGTTGTAGCAAAATTATTTCACAAACTAGACAATTGTAAGCACTAGGTAAAAAAAATCATATTTCTGAAAACAAATATAACTTTATGCTTTTTTATAGTACATTCACATTGAGCTCGGAAATACGTTTATTGAGCTTTCGTTCCAAAATACTATCGAAACTGAAAATACCCAGCAAACACAACAATATCAAGACACTTTAGTATTCCGCATTATATGGACGAAACCCGTTATAATGGTAATAAATGTTATATACTAACACAATTCCGGTTATACAAACATCAATTTAAGTATTTTTGTATTGTTATAACTGCTTTTAAGAGTGTGTTAAGTGATCTTTTATTGTGTAATTTAAGAGATTACTTAATTGATTTAAGAGAACAATTGTGTAATAATATTTTGTTAGTGTTTTATAACTATAATTACATATAACGGTAGTTTAAATTATTAACTAAAGTTATTTGTTATCTCATTTTACCTCACGAACAAATTTTATTAGTATTTAAACAAATTTTTCGACCTAAAATTTAGTAATTCATGATTCACAATTTTACAAACTTTGCCAGTTAATTTTATCTACAATTTCTTTCAAACCATTATTGTTGTATGTCTCCGCTATCAGTCTCACTTGTTGATGGCGTTATTTTCTCATATTTTTTATTTTATAATCATAAAATAGGCTATATCTCAAAACCTAAGCGAGATAGAGCAAAATGGACCAAAAAGTACTATTTATTAACTACATATATTAAGTTCTATTTATTAACTACTTATATTCCCGGTTATAAATATGGACCTTAATCTGGTCAGATCCGGAAAGATTTTTTTTGAAGAAATATTCCGTAGATTCAGCTTAAAAGTTCTGTTGATTTCGCTAAATTCTTAGTTAATTTAACTACACTGATAGAATTTTCCTTCATAGTATTAATGAAAAGATTTCATTAAAACGATTCATTGGTTTAATGTAAAATTTCATTAACTGAATGAAAATTCATTAATATTGGTGTTTTTTTCATTAACATTTTTATGATTTTTTCATAATTTCATAAAAAAAATTCATTAAATCAATGAAAAATTTTCAAATTTTTTTCAATAAAAATATTGATTTGTAATAAGAAAAAAAAATATTATATATCAAAAAACAAAACAAAAGTTATACCATAGTCAAAACTTTTTTAAAACAAACTTTAATCAAAGTGTATTTGATTTAAATGTTTATCTGAAGAATTACAAATTAAACTTAAATAAAACTAAATCAAAATGTACAAAAATATAAAATACAAAAAAAAAATTGTGATTTTTTTTGTTTATGCTTATTTAATTTTATTTTATTAATTAAAAACTGTATGAAATTATAAAGAAATCAATAAATGTACGATAATTAACACGATAATTTTATAAATAAAAACAAATCGTTCTATTACATAGTTGGGATGTATAAGGGAACTCAGAATTCATTAGATTTCGAACTTTTTTTATAAAAATATTTTACAGATCCTATAAATAATATCAACGAATGATAATTTCGCAATAACCACCAAATTAATCCTATGCTAAAATAATCATAAAAAGTGCAAATTATTAAATATCAACGAAAATATTTCATACAAACTAATCATTTTTTTCATTAAACACATGAAACTTTCATAACGATTAGGCTAGGATTAATGAAAAAATGTCATATACATTATGAAATTTTCATTGGGTCAATGAAACCACTCATTAAAATTGATTTAATGAAACACCTTTCATTGACTCAATGAAACGTTTCTTTGGGGACTTTTTTATGAAAAAATTCATTCGATTAATGAAGGAATTCATTAATACTACGCACAAATTTCTATCAGTGTACAACTGTCAACTCAAATTTTGTTCTTCTAAAATTTGGGTCAACTAAATTTAGCAGACTGTGATAAACAGAGAAACCGCTAAACAGCCTATCACATAGGAGAAAACGCCTAAGCACGACCGAAGGCCGGTCAGGCAGAAAAATTTTATTCAGCGAAGCCACTAAACTGCCTTTCACTTAGGAGATAACCAATAAGTCCGGCCGAACGAACCCGCTAAACTGCCAGCGAACCCGCTAAACTGCCTATCACAAAGGAGAAAACCTATAAGTCCAGCCTAATGACGGTCGCGTAGAAAAACTTTATTCAGCGAAGCCACTAAACTGGCTATTACATAGGAGAAACCCCCTTAGCTCGGCTGAAGGCCGGTCATGCAGAAAAACTTTCCTCAGCGAAGCTTCACTTTATACGTACTGGAGGAGAACACTAGGGTGGTCTTTCGTTGTATGGGCGAAAAATTAAAATGAGATTTTGACTGTTGGGTTTAATCATAACTACTCAGATAAAAAAATATTACTTTCCCAGAAAATCGCTAACTTACCCTAGATTATAGTGGCACTATGCACCGCGACCAGAAATTGGTATTTTGTGCTGTAACTTACCCTAACTTTGTGTCAAAAAAAAATTAATAAATATTTTGGGGGTACCTCAAAGTGACTTTTTTGCATTTTTGAAAATTTTATTCAACAAAAATCAAAAAACCTAGTGTTTGCTGTCAAATATTTTATTAAACACATCTCAAGTATTAAATAAGCCAAGTACTGTGGATATCCGTTGGCAAATTTTTTTTTTAGGGCATTTTGATTCTCGGGGATTTCAAGGTTTTTTTTCATTTTTATACATTTTTACTTTAAAACAAGGTTTTAATAATATTTCATCAATATTTTTGTATATGCCTTTTTATATGATTGTAATAACTTTATTTTAAAATACTATATTTTCTGTTGATAGTTAACCCATGTTAACCTGGGGTCAAATATGACCCACGTAAGAAAAATGCAGCTTTGTGTCAAAATTTATAAATAAAATAAAAAAAGGAATAATTCAATTTATATTTATTCTAAAAAAATTTCGTTTACCGTTTCTAGTCTTCGAGTAGGTCAATTTAGTAAAAATTAGAACTTAAAATTTTTCCATAATAATAAATTTGAGGGAAAAAAATTTACACTATTAAATATTCAGGAGTATTTTCGAAAAACGTAGAAAATACTCCTGAATATGTACAAAAAAATCAATTTTAATATGAATACAAATATCTGAATTTATACTAAATAATTAATTTTAATTAATTTTAAAATGTAAATAAATTACAATTAGAAACATAAACAAAATTTATTTTGTCATCTTTGTGATTTTTGACTCTTTAAAATACGAGGGTCAATTGTAACCCCATGAAAACACAGGTTAACTATGAACACGAAAAAATATACTTTATAATAAAGTTATTACAATTATATAAAATAGCATACACAATAACATTGATAAAATATTACAAAAATCTTATTAAAAAAAAAAGTCTATACAAATTTAAAAAACGTTGAAATCCGCTAGAATCAAAATGCTCTAACAAAAATTTTTGCCAACGGATATCCGTAATACTTGGCTTATTTAATACTTAAGATGTGTTTAATAAAATACTTGACAGCAACCACCAGGTTTTTGATTTTTGTTGAATAAAATTTTCAAAAATGCAAAAAAGTCACTTTGAGGTACACCCAAAATATTTATTAATTTTTTTGACACAAAGTTAGGGTAAGTTAGCGATTTTCTGGGAAAGTAATATTTTTTATCTGAGTAGTTATGATTAAACCCAACACAAAAATTATTTTATTGTTTTTTAATTTTGAAGAAAAAAAATTGTATTTGTTTTTTAAATTATGCCCATTTTTCCAAGGGGCCCGATTTTCAAGGGCGATGCGGGACATCTTCCCGTTATGCTAGAACTCTAATTTTTTGCATGGTGAATTTTTGTACCCAAACAAATATTTTAAGAGGTGGGCAGCCCCAAAAATCGCAAGTTGAAAAATAAGTGGTCCTAGAGAACACCCTTAATAAAATAAATTTTTTACTATCACCTCCAATCGGTTATTCCTGGGTAATGCCAACAATAGCAACTAAAAAGTCATATTTTCATGTAAAATTCTATATTTGAACAGTAAATTTTACAAAAAACAACAAAAAAAAAAAAAACACTAAAAAAACTTCTTCCCCATTTTTGTACTTAAATATATTTAGAATATCTTGGATTATAAAAATAATAAAATCTTGAGGAAAATTTCTTTCATTCGAGTACCCACACTTATATGCATCTACGCATTCTATCTAAAGATAGAAAAAATATTTTTTTTTTAATTCCAGAGTGGGTCGCATTTCGCTCCATAAAGTGCTAATTTTTTTAAACATTATAAATTATTTTATAAACACAAAAATCATTAATTATAGCAAAGAGTTTAGAAAATAAAGAGATTGCAATACTCTCACTTACTAACATTTGTTCGTGACTTTAAATTGTTAAATTGACTTTTTTTAATGTTGCTGTTGATAGTTTTCGACATATTTGTTATGATTTGAGGAAAAGTTTTTTTCAATTTAGCTTTGGTTTTCCGTAAAAAATAGCATGGTTTCCTGTTTGCAGGCAGAAGGTGGTAAGCAGAAGGGTGAGAGCATTCCATAGCCATTGATTATAGTTCCTGATTTCAGAAAAAATTCTTTACCTGTTTTACTTTTTTTAAGAAACTCTATAATATATTTTATAGTTTTATTTCTTATTAGTTTATAATAAAACCATTTGCATAAATGTTTCTATATATTTTTCTAATTTAACGTTTTTAGTAAACTAATAAATAAATATAGAGTATGGCCTCGAACTTGAATAATTTTCACTTTCATTCCACTTGTCTAATCTGTACTGACAAAATATAAAAAATACACAAATACTGAAACGCAAACATCGCATTACGGCGACCTGTGCTGGTTTTTTTTTATCAAAATAATATTTTTAGACTTTAGTAAATTCAGCGATAAAAAAATTAGTTAAAAATTTAGTATTTCATCAAGTCAAAATAGTCAAATTTTTAACTTAAATCGCAATTTGAACATTGTTTAAAATTTTAAAGTTGGATTACTAACGGCTTTAGAAAATTTTTCTAATAACTTTTTACTATCAGTTTAGAGAATAAACGCAATACTTCACTAGCGTGTTTTTTTTCACGAAATAATGATCTTCAATATTTTTGTTTAAGTTCTTCATTAATAAAATTCATTAGGGGTAACTACGATACGATAAATCATTTTTCAAATCAATCTAGATCAGAGTCTTTCTTTTGCGGGTCTGTTGAACGCCGTTTCCGTGCCTTAGGTTTTTGTATAGTTATGCAGGTTTGATCTTCGCCAGTATCAGTTTGAGTACCAGGTGGAGTACCAGTTTGTGTAGGAGTTGTTGCAGTAGTTCCAGTGGTTACAGTGGGTGTAGTGCTTGGATTTGTAGTGGTAGGTGACGTTTGTCTCCCAGACTCCTCACTTTCGTCATTCTCCACATTACGCACTTGCTTGTCGGATTCTAAGCTACGACTTTGAAAACAAATATCCTGTGTTATAAACGATGGACTGCTGGTAGACGAGTTGGTGCTGCTGCTAACGGTGGCGTTTGCCGTAATCAAGTCATAAAGCAAAGCTCCACCAATACCTGTAGCAAGGCCCAAGTTAAACCCAGTTATAGCCGCTATACCCTGTGTTACAACACGACCCTCTGGTACGGCATCTTCACGACCAGCTTCCCTAAGTATTCTATAAACTTCAGGAGCCAATAAGGGTCTTAATTTCAAACGTCGTCCTATTTGTGGGACAGGTAAACAAATTATTTTTATGCTCCCCAAACTCACTTAAACCCGCACGCACTGACTCACTCACCTTCGACATTTAATTTTGTTGTTGCAATAATTGCTAAAAGACCAACTAAATTTAAGAAATACTTAAATTGCATTTTTTTACTCATTTCATGTAAATTTGTTAAATTGTAAATTTTCAATAAAATTACTTTTTTTTTTTTGTCTAAAAGAAAAAAAACAAAAAATGAATCACTCCCGTATTCTCACTTTTAAATATAAATTATTAACTGAATTTTATATTTGCTTGTCATCTGCTTTTATTAACGCAAAATTGTTTAGATATTTTAATTAATTCATTATAACAGTTAAACAATTCGCATCATTTATGTAACATTTTATGTCAGGTCAGGTTTTGACACGTTTGTTTTTGCAGTCTTCTTTATCACAAAGAAAGTAATTTCTTGTTTTTTATTTTTGCAAATTATTGATAACCTCAGGGTGTTCAGCAGTAGAGTTGACCAATCGACCAATTTAAAAAACCGGTTTACGAATACTTAAAATACCGTACATTTTAAAACCCGGTTTTCGATTATTTAATTTTAAACCCGGTTCGAATAGCCGGGTTTTCCGGTTTTTATAAATCGCTTTGTATTGCTGATATGTGAAAATGATTATACACTTAGAGAATTATTTGCATGATATTAACGAATTTTTGCATTAATGCAATGAAGTTGAATTAAGTTAATGCAAGTTTTCATTAAGTTTTAAGAAAATTGTCGTTTAATTTATTAAGGCCAGGTTTTTAGCATGCACACTCAAAAAAATAAGTTTGTAGAAAAGTTAATAAAACATCTTGTAAATCAGGTATACTATTTTTCAGCAAATTTTTTGCTAAAATTATGTTTTAAACTAAAATTTTAGTTACACTAATTCAGCACTTAACTGTTTTAAACTAATGTCTTACTAATATTTTACTAATGTTTTACTAATTTATTTTGCTAAAAAAAAATAAAGTGAACGACAACCAGACTGAAAGATATACGCAGAATGAATTAGATGTCGCGGCTTGTCTAGATGTAGTAGTGACAAGGAAAATGATACTA
Organism: Delia radicum; assembly: GCA_021234595.1. Lineage (NCBI taxonomy): Eukaryota > Metazoa > Arthropoda > Insecta > Diptera > Anthomyiidae > Delia > Delia radicum. The sequence goes on along the minus strand of CM037855.1, from coordinate 41,762,824 downwards.
AAAAGTACAGCTCTAGTAAGATATAATATAAAAAAACAGCCATGGAAGATTTTCGTATCTTTTTTACATACATAAAACAAAATTGTGGATTAAAACAACTTAATCTATTAATTAAATAAAAGACAAAATAAAATAAAATATTTTAATTTAATTTAATAAAGATTAAATGTGTATTTGTAAACTAAATGTTTATATATATTAGTAATCTTGTGTGGTCAAATTGCAAACAAATATGCAATAAATTTTTAATTTTCAATAACATTTAAATAACTAAAGCGAAAGACAAAGACATATATCTTAGGTAGATTTTTCTCTTTCCTGTTTCTTATTTTACAAAAGGGTTTTTATATGTTATATTTTGTTAGGTTTTTGTTTCGTTTCTATAATTCACTGCGGCATTTGCGTTCCTTTAAAAGATAGCATCATTTAGACAACCATTGATGTAAGTAGTTCAAAGATAATTTCGTTTATGTTATATATAATCATTTCTCTTGTTTTTAGATATTACACTAATTCATATCGTCAATTTGGGAGCATGGACATTTTTGTATTTTGTAACGTATTGTAAATTATTTTAAACAGAATCTCAAAAATATGTTTTATGATTTTCAGCAAATAAATTAGCTAAAGTATAATTTTTCCACAAATTTTTGAGTTTTTTTCAGTCTACTAATATTCAGCAAAAATTTTATTAATTTTAAGCAAGGGTTTTTTTTTAATTTTTAATCTACTTAGGGCCGTTATTACAACTTGCCTTTAAATGTTAGTAAAAAGTAACTTTAGCTAAAGTGAGGAATAAAGAGAGCTATAATGTTTTTCGTTATTACAACTTCCCAATAAAATAAAATTAATATTTTTGATAATGTGGCAGCACCAAACTAAAAACCGATTATTGGTTTATAAATTGGTTTATAAAAATACGTAGTGGCAAAGTACATTTATTTATTTGTTTACAAACAAACAATAATTTGTGAAATTCGGTTGTGAAATTCGGTATTTTCTTCTTCTTCTTTATAGAGCAGAAAAAGTGTTCAACTTTAAACACATAAACCTTACGTTTAAAGTTAAAGGCAACAATATCTTCCCTTTAGCTTATCGGTCACTTTTAGCTTAAAGTATACTTATAATAACGAAAAACTAATAATCTGTCAGATAACATCCGAACTTTAGCTATTGGCAAGTTGTAATAATGGCCCTAAGTGTTAGCAAAACTTTTGCTAAATCTACTAATTTCGAGCGAGCTGATTTTTAGCAAAAGATTTTGCTGACATTAGGATTTTTTTTTGCAAGCACCCCCCTGACTAAAATTTTGCTGACTCAGCAAAATTTTTTGCTGACTTTACTAACTTTTTTATTTGAGTGTAGTTTAAATTTGTTTGTTAGTTAAGCGCTAGTTTAACCTAGAATTTTGATTTCAGATTTGTTTTATAAAGATTTTAATTAAGGTTTAACTCAGCCTGGTTGGCCAGTTAAACCTAAAGTATAAATTAGTCAACAAAAAACAGCTGTTAGCCAATAATTTGTTTAGGTGTTGACGCATTGCAACGTTTTTACAAAGAAAATATAAAACCCTACCACCATTTTATGACTATTTCAATTGGAATTGTCTTAATCAATGTGGCATCATCATGTAATTGATATTTCTTAAACTAGAACTAAAAAACAGTAGGATGAGTTAAATTCAGTTTAAGTTTGTTTCAAGATTAACTTAACTGGTCAATAAACAAAGTTTAATTGATATCCAAGAAACTGGGCCTAAGAGATTCACTTAATTTCAAAAAAATAGTTCCATAAAAAGTATGAAGCTTTTCGTTAACCCTCTAACTGGCAAACGATGTTTTGCAACGAAATTCATACCATGTGCTCAACTTTAAAAACAAATAATAAGTTTTTCAACAAAATTGCCTAATTTAAGCGATATGAGCCAAAATATTTTAGGGTACATTTTGGAAACTAAAGCATATAAAAGAGAAGTTTGGGACAAAAAATATTTCTCTTACCCAAAATATAACCACGCTCGAAAAACTGTTTTTTTCTGCTCCTATTTAAGAATATATCGCTATTTTTGCTTTTTGGAAAAAGCGAAATTAGGCGAAAAATTATCTAAACTTCAATTTATATTGTTAAAACTTCAACGCTTTGATTTGAACTCGTCCCAGAAAATTAGCTCTGTGTAATAAAAGTATATTTGGTTAACATGGAGGATAGTCTACCAGGAAACCCATCGATTTGGATTAAATGTGCAATTAAGAAATTAAAAACTGAATTTCTAAGTCACTAAAAAAATCGAAAGATTCTAACTTCTTTGATTGAAATTAGTGGGTAACCTGGTAGGAAACCTTTTTAAGCGAAATCTCTTATTCCCATGTAGAAATTTCCTACCATACCAAAATAATAGTACTGGCAAACCATGCTATATTTGTAAATCCCACTGTGTAAAAAATTACCAAAGGTACAACTAATATTGTACTACACTGATAGAATTTTCCTTCATAGTATTAATGAAAAGATTTCATTAAAATCGATTCACTGGTTTAGTGAAAAATTTCATTAACTGAATGAAAATTTATTAATATTGGTATTATTTTCATTAACATTTTTTATAATTTTTTCATAACTTCATAAAAAAAATTCATTAAATCAATGAAAAATTTTCAAATTTTTTTCAATAAAATTTTGACTTGTACATAATAAGAAAAAAAATTTTTTTTTGTACTATCATTTTGAAAAAAAAAAAAATTGAAAAATTTCTTCTAAACAGAATTAACCAAAACTTTGATATAAATAAATTTTTTTTATTAAATTTGCCTAGAGCTAACAGTTTTTGACGAAATTCCAGGGAACAGTTTCTCTAAGAAAAACGACATAGTTTTGTTGAAAACCAGACCTAAATTGTTATCGTTTTGACGATGTTACACAAAAACGTTATGCTAAACGATAATAAATTTTTGTTTTCAACAGCATTGTTAACAATATTCAACATTTTTATCTAATATGGTCGTAATTCAACTACAAAAAGTGGACTATAATCGTCGATCGTTCTACAGAATTCCAAGCCAGATCGATAAAAAATTACATATTTTATACCGACATATAAGAAAATATGTCATCTTTTAACACAAATTATAAAAAATGTAAGGAAAGATTTGAACAATTTTGTAAAAATAAAACAATAAAAGCAGAAATAAATTAAAATTGGACCAGACCAGACCTTATAAATAATATCAACGAATGATAATTTCTTAATAACCACCAAACTAATGCTATGCTAAAATAATCATAAAAAGTGCAAATTATTAAATATCAACGAAAATATTTCATACAACTTATGAATTTTATTCATTAAACACATGAAACTTTCATAACGATTAGGCTAGTATTAATGAAAAAAATTTCATATACTTTATGAAATTTTCATTGTGTCAATGAAACCATTCATTCATTGATTTAATGAAACACGTTTCATTGAGTCAATGGGGACTTTTTTATGAAAAAATTCATTGGATTAATGAAGGAATTCATTAATACTACGCACAAATTTCTATCAGTGTAGGAAAACACTATTTTGTGTGCAAAGCATATGTTTTGCCAGTACAACCCGCAAGTCTTTGCCAATATTGTTTTTTTTTTTTTTTAAAAGAGAAGCAACACTCAGGAAATTCTTCCTATTAATTAATGTGTTGCTTTCTTTGGAAAGGGGATAGTGGAAAGATGAAAGGTGGTGAAAGACGAAGGGCTTCGAACATGGCAACACTGTAATTGCGCGAGATGATAAGTCTTAGAACAGTTGTTGGTCGCCACCTGATGCAGAGCTGGCGAATTTATTGAATATTTTTGTTTCATAGCCCTGATTCATTATTTTACTTCGGTGGGGTTAAGTGCTATGGGAACACCGAAGGTGGGTGTAGCGATACATACAAGTGATAGAAAACTCATATATAGTATTTTTCTAAATTAATGTTGTCGTCACCGGGAATCGAACCGGGACCATCTGTGTAACAGTCCAACGCGCTTACCATTACACCACTACGCCCACAATATATTTCTAAAAATAATGAATTTAAGCTATTTTAAAAGCACCAAATTTTTTTAATTACCAACGTTTTTCCAACGGTTGCAAGTTCGCTAAAACGGTTGGCCACTGCTATCAATCGACTAATAGGACAATACTGTCGAGATTGTTAATCCCACGTTCTGTCAACGCATAACCGACTGTCGCCGATGCTTTTCCAACACTGTGCCGATTGTATTTTTATGCCTGGGTAGCCTTCACAGTCATTATCAGAGAAGACAAAAAAGCTAAACTTAATGCATTTAAAGCTAAGAAATATTGTTAAAAAAAAACCAAAAGTAAAAAAATCACCTTTACAAAATCAACAAAAAGCTTAAAAATCTAAAAAAAAGTTTTTTTTTAGCTCAAAGCAAAAAAATGGAACAAAGCAAATTTGTCTTCACAGTATTTTATACTTGTTAGCGTTTAAAATTGAGAATAATTTTCATAATCGTTCGGCTTTTACACGACTTTTCCCGAAGAGATTTTATAACCAATATTTTAAAGATTTCAAGTAAGTGGCAACCCTTGGCCCACAGCATAGGCAATATGGGTGTCAACATTATTGTTTTTCTCGAATATTTTAATACTGCGTAATACCCCCCTATCACACCCGTTTTTCATCGAAAATTTATTCACATTTTTTATTCGTTTGGGGCTCCAAAAAGTATATTTTCGACACTGAGGTGTATTTGTATGACATGAATATCCCTTTGTGTATGTGTTAACCGATGTTTAAGCATGTTAAAACCATTCGCGTTAATCAGTTATTTTTAACGGCGCACAAATTATGTCCGTTTTAAGATTTATGCCAATTTGAAATATTAAAATTATAGTTTTTTCTTAGATTAAAGAAAAGCTACATCAATTTATAGATCTCATTGCATTTATCACATTTGCAAAAAATATAAAAATACACTCAAACATTTTGTTTTGTCGTATCCCTATAGGGAATGAGGAGCCAATTGTATTAAAAGTGACTGGTTAAAGAAGGACTTATCACAGGACTGGTATAATTTAATACTGAAGTGGGTTAAGCAGTGTCAATTGTCCTAAAATTATCAATCCTGTGACTGGTAAAGGGAGGACATACCACTTAACCAGAATGCTTATTAACAAGAAAAAGCCAGTTGGACAGAATTTTACCCATTGGAAGCTGTTTAGTTTCGTTTATTTTATACGACATGACCCTTTTGCGACAGTGTTGTGGTATGCCCATCTTTGGTTAGCCCTGTGGCATGCCACTATGTGGTTTAAAGCAGGACAAATGACCCCCTCCTATGACAAGCCAATGTTAAAGTTGCCAGTTGTTTACATATGGTAGGGTTTAGCAGAGGACCGGTCTGTGGCACACGCAGAACCGGTCCCATTCCCCATAGGGATGTTAGAACTTAAAAAGAAAAACACAACTATTCTGGAAAACACACATTTTTTTTCAGTTTTATGATATTTAGTTGGATTAGGGTCACTTATTTGCAGGAAATCATATTAAATACTTTCAAATTCGCAAATTTTTTTTTCCAACAAAACAATTTATAAAGAAAAAACGTAAAAATTTACCTAGCACTAGCGTTTTCTACGAAATAATGATCTTCAATATTTTTTTTTCCACATTTTAAGAACTTTCATTAATAAAATCATATTTTACAACATTCACAGGGGCTACAATTCGATAAATTATTTTTCGCATTAAACTAGTTCAGAGCTTTTTAAGGGTCTGTTGAACGGCGTTTTCGTGTCTTAGGTTTTTGTATCGTTATGCAGGTTTGATCTTCGCCCGTACCAGTTTGAGTACCAGTTTGAGTACCAGTTGGATTACCAGTTTGTGTACCAGTTTGAGTAGGAGTTGTTGCAGTAGTTCCAGTTGTTCCAGTGGATGTAGTCCCAGGATTTGTAGTGGTAGGTGACGTTTGTCTTCCAGACTCCTCACTTTCGTCATTCTCCACATTACGCTCTTGCTCGTCGGATTCTAAGCTACGACTTTGAAAACAAATATCCCGTGTTACAAACGACACACCGTTGGTAGACGAGTTGGTGATGCCACTAAAGGTGGTATTTTCAAAAATCAAGTCGTATAGCAGAGCTCCACCAATACCTGTAGCAAGGCCCAGGTTAAACCCAGTTATAGCCGCTAGCCCCTGTGTAACAACACGTCCCTCTGGTACAGCATCTTCACGACCGGCTTCCTTGAGTATTCTATAAACTTCAGGAGCGGATAAGGATCTCAATTTTAAATGTCGTGCTATTTGTGGGACAGGTAAAAAAAATACTTTTATGCCACAGACTCACTTAACCACTCACGCACCGATTCACTCACCTTCAACATTCAATTTTGTTGTTGCAATAACTGTTAAAATACCAACTAAGCTTAAGAAATACTTGAATTGCATTGTATTACTTATTTCTTGTAAATAATTTGTCAATAAAATTAGTAGTTTGTGTTTAAAACATAAACTAAAGAATCACTCTAGTACGTTCACTTTGAATTATTAATCATAAACTGAAATTTATGTTTGATAGTCATCTGCTTTTATTAGCCAAACACTGTCTAGATATTTCAATTGATCATTATAACAGTTAAAAAATTCACCATTCAATCATTTATGTAAGCCTTTTATGTCAGGTCAGGTCAGGTTTTAACTTTTTTTTTAGTCTTTCTCTAGTTCAAAGAAAAAAATTTTGCTTCTTGTAAATTATTGATAGCCTCAGGGTGCACAGTAGGCATAAAACTTTTGTTTTGACTAAAAATTTAACAGGCACTACGCTATGGGGAGTATTGTACTGATAATAAAAACGTTATCTTAGGTCAGTTTGAAACAAAAACCTTCCGCACCGAATGCGATTTCTAAAACCTTTCAAGATTTTTTTTTATTTTTTTTTTTTTTAAATAGATAATAAAGTCAAAATTTCATTCAGTTTATGAATTCTATTTCCCGGTATTGAAACAAAGAGTAACTAAAATCAGAAAAGTTATTTTAAATAGTGCCATCAAAAAAATCCTAATTCCAAACTTCATCGCATTTGGTGCGGAACCGTTTTTAACGATCGCGAAAAAGTAAAAACGCAATTATTATTCTTATTTTTTTTTAAAGAGAAGCAACACTCAGGAAATTCTTCCTATTAATAAATGTGTTGCTTTCTTTGGAAAGGGGATAGTGGAGAGATGAAAGGTGGTGAAAGATGAAGGGCTTCAAACATGGCAACACTGTAATTGCGCGAGTAGATAAGTCTTAGAGCAGTTGTTGCTCGCCACCTGATGTAGAGTTGGCGAATTTATTGAAGCTTTTTGTTTCATAGCCCTGATTCATTATTTTACTTTTGTTGTCGTCACCGGGAATCGAACCCGGGACCATCTGTGTAACAGTCCAACGCGCTAACCATTACACCACAACGCCCACTTTTAAATATAGATATTTGCAAATAATGCCAAAAGTTATATGCCTAGTGAACAGTGGTTCCAAACCCAAATTTAATATAATAATTTTTTATTTTAAACCAACACTTCACAAGGGAGGTATGCCGACCCGCACCGGCAGATCTTAATAAACTTAACCTAACAATTGTCATTACAAATCTCATTACTTTTTTATGGGGATGTGGCGCAAAATAATGACATATCATTACTAAACACCTTACGAAAAATAAAAAAAAAAGTTGTTCAGTATATGCTTACTAGTATGGACAAAAAAATGAGTCTAAAGATAAAAATTCAAAAAAACTAAATTTTATAAAAAAATATTTTTTTTTATTTTTTTTAATAAAATGTGCCCACATGGGATCAACCGCACCACCATCTGAGCTATCTCGAGAAGTTATTTTTGATAGATAAAAATGACTTGCTTGCACAAAATGTCATTTTTTTACAGCTTACAAAAAACAAAAATAAGTAGTTATACATGTACTTAGTAGAGTTGAATAAATAATGATTCTAAATATAGATTTTCAAAAAACCTTGAGATCATTACATTATATTTAAAATAATAATAAAAATAAGTACTTATGGGTAACTCATTATTTTTTGTATTAAAATAATGGTATAATAAACTTTATATTAGTAAGTCCTCATTAGTTGATAAAAATAATGCATTGTGCAAGCTGATGTCATTACTGGTAGTCCGAAGAGTAATGCTATGTCATTAGCGTTTCTACACTGGGTTAATTGTTAATTGCGCCGCTAAACAAGAAGAAAGTAATCAATTTAAGTCATTCTGAAGTTAATAAATATGCAAATGTTAGAGATAAGAAAAAATAAATTGATGAGCTTTAATGTTAACAACTTTTTTATATAAAACTGAACCGCTTGAACCATCAGTGTTAAATCATCATTATTGCTGACGAAATGGCTTTAAGTTTCAAATCCTTTTCACTTGTTTTAAGTGTAGTTTTGTTAAAACTTTTATTATCGGCCAATGGTCAAGGCGAAACTAATTTGAGTACGACTTTAGGTGAAAAACAATATTTTGTTGGTTTAACACAAAAAGTCAATTGGTTTCGTGCTGCTCAAATATGTTCAGTCCTTGGTATGTCATTGGCCTCCATTGAGTCCGAAACGGAGAAAACAAATCTTGAGCAATATTTGTTTTCAAATTGTGAGTATATTTTTTTTTTTTTTTTTGTAACAACAATACGAAATTTTTAATTAAAGTTACACTGATAGAATTTTGTGCGTTGTATTAATGTAATCCAATTTTTTTCATTAAGAAGTCCCCAACAAAACTTTCATGGGATTAATGAAATATTTTCATTAAATTATTTATAATGAAAAAAATTATTGTTTCCCTGTTTCATATTTATTTAGTTTTGATTTTTATATTTATTTATTTATTATACTTTTCTGTTTTTTTTACATCTCCCTGAACACGACTTGAACCCGCAGCCACCAACATGTGAACAGTACCCGCGTTACCGATTGACCTAAATAATCAAAACAAAATCATGTGCTTATTTAGACTTTTGTATTCAAATCTCTTTTTCCAATAGCTGAAGCGCCCATTGTTGAAATCTGATGGAACTAAATGTTTGGTGTACAAAAAAAATTGTAATTAAAAATTATTGCATATTTTAAGGATCAACTAAAAACACTTTATGAAATTTCATTTATTTAATGAATTTTTTATTAATTTAATGTAAATTATTCATTAAATCAATGAATATAACTAAATGAAAGACATTCATTAAATGTCCGACGGAAAATTCTATCAGTGTAGATTCACAATACTACAGTAATCTAGGCTAAAGAGTGGATTTTGCTCCTTTCTCTTTTGTACTTAAATATTTTTGTATAACTCTATATCTTTTTTTCTTGAATCCAATCTATAGCGAAGAGTACTCCAGTATTGTGAAAAATTAAAGTATATTTAAATTTTTTTTTAAATTAAAATGTTATCCCTGAAAGTGCGAAAATTTTTAGTAAAATTGAGATTTCTTATTCCAAATTATTAAATATTAAATTGACAATGAGATTTCCCAATTGCAATTGGAAAACATTTCTCTAACTACTTCCAATCATTCACAACAGAGCTATTTGAAGATGATTTCTTCTATCTCTGGTCTTCAAATTAGTCTTGGTTTTTAATGCAAACCCTCTATATATACTATATGGGAGTTTTCGATTGGATTTTTAATTATTGTATTTTTTTTTAATTTCAGCCCACTTAACTGATCAATTTTGGTTATCCGGCACTGATTTGGCGTTAAGTAAAGAATTTTCCTGGATCTCATCTGGCAGAAGATTTAGTTACAAAAACTGGGCTACTAGTGAACCCGCTAGTGGTCTCAGTAAACGTTGCGTACAGACCACAGCAAATTTTGAATGGGTTACTGATGCTTGTGATCATTTACATTATTTCATATGTTCCAGACCGGTTACACCGGATTGTGGTGTTACAGGCCGTTGTTCTTACAATTATAATAATGCTGGGTAATAAGTAAAATCAGGAATTTTTGAGTAAATTAATAAAATTGAAAGCATCAAATTTAGTGTTTTATTTTTTTTTTAATTGCGCTAACTTTAAAAAGTCACAAATGACTAGTTTGTAAACTTTTTCTTAAAGATCGCTAAAGTTAAAAGAATCGCACATCCCCAGTTAAAAGTATTTTTAATAAAAATCTTTATGTACATTAGGATGTCCCTTAAAACAACGATTTGTAGATTTTCGTTCATTACACACGGCAAATGGTTATTGCAAATGGTTCCAAATGAAAGAAATCATTTTTTTTTTGGAAAACGTAACAAGCGCAAGAAGGCCAAAAAATAGCCCATTTTGGAAAAAAGTGTATTATTACACTCATAATAATCCATGCATAAAAATACGAAATAATTGTCGAAACTACAAAAAATTTCGTAGAATGTACAAATTTTCGTTTATTTTACAAAAAATTTGGTTATTTTGACATTTTTTCGTAATTTTACGCATGGATTATTATTAGTATATTAAAAATTCCCAAAATTCGAAATGTCGAAAAAAATTACGTTTAAGTTCAATTAATTATTTAGTATACTCAGAATTATTCAGATATGGAATTCTGACATCATCGGATATCATTATATCACTTTAGCCATGAATCCAAAATGACCCACGAATTTAATAAAATTGCAAAAACGTATTTTTTTAAATTAATTTTAAAGATTTTTTTAAAATGCCTAATTTGCGGATGTCGAATGCTATTTTTATAATATAATAGTTGTTATTAAAGAAAAAAAAATTGCAAAAAATTATAATTCGAGTTTGTATTTGGAGCAACTCCTTTCCAGGAAATTTTACGAAAATACCTTACGAATAATGTGTCCGTTACGGGTGAATGCAATAACCCCCACTGAAATAACCCCCACCGCCGAAATGAAATAAGCCCCACCAAATTTATAAAAAATTTAAAGTGGGGGCTTATCTCATTTTTGGTGGGCAAAGTTTCATTTTAATACGTTGGTATTATTTCATTTTATTACCCACCACATTTGGTGGGGATTAATTCATTTTGGTGGGGTTTAATTCATTTTAATTCTAATACCAATTCTTGGCTTTTGAATTAATTCCTACTTTTACAGTACTAGTTTTATTTTGTAAAGGTGATATTAGAAAGTACGAAAAAAGAATACGTTATTTCAATTAAAAAAACACATTTCTTCTTATTAAAAATCCATTCGTGCCCATATCACCAGGTTCCTTAGATGGTAAAAAAATAATAATTTGCCCTTTTACAGAATGTTGACATAAAGGTGTATCCATATTTTAGAAGGACACGGTGGGGTCCAATAACACCAACTGAAATAAAACAAAAATGGAAATGAAGTCAAATTCACAGGTTGACTTTATTTCCAACAAAAATGGAAATAAAACCAAGTTGGCTATATTTCCTTTTAAAGAATATCGTGTTATCCAATTTAAATCAACATTCCATTTATTTAATCTCAACGTGAAAAAAAAAAATTAAAAAAAAATGTTTATTGTTTTGTGTCGCGGGCAGGAAAACTTTATTGAGCGAAGCCACCTGCCGCGTCCTACTGGAGGAAAAAACCCCTAAGAACGGCCGCAGGCCGCCACACAGAAAAACTTAAGCTTGCGAAGCCATATTTCATTATTTGCCACATGAAGTTTTTGTAAAAGTTTTATTTTATAAAATAAAAATATAAATAATGTAAAGTGGGGCTTATCTCATTTTCGGTGGGCAAAGTTTCATTTTAATACGTGGGTATTATTTCATTTTAATGCCCACCAAATTTGGTGGGGGCTAATTCATTTTCATTGGTGGGGAATAATTCATTTTGGTGGGGATTAATTCATTTTGGTGGGCACAAATTCGGTGGGGCTTATTTCATTTTCGGTGGGCACAAATTCAGTGGGGCTTATTTCATTTCGACGGTGGGGGTTATTTCATGCACCCTCCGTTACAGTTTACATTTACATATTGTATATGTTTGGTAGGGGTATAACTTTTATACATGACATCACGGTGTGGCCAATACTGTACTGATAAAAAAAAATTGATTCTTGGTATATTTTGGAGAAAAACGATCCACACCGAACCCAATTTAATAATATTTTTGCAATTTCTTAAAATATTTTTAAAATATATTTTAACAACCACAAAGGTTTTTATACTTAAATGAAAGGTTAGTTTATGTAGACATCGAAACTATAAAATTAAACCAAAAGGTCCGAATTCCAGAATTTGAAAAACATTTTTGAGTATCTAAATATTCCCAAAAAAAAAATCGCAACAATCGCAAAACTATTAGAATGTGTTAAAAAATGTTTTAAGATTTGGATTCAACTAAATTCATCATCATCTGTTAGTGTAAGTGCCCGGATTGGACCCTTCAGTTTTTTATTTCTTTCGGATCTGTATTCATTGTTTGATTACATAAATTAAATATTATCGTTTTCGGAAAAAATAAAAAAATTGAAATTGAACAAAAAGAAGAAGTAATACAATATTTCTTTATATTTTCCAAGGCATAGGCGACTATGCCATATTATTTTTTATATTTGCAAAAAATTGTAAAAGTTATATCCCTAGTTTTCTTAAAGTCGAACTTTATAAGAACGAAAAAAACTCTAAAAAATGTAAAACTCCGTAATTTAAAACCACGTAAGAAGATTAAGATTTAAATTAATTATACTAATTAACGTTTATTTTTAATTTCGATAAAAAACATTTCGGAACTGACGATTTTCTCTTAAAATTTATATGCTATTGGGTACTATTTTGGAAAAATTAATGAAAGAATATTATTAAAATTATTTGGGTTACTCGAGTAATTTTAAAAATTTGCTCGATTACTCGATTAAGCACAAAACCTCAATTTCGAGTTAATCGTTTACTTGAACAAAATCAAACCCGAGTAATTTGAAACACCTATTCATTTTAACCCTCTAACCGGCAAGATTTCGAATTTCGATAGAAAACCAAATTTACAAAATAGTTTGTAGTGTATTTTTTGTGTTCATGGCACTGTTTGGCAGCGAGAAAGCGGACAAGTTACAATTTCGTAAAATTTCAAAACTAAATATTGTGAAATGAACACAATTTTCAAAAATCTTGAAATCATATTAATGTTCACTATAAACCATTGACAGTTAACACAAAGTAAGATTGACGCTTACAGTTTCTAAGAAAAACTTTGATTTTGCTCCAAGGACATACAGGATTCCAATAGCATACCTGTAAAGGACATCGTCTTATCTTGAAAACGTGTAAACCGATTTTTATAAAATTAGGCAGAAAGATTATATTTAGTAATATTAGCAAAACCTTTAAGTTTCATCAATATATGTTGCAGTTTAGGTGCGTTTTCGCTCAATTTCGCGTTTTTACAAAAAACGAAAATCGCCATAACTTCTTAAGTAAAACCACAAGAAGTGTAATTTTTGGACTGTATTTATATCTTATGCCTAAATTTATTTTTTTTTATTAGTTTACGAGATTCGCAATAAACCTTTTTTGCCGCGATATCGCCTAAAATAGACAACGAAAAAAATGTTGTTTATTTTTCGTACCGAACAGGTAATATACTCCCATGTCCCTACTTTAGAACGTTTTGCAATTAGAACGAATTTGTGAAATCACACGAAATTGAAATTTGGTGTTCTCAAATCCTAAAAGCTTTCGAAAACTCGAGTTTTTTCGAAATTATTATCGAAGTGCCAAAAACATATGGTTCTATTTAAAATAAAAAACATATGGAAAGTAAAATGCTTTTGAGAAATGCTTCTAACATTGTTGTCAATTTGTTTGAGTGTTTTCTAGAATATCAAAACAAAAAAATGTTTTTTTAAAACAGTTTTTTAGAGTATAAACAATACAACCAAAAATACAATAAAATCAGAAATATGTAAAAAAAAGTTCTAAATTTTTAATATTAAGCACCATTTTTGACCCTAAATTGTAATTTATTAGAAAAAAGGGCATTCGTTTTACTTTTTTTTTTTTTTTTTTTTTTTTTTTTTTTTTTTTTATTTAAATTTATTTTCATCGGGATAAACATTAATTTCATTTATAGTAATTAAATGTGCTAAAATCCCAAAACTTATTTAACAAATTGTGAAAAGCAATCTGATGTAGGCGTGTCCCTATCCGGATTTCATTCCTGCCTAAGGAAATCTTCAGGGGACTTTGTTATTAGAATTTCTAGAGATATTTGTTATGTTAAATCACAAACTCAATGAGAATTTCTTGTCCTCGTCTAGGAGCGAGATTCAAAATTTAAAATATCAAAGAAAACCCAAAACAACAACAAAAAATTGTCACAATTGGCTTTGTCATCTTCCAAATACTACTCTGTTTTTTTGACAGATCTAGCAATGTAGTGACGTTTATTCAAGTAAATCAACAATAGAAAATCATATGTTTTCTATTAGTGTCAGTTACATTTAAATTTGCACAAGCACCTGCATATTTGTTATTTAAATTTATTTTCATCGGGATAAACATTAATTTCATTTATAGTAATTAAATGTGCTAAAATCCGAAAACTTATTTAACAAATTGTGAAAAGCAATCTGATGTAGGCGTGTCCCTATCCGGATTTCATTCCTGCCTAAGGAAATCTTCAGGGGACTTTGTTATTAGAATTTCTAGAGATATTTGTTATGTTAAATCACAAACTCAATGAGAATTTCTTGTCCTCGTCTAGGAGCGAGATTCAAAATTTAAAATATCAAAGAAAACCCAAAACAACAACAAAAAATTGTCACAATTGGCTTTGTCATCTTCCAAATACTACTCTGTTTTTTTGACAGATCTAGCAATGTAGTGACGTTTATTCAAGTAAATCAACAATAGAAAATCATATGTTTTCTATTAGTGTCAGTTACATTTAAATTTGCACAAGCACCTGCATATTTGTTATTTAAATTTATTTTCATCGGGATAAACATTAATTTCATTTATAGTAATTAAATGTGCTAAAATCCCAAAACTTATTTAACAAATTGTGAAAAGCAATCTGATGTAGGCGTGTCCCTATCCGGATTTCATTCCTGCCTAAGGAAATCTTCAGGGGACTTTGTTATTAGAATTTCTAGAGATATTTGTTATGTTAAATCACAAACTCAATGAGAATTTCTTGTCCTCGTCTAGGAGCGAGATTCAAAATTTAAAATATCAAAGAAAACCCAAAACAACAACAAAAAATTGTCACAATTGGCTTTGTCATCTTCCAAATACTACTCTGTTTTTTTGACAGATCTAGCAATGTAGTGACGTTTATTCAAGTAAATCAACAATAGAAAATCATATGTTTTCTATTAGTGTCAGTTACATTTAAATTTGCGCAAGCACCTGCATATTTGTTATTTAAATTTATTTTCATCGGGATAAACATTAATTTCATTTATAGTAATTAAATGTGCTAAAATCCCAAAACTTATTTAACAAATTGTGAAAAGCAATCTGATGTAGGCGTGTCCCTATCCGGATTTCATTCCTGCCTAAGGAAATCTTCAGGGGACTTTGTTATTAGAATTTCTAGAGATATTTGTTATGTTAAATCACAAACTCAATGAGAATTTCTTGTCCTCGTCTAGGAGCGAGATTCAAAATTTAAAATATCAAAGAAAACCCAAAACAACAACAAAAAATTGTCACAATTGGCTTTGTCATCTTCCAAATACTACTCTGTTTTTTTGACAGATCTAGCAATGTAGTGACGTTTATTCAAGTAAATCAACAATAGAAAATCATATGTTTTCTATTAGTGTCAGTTACATTTAAATTTGCACAAGCACCTGCATATTTGTTATTTAAATTTATTTTCATCGGGATAAACATTAATTTCATTTATAGTAATTAAATGTGCTAAAATCCCAAAACTTATTTAACAAATTGTGAAAAGCAATCTGATGTAGGCGTGTCCCTATCCGGATTTCATTCCTGCCTAAGGAAATCTTCAGGGGACTTTGTTTTACTTTCGACCAGGCTTTTTACACGAATTACAACGAATAAAAAATAAGGAAAAACGTTCTGATTTAATCGCAAAAACACCGAAAAATTCTAAAATTTTCACTTTCGCTCTGATTTAAAAGCCGTAACAGGGGTGATAAATTTGATTGCAAAAAAGCTTAGGCCGGTTTGAGGGTTAAAGAAATAAATAAAAAATATGCTTATATTTTTAATATAAGCCAGTATTAAAAAAATAAGCTTAAAAAAGCTCTAACGAAATATAGCTAACATATGCATAATTTCAAGATCAGAACTTGTGTTCAATCTAAATTGTTATATCCTTTCAAAGGAAAAACAAGTTCTAGTTTATTTTTGGTTGCCCTAGTTATTAGTTAATCGGAGTCTTGGTGTAAAAGTGAGCCAATGACCTTTTTCTATAAAATTTAAGATTGTAGAAGATATAGGCGGGCGAAAACGTTGGGCCTCTATGAATTTGAAGAGGACACATTACCATACCATTATACCTAATTAGATTAATTTTTCCAAAAAGATGTGGAGAATAAATACATTTTGCGTTTTAGTTTTAAAACATTGGCTCATTCTACACAGAGAGAATTTCTGGGACGACATTTTTTCATTAAACGGATGAAGTTTTCTTCACCATGTGAATGAAAAATTTCTTAGACTTTATGAAAAAGTTTCATAGTTTTAATGAAACTATTTTTAATTAAATTTAATTAGTAGTATGATATGTTTAATAAATAAAATGACATTTTTCATTAAATTTTATGAAAAACTGCATTTTTTTAATGAAAAGTTTCAATGGATGAGTTCCAGTGACATTTCATAGATCTAATGCAATAATTCATTAATATCATGCAGATAATTCTCTTAGTGTACAGTATACGTAACTTCAATACATACCTATATTTTTTAACTGGGTATTTATAACTTCTAAAAAAAACTTCAAATGTGTCGGCTAAAGAACTGATTACCATTTAAAAGGAAAGTAATTCATCAATGTCATTCGAGTGTCAATAAAAATAGAAATTTTTAATATTCAGAAAAAAATTACATATTTTGTTTTCTATAGGTTCCGAATTTTTCTATATAAAATCTTAATGAGAAATTTAAAATCTTAGAACTAACTAAGCCTCCAAAGTTATATCAGTATAACAAACAAAATGGTTTCAAGTTTAAAATTTGTTGCTCTAATATTAAGTCTACTATTGTTACAACTTCTATTGCCAATTAATGGCCAAGCTAATACAACTATAGGAGATAAGGTGTATTATATTTCTGCGACAGCCAAAGTTAACTGGTACGCTGCTAATCATATATGTACCGCCCTGGGAATGTCATTGGCATCTATTGAGTCGGAAACTGAATGGCAAAATCTGAAAAACTTTTTGTACACGAATTGTAAGTATTAGAAGAATTTTGTAGTAGAGAAACTGTTTTAGAACTTATTCCAAGATGTTTTAAAGAAATGTAGACCTTGTAAGGAATACGTTTTGCAATAAGTTGACGAATTTAGTTTGGAATTTTTTAAAATTCAAATCATTTTAAAAAATTAATTGACTGGTTTTTAAAGACAACACACAGTTACACAATTCGAAAAAGTTGATTTGGCTTCCACCGAGATATTATACATTTTAAACAGATTTTGTCTCGCTGATTCCAAAATTTTTCCATCAAGTCACAATTTTGAGAAAACCGCGTTTAAAAATGCAAAAAATTACGTTTTTAACTATTTTTGAAGTTGTTGTGTACGCAACACAACTTAAGGAGTTTACTAGCTTTAGATTTTTTTTTAAGTTTGTTTCCATATTTCAATAACTTGAACTTTTTTCTATATGCTCTGAAAATTTTGTTGAAAAAATCTCAGAAATAAAGAAGTTACAGCTTGTTAAGCAAACTGCTTGTCCTATATTTTACATGAGCAATATTTATTTTAGATGCTTTTTTCTCAAACAAGATATTGAAAAGCTGGTGTCACTGTGCAGCAACGGGTGGACAGATTATCAATCGGGGTTTTTTTGTTTTGTTTTGTAGAGAACTAAAAAATTAAGTCCCTAATGCAGAGACATTTTAAAATTTTTGCCTAGTATTTTTTTTTTTTTTTAATAAAAACAACGATTTTTTGGGTATTTGTTTAATTTTTGAGTTTACCCCTCGTACCATTTTAGAGCAAATCAAAAATTTTAAAATATTCTGCTAAGTTAGGGACTAACGAACTTATTCGTATGTGAAACAAAGAAAAATTATTGCACCAACTTTGTTAAAATTTCATTTCAAATATAAACTATCTTAAAAATTGTACGAATTTGTAATTGAAGGGCTTATTGTATAAATATGATAAGCCACATTTTTTTAGTTTGTTTTCGCCTTTTAATGGTAAAAAAATGCAAAATATATGAATTCAGCCGGACATTTATACACCAGGTACTTGTAATATGTGTTTAAATAAGCCTTCTATCAAATATTAATCAATGGAAGTCTAGAAAACAGCGAAAAAACCATAAAACAATAAATGTGACTTATCAAGTTTTTACAATAAGCCCTTTAATTCTTTTTTTTTAATTAGATCCAAAAAGATAAGTAATTTTTGGTTCATCCAATGAGATATTTTGAGATTAAATTAGATTTACTTAAATCCCACAACATATATTATTTCAAATAAAATTTGAAAAAAATTTTGAAGAAAAATAATTTAGACATCTGCGCATATATAATTATGTATAGTGTTATATATATCATTATATATAATTATGTCTTATATATATAAAACATATTAATGATGTTAGACCATATAAAGGGTCCGCCAAATAACTTTTTTTTTTTTGAAAATGCTATAAAAAAAACTACTGAATATTTTCTCAAATTTCTTTTTTTATTTGAAAGTACAATCCTTCCGGTTAATAATGGAAAATAATTTCATTCAAATGGCTGCCTCGGCTGGCCATGCAGTAGCCTACACGATCGGTCCAATTTTTAAGCACATTATCGAATTATCGATTGTGTGCAGCTGTATTTCACCAATGGCTTCACGAATATTGTCCTTTAAAGCGTCAATTGTCTCTGGCTTGTTAGCGTAACACTTATCTTTGACGGCACCCCACAAATAATAGTCCAACGGTGTCAAATCGCAGCTCCGAGGTGGCCCAACGCCATCAGCTCTGCGGCTGATTTGAATTTTCGCACACATTCTGCAATATTACCATGATTTTCAAAGTAATGTCGCAATATTTCCCAGCGTTGTTCAAGCGTATACATAACCATATTCGTTCAGCGGAAGGATAAAACTAATTATCTGTCAAATCAGACATGAGCTAAGTGTTACCATTCACGAAATAAGCACTAGTTGAAAACAAAAACGTTAGATGACGGACCCTTTATAATCATATATCTAACTTAAATGTTAATCTTATGTCATATACGGAATTTTACATAATTATATCTTACATAATTTAATGTCATATGTATATACTTATATCTTGAATTGCATTATACATATGGCATATCTTATATCACACACAATCATACTTTGTATATGACAAAATATATTATTATATCTTAAATTATATAGATATTTATGTCACCATATATGATTACATATTATGTTATATATTAGAATGTATTATTATATATTATGACAATATATCTATCATATCTGATTATATAAAGGTCAATATATAATAATATCGTTATATATGTTTCCACATAAGAAGCATATAAGATGTGGCCATGAATGACACCATATATAATCACATAATACAATATATTTTAAGATGAAAAAATATATGACGCGAGTACGTATCCTTATTTTGAATCATTAGAAAGCTTCAATCGTATGGTAAAAAGCATCAAAAATACACAAAGTAGCCATTTTTTGACAACTTTAACCGCGGTTTTCTCAAAATTGTTACGTGATGGAAAAATTTGAATGCCGGATTTGGAAGCAGGGCATCAAAGAGTTATATATATATATTTATAGTTCACATATCGGCATTCAAACCAAGGAAGCTCGTCGAGGTGTGCAATCTTTAATATTTTTACTTTTTTTATTTTAGCCATTTCGAGTAATACCTATTGGTTATCCGGTTCGGATTTGGCAGAACAGAACGTTTTTACATGGCTTTCAAATGGCAACAAATTCAGTTACACCAAGTGGGCTGCCGGTCAACCTAGTACTCCTTCAACATGTGTAAATACAGATACAGATTTTAAATGGATTACATCTGCCTGTGATACTGTTACAAACTATTTCATTTGCTCTAAACCTGTTATACCAGATTGTGGTGTCAATGGTCGATGCTCTTATAGCTATTATTAATTGTTTAATTAATGTTATTATATAATTAATTGATATAAATATTAGTTATGAAAATAAATCAACAACCTTAAAAGCATTCAAAATGAGTATTTTAAAGGACTTTAGACCCATTGTGCGAACATATGTATTTTCATATTTACTACACCATATCAAAATTGAGATTTTAATCTACAGTTAAAAACGGCTTAAGTGCACTTTCCTAAAAAAAAAAGTTTGGATAACTCTAAAATTAAATTTTTTTTTTTAACCCTGCAGTATTATCGTTGGTGGAATCCACCCATAAGGCTTAATTTTTGTTTTTCTCAAGAGAGATGTACATTAACAAAATATTATTTAAAATATTTTAATTGCCAAACTTATAAAATAATTTTTTTTTCTGTGTTTTGGAGTTCATTATTAAAAAAAAAATATTATTTGCATAATAGAATTTAACTGATATGAATGACAGACAGATACTAATAAGTAGTGGTGGATTACACCCAACGATAGTAATGGCGTAAGTTGATAAACGATAGCACAGCAGGGTTAAGGCGGCCGGCTCCCGTTGGGCTCTCCAATGACACATAAGTGATAACTGATTGAATTGTCTACATGATATTAATGAATTTTTGCATTAGATCTATGTAATATCACTGAAAATCGGTCATTGAAACTTTTCATTAAATTAATGCAGTGTTTCATAAAATTTCACGAAAAATTTAATTTTATTTATTAAGAAGTTCATACGCTTAAATGAAAAAGTTTCACTAAAAATAGTTTCATAAAAATTATAATGCATTTTCCCAAAGTTTAAGAAATTTTTGATTTACTTTATGAAGAAAACTTCACTATTTTAGTGAAAAATTTCATTAAAACTCGTCCAAGAAAATTCTCAAATTTTAAAAAAGTGGATCATTTTGGACTCCTGTATATCCTTATACCAAACTTAGAGCATTTTTAAAAGTTTAAGCAAGCAAATGTCGATAAGTTTTTACTTTTTTTCAATTCTAGTAAATTTAATGAAAAGAGTCGCAAAAAATTATTTTTATACAGGAAGACAACTAATTTTTACACGATCTAACGGTCATTGAAAATAAAAAATCCATTTTTTAACAAAGATTTTATTAAAATGTTGAAATAGAAGCAATCCTTATTTTCAATTTATAACGAGCTTTCAACCTCCGTATATTTACAAAAATAAAGCAAATCAAACATATTAGCTAGGTTGATACTAGTATTTCGATCTGGCTAAAGATCTCATCAGAACCCGAAGTTTTAGAAAAGCTAGAGCCTCCATAATAGGCAGAACTTTAACAAAAAACCTATTAATCATCACCTTTGCTCCATTCTTGTCTTCTTAGTAATCAAGCACGGGGTTAGGGTCTTTTCCTAACAAGCATCATGACGTTACTAAACTTTCAAGACCAAAAATGTTCTATTTATATAAAAAATTTTTAGTGTTTACTCTGGCTCAAGTAATATTTTTTACAGTTATATTAGTTTTTTCTTTTTATATACATCGAGATTATTTTTATGTTATTTTCAATTTATAACGAGCTTTCAACCTCCTTGCAATCGTCCCTATTATTTTTTCCAACACTGTAGGTACACTAAAAAAGATGTGTTTTGGCTGTTGAGTAGTGTTATTTTTTATTTTTAACCATTCACAATAGTGTATAATTTTGTGAAAATGTGGCAACATTATATAAAAACAAGAGAATAAGAAATTCCGATCAGAATGAATCAATTTCTACAATACCGAATTTCGAAACGGTTCGATAAGTCGGTACGGCGGTTTTTTATTTTTTACATCTATGGAGATTTACTAGAATATTTTTAAACTTTTCTCAATTTTGAGAAAAGTTGCCAAGCACTTTTTTTCGTTATCCCCAAAAAAATCAAAAAATCCCCAATTAGAAAAAGGTCGAACAAAATATTAGATTTAAGGCTTGTCGGGCTTGTCCGTCACTTTATTGATATCAAATCAAAAAATATTTCCAAAAAATTTAACAATGTTAATTTTTAGTTAATTCAGAGCTCAAATTCATTGTTAAATAAGTCCAAATTTACTTTACACGTAAACTTGGCATAAGTTAATAATAATACACTCAAAAAAGTCTGTGAAGCCAGCAACATTTTTGCTGTATTTAATACATACAAAACCAATCTAAACTTAATTATTGATGGGTAAAACCGGAATTTTTCTAAAAAAGTGACTGAAATTCGAGCATAGATTTTTTTTAAATTTTTGAGTCAAGAGGAATATTTTTTGTATGAACCACGCTCAGACAAATTTTTTTTTTTTAACTTAATCTTAAAAGTTATTCGCCTTGTCTCCCTGCGGGAAATGGACAAGTCACTGGTATAGTCACGTGACTAGAACCTTGTGTGTATGAACCTTACTTAGTTACGGCTGTGTTATATGAAAGTGGCAGGTACTTTGGATTTGCTTCTATATTATGCAAATTTATTAAGCAAACCATTGACCAATACAAAATATAAATAATTGAAAGACAAATTTATAACAAACTTATGAACTTAGAGAACGAACTAGTTCAATAAATGCTAATAACGAAATGAACTACCCTGCCGGAAATGAACCAGTCACTGGTATGGTCACGTGACTAGAGCTTGGTGTGTATGAACCTGTCCTAGTTTCGGTTCTGTTATATGAAAGTGACCGGTACTTTTAACATGGGCTTGTCATAGGAGGTGGCAATTGCTACCTTTGGAGCACCTTGTGACGTGGCGAATAACTTGACGAAGGTTACCTATCACCGTACCGACTGAAATTAATAAGCTACTGGACAAGTTAGAAGTAGGCAGTGTTAAAGTAGGATAATTTTAGGATTTATGGGACATGCAACAGGACCAGTGGGAAAATAATTATCACGTGACTGATGTAGGTGTACTTATCGTAGAACTGGAGAACAGCTTTTGATGGAAAACTAGTCACATATTAAGCGCAATGTGTGCTGTTACTGAGGTAGTTTGAATGGATTAGATTTGTGAAGTACCACTGCACTGGTCTAGGGAGTACATGTCGCCGGGTATGCGAAAAGTATTTAGCAAATAACTTTTACTTTTTATTCACCGTGTGTCATATTATATACGAGTTGCTAAATAGTCCGTCCGGAACCAGTCATTAAACTTACCCAAAATAGTGTTCACAAAACCTTCAAAAAGGCACAACAAAAATCAATTTTAAAATAAGTTTATTTCAGTGTTATATCCGATTTGTAGCAGTCAAGGAACTGAATCCTTTGGCACTAATTGCCATGTTTTCAGCAACTGCTAACGGGATTGAACCAGTTCAATGACTAGTAAGAACTTGACCTGCATCAGCCCTAGTTGCTTCAGTACACTATAATGTTATGTTACTTTTTCTCCAGTTACATGATGTACCTGATACCAACTTGTCAATGTTTTGTCAATATTACTATAGCCACGTGATTGGTCATTTCACACAAATTAACACTTTTTGGTTCACCACAATTTCGGTTTCACCAGTTTCGTGCCGTGCCACACAATCATATATCACAAAATCGTCACTTTGGATCAATCGACCCTTCATTTCCCGCAGGGTATGAACTAGTATGCCCAAATCTATTTACATCGTATACTTATTAAAGACATAGATCAGCTGGACATTTGCAAAAAAAATTTAAAACTTTTACAAATAAACGACGGTTGAAGATGTATAAAAAGTTTTAATTTTTTATAAATTTGTGAACAAATCTATATTTAAATATATAATAATCTTAAATTTTGTAAATTAAACGATTTTTTTATTCTGACAATTTTTTTTTAAATTGACATATGGTAACCCTGACAGTATAATTTTTATAAGTATTTTAGTAAAAACCAGCCGTGATTTATGTTTTAGGTCAAAACGGAATTTTAAGTAGAATTTTTGCTAAAAAAATTTAGATTGCTGATTTCATAAGGGCAATGTTGAAATGTTTAAAAAAAACTTTAAACAATTCACATGTTTTAATGATTTTTTTTGTCTACTAATATTTCGTAAATGTTTTTGCTGATATTAGCAGATTATTTTGTTACTTTCAATTAACTAAAATTTAGCTTAAATATAAGTAAATATTTGTAAATTCAACAGATTTATTTTGCTATTCTTATATTACTAATATTTAGTAAAAAAATCTGTTAATTTAGCAGTTTTTTTCGCAAGGTAATTTTTAACTAATTTTTAGTAGCTTTTTTTTGCTATTTTTTAGGTTTATTTCTATGAAAAGGCGCTTTTAATTTTTTATTAAATTCTTAAATATCTTGAAATAGAAAACTTTGAGCATTAAAGAATTTTGTACTCTGGACTCTTCAAATATGTAAATCATTGTATTCTACTTACAAGGCGGGCTTCCTTATGTGAAGTGGTAGATATCCCATTAGAAAACCTTTAAAAATTTAAAGTTTTTTTTAATGGTTGTATAGAAAATGTAATTAGATCATTTTTGAATAAATTATTTTTATTAAGGGGGGACATGACATTGGCCGTTTTTTGAAATCGATTTTTTTTTTAATTTTGTATTTTAGTAAATATTCTTAAGACTCTAGGAAAAAAATTTCATGGAAAAATTCCTACGGGTTCAAAAGTTACAGCCGGATTAGTGAGAGCGCATTTTTTTAATTTTCGCGCTACCTACGTACGCAGCTGGTATATACTTGTTTTACTTGCTACCTGACTTTTGCAAAGGAAATGATGCAAATCGTTTGAAATGCGCCAGAGTGAAGGCATATGAAGCTTCAAAAGAAGCCCGAATTGCTAAACGATTGCAAAAAACTGTAAGAAACAGCGCAACACAAGATAACGAAGCAGGCATGGCAGATTGATTTCTTTGTTCACAAACTTTGAACGCGTTTTTCTCGAAACCATGTTTTTCGTACTGGTTGCGGGACTAGCGGGTTCATTTTTTGACGATTTTTTTTTTTTTTGTATTTTTTTAAACTTGATTCGCTATCGTATGACACGAGCTTTTTTTTAAATTTTTTTTCGATTTTTTATGAATTTTCAAAGTCAATATTTTTATCGAAAAAACACACTTTTAAATTTAGAACATCACCAAAAATTGAAAAAAAAATTAAAAAAAAAGCTCGTGTCATACGATAACCAATTTTGTTAAGATTTGTCCAGATCGGAAAATTTTTGCGACTCCCAGCGCTGCAACCACGAGGCCCCGTTTTTTTCTCTGCCGCCAGTTTGGAGCTCTATAAAACCATGTTGGAGTGAAAAATATATTTTTTTGAATTTTTTTCTTGTAATTTTGAGACACATTTTACTGTTAAAAACTGTTTTAGAATCAAAGGATACTCAATATACGATACTAAACACCCCAGCGGAAAAGCGTGTGGTCGCTCCGCCATAATTATAAAAGAAAAACTGAGTCATTTTCCATTGAACGAATATAAAACAGAACACATCCAAGCAACTTCCATTACCCTTATGGCAGAAAATCTAACAATTTCTTCTGTTTATTGTCCTCCTAAACATAGCATATCGGAATCCCAATACACCCATTACTACAAAACCTTAGGTACCAAATTTATTGCAGCTGGGGATTACAACGCAAAGCACACGCACTGGGGTTCTCGACTCAATAACACTAAAGGGAGACAGCTTTAAAATCGATAGTCTCATGCAAACTAGATGTTATCTCTGGGGGTCAGCCAACTCATTGGCCATCAGACCCAAACAAGATTCCAGATATTCTCGACTTTGCGGTATTAAAGAACATTAAACGTGAACACATTTCTATAGTCACATCTCTAGATCTCTCGCCTTCAATATTGACGGTCTTTCAGGAACATCCGATCCCCAAGCACCGGTATTTCCCAAACAGAATGACTAATTGGCTTAAATATAAAAAGTATATAAGCTCACACTTACCCTCTAATATATCATTGAAAAATGAAGAAGAAGTGCAAGAAGCAATAAGCATGTTTACAGATACAATTTATATCGCAGCAAATGTTTCTACAACCGACTATAAATCAGACTACGAAAAAAGCACAATGCCCACAAAATGTTCAAACTCTGATCAGAGAAAAAAGAAACCTTAGAAGATTATGGCAGCAACATAGATCTCCAGCTTTAAAACTCCAACTTAACCAATGTCAAAGAGCACTCCGCAAAGTTCTCCAGGAAAACAAAGTATCGTCCCTCCAAAGATATCTACAAAATCTTGATCCAACAGAAAAACTAACTACAGCCTATGGAAAGCCACTAAAAACCTAAACTGTCCTATAAGTTACGAGTCTCCAGTTCGCCTTATTGACGGCAGTTGGGCCAGAAGTCCAAATGACAAATCTAAAGCCTTTGCGGACCACCTAGAACAAGTGTTCAAACCCAACAACACCAACTCCGACATAATTGTCCCACAGATAAATGAGAAAGTAGTTTCCCCCATGAAACTTCGATTTACTAATATAATAACAGCTGTTCGAAATCTAAACACAAAGAAATCTCCTGGTCAAGACAAAATTACAGCAAAAATGTTATATGATCTACCTAGCAATGCCCTAAGACTTATGCTTTATATATTTAACGCAATCCTGCGTACAGGCTTTTACCCTTCTTCTTGGAAAATATCCGAGATTATAATGATTCCAAAGCCAGGAAAAGATCCCAGTCAAGTAAGCTCATACAGGCCAATAAGTCTTCTCTCTATTTTATCAAAGCTTTTTGAAAAATTATTTCTAAATGCACTAACTCCATTCCTTAACGATCACAAAATCATCCCCGCTCACCAATTTGGGTTCCGAAAGGACCACAGTACGGTAGAACAAATTCATCGAATAGTGACTCTTATCAGAAGAACATTTGAGGAAAAGCTATATTGCACTTCATTATTTATTGATATTTCTCAAGCCTTTGACAAAGTCTGGCACAAAGGGTTAATATATAAAATAGTTTCGCTGTTACCCCAAAATACACACAAACTTCTAAAAAGTTACTTAACCGACAGAACATTCGTGGTCAAGGTCAAAGACATAATCTCAAGCCCCAGACAAATTTCGGCTGGTGTTCCCCAAGGCAGTATTCTTGGTCCCCTTATGTACATTCTATACACTGCAGATATGCCCACAAGTGCCCTTACACATACTGCAACTTTCGCAGACGACACCGCATTTCTTTGCATAGATAAAAATCCTAATATTGCTTCTCACAACTTGCAAACTCACATTTATGAAGTTGAAAAATGGCTTACTAAATGGAAAATAATGGTAAATCCTTCGAAATGTGCCCAGGTTACATTTACCTTAAGAAGGGAAAACTGCCCTAATATAACAATAAACAATATCAATGTCCCTGAGAAGTCTCATATAAAATATCTGGGAATTCACCTCGACCGACGTCTCACTTGGTCTCAACATATTGACTCAAAATGTACACAACTAAAACTTAAAACTTCTCAGTTGCTCTGGCTCCTAAACTCTCACTCCACCCTCAATCTTGAATTTAAGGTCCTATTATACAAAGCCATCCTCAAGCCAATCTGGACTTATGGAATACAACTATGGGGAACTGCATCAGTATCCAATGTTGAAAAATTGCAAAGAAGGCAATCCAAAATACTACGCCTTATAACTGGCAGCCCGTGGTTTATCCGCAACGAAAACATACACAAAGATCTTAGCATACCATACATCCGTGAAGAAATACAGAAATATTGTTCCAAATACGTGCGTAAATTGTCAACACACCCAAATCCCTTAGCACATACCCTACTCCTATTTAGAGGACATAGTCGCCTAAATAGCTCACCAGTAGCGAAACGCAAAACCTGTTAACACTCATTGGTCACTTATGCGCTGGCATCAGGGCCACAATATACGTTTAGTTTAAGATTTTAATAATTATTGTTATTTTTCTCAAAGAAAAGATCCAAAAAACCAAACAAAAAAGCCTAAAAAAAAAAAAAAAAAAAAAATTTTGGAAAAATGTTTGTTTTTAACTGAGCTATGAATTTTTTAAAAAAAGATCTGTTTTCTCTGCCGCGAATGTAATGTCCCCCTTAATTGTTATAAATGCAGTTAGTTAATTGTTCTAAACCTAATAATAAAAAAAAAACTAATCAATCAATGTCAGTCAGTTCGAACTTAGTAGTAAATTTCAAAGATTATGAACAATTTTCTATATAAAAACTCTTTCGAGAATTTAAAAATATTAGAATTAACTTAACCCTTAACGTCAAGTCATATCGTAAAATAATGGCGCTTATTCAAAAACGTGTCACTTTGCTATTAAGTGTTGTTTTATTACAATTTCTCTTAACCGTAGTTAAGGGACAAGCTCCACCCGGTTTGAGTACAGTTATTGGCGATAAACAATATTATGTAGCAAATTTATTGCCCGTAAATTGGCATCGTGCTGCACAGATATGTGCCACACTTGGCATGACATTAACATCGATTGATACGGCGGCTGAACAGAAAAATATTTATAATTTTTTGAATACAAATGGTGAGTAACTTTATGAAAAAAAAAAAATTATAAAAATTTTTTAATAATGAATTTACACCTCCACGAAATCTGGTTTAAAATCGAGTTAAATCCAGTAGAAAATCACCATCGTTAACATTATAAAATAACATTAATAAATAAATAATGTTAACATTAATAAATAAATAAAATAACCTCAAACTGAAAATTTTTCCAAAAAGTTATTAATTTACTGGCGAAAAAACAAAATTTGAAGCGATTATGAAAGAAACAATGTTAATTTGGCTGAAAAAAGTGTTTTTTTTTTTATTGGGGATGACTTTTTGGGAGCATGATATTTCTTTTTGTTCTTCTGGTCACCATATAAGTGTTGTTTTGCACAAATTGTATTCGCCGGAAACAAAAATAAGTAACTGGATGATGAATTGAACTTTTCTTTCAGTCTAAAAATGCAATTTTATTGGGTTTAAGTTTTATTTAGTTTTCCGAAATAAAATAAATTTCTTTTTTGATTTGTTTACATTTTTTTCCATAAGGTGATGCCACATTTTGCAAAAATTTCTCTACGTAATTTTAAACCAGATTGTCCGACAATCTAGTCATGAATTTATATGGAAAATCTGTAAAATCACCAAAATCTAGTTTAAAACCAGATTTCAGGTATACTGTATACTATAAATCAATTCATTTTAAACCCGTTTTATTAATATGAAAAAAAAACCGAGAAAGTTTTGCTTTTCAAAATTTAACTTTTTACTTTTATAGACATTGTGAACAAAGGCTATTGGTTATCGGGCATTAACTTGGCATCAACAGCAGCTACTAAACCTTATACATGGCTTGCCACTGGTAGACAACCTAGTTACACAAATTGGGCTTCGGGTCAGCCGGGCTCTGAAAGTTGTATAAGTACACAAACTACAGATACTACCTTGCAGTGGATCACAGCAGATTGTGCAACAGCTGAACATTATTATATATGTTCCAAGCCCCTGTTACCAGCCTGTGGTGCAAATGGCCAGTGCTATTATACCTATAGTTATTATATTAATTGATTTTAATAATTCTAATCAATAAATTAACAAATTCTAAACAGCATACACAGAAAAAAACGCGTAAAAATCAAGTTTCAATTCAAATATTTGTTAACTCAATTAAAAGTTTTATTGAATTCGGCCCTATTAAGGAAATGTTATTCTTAAAACAAAAAAAAAGTCACTATGGTCAGCAAAAAATGTTGCTGAGTCAGCAAAATTTTAGCCAGGAGGGTGCTTGCAAAAAAATTGCTAATGTCAGAAAAATCAGTAAAGTCAGAAAATCAGTGAGCTGATTTTTAGCAAAAAAAAAAAAAAAATAGTAAATTCAGCAAAAGTTTTACTAACATTTAGTTGATTAAAATTTAAAAAATTCTTGCTAAAAATTAATAAACTTTTTGCTGAACATTATTAGTAGGCTGAAAAAAACTTGAAGAATTTGTAGAAAAATTATTCTTTAGTTAATTTATTTGCTGAAAACCCTTACAAAAAATTTGTGATTCTTTAAAAAAAATTGACAATACCTTATAAAATATAAAAATGTCCATACATTGAGCTATAAGACGACATGAATTAATGTAATATCTGAAAATATATGGATATAATTATATATAACATAAACAAAAATATATTTCAACTACTTACATCCATGCTTGACTAAATGATAACAATTTGGAGTGAAGCTAAATGTCGTAGATAATTCTAAATACAAAACAAAAAAAATAACCAGCCATTTTTTTTCCAAATAGAGAAATGAAATATATAAAATTACCTAAGATGTGTGTCCTTCTCTTTCGCTTTAGTCTGTCTACCTAAAGGTATAATTGTGTGCAATTTTTTCCCTATAATTACCACTATAAAATTTTGTTTACAAATACACATTTTATTTTTTGTTAAATCTAAATATTTTATTTTTAATTTAATTAATAACACAGGCCAACACTAAATTTGCTTCTTTGAATTTATCAACTGATTCTAGTTAATTTGGGTGCGCTGAATTCAAATCTGTAATCAGTTTGCTCTAGTTTTCATGATATAGCTTTTTTTTAAGTATTTATAAAGTAAAACTTTTCCATAGGAATTGCCGTATTTTGTAAAAGTAACAATGTGTGGGATGGACATAGCTCAGGAAGTAGGAGGAGCTTATCCAAGATTATGGTATCAATTTCTTCTTTGGAAGATTCTATAGCAGATAAATGCATCAATAATATTTGTGGGTGGGGTTTAAGGGGTTAATTTTTAATTTCAAAATAGTCATATTTTTGCCGTATTTTGTAAAAGTAACAATGTGTGGGATGGACATAGCTCAGGAAGTAGGAGGAGCTTATCCAAGATTATGGTATCAATTTCTTCTTTGGAAGATTCTATAGCAGATAAATGCATCAATCATATTTGTGGGTGGGGTTTAAGGGGTTAATTTTTAATTTCAAAATAGTCATATTTTTGCCGTATTTTGTAAAAGTAACAATGTGCGGGATGGACATATCTCAGGAAGTAGGAGGAGCTTATTCAATATTATGGTATCAATCTCTTCTTTGGAAGGTTCTATAGCAGATTAATGCATCAATCATATTTGTGGGTGGGGTTTAAGGGGTTAATTTTTAATTTCAAAATAGTCATATTTTTGCCGTATTTTGTAAAAGTAACTATGTGTGGGATGGACATATCTCAGGAAGTAGGACGAGCTTATCCAAGATTATGGTATCAATCTCTTCTTTGGAAGATTCTATAGCAGATTAATGCATCAATCATATTTGTGGGTGGGGTTTAAGGGGTTAATTTTTAATTTCAAAATAGTGCTATTTTTGCCGTATTTTATAAAAGTAACAATGCGTGGGATGGACATATCTCAGGAAGTAGGGGGAGTTTATCCAAGATTATGGTATCAATCTCTTCTTTGGAAGATTCTATAGCAGATTAATGCATCAATAATATTTGTGGATGGGGTTTAAGGGGTTAATTTTAATTTCAAAATAGTGCTATTTTTGCCGTATTTTGTAAAAGTAACTATGTGTGGGATGGACATATCCCAGGAAGTAGGAGGAGCTTTTCCAAGATTATGGTATCAATCTCTTCTTTGGAAGATTCTATAGCAGATTAATGCATCAACCATATTTGTGGGTGGGGTTTAAGGGGTTAATTTTTAATTTCAAAATAGTGCTATTTTTGCCGTATTTTATAAAGGTAACAATGTGTGAGTTGGACATATCTCAGGAAGTAGGAGGAGCTTATCCAAGATTATGGTATCAATCTCTTCTTTGGAAGATTCTATAGCAGATTAATGCATCAATAATATTTGTGGATGGGGTTTAAGGGGTTAATTTTTAATTTCAAAATAGTGCTATTTTTGCCGTATTTTGTAAAAGTAACTATGTGTGGGATGGACATATCCCAGGAAGTAGGAGGAGCTTTTCCAAGATTATGGTATCAATCTCTTCTTTTGAAGATTCTATAGCAGATTAATGCATCAATCATATTTGTGGATGGGGTTTAAGGGGTTAATTTTTAATTTCAAAATAGTGCTATTTTTGCCGTATTTTGTAAAAGTAACTATGTGTGGGATGGACATATCCCAGGAAGTAGGACGAGCTTGTCCAAGATTATGGTATCAATCTCTTCTTTGGAAGATTCTATAGCAGATTAATGCATCAATCATATTTGTGGGTGCGGTTTAAGGGGTTAATTTTTAATTTCAAAATAGTCATATTTTTGCCGTATTTTGTAAAAGTAACTATGTGTGGGATGGACATATCTCAGGAAGTAGGACGAGCTTATCCAAGATTATGGTATCAATCTCTTCTTTGGAAGATTCTATAGCAGATTAATGCATCAATCATATTTGTGGGTGGGGTTTAAGGGGTTAATTTTTAATTTCAAAATAGTGCTATTTTTGCCGTATTTTATAAAAGTAACAATGTGTGGGATGAACATATCTCAGGAAGTAGGGGGAGCTTATCCAAGATTATGGTATCAATCTCTTCTTTGGAAGATTCTATAGCAGATTAATGCATCAATAATATTTGTGGATGGGGTTTAAGGGGTTAATTTTTAATTTCAAAATAGTGCTATTTTTGCCGTATTTTGTAAAAGTAACTATGTGTGGGATGGACATATCCCAGGAAGTAGGAGGAGCTTTTCCAAGATTATGGTATCAATCTCTTCTTTGGAAGATTCTATAGCAGATTAATGCATCAACCATATTTGTGGGTGGGGTTTAAGGGGTTAATTTTTAATTTCAAAATAGTGCTATTTTTGCCGTATTTTATAAAGGTAACAATGTGTGGGATGGACATATCTCAGGAAGTAGGAGGAGCTTATCCAAGATTATGGTATCAATCTCTTCTTTTGAAGATTCTATAGCAGATTAATGCATCAATCATATTTGTGGGTGGGGTTTAAGGGGTTAATTTTTAATTTCAAAATAGTGCTATTTTGCCGTATTTTATAAAAGTAACAATGCGTGGGATGGACATATCTCAGGAAGTAGGAGGAGCTTATCCAAGATTATGATATCAATCTCTTCTTTGGAAGATTCTATAGCAGATTAATGCATCAATCATATTTGTGGGTGGGGTTTAAGGGGTTAATTTTTAATTTCAAAATAGTGCTATTTTTGCCGTATTTTATAAAAGTAACAATGTGTGGGATGGACATATCTCAGGAAGTAGGGGGAGGTTATCCAAGATTATGGTATCAATCTCTTCTTTGGAAGATTCTATAGCAGATTACTTTTTAAATACTTAAAAAAAGCTATAACATGAAAACTAGAGCTGATAGACCCAAACTGATTACAGATTTGAATTCAGCGCACCCAAATTAACTAGAATCAGTTGATAAATTCAAAGAAGCAAAAATCTTTTTTAATTTTGTCGGGCTGTGTAATCAATTTCTTTCACAAGCCGGAATCAACACAATATTTGAGTTTATTACATAAACAATTTATATGCATACACGTGAGTTGGCGTCCTTTTTGTATGAACAACATATAAAAAAAACCTTCCATGATTTTTGTATATGTCATAAAAGAGTTGTACTTTTTAGCATCATTTTCCTTGTCTCTACTACATCTTGTAATGCCGCGACATCAACTTCATTCTGAGTATACTTTTCAATCTCGTTTTCGTCCACACTATTAATGTTCTTATTAGCACAATTTTTTTAGCAAAATAAATTAGTAAAACATTAGTCAGATATTAGTAAAAAATTTGTTCAAAACTGTTAAGTTTTAAAAACACAATTAGCTGAAAACACAATTTCAGCAGAACATTTGCAAAGAATTAGTAAACTTGATATAAATAGCAATCTTGATTTTTTCAGTGATTATTTTTCAGTGATTATTTTAAATTTTGTCAGTTGTGGGTTAGAAAAACTGAAAATTTTGTGCTCCCAAAATAATAATTGAAAGTGAGTTTAAAATTAAACAAGATTTGCATTGCAAAAATTTAATTTAATTTTTATTGACAATAATTTTATTTTTGTTTAAATAAAATTTCAAATATTTTCTTTGTTAAAAAACTTTTAAGTTTATTAAAAACTAAAATGTTATTCGTTGTTTAGGCTAGAGAAAAAATTTCTAATAGTTTTAGTTTTTTTATTTGAAATTTTAGATTTTTTATTTAAAAAATCTACTAACTACTGATAACTAATAATAATATTTAAAACACACATTTACACAGTTTTAGATAAAAAAAATATATAAAATTTGTCTTTAGACAAATAATTTATTTATTTTTATCTAAAAAGTTTAATACAAAAAAAAAATTTCCAACAATTTTATTTATAACTAGATCTATTACACTGTGCTACACCGATATATCACTCGTCAAGTGACCGAGTGTATTACAAAACCGGTTTGTAAAGTTGCAGTATACCCTAAAATTTTCGAGATAATGGTAAAAGAGTACGTTTTTCCATTTTTTAACCTACTTTGAATTTTTAAACAGCATTTAAAAGAAAGTTACCTTTCGAAATACACATACAGTCGCTCCAAAAAGTAAAACACTAGCTTTGTTGTTATAAAAGAATATTGTTGTTATAAAAGAAGCTACGATAAAAATCCTCATAGATGGGGAAAAAGTTAAAAAAAAATGTAAAAGTTTAATTGTTATTAATAATATCTATACATATTTATATTAATAATATAAAGAAAGTTTATATATTTGGAAAGACCAAGTAATTTTATTTTAAATACCGTTTAAAAATTCAAAATCGGTAAAAAAAATGACTGAGTTACAAATGTTTAAATGCGCCAGTCGCAAAATATACTCTTTTTACCGTTATCTCGAAAATTTGAGAGTATATTGCAACTTCCCAAACCGGTTTTGTAATACACTCAGCTAGACTTGCAACTTACTCTAGGTCACTTGAAAAGTGATTGCAATTTTTTTTTTTTTTTGTAGCACCGTGTTACTTTTATTACTGACCATACATTTTATTTAATTTATTATAAAAATAGTGACTAATTTGTATTTTTTTTTTATAGAAATTATATTTTAAATGACATTTATATATGCTTAAATATTTAATAAATGTATGATTTGTTTTTTTTTGTTTTTTTATAATTTGTAAAGGAAGAAGATTAAAAAAAAAAATTTAATATAAAAGCAATTTTTTGTGGTGGACATGCGATGCGAAAACCAAATATCCGTTGCAAGGAAAACTGTACACTGGTAAGGAGGGAGAACAACGAGAGACAAACCAAGGCGAAACTGTGCTCATGAGTTTGGCTAATCGATACACCAACAGCGGCAGAACTATTATTGCTGATAACTTCTTTACAACATTAGACGCAGCTAAACGTCTTTCGTCGATTCGACTAGCATACGTTGGCACCATTAGATCCAACAAAAGGTGTCTTCCCAAAAAAGTGAAAAAAGACAGCAAACGGCTAGTGCTTTCATCTGTGTTTGGTTTCTATGCTAACCTTATATCACTGTGCAGCTACGTTCCAAAGAAGAACAAAGCAGTAAATCTACTATCCACTGTGCACTACACCAAAAAAAGTTGAAGGCGTAGCAAAAAAAACCGGAAGCTTTATTACTTTACAATTCAACAAAGGCCGGCGTTGATACAATGGATCAAATGGTAACGCATTACTCCACAAAACACAGAGAAATATCATGATTATGATTTCAAGTAATCATCCCTAATTGAAAACACTTTGTTCTGCAAAAATTAATACTGTTTCGTACATAAAAGTTTCAAATTTTATACTCTACGCCAGAAAATTAATGACTTTTAAGAAAAATATTCGATTTAAGGTTAGGGTTAGGTTAGGTCGAAAAGAGGATTCGGAGAAGGGAAATACTTCCCAAATCCGACTCAAGTCCCTGAGGACTTACACCTAAGCCAGAATGTCGGCTTGTTGTGCGCTCTAAAAAATCGGTCCCAAATCTATTTCCTACCCCAGGAACTCCGTCGCACTGACGAAATTTCTCAACCTCTTCCATCCTATGCCCCTAAGATCCCCCAATGTGGATATTTTGGCACTAGATAGTATTTCGACCCGGATCCTGGCAAGTGTTCCAAGGCCCTCGTCCTTCCCACAGGCCCTACATACTCCCGAGTCCGCTCTATCAATACGGTGGAGATGGGTTCTCATTGTCCAGTGTCCCGTAAGGATTTCCATCAAAAGACTCAATTCCTTCCTGCTAAGATCCAGAATTTCCCTCGTCCTGTCCGTGTTTCCCCAGAGAATCCCCGTGGGGATTAAGGTTAATTTTTTATTTTGTTAACAAAATGTTGTTGTTGTCAAATCGAACTCCAGTTTGCCTGTCAATTTTCGTAATGTAAACAGAGGTGATTAGAAACTGGATTTAACTGGGTTTTAAACAAGATTCCGGAAAAAATGCATATTCAATATAAGAAAATAAGAATAAAACGCTTTGTAATCTTAAGATAAGTAAAAATATTACAAGATGTTATACAAACATATTAAGCAATTTGTTATTTAAAGCTAGAATTTATATAATCAGGAGGATTTAAAAAAAAGAGGCTTTTAATTCTTCATTTTACTAAAATTTCTAATAAATGAAACAATAAAATGCAGCATTTAACAAGGCAATAGTATTAAAAAACTGTTTGTCACTTTAACCGAAATATAATGCATTATAATTTACCTTTTGCCTCCAGATAAATATTTTCTTTCAAAACATATAAGTCTGTAAAGTCAGCTACATTTTTGGTAAGACGATCCTTGCAGAAAAAATTGCTAATATTAGCAAAAGAATTAGTAAATTCTTGCTGATATTTGCAATTAAAAAAAAAAATATTTTTTCAAATTCTCCATTAAACAATATATTGATTGATATCCAGAGTAAAAAAGTTTATATAAAATTATATATGAGGAGCTATTTTCTGCACATATGAGAGGATATAATTTGATCCGAAAATTGGTTCTATAAAATTGTATCACTTTGGATATAATTATATTTAATTAGATGCCAAATTATTCAATTCTATCTGAGTTTTGTCCCGATATAACTAAATCTAATTATAAAGGGTCCGCCATCTAACGTTTTTTTTTTATCAACTAGTGCTTATTTCGTGAATGGTAACACTTAGCTCATGTCTGATTTAACAGATAATTAGTTTTATCCTCCCGCTGAACGAATA
The DNA here is from genome assembly GCA_021234595.1 of Delia radicum. Taxonomy (NCBI): domain Eukaryota; kingdom Metazoa; phylum Arthropoda; class Insecta; order Diptera; family Anthomyiidae; genus Delia; species Delia radicum. The sequence continues at coordinate 41,725,472 of CM037855.1, read as the reverse complement.
TGGTTGTGTATACGCTTGAACAACGCTGGGAAATATTGCGACATTACTTTGAAAATCATGGTAATGTTGCAGAATGTGTGCGAAAATCGCGTACGGATTTTGGAAGAAGAGAAGTACCGTCAGCTCCGTATGTTCGTTATCTTGTGAAAAAAGTGAAAGAAACTGGCATCCTCATCGATAAACCAAAGCATGAAAAGCCAAAAACAGATAAGTGTTACGCCAACAACCCAGAGACAATTGACGCTTTAAAGGACAATATTCGTAAAGCCATTGGTGAAATACAGCTGCACACAATCTATAGTGCTTAAAAATTGGACCGATCGTGTAGGCCAGCCGAGGCAGCCATTTGAATGAAATTATTTTCCATTATTAACCGGAAGGATTGTACTTTCAAATAAAAAAAAGAAATTTGAGAAAATATTCAGTAGTTTTTTTTTTATAGCATTTTCAAAAAAAAAAAAGTTATTTGGCAGACCCTTTATTATATATGATACAATTAGATATAATTAGATACATAATAATCCAAATACATTTAAATTAAAAGTTACATATAGTTTATCTCCATAAATCCGGTTCAAAACACATAATGTATGTTTTTAATCTGTAAATAACTTCAATTTTATTCATATTTTTTTTTCGTTTTAAACGAAATTGTTAATTTGATTAAATTAAAAAAAAAAAATTGTTAAAATTAAAAAGGGTTTGTGAAAAGGAAATTGATTTCGCAAAATTATAAACTATATTCGTAATATATTTTGCTATTTTTTAATTATATATAGTTACATAGAAACTGACTTAGAACATGTTTACAGTTTTGGATTATATATAATTACGTCTAAGATGACAGAAGCCATTTTTGATTTTGTGTTATATATAATTAATTATGTATTAGGTTATATCTAATTTTATAAAAAAAAATGTAATCAAATTTATCAATGACGTATTATTGTCAGAGAAGACAAAAAATTACTAAATTCATTGTTTGTGTTAGGAAAAAAACAAAAAATAGCTAAACTACAAAAATGGTAGAAAAATTACACTTTCTAAAAGAAAAAGTAACCAATATTGAGGGAAAAAAGCATTTATACGAAGAATACTGAAAAAAGCAATTTTAAAGTTCAACAATCTTAATAAAAAGTTTGTTGTTAAAAAAAGAAACGTTTGATAATCAGTCGAAGTTAATGTACAATCACATATTATAATATAATTTAAGATGAAAAAACACAAGACCATATATAAATTTTTTTACTCGGGTGTATAAATATATACCCCATATTATATCCTATTATATTAAATTAGATATAATCTTATAGTATAACGTATCATTTGATTACATTGGATGAGGACAAAATTCGGACAAAACTATATCAAATCATTTCTAATTGTATCTAAATTAATCTAATATGTGACCTTCTCCGAGAAAAGGGGACCTAGTGTGTGAAAATGAAGTTTTGAGAAAAACGCATTTAAAGTTTCATAACGCATTATCACTGTGAACACACCTTCAGTTGGGAGATGCAATTTGGTATGGTTAGTTATGATTGGGTGTCGACTTCGGTGACGTCATGCCAATGTGGTGAAGTATTTTTTTTTTTCGCTTTTAGTGTGACAATACCTTTGCTATTGATGCTGAGTTTTGTTATTAAATAATAATAACTTTAATTTTCCATGGTTATTTAATAGGAAATAAAAAGACTTGTTCTTTTTTGGGTGTGAGTTTTTAACTGATCTTTTCTTTTTATTTTCTCGATATTTATACAAAGTTTGGATTTAAAACTAATTTGCTGACTTATAATAAATTGTTTTTATTAATTAATTTATTTTTGGTTGTAAACAATTCATAAGAATTGTTTACTAGTTTTTTTCCGTTCAATTGCATTTTCGTTTTAAGACCGGAAATGCAATTTAAAAGACAATTTTAAATATCCAAATTTATTAGGAATTTTGTCTGGTTTCATTTCTGGTTGTAAACAATTCATGGGAATTGTTTACCAGGTATTTTTGTTTGATTGCATTTTCGTTTCAAGAACGGAAATGCAAAAGACAATTTTAAATATTCAAATTTATCAGGAATTTAAATAATGTCGGCTCGTGCCAAGTGAATGACCGGAGACATTGTAAACAATTAATAGGAATTGTTTACTAGTTATTTTTGCTTGATTGCATTTTCGTTTCAAGAACGGAAATGCAAAAGACAATTTTATATATTCAAATTTATCAGGAATTTAAATAATGTCGGCTCGTGCCAAGGGAATGACCGGAGACATTATGACACCCCCACCGTTAGTGTGAGGCTCCGACGAAATTATAAATTTTTGTTTAGATCTGCACATATACGTTATGCTTAAAATAATGATAATAAAGATAATAATAATATCAATACTAAAACTAATTGTTTTTGTTTTTCTACTATGGTGTAGTATTTGGTCTAAATTATTTTCATATTTAATTTGCTTAAGGAATAGTGTTTCAAGTTTTATGTCACTTAAAGCTATGGTATTGTTTTCCTTAATTTTCGTTATTATATTTGGTAATATAATTTTATCGTATATTCTTATGTTAATATTCGTGTAGGTTTTATTTAAAGTTTCAATTTGACAATTTTCAAATTTAATAATGAAATTTCCCTTCTGTTTTATTTTAAATTTATTGCAATTATGGGATATGTTAGAAAAAAAATTTTTAAATATTAGGACACCGGAGAGTATTTGGATTACTTCCTGTTCTTTCAAAATTTTCATGGGGCAATTTGCCTCTTTAAATTTAACAATGTTTGATAGACACTCATTATCTATTTCTCTCAAATTTTGCAATAGGTTGTCTTTAACGTCTGTTTCGTATATTCTATTGTCCGTGTCAACGAATATTTCGTCCGTATTCAACAAGATGGATCTGTTAAAAGGATCAGGAATTGGTTCGAATTTAATTCTATCAAGTGTTAAGTCTGAATATTTTGGGATTTGAAGTATTATCACCAAGTTCCCATCGTGGAATGCCACGGCTACCTTTATTTTCACATAGCTTTCAAAGTCCGTGATGAGATTGAGTTCGGTTTCCGTAAGGATGTCAGTGGGAATTATTCCCAATTTACTAGAGAATATTATCTGTCCAATGTTGTCTACATGGTCCCGAAATAGTGTTATGTCATTGTTCACTTGATAAACTTGAGACATGAATGTCACTTCGTCCTCTAGTGTTGCTATCTTGTTCTGAATAATGTCCTTGAATTTGTCCAAGTATTTACTAATGCTATATTGTTGGAAATTTATATGGTCCGTAATATTTCGAATTTGCCGTGAAATAGAGTCACTTACATATGTTAATCTATCCATATCGTTCGTCAAATTTACATTCTTGTCGAAAAGAGATTGAAGTTTCTCCTTTATGCGGATTTCGTCGTCGTTGTCCATTGTGCCCGCTATTATCTTCAGTCCTTTCCCCATTATGTTCACAAGTCCACGTTTTGATTTGAAATGAGGATGTAAGTTGGATATCTTTGCTTCCAATAAAGCCAAGTTTTTGTCCACGGTGGCTAAAAGGGTCTTTGTCTCCGTTGTTGTTCCCCTTAGTGTGTTGACATTGTTAGTAATTAATTCCAAAGTTTGTTCATATTCCGTTAGGTTTACAATATGCAGGACTTTGTTGTAATGTTCGATTGGTCTAAATTCTCCGATTTTAATTGGTATATAGCCATTGTTGTTCGTTAAGTCTTGTATATCTATTGTCTCAGCCTTAATAGTTTCCAATATTGTTAGTACCAGTATCAGAATTGCCATCTGGAGAAAAAGAAAATGATTGGTATCATTTACTAGCTTTAATAGTAGGATTATCCCTATCCTCGTATTTCTTCTTCATCTTTACATGCGATTTGTAGTACTTATGCCCTGTTTTACTTTCTATGTGTTCATTATCAATTTTTCGGGCATCAATTTTCCTATATTTTCTATGGTTTTTTCCACCTCTTATTTCCTTTATATAGTTTTTTTCCTTCGTCCAATTCAATATCCTTTCTATCCTTGTTCATTTTTTCAATATATTTTTTCCTTTTTGGAAACCATAGAATCGTGTATTTCCTTGTACTTTTCCTCGGAGATTTTCCCGTTTATAAAATCCATGGGTTTGAACCCGGTGGTGTTGTGAATTGTGTTATTATAGAAGCCTATGATTCGTATCATTTTTTCTTCCATAGTTTCGTTTTGTTTCTTTCATCATGTCTCAATAATCGAATGTGTTCATTGATGGTGTTATGCAATCTTTCAATGTCTGCGTTGGATGTATGGTTACTGTTAGACGTGAAGTGAATTTCGATATTCTCATCCCTGAGAAATTGTTGCATTGGTATGGCTTTAAATCCGAGTTCATTATCGACTATGATTTTTTCCATTTTCCCGTATGTACTAATAATTTGTAGCAGCTTGGTCTTGAACTCTACCCAACTTCTTCCATTGATTTGGAATGCTAATGCGAATTTTGAAAATTTGTCTATTGCCGTCAGGAATAGTTTCTTCTCCAAGGTGTAGAATACATCTAAGTGTATAATTTCACGAGGCTTAGACGGAGTTTCTGTGATTTTATAGGGTATCTTTGGTGGTTTTCTTTCGTACTTTTCCAGATTGCATACTTCACAGTTATTTATGAACTGTGTTATTCTTAATTTCAATTGGGGATTGTAGATACGCGTTATTAGTTCCTTGTAGACTGCTTGGATACCTCGGTGGTTTTTGTCAAGGTGTTCCTTTTTTATAGTTTCGGTTAGGAGTTCTTCGTCTTCTATATCTTCCAATGAGTGAAAACATCTTGTGATCCTTAAACTTCCGTTATTTGAAAATAGTTCTTCAAAAGCTTTCGCAAAGATCGTGTAAAAATCTTCGTCTATTAGTATAGCGTTCAATTGAGTAGGGTTAAAGTGATTTTTAAGTAAAGTAATGGCTGTGTCTCTGTCCAGTTTCTTCATATAAATAATCTTCCTCCTATTTCCGAAAATTGACTTGCTCTTTATTTTCAGTGACCCTGATGAGGATTTTGTTATGACAACTTGATTTTTGAAAAGATTGATCGGGGATGAAGTTTCTCTTATGCCCATGTTTTTGGATTCCAGTGTATTTATATATATTGGTTCGTGTTCGATTCTCGATAAGGCGTCGGCGTTACCATTTTTAATTCCCCTTTTATATTTTATCTCATAGTCAAATTCTGATAGTTTTAGTCTCCATCTTACTAGTTTGGAGTTAGGTTCTTTTATTGCGAAGAGCCATGTTAGGGGTTTGTGGTCTGTTTCAATTATAAATTTGCGTCCGAAAAGGTAGGGCCTAAAATATTTTGTGGCCCATATAATGGCCAAAAGTTCCTTTTCGATGGTACTATAGTTTATTTCATGTGTATTGAGGGTACGGCTAGCGTAACATATTGGATGGTTGTCCTGCGAAAGTATCGCTCCTAAGGCAAAGTTACTAGCGTCCGTAGTAAGGGTGAACTTCTTTGTGAAATCTGGGTATGCCAAAATCGGATCATGTATTAGTAAAGTTTTAAGGGTGTTGAAGCTTTTCTCGTATTCTGGGTCGGATACGTTCATCTTTGTGTCCTTTTTCAAGTATCTGGTCATAGGTTTTGCGATCAAGGAATAATCTTTAATAAATTTCCTATAATAGCCAGTGAGGCCTAGGAATTGCTTAATTTGTTTCGTATTTTTAGGGATTGGAAAGTTTTTAACACATTCTATCTTCTTCGGATTCGTTTTTATTCCGTTTGGTGTTATTATGTGACCAAGGAATTCGGTTTCCTTCTTTAGAAACTCAGATTTGTCTAATTGAACCTTAAGGTTTGCTTCCTTCAGACGGTTAAAAATGAGTCTTATTGAGTTCATGTGCTCTTGCAATGATGTAGAAAAGATTATTACGTCGTCTAAGTAAACTAGACATATTTTATTGATATAATCCCTGAGGATATTATTCATCAATCTCTGAAATGTCGCTGGGGCCGTCTTCAGTCCAAACGGCATTCTCAGAAATTCGTAATGGCCTCCTTCCACGCTGAAGGCTGTCTTATGAATATCTTCCTTTTCGATTTCTATCTGGTGAAATCCTTTTGCTAGGTCAAGTGTGGTGAAATACTGGCATCTTCCCAGTTTATCTAGGATTTCATCGATATTGGGGATTGGGTACTTGTCGTTGATAGTTACCTCATTGAGTTTGCGGTAATCAACTACAAGTCTCCATTTGGTTTTTCCACTGGCGTCCATTTTCTTGGGTACGATCCAGATGGGTGCAGAGTATGGGGAATTGCTATGTCGGATAATATTGTCATCTAGCATTTCCTGAATTTGTTTTTCCACTTCATTTTTATGAATGTAAGGGTATCTGTATGATTTGGTGTATATGGGAAAATTATCAATTGTTCTTATCCTATGTTTTATGGCAGAAGTGAATGAAAGTTTGTCGTTTTCCTGGTAGAAAATATCAGAGTATTTCTTTATTGTTGATAACAGTAGTGATTTTTCTTCGGAATTGAGGTGTTTTGTTCGGATATGATCATTCAGATGTTTAGTATTCGCGGTACTTATAAAGCCAGTATTCAAGGTTTCATCATTCATCATTCCATTTGTATGTAGTTCCTTAATGTAGTTAATTTCGTTGTTTTCGTTGAATTGTTCTTCGTGATGGTCTTTGCTTTTAAAGAACAGGGGTAGTGTATTTCCTCCAATCTTTATTGTATTGTTCTGGTAGCAAATTTGAGCACCCAATGGTCTGAGTATATCGTTACCTATTAGTCCGTCGTAAAATTCATGGAATTTCGCTATATAAAACTCTATGATATCAAGTCCCGTACCAAGTTCCTTGAAAGTGGGGATCCTGACTTTTTCCTTTAAGTTTATTCCGTGTTGTAATGTTTTTATAGGGATTGGTTCGATTTTCTGTATCCATTTTGGGTGACATATGTTCGGATTCAAAATGGAATTTGTTGCACCTGTGTCTATTATCAATTTCAGGTGTCCCAATTTAGTTGTCACTTTTATATATGGTAGTTCTCTGAGGCCGAAGATTGAAAATTTTCGTCCTTGGTTACCTTTTGGTTTGTTGATGATTCGATATTATTGATGTCCATGGGTTCAGGTTGTTGGTATCGGTTCGGTTGTTGACCATGATGTTGATAATTTTGGGAATTATTATGTTGATATTGGTTCGGTTGTTGACTACGACGTTGATAATTATGGGAATTGTTATGTTGATATTGGTTCGGTTGTTGACTACGACGTTGATAATTATGGGAATTGTTATGTTGGTTATTTGCACCATGTTGCATCCAGTTTGGTTTATTTCGCCAATTTTGTTCTGGGGTATTATTTTTGTAAAAATTGTGTTGGGGTTGTCTGTGATTTTGTTCTTTATTCTTTGATGTACTTGGTTGTGGATTGGTTTCGTACTTCTGGTTATCTTTGGCACGTCCTGGGTGTATTCGACCATCTTTGCCCATTTTGTCGTAACCGTTTTCGTACAGAATATCCATGGCACTTTCCAACGATGTTGGGTTTCTACATGCCAAAATTGTTTTCATAGGTTCTGGCATTTTGTTTTTAAAAATATGAAGTGCTGATCTCTGGTTATTAATGGCAACTTGGTTGGCAGCTTCGCCTTCTCCTGTCATTATAACTGATTTATTATTTAAACGTCTCAATTTATATTTGAGATCATTATAGAAATCGATGGTGTTTGTTTGGAACGTTACAGATCTCATTTCATCATAGAGTTGATCGCAGCTCGTTCTTTCGCCAAAGTTATTATTCAAGGTACGTTTTATGTCCTCCCATGATCGTACCTGTGTGTTTATTTCTAATATTTCTTTCGCTTTGCCAATTATTCTGCTTTTAATTATATCGGAAAATAGTAATTGTGATAATTCATCGTAAGCGGTCAGGATAGGATATATCCTATCCACTAATTTTGTAAATGTTGGAAGGTCGTTAATGTTTCCACCAAACTGAGGAAGGCTATTTAAATACTTAATTGGGTCTAAGTGAATTTGTGGGGGGTTTGCCATTATGAAAAAAAAATTATACTATTAAGTCGATTATTCCGGGGGATTAAAGTGTCTTTGAATGTCTTCGTCAAACGAAGAGCAACTATCCTCTGAGGCCTCAAAATCGGAGTCAGAGTAGTCACTGTCAATTGGGTATTCTACTATCTCTAATTCTTCCTCGGAATCTGAAGAATATTCTGATGAAGAATCAGGGATGGTCATACGAAAGAAATAGATAAATCGAGGTCTTAGTAATTACAAAAAAAACTCGAAAGCGGGAAAAAAAAAATTTTCTTAAAATAAAAATAAAAATATATGTGTTTCTTACTTTATTTCTCATGCGTTTGTGGTGTCTTGACGATCCAATGGATGATTTTAATTTATATTTTTCACTTTCCGAAGTAAAGACGTCTGCTGAAATTTTCTGGTACCTCGTGTTGTACTTTGGTTGGAACTTAGGTGCCAAATATTGTTGTATTTTCCTTGAAGTTGGCCGTTGTATACCTTTCGTGGTGGTTGTTTCGTTGAAATTTGGCTGGTGATAGTTGTAGTTTTGGTGCCTTATTGTAGATAGGTTGTTTTACTTGTCACTCGGTGTTGTTAAAGTTGTAGATAGGTTGTTTTACTTGTTACTCGGTGTTGTTAAAGTTGTAGATAGGTTGTTTTACTTGTTACTCGGTGTTGTTAAAGTTGCTGTTAGATGGTTTTACTTGTTGCTCGGTGTTTTTAAAGTTGTAGATAGGTTGTTTTACTTGTTATTCGGTGTTGTTAAAGTTGCTGTTAGATGGTTTTACTTGTTGCTCGGTGTTTTTAAACTTGTAGATAGGTTGTTTTACTTGTTATTCGGTGTTGTTAAAGTTGCTGTTAGATGGTTTTACTTGTTGCTTTTTTTTTCTTATTTAGTAGGGATTTATAGAAAATCTTTTTTCTATGGTTAGAGGGAATAGCCCGTTAGGACATTAAAATGTCTAATATCCTTTTTTTTTTTTTTTATTTATTTAACTCCCTTCTTCGGAGTTTTTTAAAATTTTTTTTTTTATTTAACTCCCTTCTTCGGAGTTTTAAAAAAATTTTTTTTTTATTTAACTCCCTTCTTCGGAGTTTTTAATTTTTGGAGGATATTCGGGCTATCCTACCGACTGCGCCAGTTTTGTTATTAAATAATAATAACTTTAATTTTCCATGGTTATTTAATAGGAAATAAAAAGACTTGTTCTTTTTTTGGGTGTGAGTTTTTAACTGATCTTTTCTTTTTATTTTCTCGATATTTATACAAAGTTTGGATTTAAAACTAATTTGCTGACTTATAATAAATTGTTTTTATTAATTAATTTATTTTTGGTTGTAAACAATTCATAAGAATTGTTTACTAGTTTTTTCCGTTCAATTGCATTTTCGTTTTAAGACCGGAAATGCAATTTAAAAGACAATTTTAAATATCCAAATTTATTAGGAATTTTGTCTGGTTTCATTTCTGGTTGTAAACAATTCATGGGAATTGTTTACCAGGTATTTTTGTTTGATTGCATTTTCGTTTCAAGAACGGAAATGCAAAAGACAATTTTAAATATTCAAATTTATCAGGAATTTAAATAATGTCGGCTCGTGCCAAGTGAATGACCGGAGACATTGTAAACAATTAATAGGAATTGTTTACTAGTTATTTTTGCTTGATTGCATTTTCGTTTCAAGAACGGAAATGCAAAAGACAATTTTATATATTCAAATTTATCAGGAATTTAAATAATGTCGGCTCGTGCCAAGGGAATGACCGGAGACATTATGACAATGCTGCTCTGGGTCGTTCGTTGAGTGAAGTTGAGTTTACGGACGCCTTGCATAAGATTTTTCTTTTCTACAAGTTATACATAAAAAATTTGGTGTAGATCAAATAGCAGCCATTTTGTTTTTTACATCCAAGAAAAGTTTGCAAATTTTTTACAATTGAGTAATTCTAATAGAATTAAAAGAAAGCTGTTTGTGAAAATTATTTTTACAAAATTAAGACGTAGAGTCTAAAAAGATCAACAATTTTTAATTACGAGATATTTATAATTCCTTGGCAATATGGATAAGGAATTACCTGGTTCGGTTGACCCGATACCAAACGCAGTAATTTGGTCACCAGATAAGGACAACCCGGCAAGTAACAATGTTATTGGTGAATTAATGTTAAAAAGTGGAATAACCACTCAGCTAGATAACAACATGGAGGTTGCATCCAGTGATAGTGACAATGATGAGGATTTTAAAGAAATCAAATCAAAGCGCCATAAAAGAAATGTAAATGGAGAAAATATCATTCCAATGCAGGCTAGGAATGCGTTAAAGGTAAATGTAGACGTTTCCAGTTTTGGGTCTACCAAAATTTCACAAAATCGCTTTGAGTTATTGGGGAAGCTGAATATAGAAGTAAATAAAGGTCCATCTTCAAGCAGACAAGCAGCTAAGAATGCAGATAAATGCAAAAATGGTGAAGAGAACGCTGGTAGGCCGGTAAGGAAAAAATTTTGTCCCCCAATTATTTTACACAATGTTAATGTAAAAAAACTTGTTGACCAACTAAATGGTAGAACACCTAAAGTCGTTTATAAAATTATTAACTCATCTAGAAATAAAAGCAAAATTTATTTCGAAGATCTGTCCGCGCATTTAGAAATGATGGAACTATTAAGGGCCCAAAGTATTAAGTCATACTCTTTTACTCCGCCTGAGTTAAGAAGAGTATCGGTAATTTTAAGAGGCTTATACCATCTGACTGAAGTGTCTGAAATTGAAACTGCTCTTAAAGCTGATTTACCAGATACAATTGAAAAGGTTAGTAAACTAGTTACACAGTATTCTGCTAATAATGATTACGATACAGGTTTATTTATTGTTACTCTAGCACAAGGTAAGAAATTAAATGATGTTAATAGATTACGTTTTATTTTGAACCAATCTATTACTTGGGAAACTCCCAAGTCAAAAAAAAGAGAGATTCAATGTTTTAGATGTCAGTCGTGGGGACATTCAGCCCGAAACTGTAATTCGAATTTCAAATGTGTGAAATGCAATTTAAAGCATGATCCTGGTAGCTGTAGCGTTAAATTAGGGGAATCTTCTCCAACGTGTGTAAATTGTAACGAAAGCGGCCATGCCGCTAATTATAAAGGCTGCCCGTCTTACAAAATCTATTTGAAAAATAAAAAAGAGCTATTAACCAAGGTTAAGAATAGAAGAGAGGTAATTAAGGAGAATGTTAAATCTGCGGTAAGTAGAAGTCAATCGGTTAACGAAAGAAAGTCCTTCGCGAGTCTTTTTCATTCTGAAAATAGTAATCGTGTTGCTAGTAATCAAAATCTACCTCCTTTTGTGGAGGAATTCGTAAAGCTTGGACAATATTTTAGAGAGTCTCCACCTCAATCGTTAGAATCAAAAATTTTGAATTTTCTTAATTCTTATAAATCAATGCCACTAAGTTTGGCCAAGCAAGAGTATTTTAATTTATTGAATGAAGTGATGTCCCATTATGGCCCGTAATAATTTAATATTTGTTACAATGAATGTTAGGTCGTTAGTCGAATTGAGCAGACGTATCGAATTAGTTAAAATTCTTAACTTTCATAAAGTTGATGTGTGTTTTTTACAGGAAACTCGCTTTCGAGTAAACTCAAAAGTTACTTTTGAGAATTACAATGTTATTAGAGACTACTCTAGTATAGGTACAGCAATACTTATAAATAAGAATATAAAGTTTTCTTCTCTTAATATTACAAATTTAAATTTCCCAAACAGTTTCATTGAATTAAATGTTTCTTTTGGGTGCCAGGTTAAAAAATTTATGTTGGGCAGTGTTTACATTCCATCTAATTTTCCCCGTAGTGATTTTAGTTCAAGTCTTAATTCAATTCAAAGTTTTTCAATGTCATACGATGGGGTCTTTATTGGAGGGGATTTTAACTCTAGAAATACACTTTGGGGTGATTCAGTTGACAATTTGAATGGGCAAAACTTTTGTGATTGGTTAAGCTATTCAAATACTAATTTTACGAGACTGTGTGATGGTAGTCCTTCTTTTCCTGGGGGGCCATCTTTTTTGGATCATTTTCTGATCAGTACGGTCCTTATAGACTCGATAAATCGTAATTTTCAAATAAATAGTTTACCGACTTTCTCGGATCATTTCCCATTAAAATTGGTATTTAAATTTGCGAACTTCGATTTAATTATATCTCCTCCGAAATGTTTTAAATCTTTCGAGAACACAATCTGGGAAGAATTTCGTAACGATGTTCACCACGACATTTTAAGTATTTCTCTGCCAATTGACAGAAACTTGAGTAATGAGGAAATTGATTTAAATATTTCTCAATTTAATATTTGTATTAGCGGGGAAGTCGATAGACACTCAAGGAAAATCGAGTTGAAAAACAAACGTTTTATAATCCCCGATAACATTAAAAAACTTTTTAAAGTCAAATACGCTTGGCAAAAAGAACTAAAAAAAATTTTCATAGGAACGGAAATAGAAGGTCCGACGAGTACCGCTTATTGAGCGGCCAAATCCAACTTCTTAAAACAATAATTAAGGAACAGGTTGAAGTTCATCAAGCAGAGGAGTTTAATAAGAGAATAGAGACAAAGGCCCAAAGGCCTTTAGGGAAGTTTTTAGTATTATTGGTAACAGAAAATCGAAAGGTTTTGATAAACTTATTGTAAATGATAACATTTACTATGATGATGTTGATAAGCTAGAGCAGTTCAAACGTCATTTTCCAGATATTTATGAATTTTCTGCTCCAGAAAGTACTAATGTAGTTGAAGTACCGATCACAGTGAACTCTTTCATAAATAGTTGTTCTGAAACTGTTTGTCAATTTACTGATACTTGTGGTGCCTTAAACTCGTTGGACCGTAACCATTTTACTAGCTTTTCAGAAGTCAGTGATATAATTAAGTCCCTAAATGCCAAAAAATCTGCTGGCTTAGATAATTTGTCAAATTTTCTAATTAAAAGGCTTCCGATTTCAGCAATAAAGTTTTTAGTTATTATTTTTAACAATTGCCTGAATAATGGTTATTTCCCTAAGGTCTGGAAAATGGCGAAAATTTACCCTTTATTGAAAAAACCAAATGACTTTCAAATCAACAACTCCCGCCCTATATCTATGTTGTCAAACGTTGGAAAGTTATTTGAGAGGGTTGTTAAGATAAAGTTGGAGAATTCCTTAGCACTGGATTTATTACCTCCATATCAATTCGGTTTCAAACGTGGTCACTCTTCAGTGGATGCTTTGTTATATTTACATAACGAAGTAATTTGTAATCTAAGGGATAAACAATGTACTGTAGCCGTTTCGTTAGACATTGAAAAGGCGTTTGATCGTGCGTATCATTTAGGCATTATCTTTAAACTGATTAGGTTAAGATGTGATTCAGTCTATATAAAATTGTTAAAAAGCTATTTTGATGATCGTAAATTTTTAGTGGAAATAAATGATGTTCAATCGGATTTGGGCAGCATTTATTGCGGTGTTCCGCAAGGAGCAATTTTGGCGCCAATGCTTTATAACATTCTTGTTTATGACTTTCCACACATTAGTAATGGTTCTAAGAGTATTTTATATGCAGACGATTCCTTCATTTATGCACACAACAGCAATCCTGAGATCGCGTTAAGTAAGGTTCAAAGTCACCTCTTGATAATTGATAACTTTTACAGAGAGTGGGGTATTAAGATAAACACACAAAAATCAGAGGCTATTTGTTTTCGAAATGCTTCGGGAAAAGGTCCTCGAAATGTAGTAAGGCTTAGTAAAACATTGAATCTTTCTTTGCACGGTTCGGTTATTCCCTTTAGAGATCAAATTAAGTACCTTGGGGTAACTTTCAATAAACTGTTTAAATTTAACCAACATGGTAGGATGTCCAAAAGTAAAGGATTGCGTATTAAGGGAATGTTTATGAAGTTACTTGTTAATAGACACTTGAGTCAGAGGGCTAAGCTCTTAATTTACAAAGTTTGCATTCGTTCTGCGATGTTATATGGATTTCCCATATGGTTCTCGATTTCTCCAACAGTAATGATGGAGTTGGAGATTTTTGAACGTAGCTGTTTGAGACTTTGTGTTAACGCGAACTATGAAAATTTTGTCAAAAGATTTTCGAATTCTGTTATTTATAGAAGAGCAGACGTACATCCTCTCTCGTCATATGCTCTGGTCTTACTTAGTAAGTTTATTAATCGATTAGAAAATCACGAGAACAACTTAATGACAACGGTTCTTCTTTCACAAGCTGGATTTAGTTGGTCTAACAGTCTTTACATGTCCCCAATCGGAATTTTATATGAGGATATTAACTCCTTTACTAACATGATTGATTACCGCCTACCAGAGTTCTATTCTCATGCAATTACAGGCTCCAACAGGGGCTAACCATTGTTTTCCTTGTAAATATGTTGTATTAGTTTTAGTCCTAGTTTTAAGTTTGTCATAAGATCTCACACTTGACTATTAACAGTCTTTGTAAACTTTTATTATATTTTGAGCAATATAATTTTAATGTTTATTCTTTGATGTAAAACTTCGTATCCGTCCATTTTAACTAAGCATGTAGCGTTATTTTAAAATCATAATGTCTTAAATGTTTATTAAAACAATACTGTATAGTTTTAAGTTTTTTTTCCATTCTATGTTAACTTTATACAGCTGCTTTTGTGATCTAAAATTTTAAGTCTCAAATAAAATTAAATTGAAAATTGAAATTGTTGCTGCTCTGTTTGTTAAAAATAATGCTGCTCTGTTTGTTAAAAATAGTAGGCTATCTGTTCGCTCTCAGCAAAGAGTTGATGTGCGTATACTAATACGAAGAACATTGTAAAAATAACTATAAGAAAGGAAAAGAATAAAGTGGCGCTTCAGTCTTGTGCCACCTATATAACGAGTGTTATCATTATCTCAAAAGTTGTTTCGCAATTTTGGTTCTTTTGTAATTTTGTTACTAAGCTGATGTTAATTTGAAGTAATTTTTATGAAAATGGATATTTCTGACAGTTTTGATGATGATTTAAAAAGACTAGACTCGGTTTATGGCGATGATGAGATCGATATGACGTTATCTGAAAGTGTCGGTGCTAATACTTCGGGAGTAACTGAAAATCAAAGTTTTTTGCATGATGTTTCCGAATCCAATATTATATTCGAATTGTAGGAATCCGTTAAAGATATAGAAGAGTCGATGAAGATCGATTGTTAGAAAGAATGTAACAAGATAATTCCAGAAAATCTTGCTATACAAAGCCGGCAATTTTTCCAAGAAATAAGTAAACCACAACAAGATTTAGTCCATTTGAGCCATTTGGAATTTCATCGACAACATTTATCGCTCGAAAACGTTTATAATACTGAAAGTCGGAAGAAGTATGGCCAAAGGGTAAAAAATAAATCCAGAGTTGATAAAATGTACTTATTTCATGGCATTCATATTTGTAGAAAGATGTTTTGTTTTATTTACGATGTTGGTTTTTAAACGTTATAAAAATTTGATTCGACATAGTGATAATGTTGGCTGTGAATGGAAGGATTTTACAAAAGATTACCAGGTAAACTGTCGCTATTTTGTGATTTTAATTTTTCAAATTCATTTAAATTAATTTTGTAAACGTTTGCATTTTATGTATTACCAAGTACCACCACTTTGACTTAAAAAAAAAACGAAATTGTATGTAAAGAACTTGTTTACTCGGAAGAAGAAAGATTTAATCTGCGATTAACGGCTGAGCTACTAAACGAATTACCTCCGCTCATGGCACCAAGCGGTTTATCGTTAGATCGCAAATGGTATTTGTATGAGAATGTCAGGGTCTTATGTACTGATTCACAGAAACGGGATATTGTAGCTCCTAAACCGAGTGAACCCAAAAAAAAAATCGAAAAATAAATCTGAACCTGCCAGCAAAAAAAAACAATAAATCGAAGCACGAGAAAAAGAAAGCTGAAGTCAAAGAGCCGAAAAAAGAAACAAACTGAAATTGTCAAACGGAAGAAAATCGAAGTACCAGATCACGAAACACCGAAAAAAAAGTCCAAACTCCAAAAAAATTCGAATACTGACAAAAATTTAAAACCAAAAAATAAAAAAAAGTAAAATATTAATGGTTTTCTCAATTTTTTATCGATTTTCCCAAGTTCGTTTTGTACGGTTTTATGGGGTAAATAAATTTTTATCAGAAATCTAACTCATTTCATCTTATTCTACACCCTTTTAGGTACCAGAATCCACTCTTAACTCCAAATCCGTTTTTTGACACACTAGGTCCCTTTTCTCGGAGAAGGTATATTATACAATTATATGTAATTTGATACAATTTAATTTTTCGGATGAAATGTTATATAAGTATGGGATCATATTAAATTAGATAAAACTATATTAAGCTCCATATCAGTTTGTTTTTAATCGGGTAATCTATCTTTTTTATTAAAAATATTATACAGAAAACCTTAAATCACAACTGTTATTTGTAGAAACTTTGGGAAATGTTATGCCATTTTTTAAATATTTCTTGCAAATTTTGCCAATTTTTCACTTTTTTGTACCAATTTAAACTTGCCCAGCTAATTATAGTCCACGTCTAACTTTAAACCACAAATTTCTTAATACTTTTGTTTAACATTAAAATTAAAAAAAAAACTATTACATACACAATTTTATAGAGATTTGTTTTAAATTATTATTTTTTAATTACTATATTAAAAGTTTTGAGCAGAGTAGAGCATTGATTTGATAATAATTTTTTTTTTTTATATTATTTTTAAAATAATATCCCTGCTTTTGTTTTAAAATGGTTTTTTTATAGCTTAAATTAAAAAAAAAAAAACATATCCTTAAAAACTAACTATAATTATTTGCATTTATCCATATTCCTGTTCTAGTTCATATTTTTTTTTTTTTATATAAAAAATTAATATAATAGTTTGTGAACCTAAATTTATCATTATCATCACCATTAACAAATCAATCACTTTTGAAATTAAAACCATTTAATATCAGTGATGATAGTATGGGCCACCAAATTGATATGTAGGAGGTTGCTTTTGTTGATTTTGCTGTTGTTGTGTTTGATTTGGATAATACAGATTATGATGAGACGATGATCTTCTAGGCGGCTGTGGACGATAATGATTATAGTTGGTAGGATATTCACCATCTTCATGAGGAGCTATTATTTGATTAATGGTCGAAGGAGATTGACGACGTAAATAACGTTCTTCGATATTAGACGCTGGCCAACGTTGATAATGTCTGGTTGAATCTTCTGAAGAACGTCTACGTTGATAACGTTTTGTATTTGCAGAAGCAGGGGCAAGTGAAGGTCCGGTAATATTATGTTGATGATAACTACTATCATCACCACTACCAGGAGTTTGTTGTTGTTGTTGTTGTAAAGCTGTTCTATATTTACGTCTAGAACGTTCATCTAAAGATGAAGTGGGTGTTACCACACGTTGTGTTAAATCATCAATAAATTCTGCCTGTCTTCTTTGTAAATCTGCAGCATAATTATCATAGGCAAATTGTTCTCTGGGCGTTGAATGTTGTTTGCGTTCTTGATGTTCTTCCAAGCGAGTTCTCCACTCCTGAGCTGTAACTTTTTGATTGTACAATGCAGGATGCGGTTGAAATTGTGATTGAGCATTGTCGTTGGCAAACAGATCAGTATACGAAGATTTTCTCCAGCCTTCCTCATATCTACGTTGGGTATTTTCATCTTCCAAAGCCTGGCGACGTTGTGAACGTGATGAACTACTTTCCGAAGAGTCTTCTCCCGATGTACCAATGCCTAAATCTTTTTCTTCTCCATACGCCTTATAAGGAGCACCTAGGAAACCTTAGTACCATAAGCATTAACACCACCAACCACACCCGTGGTATAGGGCATATAAAAAGTATTTGCGAAATTTTTATCCATTTTGGCTATTTTCAAATTATTTTCCAAATCATCAATTTCTTCTTCACTGCCAGTATCACGTCCACTCCAGGTTTGCAAAGAACCAGGTCCAAATAGAGATAACAAAACCGGCAATAGGAATAAACCATGCATGGCACCAAAGAAAATTACCAAAAATACCATTTTAAAGAATACCAAAAATATATAACTTTGAGCCAATAGCAGGGCTATAATACCCAAGATTGTAGAACTGGATCCCTGTAATATAGGTAAGCCTAAGGAATGGAAGGCTTCACGTACTCTAGCCTTAGGACTTTTCTTTTTCGAAGACATATACGTATAACAAATATGAGCGGTAAAATCTACTGAAAATCCTATACACATGATAAGATTAATCATAGATATAGAATCTAAATTAACATCCCATAAAGCCATATAACCAGCTACACCCAATTCTATGGATATTACGGAGAAGGCCACCCATAAAGAACATAATATATTTGGTATGAATACAAAGGAAATAATCATCATTATGATAGCACCAATAACCATGGCCTGCAGGGAAGTGGGACGTACCAATTCAAATTGATCAAAGAATACAAAGTATGGATGGAATATGGTGGCGTTAAGTGGAGAATCTTTACAAATTTTTCTCAAATCTCGTACCATAACTTTTTCATGATTGGTATCCGTTATATTAACGGCTTGTATTAAAAATCTTGAAGCTATAATCTTGGTATCATTTTCATTAAATTTAACATCTAAAGAAAAAGGATTTCCCGGGAACAACCAATGTTCCTTAACAGCATCAATAAATTGCTGTTCCGTATCCAAAGTTAAATTTAAATAATCATTATTACGATCGACAAACGAAACAAAAGATCGTATCCAAGATTCGGTATACAAAGAATTGGTGACATATGAAGTATGTTCCAAATTTCGTGTCAATTCTTCAATTTCATCTTGTATCACAGGATCGGAATAATTTAAATCACCGGTAATAATAACCTAGAAATTAAAAGCATATTTTATATTTATTACCAAAGAAATTAACACATTCTTACTAACCTGCATACGATAGGGAAATTCTCGATAATAATCATCTTCACGATCAAAAAATATCACCGAATATGAATCGGAACGTGAGAGTTTTCGACGTTCTAGACCTTCTTTAATTTGTGTTATACCATAACAAGCTCCCGCCAAATAGGCACCAAATATTAAAATAATAAATAATTTACACCATTTATTGTTAATAACGGCAGCCATATTATTACGGAAAAATTGCATTAACATATGATCTTTATTATCGATGGGATTATCGGGATCTTCACGATTAATGCCACCTGACATTAGAGAACGATATAATATATTACGTTTTTCTAGAAGGATAAAAAAGAGAAATTATGTGGTATATTAATGTTTTTATAGCATGTTTTTATAGCATTTGTAACATTTTTGCAATTATTTTGCAAAAATCCCATTTTTGCTCTACATTGCCATAAAATGCCGTTTGCTACTGTCTTGCAATACTTTTAAGAATTTGTTTTCATTAAAGTTCCATGTTCGAACCATTTGACAATAACATTATTTGGTGTATAACTTAAAAATGCGGGATTTTTGGAAAATTTAGGGTATTTATTGTGTAGCAATGGTACAATACACTGCGTTGCATAACTAAAGGGTGTTTTTTATACAGGTATATAATTTTAAGTTGGCAACACTTTTTTAACTGTCGGCCATTTTTTCAGCTGTCAAGTGATTTATGTTTAGTTTGGTTAGGCATTTCAACATGAATAGGCGTCGAACAACGCTTCCAAATTGTGCAAATTTTGAATTTTGAAAATCATGGTTCTGTTCGAAATACGTATCGCGCACTACGTACATTTTACGATCAACATGATCGTCCATCACAGCAATTAATTCGATTAACTTTGGAACAAAACTGCTGCATTTGGAGTGATGATAACACTCAAGCGTATGTTGAGACACCGTTACATCCAGAAAAACTGACTGTTTGGTGTGCTTTATGGGCTGGTGGAATCGTTGGTCCGTACTTCTTTAAAAACGATGCAGGTCAAAACGTTACAGTCAATGGTGACCGCTATAGAGCCATGATTACTGACTTTTTCGTTCATCAATTGAACAACCATGATGTGCAGGAGCTGTGGTTTTAACAAGACGGCGCAACATCTCACACAGCTCGTGCCATAATTGGTTTATTGAAGGAAACGTGTGGTAACCGCATAGTTTCACGTTTCGGACCCGTGAATTGGCCTCCAAGGTCGTGGGATTTAACGCCGCTGCACTATTTTCTGTGGAATATGTGAAGTCGCTAGTCTACGCCGATAAGCCCGAAACGATTGACCACTTGGATGACACCATTCGCCACGTTATTGCCAATATACGGTCAGAAATGTTGGAAAAAGTCATCGGAAATTGGAACTCCAGATTAGACTACGACCGGGCCAGACGTGGCGGTAATATGCCAGAAGTCAAATTTAAATTATAATGCCAGAAGATTATCTTTCGAATAAACTAAATTTCATGTCAATTTCAAAAATTCATCTTTGTTTTATTTCATTTTAAAATTCTATACCTCTATAAAAAAACACTCTTTATATAACGGCAAACAATGAAGAATAGCAAATAATCATAGTTAAAGAATAAGTTTGGCTTTTTATGCAATTTTAATCAATTTTTAATAAATGCCGCGTGGTTCATTTCTAAGTGATTTAAAAAAGAGCAAATTTCAGCCTAATTAAAAAGTGTCTTAAGTTTTCGGGAAATTGCTAGAAAAATAAACCGTTCTCATATGGTTGTCACAATGTTTGCAAATAATCCGAGTGATGATGGTAAACATAAAACAGGCAGTACGGAAAAAAAACTTTCTGATCGGTACCCGGCGTAAAATATTCAACTGTGTCAGCTACTCAATGAAGAGTCTCAATCAGATAAGCGAAGAATGTAAAGTAAATGTGTCCAAATCAACCATAAGTAGACTCTTAACTCATCATAATTTGTTGGTGTTACATCTCGGAATGGGCCCTTCACCCACAAATATGATTGTGGTATTACTCTGGTAGAGAATCTTCCAAAGAAGAGATTGATACCAAAATCTTGGATAAGCTCCTCCTACTTCCTTAGATATGTCCATCCCACACATTGTTACTTTCGCAAAAATTGGCCTATTTTGAAATTAAAAATTAACCCCTTAAATCCCACCCACAAATATGATTGTGGTATTACTCTGGTAGAGAATCTTCCAAAGAAGAGATTGATACCAAAATCTTGGATTAGCTAATCCTACTTCCTTAGATATGTCCATCCCACACATACGGCAAAAAAGGCCTATTTTGATATTAAAAATTAACCCCTTAAACCCCACCCGCAAATATGATTGTGGTATTAATCTGGTAGAGAATCTTCCAAAGAAGAGATTGATACCAAAATCTTGGATAAGCTCCTCCTACTTCCTTAGATATGTCCATTGTTACTTTCGCAAAATAGGCTTATTTTGAAATTAAAAATTAACCCCTTAAATCCCACCCACAATTATGATTGATGCATTAATCTGCTAGAGAATCTTCCAAAGAAGAGATTGATACCATATTTTCATTTTCATTTCACAAAAATTATTTCATTCAAACAGTAAATAAAAACAGCTGTTCAAACTAGTTGCAAAATCTTGCAAGAAGAAATTTCTCCAGCAACATTTTGCAAGTTCTCTAACTTCCAACTGTCAAAAAAATCTCTTTTGGCTCTCTCGCTGCAAGAGATTTGGAGTACGCAGACAACATTTTGCAAGATTTTGCAACATTTTGCACAAAATGATGCAAAATATGTGTACGCAGAAGACCTAATATAAAACCTCTCAATTGTATATTATTTTAGAATATTTTTTTCATTTTAAATTGATTGCCCAACTTTTTTTTTTAATTTTGATAAAATACATTTAGGAACTCCTGATTTTGTATTTATTTTGTGTTTTATTATGAATTTTTAAGGAAAAATTAATGAAATAAAACTATTGTAATTATTCGAGTTTATCGAATAATCGAGTTACTCGTTTACTCGAATAAAACCAAGCCTTAATAGATAAATTAAAAAAAAGTTCCATACAATTTGTATGGGGACTTTTATTTATTATCTCATTCCGCAAACCACTATAATGTTAACAAACCCATACGGTCCAAGATTAATTTGTTGGCATATGTCATTGGTAACCTGTCTGTGTAGTCTGTGTACGAAAGTTTTTGTTATTTTTTTACAAAACTTTTGTGTTTTATGCAAGGATTTTTATAAGTTATACTATAAAAATGACCACTTACCTTTTAGTGCTACCGATAAAGGCTTGACTTTGCAACCAAGTATTGCATGTCGATTTTGTTCTTCCCTATAACCCGATACGGCCATACATGCTGCAAAGAATGTAATATGCCAGAAGAAGGTGAAACCGACAGCAAATACTGAATATTTGCAAAATATCTGTACCGATCTAAAGGGACTAATGATACCAATCCAAAATGATATTAAATCGGTTAATGAAGTTATGGTAATGGAAACAGCAGCCTCAGACATAGTACGACCCATGCGTTCTCCAACCGACATTTTTAAAGAAGTTCTCCGCCAAGCAGCCAACATAACAAAGGTATCATCAATGCCAATGCCTGATAGAAATGGAAGAAATAAAGAATCATTTAACAATCATAAGAGGCTATTTACATGTAAACTACCCCTGTATACTATTTCCCAGTACTGAGGATACGAAATGTCATTTCAAAAGAGTATTTACAAAAATTAAACAATTCATATCACCAATACTGGATAAAAATAAGAAAGGGTAGACAGCGTGAAGAAATGGAAACAAATACTTTTTTGTAAAATAATGATTTTGGTTTATATTTTCTGAACAAATGGCAACACTGAAAATCTATTTCTAAAAAGATCCAAAAGTTTTGTTCTCATTAAGTTCACGGTACTACAAAAAAAATTGCAATCACTTTTCAAGTGACCTATTGTTGGTTGTAAGTCTAGCTGAGTGTAACACAAAACCGGTTTGAGAAGTTGCAATATACCTTAAAATTTTAAATTTTCGACTGTAGCATTTAAACATTTGTAACTCACAAGGAAAGTATCCCAACTGATACACTCCGATTTCAATGAAATTTAGATATATTATGAAGAAAAAAAATCTAAGATCGACTCGTTTTTTCTTAAGTGAAATATCGAGGGTTTAGGGGTCAAAAAGTGGGGTAAAAAAATTACCCCATTTTTCGTTTTTTGCTACTTTTCGGCATTTCTCCCAGAGAAACTACAGGCAAATGTGGTATCCTCTGAAAGGGATTTCAGAGGTGCAACTGCTGATTTATTGTTTTTGTAAATTTTGCGTTTTTGTTGTTGTTGTATAAAATGTACTAATTTTGGCTACTTTATATTTTTTTGCTACTTTGCGGCATTTGCACTATAGCAACTATAGGCAAATGTGGTATCCTCTGAAAGAAATTTCAGAGGTGCATCCGCTGATGTATAGTTTTTGTAACATTTCGAGTTTTTGTCGTTATTGTGAACTAATTTTGGGCTACTTTATATGAGATGTATACTACTAGTATCACGACCAAATTTATATATTAAGTTTAAGTGGAAAAGTATTTTTAGCTTTTCTTTTTATATTAGAGCTACGCATATTTTTGTGTATTTTGCAGTAAGCTCTAAATATTTATGTACTGTATTGCACATCAAGGGAAAGCTTATGAAAAAATTTAAAATATTCGTCATTGTTCAGAATTGCCTATTTGTAAACTTTTCTTATATATTAAGAAAAACTTACCAATCATTAAAAATGGTGCAGCCAAATTAATGCCAATAAATTCTATGCCCACATACATGGCCAAACCAAAAGCGGCACATGTGGCCATAACGGCCGAAATATTACCCATCAAACCCAGCCAAGGTTTAGAACGTACCGCATCACCCATCATACATGTAATAATACTGAATAAGGCCATTAACAGAAATGTAGAACTAAAATATGGTACAACAGTTTGGGTATTTTTCTCCAGTTCATGATCTAAAGTTCGCGAAGCAAAATATGCCACAGAAATATGTTTAAATATACCAGTATCCTCAGCATTACCCACGACTCGTAAGAAAGTTTCTTCCCATTCGGCACCTCTGCAAAATAAAAAAAAAAAACAAATTTAAATAAAGTTAATAAAAAATGTTATTCAAAAATAGAGTAAAATTAAAAAACTTACTTAGCGTCTTGCCGTTTGGTATCAGCGGTTACAAAATATACCAATTGTATGGCTGGCACACTTACAATTATATTATCCTCAGTTACTTTGGTACCACCAAAGAACACGGGAAAAGCATGAGCATCCCAGGTGACCGGATTAAACATTAAAGGAAATGTTAAATTCAGATCTCCAGATTCTAACTATAATATTAAAAGGTATAAAATATTTTAAAACAT
Organism: Delia radicum; assembly: GCA_021234595.1. Taxonomy (NCBI): domain Eukaryota; kingdom Metazoa; phylum Arthropoda; class Insecta; order Diptera; family Anthomyiidae; genus Delia; species Delia radicum. Next base: position 41,701,053 of record CM037855.1, on the reverse strand, counting down.
GGTTAGCTAACTATATCTTTGCATTGTAACGGTAGTTGCCTGCCACGTCCACGTCCACCTCAATACCGATATGAAGATTTTTAAACTACGATTCCAAAAGTGATATGTGTCTTCTAATATCAAAACAGTTTATTTAAAGCGTTATTTTAACTTTAGTTCACGATATTTTAAAATCAAACCGATTAAATAGCGAAATAAGATCGGTTATACAAGTACACACATCGCTCATTTCCTAGAAGACTGCCATAAGTCAAAAAACGTGATTTTTGAGTTAATGATACAGATTACTACACTGAGAGAATTAATTAATTAATTAATTTTTACATTATATCTATGAAGTGTCACAGTTTTTCATAAAGTTCTATGAAAAATTTCATAGTGTATACAAAAAACAAATGTTTTCAATTTTTTAATTATTAGTAGAAATTTTATTTTCAGGCTCAACTTAATTCTCATTTGTTTTAACAAATGGGGTATATAAGTGTTTGAGTTGTGAATGAGGTTGCCACTGCTTTCTAAACTTGTTCTGATGATGGGGACCTAAAAAACCCCCGAAATGGAGCCATCAACCAATTCTTGAAAGCGGTTAATTAATAAATTGAAAACAAAAAACTCTATAGATTATTTGTTAGGACAATAACCTAATAAAGAAATATATAGTATGGCCTTGAACTTGAATAAATTTTAATTTTCATAAAAATAATATATATGCAATTTGGTGCCAATCGAAAGTCGTGCCGGAAATCGATTGAAAATTAAAACTGTGGTTTGTATGGCGAAAAATTACTTTTTTTTAATTTTTTTGCAAAAAATTCTTTAATGTCGTAATCGTTAATATTCTATTTAATACATTAATCGATATATACGAGGGCGAATCAATAAGTCAGTGACTTTTCGAATTTTCCTAGTAGTTATATGAAATGCAACACTGCTCCCATCAGTACCACCTGTTAATAGACTACTGTCAAATTTTGAGCAAGTTCCGTCATTTACTTTGCGTTTAGCAGCTGTTGAAAACATACAACCTCGTGGATTTTTTTAAAATGGAAAAAAAGTGAATTTCGAGTGCTCATTAAACTTATTTTTTGCGAAAAATAACCGTGAATCAAATCAAGGAAAATCTTGATATATACTATAGGGAGTCTGCACCATCGATTTCAATGGTAAAAGTGGTTTTACTGACTTTCGTTTTGGTCGCACAAGTACAAATGACGCTGAACGTTCTGGACGGCCAATTGAGATCAATACACCAGAAAATGTTGAAAAATCAACGATATGGTATTGGCCGGTCGAAGAGTAAAAGTACGTGTGATTGTTGATGCCATAGGCATTTCATATGGCAGTGTGGTTTCGATTTTAAATAATCAGTTGGGTTTAAGAAAGCTGTCTGCAAGATGGGTGGCGCGTTTGCTCTCAATTGATCATAAACGTAATCGTGTGACTACTTCAAAGGATAGTTTGGAGTTGTTTAACCGCAATTCGAATGAGTTTTTGCGGCTTTTTGTAACTGCGGATGAAACATGGATCCATTACAACACTCCGGAGACCAAGCAACAGGTTAAACAATGGATTTCTCCGGGTGAACCGGCTCCGAAGAAGGCAAAGGTAAGTTTGTCGGCCAATACGGTGATGGCAATAGTTTTTTGGGATGTACGCGGGATAATCCACAACGATTACCTTCAAAAGGGAAAAACAATAAACGGCGAATATTATGCCAACTTATTGGACCGATTTAACGAGGATTTACAAAAAAAAAAACGACCCCATATGGCCAAGAAAAAAGTTCTTTTTCATCCAGATAATGCACGGGTGCACACGTATGCAGTCTCAATGGCAAAATTCCATGAATTGGGCTACGAATTGGTACCTCATCCGGCATATTCTCCGGATTTAGCCACCAGTGACTATTTCGCCCTCGTACATAGAATTATGTTTCCAAAAAGGTATAATAATTCAAAATTGGTTAAGAACTAGTCCAGTAATAAACAGTGTCCCAGACCACTAATGTGTCAAATACCACTTGCCTACAAAATTCGAGCACACATCTTTAAACGTTTTTGAAATTTATTACTTCAACATAATTTTTTCATTTAATAGACTCATAAACTGCGAAATATCAAATAGTTTTTTTAAGGACGTCGTTAACCTGTCCTAAGGTGACGTCAAAATGGACAATATTTTTGGGATATTTTTTCAAGGCAGACAGAGATTGAAAACTTTAAATGCATTTTCTGCAAAATTGCGCTTTTTGAGTTATTAGATTAGGTTATATGGCACTATGCACAGCGACCAACTTAGGTCTTTTGTGCTGCCTAAAGTTACCCTAAAGATTCAAGCTACCTATAAAGCCAATAATCCTATTAGGCAAAATCTTCATAATGTCCAAAGGGGAGACAAAGCGATTGCCAAGAAACTTGGCACGCCTTTCACATAACCACGGACATTCGCAAAGAACATGCTCTGATGTCTTAGCTACCAGTTCGCAAAACCTACACTCATCCGTGTCCGAAAGACCCCTTTTGCGCAGGTGGTATCTGAGATTGAAGTGTCCAGTCAGGTAAGACACCAGGGTTCTCAAGTCACCCCTCCCGAGGGACAAGAGTCTCCTCGATCCCGCACTAGAAAAGAAATTAATCTCTTAGCCTGTCGTTGGCCAAGAGAGTTTTCCCAATAGAGAGAGAATTCTGATTCCCTCCACGACCCGAGCTTCTCCCTAACATACCCCAAAGGTATACCACAGAATGGTTCAGGGCCAATAAAGGGCCTTCGGGCCCCGCAATTAGCAAGACAATCTGCCCTCTCGTTGCCCTCATGCCCCTCGTGACCACCCTAAGGTAAGCGAGTTGCGCCTGCCAAGTCGGTTAAGAGCCAGAATGCATTCCATGACCAGACTAGATGACACCTCATAGGGCATTAAAGCCCTTAATGTCGCCTGACTGTCAGAAAGAATGTAGATGCGAGATCTAATAGTACCCCTTCGTAGACACTCCTCCGCGCAGACACAGATAGCAAAAATCTCTGCCTGAAAAATGGAGGGGTATCTACCCATGGGTAAGGCCCGTTGAAAACTTTTTGAGTTACGTCAGTCTTTTAGTAAATGTGTGACAAGTCTTGAATGAAATCGCTTTTTTAAAATTTCCATTTCACTCTTGATGCCAACTACCGTTATTATGAAGAGGTATTGATTGCCAACCCTAACTTAAAGTAAATTATAGATTTAAAAAAAAATCTTCTTACATCATCCATTATATAGTCCAAATTTAAAATATCATTTTCAAAACATTCATTTTCCCATCGAGCACAAGCATTATTATAGGTAAACGTATCCCCATCATATGTTACGGTAGCATTTTGTATAATATTATCCAATAATCGTAGCTCTTGAAATATTTCCCTTCGTATCATATTGTCATTGCCATCCTTGGGTATAACAATAACACGACCAAAAACGACCTAAATGTTAAAAAAATAAAAAAACGATAATATAATTAATAAATTAATATTTAATGAATGAATTTAAGAGTTTTGTTTAGCAAATTCTGTTAAATATTATTTTTAAGTATATTTAAGAGTATCTATAGTTTAAATTGTAAGATTGTGAGTATAAAGGTCTACGTGACCACAAAGTTTAATGTTTTCCATATTTGTTGCATGTGTGTTAAAATAATTGTTTTAGTTTGCGCAAAATATTTTATGGCGTTTTATAAATTGTTTTTTGTATATCTAATAACAATTGCAAAATTATTTTCAATATTTAAATATGGTGGCATTTTACAAAACGTGTATAGTCGTTATCCCGTTTTTTGGCACAATTTAATTTTGAAATGGAGCTCTAATCTAATTATTAGTGTCCGCCCGAAGACTTCGGTCAAAAAACGATATTTGGTCCGTTTTTTAAATATTTATGAACAATGCGGACAAATTTAGATACTGAAAACATACGAGGTTGGTCCCAAAATTAGTCGACCTGACGTATAGATGGCGGCAATAGTTTGAAAAAAAATTACTTTGGTGAAAAGTGGCAACCTTATAAAAGATATGTTTTAAGTTTGGAGCCATCAAAAATAAACGATCTCAGTGAATTTGTAAGCATGGAAAAAATTGGTCACCGTTATGCATGGATGGTAATCGATTCGATGCGGGTATCGGTAAGCGTAACGATATATTCTTTTATTTCGGTAACGGTATTTTAGGGGTAACGATATTTCAGTTATTTCGATAACGGTTTTAGCGTTAACAGTATTTTACTTGTTTCGGTAACGGTATTTTAGTTATTTCGATAACGTTATAACGGTTTTTCAGTTATTGTGGTAACGCTATTTTAAGGGTACTTTATTATAGTTATTCAGGAGATTATTTTTTCAGATCTTGTCTGATTATTTCGTCTATTATTTTAAGGATAACGTTATTTAAATTATTTCGGTAACGGTATTTTAGCGATAATGTTATTTTAGTTATTTTGGTAACGGTATTTAAGGGTATTGGTATTTTAGTTACATCGGTAATAGTATTTTACGGATACAGGTATTTCAATTATTTCGGTAACGGTATTTTAGCGATAACGATAGTCAGTTTGAAAAGGTTTTGAATCGATAACGGCATTTTAGCGGTATTGCCTGCTATCCCTGCCGTTTCAGTCCAACCAATATTAAAGCCAAGCTAGATTATACTTGTGGGGAGTCTTCTCCTTCGTTTACGACAATAAAATATTGGGTGGCAGAGTTTAAACGAGGCCGTACGAGCTGCCAAAACGAATACTATAGTGTTCGACCAATTAAGGTGTCCACGCCATAAACGGTTAAGAAAATCCACAAAACGGCATTGGAAGATCGTCGGCTCAAGGTGCATGAGCTTGCTGAAATTATAGGCATTTTAAAAAGTAATATACATCGCATATTGACCGAAATTTTGGAGATGAGAAAGCTGTGCACCAGATGGGAGACAAAGGTATGTAATATGGGAGTCCGTGTCCAAAGAAGGCGAAGACAGTTTCATATGAAGGCATGGTCATGGCGCCTGGTTTTTGGGATGGGCGTGGGATAATTTGTATTGATTATCTTCAAAAAGGAATAACAATCAACGGCGAGTATTTTGCTAACTTATTGCAGCGTTTTCGTATGCAATTAAGAAAAAGGGCCGCATTGTTGTTTTATCAAGACAATGAATGCAACAGTTCAAACATCCACTATTTGCGATGGCCAAAATCAACGAAATAAAGTTCGAATTGATTCATCACACACCTAATTCGCCAGATTTAGCTCATTCGGATTATTTTCTATTTCCAAACTTGACAAAATGGATCAGTGATAAAAGTTCTGCCAACAATGAAGAGGTGGAGTCTGCGGTTGATGGCTATTTTAAACAGATAGACAGTTCTTACTATAATCAAGGAATCGAAGTTATTAAATATGGCTTGGAAAAGTGTATCGAGCTAAAAGAAACCTTTCCCCAAATTTCTTGTCTTTTCTTTGTAAGGTCTCCATCGTATTTTTTGTGCCGTTTTAATTCGATTTTGAGTAAAAAATGTAAGAAAAACGCCGAAATTTAGCTATAAAGCTAAATAATCAGCCGCCAAAGTTTTTTCCGATTATTGAATTCATAACTTAACTGGGGTCCTTTTTTTAATTTGACAATCAAAACCGGAATAAACATTATAATATTTGTCAAATTTGTCCATTTCCAAAGCATTTTCTGGCCGAAGTCGTCTGTCGGACATTACTAATTATAACTATTTAAAAATATTTCCAACAATTATAATAATATATATATATATATACCGAGCAATATAAGACTTCGGGTCTACCCCAAAATGTCAAAGCAAGTATGAGACTTATCTTGTAGAAGGAAAGGATCAAACTCTATTGTTTAAGGCGAAGGAATATCGATTTAATCGGTATAAAGATAGTGATGACATATTTATATGTTTGGTGACAAAAATATTGCTTTTAGAGTTTTGGAATTTGCTTTAGTTATTTTTACTACGTTTGTAATAGTTTTTACAATTCAGCGTTGGTTATTTTGAACGTTTTTATCAGATGTTTTCACTACCTTTGTAGTTGTTTTTTTTAGTAGTTAAAAACTGCTACACATTTAGTAATTTTATGAAAAACGCAGTCGTTGTTTTTTTAATTACATTTATAGTTATTTTAATTGTCGTTTTTTTGTCATTTCTCTCTCCATAATTCCCTAAGTGCACAAGACCACTTTTGAAAGGAGTTGAGGTCTCTGCCATCCAAACCAATTAATTATTGGACTTATTTCGAAAAGATACAGGTTAAAGGGAGGGATCGAACTATTATTTACGGTGATGGAATTTCGATTTAATTGGTTCAAGAAAATGATGGAAACAGTCGTTACTAGGTCAGATTAAAAGTTCGTTTAGGACACAATTGGGAACATGAAAACGAGTTGGGGCTTGACGACCACAACCAAGTATGCTTGTCTAAGGGGTTTTAACGCCTATAATTATCCAGATAAAGGACAGAGTAAATACTATTATTAAGTGACAATCTAGCACTGCGTTGCCAGAAGAATCTTCTGAGCCCTATATCAAAGGTTAGTTTAAAATACGTGTACTATACTTTATAAAGCTTATAATCAAGGATGAATGAAAGGATGAATGATTTCCCTATAGAATACGCATCTCCTCACACCACAGACCAATCACACAGGACATGCGTCGAAGGAGGAAGCGGTCTGTTTGAGCCTCCACAGAACGTATCTCAATCTGAAGTATCCAGTTAGAAAAACCACAAGAAGTCTGATGTCACTCCAAGCAAGGTCCAATATCTCCCTATAAGAGAAAGGGTTAACAAGAGATTTCGTATGAAGCAGACTCACGGTCAGTAACCCCAGTAATCGACCTGACCCTCCAATTTATGTGCTACATAATTACTTTGATATCCTCTGTGCCCCTGTATCCAATAGAGAGTGACCCTATTCTGAGAAGGCAAAGACTACCAAAGTATCAAAGTACACAAGACCGATTCCAGTGAAGAATATCAACGCTGACAGTGCTTTAATCGCAGCCTGGATATCAAAAGACAGCAATGTAACCGACCCGATTACCCATACCTCAAACTGTCAGAATACCACTTCAGAAAATTACGGTCCACGATAGGTCCACCTTCCGCTTACTTCGACCTATTCAAGATAACACTCTTAAGTTTCTTTCTGAAACGTATTGCTGTCCCTACATGGTGGCACACGCAGTATATTCCTGTTCTCAGCAGAGTTCCCTACAAACATGTTTCCATACAAAAATATAATAATTTTTGACCCCACCATTCAAGTCTCAAATGTGAGATTGAGCCACTTTCACATATCCAGTTGTATTGAGATCGAATAGAATACATCGGGAGACTATTCTTGTAAGTAAAGTCTGAACCATATGACCTTCGATATTGTTAGAAAAATAGTTTTGCTTGGGTCAAATAAACAACAATGGCATTTTGGCAGTGGAAACGCACAAAAACTAGACTTAATCACTGAATTTCCATTAATTCTACTGACCTGGGTTTAAATTACTATTTTTTCAATCCTGTAGTAATTCAGTCTATTAAACCTCAGCTTTTGGTTTTGGCAGCTCTTAGTTTGCAATCGTCAAATTTCGGAATTATTTCGTAATTTATCACGTGGCGTTTGCGGTACACGACAAAATCGAAAAATGGACTGTATTCCACTAATCACAAACTTCTTTTATATGTTGGAAGTTACACTACTATTTACAGGTGAATGCGATTTCTGATTTCACAGATGACTTTAAGGTGAAAATGTATATAGAGTTCAGGAAACGCATGAATTCCAATGCAATAAGAAAGTGTTTTAAATCCCTTTTTATTGGAATGCGGTCAGACTACAACAAGAAGTGACAAAAAATTAGCTGTCTTGGTGAATCAGTGGATAAGAGTTAGAGACTTAACGCGGACTCCGAGTATACTCGTCTTCTAAAGGACTTTTTATATTGGACTGCTCATTTTATAAATTATAAAATAAATACGGTGTTGGCTACCGTATTTGTTGCCCATCGAATTTTTCGGTTACTGCGACCAAATCGTTCGGTCATTCGATTGAAACAACAGAAATTTTGTCAGGACAATAGAATTTCGATTACCTCAACAGAAAATTGTTGATAACTACCATAAAATTCGTTACCTACAACCGAACCATTACATTTTCCATACCCAGCAAAAAATAATCTCGATTTGGTATGCAGTTCCTACATTTGCATGCTTCCAAAATAGCTCTTAACCGCCTTGCATACAATAAAGTAATTAGGGAAGGTATTTTGATGTGCCTCCCTAAATGCCTTCTTTGAAGCAGTTAATAAGGCATACAATGAAGCAGTAAAGAATGCGTACAATAAAGCATTAGTGTTGTAAACACACAAAAAAAACGCTCTTTTTATTGCCTACAAAGGCGTGCATTTATTGCTTTTTAGAGCACATGAAAGAAAACCCTTTTCACCTGCTTAAAAGAGACATACCAAGTGAGACATCGCTTTTCGCCTGCTTAATAGACATATCAAGTGGGACATTGCGAACAAAAATCATGCCTTCTGGATTTGGTTTGGAAGCGCACGGTAATTAAATAATGCCTTCCGGAACTGCTTTTGGGTAAGCAATATTTTTTGCTGGGTAAACACGGTTGCTGCAACCAAGTCTGCTTTATGTGTGTAGGAAATATACCAAACTTTCAGTATACCGATCGACTCAAAATCACTTTTTGAGTCGATGTTCGTCCGTCCGACTCTCTGTGAGTCCATGTATTTCTTGTTCACACGCTATTGGTCTTAAATAGTCATTAGACTGTGCTCTCGTAGAACGGATATTTTCACAAGAAAACCCTTTTATGTAGGGCTAACAGAGATGGAATATTTTTTTAACTAGCAACCTGTTTTACTATATATATTCTGTGGTCGAAGTACGTTATCGCGGGTTCCCAATTTTACCATAAAGCCTTTTTATTGACAAATTTGTGTGCAAATTGTTGTTGTTTCGGGTAAATTGGATTCTCGCGGTAACGTCTTCAAACAGACCTTATGTGGATGAATCATACAAAATGCAATTATTTTCATGTCAAATTTGTTTTTATAGTAAACGATTTGGAACGAAATTGCCATAAACTATTAAAAAAAACGTGATTTTTAGTTAAATAAATTTACAACTTCAAGTTCTTACTCAAATGGGTGTGGGAATTGAAATATTGCACAACAATTTAAAACTATAAATTTTTAAATATTTTTTTCGAAGAATTTTAAATGACTTGACTTTTTAAAAGAACAGGCCTTTGATAAAAATTTATATTTTTCTTTGTAGGCATTTTTTTATAAACTATATTTTAAATTAGTTCATCATCCTCATCACTTTAGTTTTCTTTTCTTTTTTTCATGTTTTGTTTGCAAATTTTCTTTCTATTTTCTTTTTTTTTGCCACTTAAACTTTTAAGATAATCTTATTCATTAAATGACGTACAATACACTTGTGGACTGGACTTATTCCAGACAAGTCTTTGAATTTCTTACGAAATCACTTACTAATATTATACTCTATACACTTTTACTAGTACGTACTCTAGTAAGTATATTAGAGTGAACCGAAACTTAAGAACATTTTAAATCTTAAGTAAAGCCATAACACGTATTGTATAAAAATCAATTTTTTCGATTTTTTTTTTGTTTTTGTTTTGATTTTATGATTAGGTTTACCAAATCAGCTAATTTAAGCACTAAATCTGACAAAATTCTCGTAAAGTTTATTTTGTCTGCTATATGTAATGTCTCGGTTAGAGTTAAGCCAATCATCGTTTTCTTATTGCAAACAACTGAGGATAAGGATGATGCCTATGAAACAATTGTATTGTCTATCATGATAATGCTAAAACTTTTCAAAACACAACAAATAAAATGTAATATAACAATGCCATATTAAGTTTTGGACTTTATTTAGAACAATATTCTAACTAAATATATGAAAATATAGAAAGCCCGAAAAAACAATTTTTGCATTTTTAATACTAAATATAAAGCGCTCTGTCTAACGTGTAGTGCGAGTGCATGTGGCATTATAAATCAGTTTATCTATACCACGGTCAGTGATTGCACAGAAAAATTTCATATAGACGCAATCGAACAAATAAAAACATAACAAATATTACATTACTCAAAAATTCAAAAAAACATGGTCACTGACGAAGGTTCAATACCACAAACTGCGCAGTCTGATTCAGAAAAAATTGAAAATTTGCAATGTAGTTATGATTTTTAGAAAATACACTCATTCTTCTCTACCAAGCCTTTCACAATAAAACATTATGTCTTTGTTTAAATTTCGGCTTACTCTAACATACATACACACCAAATTATACATTTTTTGATGGCGTTGATTGTGATGATTGTGATGATAATTCTAGATCTCAGATTCAGATTTTTACAGTTTAGTTTAATAAATTGAATTAAAGCGCGCTCTTATTTAAAAATGAAAGAAAAAAAAAAACGCAAAACAAACAATAACGACGAAAATTAACAACTGGTAATTGAAATTGGCATTAAAATAAATTTAAATAAATTCTATAGAGGCTATTGTTGTATAGTATATTAACACCGAAAAAAAATTCTCAAATTCAAATTAAATTAAGGGTCCTACACTCAGGGAAAAAGCTTCATTATATTTATGAAAAGATTCATAAATATGATGAAAAGCTTCATTGATTTTCGTACAATGCAACACTTCAAATATATGATGAAATGTTTCATAAATATGATGAAGAATTTTTATAACTTTTTATGAAATGATTCATAAATGATATTAAATATTTCATAAACGAGATAAAGCAGTTTCTTAAATTTTTATGAAAGTTTTATAATTTTTTGAAATGTTTTATAAATATTATGAAATGTTTCATAAATATTATGAAATGTTTCATAAAAGTTTCATATTATATGCAAAAAAAAAATAAGAACACATCAAATAATCTTTAATTAGCGTTTGAGAATTTCAAATAATTTCTAGTAGTTTTTGAGTTTTAAAAAGTCTAAAGTCTGAAACATAATTGAATTAAGTGACTTAAGTCAGGTGTTGGTATGAAATTAAAATTGTTTTTAAATTTAAATACTTGTAGTTCCAAATTTTCGTTTCATACCAACACCTGACTTAAGTCACTTAAGCCAAATATGCTACAGCCTTTAATTGCAAATTCTATTTGCTAAATTTCAAATAAAAATTTGAAATAAAAAGCTAAACATTTTTTACAAAATTTAGGAAACTTTTTTATGAAATGATGAAGGTCATAAATTTTTATGAAACTTTTCATCATATTTATGAAAACTACATAAATATGATGATTAAGTGATGTCAAACGATTTATGAAGCAATATCATCATCAGTATGACGAAGCTTTTTTCTCTGAGTGTACATTCTGCTCAATTGAAACTTTTGGCAGTGTTTTAAAATAATATTTTTTACATACCTGGCCTTGTTATGCGTCCCACATTAAAACGATGTGTATAATTAACTTTAAAATATTGTTCAACAATTGCTCTTTCAGCCTTTCCCTCTCCATTTATAGGTGAAAATAGATATTCTGGATCTATTTGATATTTTAACTGTTGATATCTAAAAAGATGAAGCAGATATGAAAATTTTAATTGAAAAAGTTTCAAATTAAAATTTACCGCCGGTTTTTATAAAGCGAAAGCAATAATTTCTCCAGAGGAATGTATGTATTTTGTTTTTGTTACAATAACCAAATACACACATTCCTCTAGTGGAATTTTTCATTTCGCTTTATAAAAACAGGGGGTTAATTTCCCAACTTACCCTGTAATACATAATAGGGTTAATAATATTGGCACTATAATAAAATATCCTGGATGTTTGGCGATAAAAACACCCAAGTGATAGAATGTTTTATTTAATGTCTTGTCCACGCAGGATATGCCACAAGTCATCTGGAAAGAGAATAAAAGAAAAATATAAGATAAATTTTATAAAGATTGATAAAATTAAATTTCAATAAATTTAAAAATTACAATGGGCCGCAATTTAAAAATTCTTTCGCCGGAATTTAAAAAAAAAAAGCGAGTAAAGTCAGCAATATATTTCCTGGGAGCAGAAAAATTGCTAATATCCGCACAAAATTTGCTAAATTCAGCAAAATTTACTACTTTTTTTTTGCTGATATTAGCAATTTTTCTGCATGGCTACTCCCAACAAAAATGTTGCTGACTTTACTGACTTGTGTATTTGAAATGTGTATATTAAAAGTTAGTTATTTTGCCACATTTTGAAACTTCTTACACTGAAAAAAATTAGTAAAATTGTTTGCTAAATGTAAACCAAACATACAGGTACCATGCAATGTAAAATCTAATAAGAAAAACAATCAACTCGAATATGTTATGTTTAAATATTACACAGAAAAAACTAAAAATGGGTTTCAATTAAAAAATTTATTGAATCAATTAATATTTTAATTGATTTTGCACCTATCACGGCAATGATACTATCAATTAAACCTTTTATTAAAATTAAGAACAGAAAAAAAGTTATAAATAACTTCTAAAATTAAAAATATGATACTCATAAAAAAAGTGTGTGATCTATACGTTGGTATGTGTGTTTTTTGCAATGCTGAGTCTGTTTGTGTGTGTGCTTGTTTTGTTTGTTAACTTCAAATGTATTTGGTACTTTACACTGAAAATTTTCTATTTATGCATACAGTGTATGAAAAATTAATAAAATATGTATTTATATATTTAAATGTCAATTAAAGATTAATTGATTCAATTAAATATTTGTTTAGAAACAAATTAAATTCAAATCAAATCTTTAATTAGATATTTTATAATGATAATTTTTTCTGTGTAGTATACATAGCAATATGCCAAAAAAAACAACTTTTTCATTTTCAAGCTATTATCCCGAATGATTTTATATGTATCAGGGGTAGAGTCAGGTACCCTACTTGCTTATTAGAATGCCCCTCACTTGTCCTAAAACGGATATTTAGGGTGGCCCTTAAAACTTGGATTTTTTGACTTTTTATGAATTTAACGCATTATTTATGTTAATAGCTACAAAATCAATGTTTTTATGTGTTGAATAGTTAGTTTGGGTAGTAATCTTCCATTTTTGGGTTTTTTTGGAATAATGCACTGAAAAAAACAAAGTGGCAACAACAAAATTTGGAAGTAAGAAAATACTACTTCTAACATTTAGCGCTGCACAAATTGGGCTGAATATTATGGCTTGCCATGCAACACAGTTGTTAATGACATTAAATCGCATTTTTCGTTTACAAGAAAATTAGGAAAATGTAAAAAAAAGGCGAAAAAATTGAAAAAAATGGGGTTTTTTGACCTTCATTCACTTATAACTTTTGAAGTAGGAATGTCATCTTCAAGCACCACGGCAGAATTTTAGATATTTTAGTCATCAACAACTATGTTGTCTCCCAAGGCATAATATTCAGCCGAATTTGTGCCGTATTACAAACAGTACAGCCTATTTTCGACAAATTTTATTAATTGATTAAAAAAACAGGGTGAATTTTTAAAAAAACGTAAATTTATGCTACTGAAATTAGTTATACATTAGTTATTAAGAACATAGACACTGTTTTCACTTTGGGAAACAAAATTCCTTTCCATGTGATAAGTAAATATACTTATATTTCATTTACTATTGCGATAAAGCGGCAGTAGATATTTTAGCCGTCACCTTTGCGTGCTTATGAATTACACAGCCTCTCTAAAAATTTAAATAATAAAATAACTTGATGTTTTTAGAAGTATAAATAATAAAGATTTCTGTTAAATACAATTCTAGTAAAATAACTAAAATTTTTTTCGCAAAACTAAAATGTAAACTTTAATGATCAATTTAATAAAATTTACATACATATTTTAATATAAATTTGGTACTATCTCATTATCTTATAGATCTTTTCTTTCTCATTCGGTTATTTTTCATCTGATTTTCAAGTTTTTTTGTTGGAAAGGTATTCAATTACCTTTCTAATTGTTGAATTTTGTTAGTACAAATTATTGCCGCTAGATGGTGTAAAATTCATTTCTTTTAAAAAATGCATCAAAACACCCTGTATTTGCAAATATTTTGAGTTCATATGTTCTTCAAAAGTACTCGCCATATGATTTTGTACAAAGTTGCCAAACAACATTTGGTCGAATTCTGGAAATTTAACGGTCAAAATTTTGATTTTCTTCAAGAACCTAAAAATAACGGTAATTTTGTAAATAACGGAATTATAAAAAAGTCGCGGAACAAAAGTTGCTTCTGATACCCTAAAGAACCATTTTCAACAATAAAAAAGTTCTTTTTCGCAAAAAGTCGATTTTGGCATATTGCTAAGTATACATGACGTATTCCGAATTCGTTCCCAATAATGGTGACATTAGTAGTTGGCTAAACTTGTAAAAAACAGACGAAAATATTCAAATTATTCACTATTTTTTCTACTTTTTCATATATCCGACTTTTTAAGATCGGAGGGTTATACTCCATGTCTTGTATTAATAAAATCGTAAATTTTCCAAGGAAGCGTTTAATCTCACTAGTGTGATTGTAGTATGAAAGAAATAATGATAAAGAAAAAATATGCCAGTAGAAAATTTAAAAATATACCTGACATCGCCCAGGTTTTTTTTAATCTAAATTATGTATTTCCAATTCACTTTGATTTATATTTTGGACAATTTCAGATGCCTTTCAAGCGTTCTTGTGTGTTTACCCGTAGTTTTTAACTTTTTCGTCAATACCCAGTAAAAAATATATGGATTAATCCATAATCGAGCAATAAAGAAGTAATGACTTGTTCATCCCTTTGGAGTAATAAGCGAGCAATCGAAACTTTTTTTTTTGTTTTGTTGTTTATGCCTCGCTTAATACTCCAAATGGATCAATGAGGGATGTATCAGTACGTTTTTGGTTTTTTTTTCTTGACATAACTGTTAATTGTTGATGTTTTCGTTTTGTTTTTCTATTTAGTCAGTTTAGTTTTAAAAAGTGAAAGACGTGTTATTAAAAAAGCAAAAAGGTACGGGTATAGTAACAAATTGTTAAAAATGTGTCAAAATTTAGTTTCTAAGCGTCATTTAAGACGACTAGTTGAAAAAGATTAAAACCGAGCCTGATTCAGAAGTGGTAAGACTGAGTTTTTTTTAATGCAATCAGTTAAACAAGTATTCAAAATTCTTTGTTTTTTATTTTAATTTATTTCAGATTTCGTATATTAAATTGAGGTTTGACAAAATCAAAACTGAAAAAGCACTACGCAAAATGATCGGCGAAAATATTTTGCTCAAATTAAATTGGGATGGATCAAAAAATATGATAGCCTTAAACAAATACAAATTGTTTAACTTGTTTGTCTTAAATAATATATTACGTGTTATCTTTTCTTTAATTTTCTTGCAGAAGAACTTAAAGACACGTATCCAACATACCCGGAATATGAAAAATCTTTCAAGCTGGCATTTCGTAAATGTTAGGCAACTGTTTACCGACAGACCTACTCGTCAAACGACCTCCAACAAAAAAACAATAATAACATTTTTGAAAAAATTTTAAAAAATAAATGAATATTTTCTTGTTTTTGTAAAAATAACCAAATTTGTATTTTATATGAATGTTTTCTCCCTTTATGCTCTTTTAGGAGACAAAAGCGATTACTCCCTTTATGCTCTTTTAGGAGACAAAAACGATTACTCCCTCTGTCGTCATTTTCAAGATCAAAGGGAGTACTCCATAAGGAGCTTAAAAGGAGTACTCGTGTCTGCGGACATGCTGTGTTAAAAATCCAATGAGGTCCGGAGTTTTATGGAATAATCCATTACTAGCAAAGGAGCGCTCCAAGATTACTCTTTGGATGATCCTATTTTTTACTGGGTAATTACAATTTTCTTTAATCAATAAAATGGTCTGTCTCTGTGTGCTGAACACGAGTCGCTTTAATGAATTTTGAGATATCATAATATATATAGTAAAAAATACTCAAAAATATGTTACCAGATGCGTGCGTAGCAAACCAAATTAAAATAAAAAGATTGCACTGTTAGTAAAGTATCAACTTTTGAAATGACATACTACGACACACGTAACTTAAGTTGGGTCCTAGTGGTATCTCCGTTTTAAAAAGATTATGTCAACATACCCAGAAAAAAGTATTGTCAAAGAATTTTTAATTAAACATTTGTTCGATTTCAAACTCACTTTCAATTAAATGTTTAATAATATATATTAACTGCTTAATTGAAAGTGAATTTGGTTAACAAAATTTCCTGTTTTTATAACATATAATAACAACATAGGAACAAATGCAAAAAATTTTAAAAAATAGCCAAAATTAAAAAATTTGATTAAAGAAAAAAATTCGCGCTTTTAAATTTGGCGGTATTTTTTTAATTTTAGCAGTTTTGTTTTAATTTTCGAAATTTTTTTGAATTTTGGCGTTATTTTAATTTTGGCAATTTTTTTAAATTTCTACAATTTTGAGGATTTTTTTTTTTAAAATTTTGGCAATTTCTTTCACATTGGCAGTTTTTTCAAATTTTGTAAATTTTGTGATTTGTGTTTAATTTAAACAATTTTTTCCACAATTTTGGCGATTTTTGTTTTAGTTATAATTATTTTTTTTTTTAAATATTCAATTAAATATTTAATAGATATGAATAAAACTAGTTTTAAAAATAATATCAATTAAATAGTTACAAATTATGACTTTATTAAATAATTGAGCTCTAGGCCACGTTTGTATTTATAAAATATCCTTTATTATTTTATATATCTCCAATATTTCGTCATTCTTTGAATGACATCTTCAGGGAGTATGAACAACAACAAGCAATATTAAAAACAAAACTTTTTTTGCCGCTGCCCTCCACTCTGGTCAACACAACATTTACAAACGTGACCTAGAGCTCAATTATTTAATAAAGTCATTCATTTCAAAGGTCGAAAAACTTTTCATAATTTATAAGCTACACTCAAAAAAATAAGTTAGTAGAAAAGTTAGTAAAACGTCTTGTAAATCAGGTATACCATTTTTTAGCAATATTTTTTGCTAAAATCGTGTTTTCAGCTAAAATTTTGTTATACTTATTCAGCTCCTAACTGTTTTATACTAATACTTTACTAATATTATACTAATGTTTTACTAATTAATTTTGCTAAAAAAAATTGTGCTGATAATAGTGTGGAAGACAACCAGATTGAAAGATATACTCAGCATGAAGCAGATGTCGCGGCATGTCAACATGTAGTAGAGAAGAGGAAAATGATACTAAAAAGTACAACTCTTATAAGACATATAAAAAAATCAACCATGGAAGACTTTTGTATCTCTTTTTCGTACATAAAACAAAATTGAGGATTAAAACAACTTAAATTTTGCGTTGTCACCGGCTTGTGAAAATAATTGTCTATTAATTAAATAAAAGACAAAATAAAATATTTAAATTTAATATGTATTTCTAACCTAAATGTTTATAGATTGATAATCTAGTGTGGTCAAATTGCAAACAAACATATACAGACATGTAGACAGAGTAATGCGAAAGACAAAGACACACATCTTAGGTAAATTTTTATGGTTCCTTTTTCTTATTGCAAAAAAGGGTTGTTTTTTTCGTTTCGTTTGTTTTTGTTTATTTTTTCGTTTCGTTTCTATAATTATCTTCGGCAGTTGCGTCCTTTAAAAGATAGCATCATTTAGGCAACCATTGATGTAAGTAGTTGAAAGAAAATTTTGTTATGTTATATATATTTATTTCTATATATTTTCAGATATTAAATTAATTCATGTCGTCAAAGTGGGAAAATGAAAATTTTTTTATTGGGGATTTTTGAATTTTATTCATCGTCTTCTTAGACAGTGTGCAATTAATACTATAATTAATATGCACATAATTTTCAATTGTTTGAGATAGGCGTGGTAGAGAAGATTAAGCATACTTTTTCTAAAAATCATAACTACATTGTAAATTTCTTATTGAATTAGACTGCGCAGTTTCTGGTAACACAACCTTCATCAGTAATCCTTTTTTGACAATACTGTAATTATTTGTTATGGTTTTTATTGTTTGATTGCATCTATATGAAATGTTTATTATATTAAATGCAATCCTGACCGTGGCTTGAACCTGCTTTCTTTGCCACATGCACTTCGCACTACACTTTAGACAGAGGCTCTAACCAATTGATCTAAAGTATAAAATTTTTATATTTCGTAATTACTGTAAGTTATTTTTAAAAGAATCACAAAAATATGTTTTATGATTTTCAGCAAATAAATTAACTAAATTACAATTTTTCTACAAATTTTTTGCGTTTTTTCAGTCTACTAAAATTCAGCAAAAAATTTATTAATTTTTAGCAAGGCTTTTGTATTTCTAATCTACTAAGAGTTAGCAAAACTTTTGCTGAACATACTAATTTTGTTGCTAAAAATCAGCTCGCTTATTTTCAGCAAAAGATTTTGCTGACATTAGCAATTTTTTTGCAAGCACCCTCCTGACTAAAATTTTGCTGACTCAGCAAAATTTTTTGCTGACTTTACAAACTTTTTTTTTTGAGTGTACAAATTATTTTAATTGTTACTACAATTTCCTCAATAGGACTGAATTCAATTAAACTTTTAACTGAATCAACAAATATTGTAATTGAAACTCAATTTTAGTTTTTTCCGTGTAGACATAGCTCCCGTGACCCCCCCCCCCTAGCTACGTGCCTGAATACTCGTATCCACAGTTTTGAGCTGCATCCCATTTCTCGTGTGCAATGTCAAAAAGGGCAATGCCAGTCAAAGAATATTACGATAACAAAAAAAACCCCTTCAGAAATATGTAAGTCTGTAGTTGTCTTTTAAGCTAGAGAAGAAAATGTGTCCTTTAAATATAAAATATCTTTAATTCTATAACGTTTTCTGCTTCTCCTGTAAAAAAAAAAAATAAAAGTGTTGTTACGCCTTTTTTCATTTTAGGTGACGATAATTTTGTGCAATTAACCCTTTCGCTGCAGATTTTGGTTTGCTGTATACATTGTATAATTAAAAAGAAAATAAAATAAATTTTTTCAAAATTTTCAAAAAAAAAAACAGCTAAAGAAATTCAGCAATCGGACACTTAAAATAATTTTTACTGATTTTTTATATGAAAATTTGACCAAATTCAGCTAATAATTGTTTGGACATTTTTATTGGAAATGATAAGGACCTAAGAAAACTATTATCAGTTGAAATCCAAATTGTTGTTCTGGCGTTAGAATTTGTGGACTGTATCCATTTGGATACAATAGAGCGAAAGAGTTAATAATTAAATGAATGATTTTTGTTGAAAATATTCCAAATTTGTTTTCTAATCAAGTCCAATCATTTTTTTGATTTACACATAAATAGTTACTTCATATAACCATAGGTAGTCATCATCATTATTAACATTAGCCATGGATTCATTGCGAAATGTTTCCACTTAATTTGCTTATTTTCAACATCTTTAATAATAACCAGGGACCGGAAGATCATGCAAATGTAAGTTTTTTCTGTTAAGTCTGAAAACAGGGTAAACAAAATATCTTTGCGAATCAAAGAATTTGCGTTAAAATGGCATCAATTTGTTAATTCATATTTTGGCATATTTTGCTATAAATGTATATTTTTGCATATTTCGCTTTAAATGGATATTATTATTGCATATTTCAGCATATTTTTCTTTAAATGCATATTTTTATTGCATTTTTTCATAGTTTTTTCGTAGATAAAACTACTTTAAATTTCATTGCATATTTCACCACAGATCATATTTCACTAAAAAGGATAAAATCTTGCAAATTATGCTCTTAATTTTTATATCGTCACCTAAAATGCAAAAGGGGGCAACTAACAAAGTTTCCAAACCGGTTTTGTTAATGATTCTGATTCATTTGGCTAGACTACATTCCTATACAAAATTTTGGACCATCAACGATAAGAAATAGCGTTTTTTTTTATTTTCGGTTGCCCTGTAAAATATTGAAGTAGGATTGCGTGATTATGAAGCACTGCATCGAACTAGATTTCTCCACAAAATGTTTTGGTTCTGTAATTAAAACTAACATTTCTATTAACGATATTGTTAAATAGCTGTGAAATTTTTTGGCTTTTCCTGTAAAAAAAATAAATATGTTAGTTACGTCCTTTAGCATTATAGTTGACGATATGTAAACTGTGATTAAGCATAATAGTTTTAATGGGTTTTTAAATAAATAAATTTAATTAATTTTGCTTAAAAACATGAAAAATAATTCATTTAAAATGCATTTCTTTTTACGTTTTTTTCTTATTTTCTTCGAAACACTAAAAATTCCAGTTTAGGTTATTAGAAGAAATACGTGGGTACATTGTGATGCAAATACAGAAAATAAATACGCAACACAAGAATTAACATCGTTTAAACATACACCGATTACAATCGTCGACGTTGAGCGGCCATTTTCTAGGTTGAAAACCTTTTGAGACTTTTTTGCTATCTTTTATGTTGTTTTTAATAAAATTCAAAAAAAATGTAATTGCGTATTTTTTTATAATTTTTTGTGTATATTTCAAGACTTTTAATGCATATTAAAGGCGCCTAAAACGCACTTTCTTAGTGCATGAAGTTCCTGTCCCTGATATTAAAAAAATTTACTTTTACAGCAAAATTTTTGTTTATTTTTTTTTTAATGTATAAAAACCAAATAAAAATAAATATACAACAACGATATAAAAATGTCGCAAATGCCAGTAAAGTTCATTATCAAAAAATAAGTTTTTTTTTTTTTAAACAACTTAAGAAAAATAACAAAAACAAAAATTTGTAATGAAAAATAAATGCTAAATATTAGGGCGAAACATTTTAGGAACTCAAATTTAGACTCAAATTTCTAACCTAAAACTTAAATTTAGTTGATTATCATTTTAAAAAGTGATATTAAAAATGAGCCAAATTGGTTGAGAGATTGAAAAGTTATGACTTAAAATGCAAAGAGATCTCTAAGATTTATAATTAACATATTTTAGGAGCAATTTCAAGCTTTGTTTTTCATTATTATTGACTAAAGAGTAGATAAAACAAAAAAAAAATTAGCCGAATCTGTCGAAAAACTTTCATAAAGGTCTTTCTAAAAAGGTTATAAATACATAAAGGGTGTTTTATATATAGGTATAGAACAAGTGATTTATGTTTAGTTTGGTTTGGCATTTCAACATGAATAGACTAAACAACGCTCCCAAATTGTGCAAATTTATTTTGAAAATCTGTTCGAAATACGTATCGCGCACGAATTTTGCGAATTTTGTTTTGCGATGAAACTCAGTTTTGGTTAAATGGATACGCCAATAAACAAAACTGCAGTGTATGTTGAGACACCGTTACATCCAGAAAAACTGACTGTTTGGTATGCTTTATGGCCTGGTGGAATCATTGGTCCGTACTTCTTTAAAAACAATGCTGGACAGAACGTTACAGTCAATGGTGGCCGCTATAGAGCCATGATTACTGACTTTTTCGTTCATCAATTGAACAACCATGATGTGCAGGAGCTGTGATTTCAACAAGACTCGTGCTACAATTGATTTATTGAAGGAAACGTTTGGTAATCGCATAGTTTCACGTTTCAGACCCGTGAATTGGCCTCCAAGATCGTGCGATTAAACGCCGCTGGACTATTTTCTGTGGGAATATGTGAAGTCGCTAGTCTACGCCGATAAGCCCGAAACGATTGACCACTTGGAGGACAACATTAGCCGCGTTATTGCCAATATACGGCCACAAATGTTGGAAAAAGTCATCGAAAATTGGACCTCCAGATTAGACTACGACCGAGCCAGCCGTGGCGGTCATATGCCAGAAGTCATATTTAATTTATAATACCAGAAGATTATCTTTCGAATAAAGTAAATTTCATATCAATTTAAAAATTCATCTTTGTTTTATTCCATTACAAAGTTCTATACCTCTATAAAAAACACCCTTTATTTAAAAAGCTACTTCCGATGTTTTTAATTTATAATTTCACCAAAATTTAAAATTTCTGATAATATTCATTAAATTTTTTATTTTGAACTCAAAAAATCACATCTGAAATTGTTATATATTCTCGAAATGTTATTCTTTATCTATTCCTGTTTAATAACCCAGCAAAAACTGTTTTGCCAAAGAATGATCATTTTCATCGATGATTTTAACATTGGTTTGTCATAGGAAAGAATCATTCTAGGAATATTGTATGCCTACATATCTTTGAAAGAAGTTGTTTAAGCAGAAAACTTCCAAAGAATCATATTTGGAATTCTTTCTTCCTTCCTTCCCATAACAAGCCAATCATCGATGAAAATGCCAAATTAGAAGAGAAAAGATTTTTGCTGGGAAATGACTTCAAATTCTTATGTCGACGTATAGGTTGGTCCCTACTACTTACTAATGTTAAAGTACAATGAGAATTGTTAATAAACCAAACAAGTGATAGTAGGGCGCGATGATAATGAAAATAAAGTAACTTTTAAACTATTTATACTTTTTTAACTCAAGTTTTAAAGTTTTTTTTCAACGTTTTTTTTTTTTTTTTAATTCAAGTGACTATAACCAACATAAGTGTAGCCAGCCAATTGTGTAAAGTGTTTAATTGAGTTTTGGTGTTAGGTTAACGTTTTGTTTTCTTATTATTAAGGGAGTGCTCCATTTTGTGATATGTTCCCTAAAGTGGAGCTTTCGCTTTTTTTCGTGTTGTTGCATGAATATGCCAAAACTATCAACTGTCATCGAGTTTAATTTCCGCTATCAATATTTTAAAAACGTTTCAACTTGAGTGCACACACGTTTTTCTTGGTTTTATTGTGTCGTTGCAAGGTGTACCTTTTCGTTAATATAAAAAGTGAGTAACAAACTAGTTTTAAAGAATTTTCCAAGTCTGATTTTTGTAAATGGTAATTTTTTTTTAATAAAACTAATTGATTCTATAAACATATATTTAATTTTCATAGTTAGGTTGTTCACAAGGGGTGTTTTAAATGTTCTATTGTCGTATCTAAAATGGAGATGGTAACACTTTATTTTAAAATATACAACAATAGATAATAAATAGTATAATGCAACATTTTGAACTATGTTTAGTGTATCTATGTTACTACTTTGAGGTGATACGGAAGGGATTCCGCGAAACCGTTAACCAGTCATGGAGGGACGGAATGGATTGCAGGGTGTCTAGAGCGTTATGGCCCGCATTGGACGCAGGGGCAACCAAGGTTTTTTTTTGGGACTGGACAGGGATGGTCTCAGGACCCTAACGGGGTTCCTGACCGGTCATTGTTCTTTCAGGGCTTTCACAAGCAGATGGAACAGGGACATACCGGACTTTTGCAGGTTGTGCGAGGACGTTGAGGAACTGGAGACAGTTGAGCATATAATGAGCCACTGTCCTAGGTTGCAGGGTCTCAGACAGAAACGGCTAGGAGATAGATTTCACGACGAACTTGGGTGTGTCGCTGGATGCAATCCAGTAGATTTGGTGAGATTTGTCAGGGAAATAGGACGGCTGTTTCTAGTAAGGGGACGATAGGAGCTTGTTCAGGGGAGTATCTATCCGTTTTTTTTTTCTAGATCTTTCTTTCTATCTATCTGTCAATCTATCTATCTGTCTATTCCTATGTTTTCTTACCTTTTCACTGAAGGGATTCACAATGTACGTATTGGTCTCCGAGTGGAGATGTGCCCTTGGGCACATAACCCTTCTTAACCTAACCCAACCTTAGTGTACTATGTTGTCAGGGAAGGACGGCTGTTTCTAGTAAGGGGACGATAGGAGCTTGTTCAGGGGAGTATCTATCCGTTTTTTCTAGATTTTTCTTTCTATCTATCTTTGAATCTATCTATCTGTCTATTCCTATTTTTTCGTACCTTTTCACTGAAGGGATTCACAATGTACCGTATTGGACTCCGAGTGGAGATGTGCCCTTGGGCACATAACCCTTCTTTACCTAACCCAACCTTAGTGTACTATGTTTGTCAGGGAAGGACGGCTGTTTCTAGTAAGGGGACGATAGGAGCTTGTTCAGAGGAGTATCTATCCGTTTTTTTTTTCTAGATTTTTCTTTCTATCTATCTTTGAATCTATCTATCTGTCTATTCCTATTTTTTCTTACCTTTTCATTGAAGGGATTCACAATGGACGGTATTGTTCTCCGAGTGAAGATGTGGCCTTGGGCACATAACCCTTCTTAACCTAACCTAACCTTAGTGTACTATGTTGAAGTGTGCTAGCAGAGAAAAACCACAACCCAAAATCTTCGTCAAATTGAAGATAAAATTTTACCATCTCTAGTTTTAGTTTTTTATACCCTCCACATACTGTGATGAGAGAGTATATATATTAGGATGTCCCTTAAAATGAGGATTAGTCGATTTTTCGTTCATTACACCCACCAGTTTTATTGCAAATGGTTCCAAATGGAAGAAATAGTTTTTTTTTTTTTTGAAAACGTTACCCGGTCGAAAATGACCCATTTTGAAAATAGTGTATTATTATTCAAAATTCGAAATTTCGAAAAAATTTACTCAAATTTATTCAGATATAGAATTCTGGCGTCATCGGATGTCATTAAATCACTTTAGCCTAGAATCTAAAATGACCCACGAATTAGACAAAAATGCAAAAATGTGTTTTTAAAAAAAAAAAAAAATAATTTTAAAGGTTTTTTAAAATGCCTAATATGAAGATGTCGATTGCTATTTTTATAATATAATAGTTGTTATTAAAGAAAAAAATTGAAAAAATAATAATTCAAGTTTGTATTTGGGGCGACTCCTTTCCAGGACATTTTATGAAAATAGCTTATTTGGTGAAAAATTTAACAACATTTAAATGTTTTCATCAAAGTTTGCACAATTTTCGGAAAAATATCACTTAAATTTATTAAGACTATAATTATCTTCATTATTATTTAAAAAATCTTTAACGCTAAGTTGCTCATGACCCATTTTAATTGTCCCTAATGAAAATATTCACTTCCCTAATGAAATTTTTCTTAACCAAGTGATTGAAAAATTTCTTAAAATTAATGAAAATCTTCATACTTTTTATGAAACTAGTTTTGTAATGAAAGTTCACAACGTGAAATACAATTTTAGTAAATTAAATGAAAATTATTATGAAAACTTGCTTAAGTTAATTAATGAAAAAGTTTCAACGGACTAATTCTAGTGCAACTTCATTGCATTATTTATAATTCTCTCAGATATTAGCAATACTAAGCGATTTACAAAAACCCGGTTATTCGATGCGGTTTTGAAGTGAAAAACCAGTTGTTAAAAATACGGTGTTTTTAAGTATTCTAAAACCGGGTTTTTAAATAGGTCGAATATTTTGACAACTCTAGCGAAAAAAATGTCCATACAAATTGTTGTGTAGTTGAAAAAAAACTACATTCACATTGAACCCCAAAATAAGTATTTACGTTTTAATAAAGTTTTGTAATAAAGACTGTCATACAAATTTGAAATCGAAAACTTGAAAAAACGAAAATATGTATTTTGGGGTTTAATATGAACGTAGTTTAATACACCGTATATTAGTACAAACTCATAGTAGCGTCTGGTGTATAAAATATAATGTCATATTTGCCACCAGACACTAAGAGGTGAATAATATTTAAAATTCACCTCAATTTTTTTTCACCACAACAATTTTTTTTTTACCACAAAAATAGTTTTTAACTAAAAAATGTTTTTTCACTACACAATTTCTTTTTAAAATAGCTTTTAGGTAAAACCAAATTTACTGCATGTTCCTATTTTTTAATCACTTTAACTGTTCTTTACTATTTTGGGCAAATTTTCAATATGTTTCACAACAACAAAAAATATCGTTGGTTTACCCCTATTATAAAAGTTAACATTACCCGAGTAAAAAAATGTTTTTTCATCTTAAAATATATAATAATATGTGATTCTATATCGTGTCATGCATAGCCATATATTATTTTATGTTTCTGATGTGGTAACTTATATAACGATATATTGTTATATATTAAACTTGATGAAATTAAATATCAATGATATATGCTATACGTAATAAGATATGATAGATCTATTTTCATATAAATAATACATTCTCATATATAATATAATATGTAATCATATATGATGACATAAAAGCTATATAATTTAGGATATACTAATATATACAGTAACATAAAAAATATTTTGTATAATATGACTAAAATTTTATATTTCATAGGATTAAAGTAGATCTAATTAAATGTCAAAATACCAAAAATTACTTATTCTTTTGGATCTAATTATATATAAATTGATACCATGGGATATTTTGAAACATATTAGGATCTCAATTTAGATATTATTGGATATTTTTAGATCAATTTTGGTCTAATTTAATCCAGTAATATAATTTAGGGATATGATTGGATATTACTTGATACTCCAATTTTGAGATTAGATAAGATTAAATATCGATCTATATTAAATGGAATATGATTTTAGAATTGAGATATAACTTTTTTTGATGGGGCACGTATGATAACCTCTCAAGCAGCTTTAAACGATACACAAACGTTTTAAAAAATTAAAGAATTTTTATATGAAAACGTCTTTAAAATTTAAGAAATTCAGATTTTTTTGTACGCACTATTAAAGTACTCAAGAAAACAAAAATGTTGATACATATTGATTATGCTGTGGGCCCGGGTTGCCACTTATTTAAAATATTTAACATATGGGTAATAAAAGCTATTCAGGAATATTCCCCGAACGATTGCGAAAATTGAAAAAAGCCCAGAAACCCGCTCGATTAAA
Source organism: Delia radicum (assembly GCA_021234595.1). Lineage (NCBI taxonomy): Eukaryota > Metazoa > Arthropoda > Insecta > Diptera > Anthomyiidae > Delia > Delia radicum. The sequence continues at coordinate 41,674,217 of CM037855.1, read as the reverse complement.
TTAAATAAGCATGATTATATGTTAATTTGAGCTCAAGCCAACAAGAAATTCACATAAAAATGTGGTATTGGAAAAAATAGTTTTTTAAATAACAAAACTGTTTGGGTATGCACCAGAGAACAGAATGAGACCATTCGGTTTTGTTGTCCATTCATACATTCATTGCTTTTGCATTGCTTTTATTCAACAACAACAGCTTATGCTGTTTATGCTATTTATTGTTTTTGTTGAATGCCTTTTTAACATTCATTTTTATAATACGTTACACATGAATAACATGAAATCAATCACAACATTCGCGTAGTATTCGTTGACCTGTAGCAATAATAATAATTTTTTTTAGTTTTATTAAACATGAAAAATGTATAAATTTTTGTTTAATTTTATTAAACATGAAATGTGTATAACATTTTTTAATTTTCTTAATACAGTAATATATTTCACAAAAAAATTTGTTAACGTTTTATTCATTTGACATTGAGACCATTCATACCAATCGTTGTGTATTCGTTGTTTTCGTGAGTGTTAAGTGAGGTTAACACTAGACAAGCAATGCAATGCATGGTTTTCGTTACACTCACTTTTTTCAATTCTGTCGATTGTTGCTTTATTGAAATGATGTGAGTTGACAACAATGTACTCATTTTTTGTGATTGCATTCAAAAGCATAAAATAAGGCACCCAAACCGTTCTCTGGTATGCACGAACATGTTTTATATGCCAGTGGATGCGTTTTGAAAATGCCTTTCATTTGATGCCCAATTTGACTATGGTTTATATACAAAATACATTTAAAAAAAAAAAACGTCAAATTGGGTAATTTTTGACCCCACTTTTTAACTCCTAAACTTGAGATTGCGCACTTAAAAAAAAATACATGTATAATATTTTGTCGTCCTTTACAACATATCATATTTTCATTCAAATCTGAGGCTTCACCACTGCGTAGTTTCCTTATTAGTTTTTTTTATATATACCCCAAATTTCAGATGTAGGGCCACATTATGGAACATTCCCTTATTGTTAATATTGTTTAAAAATGTAAAAAGTTTATGAGATGCATTTAATATTTACCTAAATACTATTTATTAAAATCCGATGTTACACTAACTACATTTAACTAGACAATAGACATACATAAATATTTAATTTGAGTTCAGGGAGATGACAAGCAAATTGCGTATGAAATAAAAAGGTTTTTTTTTTACATTTTTAATATGCCTACTTTATGTTAAAAGGGCATTTGATTTGTAAATAATATCTACTTACATATTTCACATACTATTTAGTTCCAATTGTGTCACATGTATTAACCCATTTTTTACCAAGCATAGATTCCGTGCTAATTTTTTGGTGTTAGAGTCTACGTTAGGGTTTCCCAGTATGCATTTTCAGTAGATTCAATAGCCTAATCGCGCCCCTCTAGTGGCGGTATAATTAATTGAAAATGAAACTTCTGAAACTTTATACGCACTTAAAGGGTTAATATTTTTTAAAAATTAAATTTGTATGTATGAACAAGTCAAATATACATAAAAAATTGCACAAAATTTTGACTGTTGTTTTCGTACTATTTTTAATAATTTTTAAAATTTTTTTTTTTCCATTTTTTAGACAGTTTTTGTAAATTGTTATTTGGCAACTCTAATCGCCCAATTTTATATGTTCCTTTGCTGGTTGAGCGAAAATAGCACATTTTTGTTATTACACTGATAATAATCCATGCGTAAAATTACAAAAAAATGTCAAAATAACCAAATTTTTTGTAAAATACACTCAAAAAAAATAAGTTAGTAGAAATGTTAGTAAAACGTCTTGTAAATCAGGTATACTATTTACACTTTATACTAATGCTTTACTAATATTATACTAATGTTTTACTAATTAATTTTGCTAATAAAAATTGTGCTGATAAGCACATTAATAGTGTGGACGACAACCAGATTGAAGGACATACGCAGAATGAAGCAGATGTAGCGGCATGTCAAGATGTAGTAGAGAAGAGGAAAATGATACTAAAAAGTACAACTCTAATAAGACATAAAAAAATCAACCATGGAATATTTTTGTTTTTCATACATAAAACAAAATTGAGGATTAAAACAACTTAAATTTTGCGTTGTCACCGGTTTGTGAAAATAATTATCTATTAATTAAATAAAAGACAAAATAAAATTTGTTATAATTTTATTAAAAATAAAAATTAATGTTTTTTTCGACCTTTAATTGTGCAATGAAAATGAAAATTATTCAAGTTCGAGGCCATATACTCTATATTTCTTCATTAGGATATTGAATAATTTTCATTTTCATTGCACAATTAAGGTCGAAAAAACATAATTTTTATTTTTAATAAAAATTATAACAAACTTGTGAAAAAAAGGCAGAGTACCGCCTAGTTTACTTTCCCTGTTTTGTTAACTAACTTAACAAAATATAAAAAAATGAGAGAGAAACAAAAAAAAACGTGTATTGAATATCCACCAGAGGTGGATCTTGCACATCAAACAAGTTTTCAATTTATTTTTTGATCAATGGTTATAATCTTTAATTTCAAACTCATATGTATATTAGTTCTCATGTAGTGAGTAAACTAGTTCATATGAATGCTTGAGGTTTGGCATGGGATTGTTACCGCTTTCAAAACGTGTTCTGATGATGGGAACCTAGAAAATTCCCGAAATAGATCTATCAACACATTCCTGAAAGGGTCAAATAATAAATTTGAAAAACAAAAACTCTATAGATTATTTGTTAGGACAATATCCTAATGAAGAAATATAGAGTATATGGCCTCGAACTTGAATAATTTTCATTTTCATTGACAAAATAAAATATTTAAATTTAATATGTATTTCTAAACTAAATGTTTATAGATTAATAATCTAGTGAGGTCAAATTGCAAACAAATATATACAGACATGTAGACAGAGTAAAGCGAAAGACAAAGACACACATCTTAGGTAGATTTTTATGGTTCCTTTTTCGTATTGCAAAAAAAGGGTTGTTTTTTTCGTTTCGTTTGTTTTTGTTTATTTTTTCGTTTCGTTTCTATAATTATCTTCGGCAGTTGCGTCCTTTAAAAGATAGCATCATTTAGACAACCATTGATGGAAGTAGTTGAAAGAAAATTTTTGTTATGTTATATATATGTATTTCTATATATTTTCAGATATTAATTAATTCATGTCGTCAATGTGGGAAGTGAAAATTTTTTATATTTCGCAATTATTGTAAGTTATTTTTTAAAAGAATCACAAAAATATGTTTTCTAATTTTCAGCAAATAAATTAACTAAATTACAATTTTTCTACAAATTTTTTGCGTTTTTTTCAGTCTTCTAAAATTCAGAAAAAAATTTATTAATTCTTAGCAAGGCTTTAGTATTTCTAATACACTAAGTGTTAGCGAAACTTTTGCTGAATCTACTAATTTTGTTGCTAAAAATCAGCTCGCTGATTTCAGCAAAAGATTTTGCTGACATTAGCAATTTTTTGCAAGCACTCTCCTGACTAAAATTTTGCTGACTCAGCAAAATTTTTGCTGACTTTACAAACTTTTGTTTTGAGTGAACACGAAAATTTGTACATTTTACGAAATTTTTTGTAGTTTTTACAATAATTTCGTATTTTTATGCATTATAAGTGTATGAACAAAAACGGATCAATTTTTCGCATACTTCCATTTTTACAAAGATGAAAAAATCTCGATTCGATTAGCCAGTTTTTTTTTTTTTTTTTAAGTACATGTTGAATTAAAAATTTTTCATTTTCTAATAGTTTTCTTGTGTGTCTTTATCGATACTAATAAATCGCGGTCTTCTTTATATTTTTAAATATTTTTTGAAAAAGTGTTAAAAAAAAAATCAAAAATTGTTTTTTTAAGTCATTAACCTGGAATTACAAATTTCAACCCTACCTTTGTAGACTAGACTTGAGATTTTAATATGCTTTTTACTGCGTTGTTATATCACCATCCTATAAAAAAAGTTATAGGCTCTTAAAAATTGGTATGTCTTTAAAGACACGTAGGTAAAAATGGGTTAAGATGAATACACGAGTACACATGATATGAGTTATAATTATTTGAAGATGACATTGATGGCATATAACAATAGAATTACAATCTTGCTAAATTTATAAATTTTTTTCCTAGAAATATTTACCAAAATATGAATTGATGAATCATTAATAAAAAATGCATTCATAAGAAAAATATGTTCAAGTGGTACCAACTTTCCCAAAGAAGAAACAAAAGAAATAATTTTATTATTACAAATTTCTATAAACACCAATCCAACGAATATCATGATTTTATTTGATAAAATGAACATTGTATATAGAAGAGAATACCCATCCTAATCAAAAATACATCCCAATCAAAAATACATCCCAAAAATAATCAAATTATATCGCAAATATAAAATCATATCTCATTTTATATCCATCGATATTTGATCTTATCCAAGTTTATCTCACAATTGGGATATCCACTAGGGTATTCAAATTACTAGGGTTTGGTTTTGTTCGAGTAAACGAGTAAATCGATTTTGAGGTTTTTAACTTACTCTATTAATCGAGTAAGATTTTAAAATTGCTCGAGTAACTCGAATAATTTAAATAATGATATTTCACTAATTTTTCCTTCAAAATACACAATAAAACACAAAATAAATACAAAATCAGGAATTCAAAATTAAAAATAAAAAGGATCTTCTGAATTAATATACAATTTTCTTTCGCTTTTATAAGTTCGACTTTAAGCGCACATTAGGGATATAGCTTTTAGCACTTTTTGCAGTCTATGCCTTAAAATATAAATAAAAATGATAATATTTTTTTGAAGTCGTTAAAGAATTGATGGAGCAAATGCGTTGAAGTTTGGAAGACTGGTTTTTGTTAGATTTTTTTTTTCAAATTGATAATTTTTAATTTATGTGATCCGAATAAAAGAAAGACCCAATCCGAGCGGTAACACCAACAAATTATGAATTAACTACAATTCGGATATTGTCAACAAATTTTAGCACTAATTTTACGATTGTTGCGATTTTTTATTGAATATTTAGATATTTAAAAGTTTCCCTTTATTTCTGGAACTTGGACATTTTGCTGTAATTTTTTTTTGTTATAGTTTCGACCTTCATTTAAGTTAAATAATGTCTGTAATTGTAATATTTTAAAAATATCTTAAAAATGTGCTATTTTAGGCATTGGTCTCGGTGCCGAATGTTTTTTCACCAGTATAGTATTGTGCATATCGTGGTACCATGTAAAACATGAGTAACGTGTACTTACAGCTAATTCCAAAGAGTTTGAGATCTATGTAATCTATGATAATACCAAACTCTTGACAGATAGAGATTTTACTTTTGAGTTATAAATTTGTGTCAACAATATTAGAGATGAAAAATTTAGCTCAAATACTACCAGATAATTTAAATAATAATGTACATTAGGTTCCCAATTCTGATAAGCCGATTTAATTTAGTTTTCATTTCAAATAGATTTACAAACTAATTTCAGGATTTGCTAAGAGTCCCTTTGTAGTGGTAATATATTATTGATAAATACCGCTTTGTGCCTTTTAAAAATATCTTTTAGTTGTTATAACTCATTAATCATCCTAAATGCCGTTTTTTAAATAGTTTATTGAAATTAAAAAATATAAATAAACTTTGGTTTCTATATTATTTGAAAAACGTCATTGATCCATAAGCTGTAAAGCCAAGAAATATACCTGATTGTAATATTAACTAAATTTGACATCACCTTGACGATCAACCAACACTATTAGTGCGTGCCACCTTCAGGTATTTTTTCAAGTTAATTTAAATTTTACTAAGCCTCATTTTCACAATGTCCCGTTAGCTACTAACTGGGACTTTAACTATCACATTTGTTGTCGCTTCCTATATAAATGTTCAATTTAACTGTTTGTTAAATTTTAACTGGACATTCAGTAAACGGACCTAAATAAATCACTATGGCAGTAGTATTTTGAAAATGACTACTTAAATGCTTCTGTGAAATTAATAAAAATAACAACACACAAACGTATTTTGTAACATTTTGAGAAGGAGAATAGGAGATAATTTAATTTAATTTAAAAATTTATTACATAATAATTAGTTTAATGAACTGAATTCTTTTAAACTTTTAAGATGCAAAACAAATTAGTGAATTTATGAACTGTTAAAATAGAAAGCAAGTTAAACATTTAATTAAAAGGCACTTTCGATTATGGTAGTTATGAAAAAATAAATTTAAATAATAATTTCTTTATAAAAACACAGCTGAGAGCAAAAAAAAAAAAGTAGCAAAAAATAATCAAGTGTAAAACATCGAATTCGCCTTTGTAATTTGTTTTATATAAAGTTTATAGGATTTATATAAGTAATTCTGTCTCTTTAAAAAAAAACAAAGTTTCCCTTGTTGATGATAAGTACTATTGTACTTTAAAATATTTTACTTTGTTCGTTCTCCAATTTATAGGATTACCTAAGTGTTTTTTGTAACTTCCTAAAGCGAAATTTAAAAAGTATCAAAGTATCAGTTAATCAAGATAACAAATTGGTTACTTGACTTGAAATGTGTTGTAAGTTTCTTTAAGTATTTTATTATTATATTTATTTAATTTTTTATACAAAAAGCATTAATGAACGCATATTATTAAAAAAAATTAGCTTTTGCATACAAAGTTATAAAAAAATAACATATAAAAATGAACAAAATTAAATTGTTCTATAATGGATGGTAACCGATTCGGTGTATTCGCATTCGAAGTATTTTACTTAATTTGGTAACGGTATTTTAGCGATAACGGTATTTTCGTAATTTCGGTAATGTTATTTTAAGAAAACGGTTATTTCGGTAACGGTATTTTAAGGGTAACGTTATTTTATTTATTTAGGTAATATCAATGAACACCGATATTTTAAGCCCCAAAATTCCCGAATTCCAATGTTGGCTGGTTTATAATCAAACTTTGAAGATATATCTATTAACGGCGATTTTTTATCTTGTCAAATTATTTCGGTAACGGTATTTTAGTGATTTCGTCAAATGTATTTTAAGGAAATTGATATTTTAGTTATATCGGTAACTGTATTTTACGGATAACGATATTTCGATAACGGTATTTTAGGGATAACGATAGGAGTTTGAATCATTAGCGGTATGCCTGCCACCCCTGCATAAAACCAAAATATGCAAACTTTACAAAGTATAAATGTTAGTAGTTTTATTTTACAAACTTTTTGCCGAAGTTGTTTGTATAACTTGTCGAAAAACTTTTCAAGTTGTGTTCTACACTTAGAGAAAAAGTTTTATCATATTATTGAAACTGTTTCATAAGCCGTTTGTCATCAATTATTCATCATATTCATGAAGTTTTCATAGATATGATCAAAAGTTTCATAAAAATGTATGTAAAATGTGTCTTAAACCATCATAATTTCATAAAAAAAAAGTTTCATATACCGTGTAAACTTATTTTTATTGTTTTCCTATCAATTTAAATTTAGAATTTTCACTTGCAATTTAGAAATCATCAATAGAAATTAAGAATTTTCCTTTGTAATTAAGAAAATGTAATTTTTAATTTAAATTTTCTATTTAAAATTGAGAAACTATCAGTTGATGTGTTCTAAATTTAGCATGGAATTTTGAGAATATAAATTTAAGTTTTATAAATTTCAGTGGGAAACGGAAATTCTTAACACCATTTAATGTTTTTAAGGTCAAAATAAAAATTCTTAACTTAATTTATTTTTTTTCTGAATTCGAATAAAAAGGATTTTTACTGAGTTTGAAATTCTGAATTTTAATTGATATATTCTGAATTACAGTTGCAAAAATATTGGGTTTTAAAAATAATGTATTAAAAATAAATTTTCGTCATTGGCTGTAGCATTTATTGTGTTTGTAGGCTACCAAAAAAAGTTTTTTCATTTCATAAAAATTTATGAAATTGCTTCATCGTATTAAGATTTTACTATCGAAACCTTAATGAATATTTATTTTAAAAATGCCCGGAGTTGAGAAAAGTCGGGATGATACATTCTAGGAAAATGGATGATACATTCATATTTATGAAACATTTCATAAATATAGTAAAGTTTGTCTTCAATTTGAACTTTTATGAAACAGTTTTATCATATTTATGAAAAGTTACATTGGACGAAAATCAATGAAGATTTTATCATATTTATGAAGTTTTTCATAATTATTAGGAAGCTTTTCCTTTGAGTGTATACAATAAACTTAGGTAACTTATACGCTTTTTTTAGATGATTTTACACTTTCTACTTTTTGCGTATAGTTTTATTAAATATTATTTTTTTTATCAAAAGTTTTATTTTGTTGAACTGTGTAATGAACTTGATATTTAAAATATTTCTTGGCATCAAAAATGTTTCTCATTTTTATGTTTTGCTGAACTTAAACAATATGCTCTACATATTACCAATATTAAAATAAATATTACTAATGTTATTGATATTTATCTAGCCTTGACAAATATTTTCTTGTTGTGTTTCCCCCTCAATTGAAATTATTTCATGACACAGTTATGTGCATCACTTTGGCCGTTGTTTCTGTTTTACCATTTTTTCTATATATTTTAGCAATTTGTCTGCAGTATAATGTTTAAAGTTCGTTGAAATTCCAAAAAAATATACATATTCTTTGTAATTTAAGTTCATTTACTGCTAACCGTGGCTACGTTCACTTTCAAGTTTCTTGCTTAAGTCTTTTGTTTTTATGTTCAATAGAAAAGTGTGTGTTTGAATGATATTACGGCTTTCTTTTGTATATTTGTATATTTTACATAAAAAAGAGAGTGAAAACATCTATTTATGTTTTGTTTTATTTTAAATTATGCGAAATTGCTAGTTTTAACGACTTTTTTTTTGTTTTTGTTAAAAAATTCTTAAACCTTGAAATTAATTTATTATATCAATTCAAAATTTCACCTAATTTTATAATAAAAAAAATTCCTTATTTGTTTAAATATATGAATGGTGATGGTTTCAGAGTTGGTTTTTTTTTTAATTAATTAAATATGCATAAATACAAACTTGTTTATTTTGGTATATAAATATATTATACGTCAGTATGCGTAAATAGTTTTCTTTCTTGTTGACCTAATTTTCTATGTATGTCTTTATAAGTTTAACAACAAATTGTATACAGTTCGATTTTTTTTCGTTTGATAGAAGACTTACCAATAAAATGTTGACGTTCTTATTAATCATTTCAAACAAAAGCTACAAAACATAGAAAGTGGACATGTATGTCATATCAATTTAATTCCCACAATATAGCAAAACACTTACTTATTCAAGATTACAATCGTATTAACCCTTAAATTGAGCGAACTTCCTTTGGGCTCGGCAATATTTTTGAATTTTACAATAAAAAGCGAATAGTTAGAAAAAATCTAAAAACGACAAAATAACGCTTATTCGGTTAGTTATCAACAGGGACAGGAACTTCATTTACAAAAAAAGTGTGTTTTAGGCGCCTATAATATGCATAACAAATCTTATAATATGCACTAAAAACTATAAAAATATGCACTTCTTATATTTTTATTTTTGTTAAAAGTAGAAATGTCACTTTACCGAATATTTGCCGAATAGTTTTTTAATTAATTTTCATATAAATTCATATAAAAATACTCTGTATTTTAGATATTGACGAAATTAAACTGGGCCACAATATTTTTAAGTTAAAAATCATTTTCATCAGATTCGTGTTCATTCGGGACATTTAAAAGAAAAATATTTTGGGAGAACCTGATTTTTAAAATTTTTTACATACAAAATACAGATTTTTAAACTATTTTCATTTGACCGAATAAATCTCCGAATAGTGCTAACATTCGGTATTCGGCCAAATATTGAAAACATGCCAAATACCGAATAGTAACCGAATATTCGTGACATCTCTAGTTAAAATTCTTAACTGGAATTTTGATTGTTTCGAAGAAAATTAACAAAAACCGTGTTTTAAATTTAATTTGTATTGCTTAATATATTCTCTGCATATGTTGTTAACCCTATCACTACCATTGTACACTACAGTGTACACAAAAATGCACAAAATATATAAAAAATATGACATTTCACTAAAACTATGTTTTTGTTTAAATTTAGGATATTGGTCTTTGAAAAAACATTTAAACACGAACATTTAAAGCATGGACATTTAAAGAATAAAAATGCTTTAAATGTCCTATATTTCTCGTTCAGGGCAATACAAACGCGATATTTGCTAATCTGCCTTTATCTCCGAAAAAAGTTCGTAAGCATTGTAAAACCCCCAAAGGGTTTGGTCCAGTCAAATTTTATGGCCGTTTAAAGTTTTAATTTTTTCGACAACACTGTATTGAATAATACTTAAAAAATAACGTAATAACTCTTTTGATCTAAATTCTGAGTTCGGATTTTCGCAGAATATATTAATCCTATATGTGCAGTTTTAATGGGTCTTTTTAGTCCTTTTTTCAATACACTTTTTAGGATACTTTTTTGGTATTTATTGGAAAAGGTAATTAAATGACCCATGAAAATTGCAGATATAGTTAAAATGTTCTGTGAAAAAATTCCTCTTACAATTCTGTTGGGGACATCGGAACTCAGACTTTAGTTCAAAAGAACTATTACACTACTTTTTGAGTATTATTCAATACAGTGTTGGCGAAATGAATTTAAACTTCAAACGGCCATTAAATGTGACTGTACCCACACAGAACCAAACGGGGTTATACTATATTAACCTAAAAGAATCGTTCGGTATAAGAATCGTCCAGACGGAACCTAGTAAAAAGGTTTAGATATGACCAGATATGATCATAAATAATTATATAAAAAAATTTAAGTCTATTCAATACATGGTAATATATGATCATATATAACCTTTTTTACATGGGGAATTTCAATTTGACTAATATGTCATGCCATTTACAATTATATGTAAAAGTGATTGAATTTTTTTCTTGTTTCTACCATATATGTTTACATATAATTATCAAAAATAAATAATATTTTTTACCTGCGCTTTATTCGGATTTTCCAATTTTGAGCTTAAAAAGCTTTTTATTAAGATTTTTGGGCTTTTTATTATTGTATTTTTTAAATTTTCTGACTTAAAGTTTTTTTTTTTTTACACATAAAATATTATTTATTCTATTGCCTTTGAAGGTTTGTTTCGTTTCTTTGTCTTTTCTGATAATTATATACAAAAGTGATCGATTTTCTTTTTTATTTTTTACCATATATGTTTATATATAATTATATATAAAAGTGATAGAATTTTTCTTTTTAAATTTAATATAAGGTGGCGCAAAAATAACCTTCCGATGTTTTTTTTTATTATGTATTTATTATGTATAGCATTTTCTGATAGGAGGATTACTTTTGCGCCACCTTATATAAATATTTATATAGAATTATATGAAATGCCATAAAAGTGATAGAATTTGTTTCGTTTTATTGTATCATATCAGGCTCGGATCCAGGAAGAGATTTTGGGATGGGAAGTTAGAGTATATTTGATAAATTTTCTATTCTTTTTAATTTTTTTGTATTGAAAATTTTTATTTTGAGGGAGGAAATATTGCATTTTCTTTCCCCCTGGATCTACGCCTGTAACATATATACTTATATATATTTATAGATGGAAGTATATATGATCTCATATTTAGCTATATCAAGTATATATGATGAGATAAAAAGATTAACTTATATAAAACATGAGATATAACGATATATATATCGTTACATATGTAATATATATGTAATTATATATAGTTATAGCAAGCTATTATGACTAGATATAAACATTTTTCATTAGAAAGGTTGAGGTTAAGAAGAAGAATAAACGTTTTCTATAAAAATTATAAACACTATTAATTTAAATCAGACTAGACTAGTTTCTGCATCTTTATGGACTAATATAATTGTAAAAAATATTACTGAGCCAGAGTACACACTAAAATTTTTTTATATAAATAGAACATTTTTGGTCTTCAAAGTTTAGTAACGTTATGAGGCTTGTTAGGAAATGACCCTAACCACATGTTTGATTACTAAGAAGACAAGAATGGAGCAAAATTGATGATTAATAGGTTTTTTGTTAAAGTTCTGCCTATTATGGAGGCTCTAGCTTTTCTAAAACTTCGGGTTCTGATGAGATCTTTAGCCAGATCGAAATACTAGTATCAACCTAGCTAATATGTTTGATTTGCTTTATTTTGTAAATATACGGAGGTAGAAAGCTCGTTATAAATTGAAAAAAACGTCATCAGTGATTTCCCATTTAAATTGTATTATTATTTGTGTCTTATAATTGTTAGATTGTCTATATATGATAAATTTTTCAACCACCTGCGGCTGTAAGAATCAAACCTGCGCTTTTCTTACATTACAAACGTAACAATACCAAGTCATGACCGTTTAGCGATCACACCCAAGTATGGCCTCGAATGTAATGCAGCTATATTGCAGGTTTCTTTCCTATTAGCTTTTCTGTTATTATATATTATACTCAGAAGTGACAACACTAACAAACACAAATATTCTATTTTTAGGTTTTTGGTTTATTTTTCTAATCTCCTCCGTCGGGAAGTCGATTTAATTTGCATTGAACTAAGTGTCTTTTTTTTTTGAGTGTAGGGGAGAGGGGGGCTAGTGTGGACATTTTTTACATTATTACAAAATTATGTATGTTAATAAATACTTTTTGTAATAAAGTCATATTTTTGTGGTAAGTTATACCTCTTGCCATCATATTTCCACCAATAGTTATAACTTTTTATTTTATTAAATGCACATTAAATTATTTTAAAAAAAAAGATTATATTTGTTCACACTAGCCCCTTACACGGGGCTATTGTGGACAACCATTGATTTTACTAGGGGCTAATGTGGACACCATTAAAATTTTGACAATTGATACATAAACAGTTAAAATATGTGTTTTTATTAACTAAATAATATAAACATATTTTTAAAATAATTAACTTCTAATAATATTACCCACCGACTCGTCAAAATAAATGCAAGTGGGGCTAGTGTGAACATTGGGGCTATAACCAAATTGTTTGTCATAGTACCTCTGGGTTTGGCATGTTGTGTTATATATTAAAGCAAAACATATTTTCGCCTCATTTTGCCAAAAAAAAAAACTTCAAGCACCAATATCCTTTTCTTAATCAATAAAAAAATATAAAATTTTTAATTTTTTTTACTGAAATTAAAAGAAAAATATTTCGCGGTTGGCAGGAAACTTTTCCTCCTCCCCTAATTTTTAATTACGGTTCAATATTTTGCACATATAAAAAATTTATTTATTTATTATTTACAAAATTTACTATCTTATTAAATTATTAGGGATATTTTTATTTAAAAATTAACAAAAAAAAAAATGCATTCTTAAAACTTTATCGCTGTTAGAGCGTAAACTTTTTTAACTACAGCGAAAAAGTAAAAACGCATGCCAATTTTCATATTTAAACAACTTTTATAAAGTTATATCCCAAGTGGACATGTCCATACTAGCCTCAATTCAGTTGTCCACACTAGCCCCCTTCGCGTTTTTTTTCATGTAACAATAATTTGGTATATCCCACTATTAAGTTTATTAAAAATAATTTTAATTTTTTGAACAAACACTAGTCATAGTTTTAAAATTATTTCAAAAGTAACACTAAAATGGCGAAAAATCAAACAATTTACTTTTTACTGCAAAAAGCACGTCCGCCGACGTTACCATGTAACGGTCAACTTTCAACACGTGAAATTTTTTTTGATGATTTAGAGTGCAATTACCAACTTAAAAAAATATTATTGATAAATATCAATTTATAACGTCCGGAGAATTTGAATTTGTCCACAGTAGCCCCTAGTCCACACTAGCCCCCCTCTCCCCTACATATGTTTAGTGTACTATGTTCAAAATTGCTAACCCAACCCAAAAAACTCGAAATCTTCGTAAAATTGAAAATTAAATTTTACCATCACTATTTTTACAAAACAACACTTAGTACATCTTGTGAAAACCCTTAATGATCTAGAGATGACTATAGAGCTTTTATTGAATTTGAAAGTTTTCTTTTATATACCAATCTAGTTTAAAGATCAAAGGATTTGTATTGAAATTATTTAATTTTAAATACAAATCTCTATTAAATGTATCTTGAATTTCACATATGCTTTTAAAAAACTGCAAATTTCACAAAAAAAAAATGTTGTATTTTAATAATCTTGTCCTTTAGAGGGTTAATATTAAAACAACCAACTAAGAACTCGTCTTAGTTTTTTTTTTTGTATTATAATTTTATTAAACAATTTCAACTTTGTAGTATCTTAAAACATATACAATTTTTTAATGTTGTTCTTGTTGCTGTTTTGTAAATTAAATGTTTTTAATTGTTCATAAACATATATTATTTTTAAAGTCTAGTTGTTTGGCTTAAAGTCATTGATTGTCAGCCAAATTTAACCTCGACCCAACTAATTATAATTTATAAAAAAAAAACGTGCTTTAATATTTTTTTTTTATTATTTAATTGTAATAAAAATATTATTATTACTATTTATTATAGTGTTTGTTGTTTTATTTTGTCAAACATATGAAATCAATCATTTACGAAAGGAGATTAATTTTTGTTTTTGTCTAATAATTTGGTTATGGCTAAGTGAATATCCATTGCTAAATGTATTGTCTTGTTTATTTATCGATCGATCGATCGATCGGAAATAAAGTTATTAACTTAATTTATGTAGGTACGTACATATCAATATGATTCAAAATGTTATTGAAATAATTTAATAACCTTTATTATTAATACGGTCATAAGAGTTTTTCTAAGGTTACAACAAAATATTAAACAAACATTTGAAATTATTAGATTTAACAAAAAAAAAAAACAAGATGTAATGGCTTAAACACAAGATTCTTCAAAAATACTTGTTGGCATAAAGTCTTTACGTTAGTATGCATATCATTTTAAAACTTCAACCACAATTGACTAATCGTTTGTACATTTGATTAAAATATTGTTGTTAATTTTTCTTTGAATTTAAAGGCCCAAACTATATTTAGCAAAATTGAATTAACCCTCTAACTGGCAAACGATGTTTTGCAACGAAATTAATAACATATACTCCACTCGAAAAACAAATAATAAGTTCTTCAACAAAATTGTTTATCGTTGCCTAATTTAGGCGATATGAGCCAAAATATTTTAGGGTGCATTTTGGAAACTAAAGCATATAAAAGAGAAGTTTTGGACAAAAAATTTTTCTGTTACCAAGATATAACCACGCTCGAAAAACAATTCTTTTTTCTGCTCCTATTTAAGAAGATATTGCGATTTTCGCTTTTGGAAAAAGCGAAATTAGGCGAAAAAGTATCTAAACTTCAATTTATATTGTACAAACTTCAACGCTTTGCTATTAATACATAATATCTTCTTTCTGCAAAATTTCATAAAAATCCGTCTATTAGTTTATAAGTTAACACGATGTCCTTAAGAGGAATCCTGATAAAATCCTGTGAGTCCTTGGACTAAAGTAATGACTTATTATTAAAGATAAAGCTTCAATCTTACTTATATTTTCTTATAAAGAGTTTTTAGTCAACTTAAATTGGTTTTTTAGATTTTTGAAAACTATTTTTTTTTTTTAATTAATAATTTTTTAAAAATTTACGAAATTTTGATTTTGAAGCTTTCTCGCTTTCAAACCGTGGACGTCACACGAAAAATTTCTTCGCAAAATATTTAGCAAATATAGTTTTCTATCGGAATATATTAATTTCTAAGTATAAAACTCTCATTTGACGCATTTGTGGTAATGAAGACTGCCCTGAGGCAGCCTTGCCCGTTAGAGGGTTAAGGGAATGAGTGATTGTATACATTGAAGCACCCATATTTGGCATAAGTCAACTGTCGTAAAGTTGCATCTCTATTAATTTGGTCAATTTGTGATCAAAACTCACCGTACGCAACTTAACCAAATTATTTGTTAGGACAATATCCTAATGAAGAAATATAGAGTATGGCCTCGAACTTGAAAAATTTTCATTTTCATTGCACAATTAAAGGTCGAAAAAGAAAAAAAAACATAATTGTTATTTTTAATAAAAACTATAACAAACTTGTAAAAAAGGCAAAGTACCGCCTAGTTTACTTCCCCTGTTTTGTTTACAAACTAAACAAAATATAAAAAGGAGAGAAAAACAAAAACCGTGTATTGAATATCCACCAGAGGTGGGTCTTGCACATCAAACAAGTTTTCAATTTATTTTTTGATCAATGGTTATAATCTTTAACTTCAAACTCATATGTATATTAGTTCTCATGTAGTGAGTAAACTAGTTCATATGAATGTTTGATGTTTGGCATGGGATTGTTACCGCTTTCAAAACTTGCTCTGATGATGGGAACCTAGAAAATTCGCGAAATATATCTATCAACACATTCCTGAAAGGGTCAAATAATAAATTTGAAAACAAAAAACTCTATAGATTATTTGTTAGGACAATATCCTAATGAAGAAATATAGAGTATGGCCTCGAACTTGAATAATTTTCATTTTCATTGCACAATTAAAGGTCGAAAAAAAAATAATTTTTATTTTTAATAAAAATTATAACAAACTTGTAAATTAAAAATATTTCGAAAAGCAAAAGTAATTAAATAAATTACAAATAAAAAAAAATAAAAGACTTAATAAAAACAAAAAACCATAAAATTTATTGGCATATCTGGTGAAAATTTTGAAATTCAAATAAGTTGTTCTTATACTACGATCATATTAAACCCCAAATACAAATTTTGTATTTTTCAAGTTTTCGATATAACATTTGTATGGAATTTGACAGTCGAAAACAAGAAAAAAACGAAAATACATATTTTAGTTTATTGAAAGTAGTATTACATTCAAGGAAAAATTAGACATTTTGAGCCAAATTTACACAAGGTAAGTCAATTGTGGTTGAAGCTTTAGAGCTACCATATCACACTTATTTGAATTTCTAAATTTTCACCAAATATGCGAATAAGTTCTATGGTTCTAGCAATGCAATTTTTTGCTAATTTCATAAGGCCAGACTTTTATTAGCAATAAAAAAAAAAACTAAAAAAAACCTTTAAAATTTCACATTTTTTAATTATTTTTTTGTCTACTAATATTTAGTAAATGTTTTTGCTGATTTTAGCAGATTATTTTGTTACTTTCAATTAACTAAAATTTAGCTTAAATATAACCACCCTATGTGGAATGAGGAGTCAATTGTATTAAAAGTGACTGGTTAAAGAAAGACTTATCACTGGACTGGTATAATTTAATACTGAAGTGGGTTAATCAGTGTCAATTGTCCTAAAATTACCAATCCTGTGACTGGTAAAGGGAGGACATACCACTTAACCAGAATGCTTATTAATGAGAAAAAGCCAGTTGGCCAGAATTTTACCCATTGGAAGCCGTTTAGTTTTCGTTTATTTTATACGACATGACCCTTTTGCGACAGTCTTGTGGTATGCCCATCTTTGGTTAGCCCTGTGGCATGCAACTACGTGGTTTAAAGCAGGACAAATGACCCTCTTCTATGACAAGCCAATGTTAAAGTTGCCAGTTGTTTACATAGGGTAGGGTTTAGCAGAGGACCGGTCTCTGGCACGAAAGGACCGATCCTGTGGCACACGAGGAACCGGTCACATTCCCCATAGGGCAAGTTTTTTCTGCAAGTGCAGAAAAAACAGGTTTATTTCTATGAGTGTACAAAAGTCGACTTAAGCTAAATATGGGTCTTTCAATGTATTTTCATACAAACGCTCAGTCTCTCAATTTAAATTCGCTAAATATAATTGGGCCTTAAGTAGCGTTAGGAAGTTCAATTATTTAACCCTGCAGTACTATCGTCTGGGTGGAATCTACCGATAAGGCTGAATTTTTATTTTTTTCAAGTTGCTGAACTTAAAAAATTAAATTTTTTTTCTGCATTTTAGAGTTCATTAGTAAAAAAAAAAATATTATTTGCATAATTGAATTTAACTGATATGAATGACAGATACAGATAGGGGTGGATTACACCCAACGATAGTAATGGCGTAAGTTGAATAACGATAGTACTGCAGGGTAAAAACGGTGTTTTAAATATTTCAAATATACGCATTAAATATGCTCTAAAATACAGCTATTTAGGTAAATAAGTCAAATGCATAAATTTGCATTTGCAGCAAAAACTAAATGTCCCATGATGCTGAAAATGACTAAAATGGAATTCAAAAAGCATATTTTTGCATATTTTGATAAAATTGCATAATTTTTACTGGAAAATCAGTCGATCTCTAAGACCAGGTTTAAACTTTTATTTACCTGACATGACTAATAAGCCGAGACCAGTCAATTTTCCTTTATCATACAATCAACTTTGATAACAAATTAAAGAAAACAGCAAAAATTTATTGTAATTTTTGACAGAACCCAAGCAAAAAAGTTTTTATATATTCAGATACAATTTTATACAATTAAATGTTTCAATATAAATATTTATATAGTCATATAAACATTTAAACATTTCCAAAGATGCCACCGGTCCATAATCCACACCAAACAGTGCAAAGTTAGCCGTTGTAGTAGATCGTGTGGCTTCAATTCTTGCACCAGCTGTATTTGAAAAGGTTTTACACCCAAATCCTTCCGCAAAATTTTCCACGTAGTGGAGTAAATTTAACGTTCAGTTAAATTTAAATTTTATATGCTTAACAATCAAAAATTTGTATGTCAAACTTTTAATGTTTTAAATTGGTATGTTCATTTAAAATAATTTCAATAGATATTTTCAATGAAAATTTTCGAGTTGATATTTAAACTTTGAGTAGAATGTTATGGATTTCAAAGCAAAAACGTCACTTTTCCACAACTTAGCATTTTTTTTTATGTAAGATTGTATCTTTCTATACTTGATGTCATACTTAACTATATTAAATTTTACGAAACTGGATCACATTATATACACTCAAAAAAATAAGTTAGTAAAAAAGTTAGTAAAACGTCTTGTAAATCAGGTATACTATTTTTTAGCAAAATTTTTTGCTAAAATCGTGTTTTCAGCTAAAATTTTTGTTATACTTATTCAGCACTTAACTGTTTTATACTAATGCTTTACTAATATACTAATGTTTTACTAATTAATTTTGCTAAAAAAAAATTGTGCTGATAAGCACATTAATAGTGTGGATATACGCAGAATGAAGTAGATGTCGCGGCATGACAAGATGTAGTAGAGAAGAGGAAAATGATACTAAAAAGTACAACTCTAATAAGACATATAAAAAAATCAACCATGGAAGACTTTTGTATCTGTTTTTCATACATAAAACAAAATTGAGGATTAAAACAATTTAAATTTTGCGTTGTCACCGGCTTGTGAAAATAATTGTCTATTAATTAAATAAAAGACAAAATAAAATATTTAAATTTAATATGTATTTCTAAACTAAATGTTTATAGATTAATAATCTAGTGTGGTCAAATTGCAAACAAACATATACAGACATTTAGACAGAGTAAAACGAAAGACAAAGACACACATCTTAAATAGATTTTTATGGTTCCTTTTTTTATTGCAAAAAAGGGTTGTTTTTTTCGTTTCGTTTGTTTTTGTTTATTTTGTCGTTTCGTTTCTATAATTATCTTCTGCAGTTGCGTTCTTTAAAAGAAAGCATCATTTAGACAACCATTGATGCAAGTAGTTGAAAGAAAATTTTTGTTATGTTATATATATTTATTTCTAAATATTTTCAGATATTAAATTAATTCATGTCGTCAATGTGGGAAAATGAAAATTTTTATATTTCGTAATTATTGTAAATTATTTTTAAAAGAATCACAAAAATATGTTTTATGATTTTCAGCAAATAAATTAACTAAATTACAATTTTTCTACAAATTTTTTGCGTTTTTTTCAGTCTACTAAAATTCAGCAAAAAATTTATTAATTTTTAGCAATTCATTTTTATTTCTAATCCACTAAGTGTTAGCAAAACTTTTGCTGAATCTACTAATTTTGTTGCTAAAAATCAGCTCGCTGATTTTCAGCAAATGATTTTGCTGACATTAGCAATTTTTTTGCAATCACCCTCCTGACTAAAATTTTGCTGACTCAGCAAAATTTTTTGCTGACTTTACAAACTTTTTTTAAGTGTAAGATTGTATAATATTACTATTAATATTACTTTACCTTTTTAAATAGTAAAATAAAAAAATAAATGTATTTCTTCATTGTTAAATATTATTAATTTTCCATTGGTTTCACATTTATGCCGGTTAAACTCTTCTACTTTTTTTAAATTACGAAATTTAGTGAAATTAATGTGTAATTATAGTTTTGAAACGCAGTGTATCTAGCTTCCCTGTATTCAGCATAATACATTTATTTTCAATTGTATATCAATTTCAATATAATACAATCCATTTAAATACAACCATTTTTCGGATCAAATTGTATTTTAATCACATGTAAGGCTATATCAAGTTTGATACATTTCTTTGTTGCATCATATTAGTTTTTTTTAATCGGGTACATGTAATATTTAATAAAAATACAAAGTGAACCATTTATAAGAAATAAGACCTAATTGTATTCAATTATATGTATAACATAAAATATGTATTTATATATTTAAAAGTCAATTAAAATATTAATTGATTCAATTAAATATTTGTTTAAAAACAAATTTAATTCAAATCAAATCTTTAATCAGATATTTTTGGTTGATAATTTTTTTTTGTGTATGATATTATTCAGTACAGTAATATTTGGTCATATGTCGCATTCAATTCTATATAATTTGATGAAATTTAATCCAATATGATTCACGTAGATACAATTGAAGGGCTTATTGTAAAAGCATGATAAGCCACATTTTATTTTTAGTTTGTTTTCCTCTTAAAGGTTAAAAAATGAAACAAAAAAAAATTGAATTTAGCAGGACGTTTATACTCCAGGTACTTGTAATAAGTGTTTAAGTAAATATTAAATATTAATCAATGAAAGTCTACACAGAGAGAATTTTTTGTTCACTAAACTGATGAAATTTTCTTCACAATGTAAATGAAAAATTTCTTAATCTTTATGAAAAAGCTACATAGTTTTAATGAAACTGTTTTTTATGAAACTTTTTCATTAGTCGTTTGAAATTTTTAATAAATTAAATTAAATTTTTCATTAAATTTTATGAAAAACTGCATTAATTTAATGAAAAGCTTGAATGAACGAATTCCAGTCACATTTCATAGATCTTAAGCAAAAATTCATTAATATCATGCAGTAAATTCTCTCAGTGTAGAAAGCAGTGAAATACCATAAAACAATAAATGTGGCTTATCGAGTTTTTACAATAAGCCCTTCAATTGTGTTCACCATTTTTCGAATTAAATTGTATCTAATTATCATTTTTTTTAACTCGTAATGATATTATATGGTACAATAATATCTGGTTAAATTTCGGATTCAATTGTATAAATTTTTGAAGGAATTTAATCCAATATGATTCACGTAGATAGAATTGTATTCAACATTTTTCAGATTAAATTGTATCTCATTAGATATGCTACCATATAATTTTCTTTTACTCGGGCTATTATTCTTTTGTCCAAGGCGAAACGTGATGTGGCAACAGCATTTTAATACATTTAATTCAGCTAATCAATGGTCTATAAAAACCAGCAACGCATTTTTATAAATATTTTGATAATTAATTAACAAATTTAATTAAAATGAAATAATATATTAATTATACCCTATTAATGTGGAATCAATAAAATCATCGTAAATATTTTGTTAATGTTTTTATTAAATGTCATAATGACTTAAAAACATACAAAAATATAAATAGTTTTTAAAACATTTCTATTATTATAACTAGGACTCGGAAGTTAATGCATTTATTGTCGTGTGTTATCATTAAAAACCGTAAAATATGCACATAAAATGTATTTATTATTTTTTTTTCCAACGTTTTCAACATTATTAACACAATTTAAGTAAATTTTATCTTAGGAAGTGGTTAAAAATTTTATAATTGGCGTTAATCATAGTAAGATAGTTAGGGATCATATTTGTCTGTTAATTTTAATTTATAACGATCTTTCAACCTTCGTATGTTTACAAAAATAAAGCAAATCAAACATATTAGCTAGGTTGATAATAGTATTTCGATCTGGCTAAATATCTCATCAGAACCCGAAGTTTAAGAAAAGCTAGAGATTCCAGAATAGGCAGATCTTTAACAAAAAACCTACACTTAGAATAATATGTAGGTAAAGACCACTGCAAATGTAGTTGAAAACAAATGAAATTTCACTTAAAGAAAGGACGACTTACATTACATTAAATTCAACTAACATTGTCATTTGTTTTTTAATGTTCAAAAATGACTAACAATTGTAGTAAAAATGAACCACATATGTAGTAAAAAATAAACAAACATTTTTTTTTTTTTTTGTTTTTTAAATAACAAAAACAACTGTAAAAAATGAATGTAAAATCATAAAACAGTCATTTGATGTTAGTTGGTTTTTTAAATGAACTACAAGGTTAGTAAATATTTTAATTTGTTCTACAAATGACTGACATTTACATTAAAAATAAAAAAAACTGTATTACAACCCAAACAACTACATATTTTTAAAGCAGAAGTTCCCTGAGTGTATTAATCATCAATTTTGCTTGTCTTCTTATTAATCAAACACGTTTCTAGGGTCTTTTCCTAACAAGCATCATTACGTTTATAAACTTTGAAAACCATAAATGTTCTATTTATATAAAAAATTGTTGTTATTCGTTATAAAAAAAAATATATACAAGGTGGCGCAAAAGTAATCCTCCTATCAGAAAATGCTATAAATTTTGCGATTGGCCCCTAATGTCAGTTCTGTTTTGTCATTTGTGTAGTAAACACATGCGAAATACACGTTAATAAACAATGTTACGCTACACTGCTCCAGAACGCGGAATATTGGTGACTATTTATTTGACCAATAATCGGTGGGTGACTTTGGCACAACGTGAATTTCGCCGCAGATTTCCTGGCCGTCCAACGCCTACTGGTGAATCACTCCGACGTTTAGCCGCTCGCCTCGAAGAGACTGGCACAACACGAGATGCTGCCAGGCGTGGCAGACCCCGGAGTGGCCGTTCTGCAGAGAATATTGCTGCTGTAGCCGAGGATGTCATGGAAGCGCCGTCGACATCGACCAGACGACGTGCCACGCAAATGGGTATCAGTCGACGGTCTTTACAGCGAATTTTGGTACGAGATTTGAAGATGTTTCCGTACAAAGTTCAGACGGTGCATCAGCTGTTAGCTGCTGACCGCCAATCGCGTGTAACATACGCTCAAGCCATCCTTAATCACCACCAAGAGGAAGATGATTTTTCATCAAAAATAATCATGAGTGATGAGGCCCATTTCCATCTTAGCGGGTACGTAAATAAGCAAAATTTACGCTTCTGGGGCACTGAAAATCAGCGTGTAAACCACGAAGAGCCATTACACCCGCTCAAAGTCACTGTATGGTGTGCTGTTTTCGCTGGAGGAGTCATCGGACCTTTTTTCTTCGAAGACGTCGAGGGCCAAACGGTTACTGTGAATGGTGAGCGCTACAGAGCAATGATCAACGAGTTCTTTTTGCCGCAACTTGATGAATTGGGATTGGAAAACATGTGGTTCCAACAGGACGGTGCAACGGCACACACTGCACGTGCCACAAACCGATATGCTGAAGGATGCATTTCCCGGGCGCCTAATCTCCCGTTTTGGCGATTTGCACTGGCCAGCAAGATCGCCTGATTTGACCGCTCCAGACTTCTTTTTGTGGGGCTTTTTGAAGTCGCGGGTATATGTCAACAAGCCTCAGACTCTTGCAGCTCTTAAAGACAATATCCGTCAAGAATGTGAGGACCTATCGCCGGAAGTTTTGGCCAAAGTGATGGAAAATGCCATAAAAAGGGCTCAAATGACAATCAACTGTGGCGGCGGCCATTTACATGACATCATATTCTCGACTTGATGTAAAAAAAATTAAAATACCAAATAAAAATAATCCAGAAGAAGAATCAAAGTTTTTAATTTTTTTTTAAATTACAGCCAAAAAACATCGGAAGGTTATTTTTGCGCCACCTTGTATATCGGCCATTCCACCGAAGACCTGGGTCTTCCATTTCAATTATGGAACCACTTAAAGATTGGCGTTTTTAGTTTTTCGAATTTCTAAAAATTCACGGTTTTTGTGGGCGATTTAGTTTTATTTAAAAATGAGAAATATGCTTAAATTATTAAAAATGAGAAATATGCTTTTTCAGTAATATTCATCTGATATACATTACCATTAAAATTGCATTCTCGCCTACTTTTTTTTGTGGAATGAATTTTTTTCAGCGTCAACAAGAAATGCATTTTTTATGCAATTTTTTTTTTTTTTTCGTTAGACCAACACTCAGGGGATGCCCCCTATAATGCAATACATTGTGTTGATATCAGGAAATTAGGTTATGGGGAGGAGGAAAGAGGGAGTATCTAGCTCTGCTAGATAAGCGAGTGTTTCGAATGAAAATACGGGCCCTGGGGATAAGTTCACTTATCTCAGCAGAACAATTTCCATGGTAATATCGATAGAACAATGTTACACAACCCACATTCCGACGATGCTCCAATGAGTCAATAGAGCTTGATACCCTCTCGTCATTGATGAGCGCCGACGCCCTCCTTTGCACACGGTCCAGAAGCTCCAAAATATACTTTGAAGCCCCTGCCCATATATGGGAGTTGTTTTTTAAATGAACTTTTCACAAATTTGGCCACTTACGATTTGAAAAAAAGATGCATATTTGCAAAATACAGGATTTTTACTACGAGTATAAAACTAAACTTTCGTTTTGTTGAGTTCCGTTTTTTATCTCTTATTTATGAATTATTGAAAAAAGTTTGCATCATGTTTCCATTAAAAAAAACCTAATTTTTTTTATTATTTATTCAAAATTAAAAAGATTATATTTAAAAATGTAGTGTTAAGGCGCCGTTAAAATGTCTCTCTTTTAAAAACTATAAATTTATTTTTTACGATTTTTTCTGTACTTGAAAGATTAACAAATTAACTTAAATATTGTGTTATAAAAATATAATTTTTAACCCTTACAGACCCATGTTTCCCTATATAAAAATATATTCAAAAACAAACGTGAGCTTGAAAGGGTTAAAAATTTAACTTTTTAAAACAGAATATTATAGTAACTTCTTTTATCTTTCAAGTACAGAAAAAATGTTAAAAATTCAATGTATAGTATTTAAAAGAGAGACGTTTAAAGGGCGCCTTAACACTACATTTGAAAATTTAATCCTAAAAAAACCTGAAAAAATAAAAATATAACAAATTAACGTTTTTTTCTATGTAAAAATGCTATAATTATAGTTATGCAACGCATTATATTTTTCACATTTCTTGGTTGCGCATTAAGATTAAAAACCTTTTCGATTTTTTCCAATATATTGTACTCATTTTACTCATTTCAATGTAACCCAGCAAAATAAAATGGAAGTATTGCTTTAAGAACCTCTTTAACTTGACTTCCAAAGCATTGGCATACGCACATTTTTCACTTTAATAAAAGTTATTGTTAACAACTGCCAACAATGTTAAATTAAAGTTATTTTAAACAGCATTTGCATCACCATATAAATTAATTGGTATCTAAATTATTAACATCATAAGAAGTACTTTTTCATAAGTTCATATATTTTTTTTTATATGGAGGTTGAGGTGGTAAGTGGTTGGATTTGCAATCAGAAGGTTGCGAGATCAATTTTAAAATATGCAATGAATTCAGAATTGGTAAATGAGCATTTTTATTATTTCTTAATATTTTTTTTTTAACCTCATCAAAACTTAAAAATATTTTAAAAATAATTTATATCTCAGTGATACGAAATCACGTAATAAAAAATGTTTTAAAAAGTTCGTTTTAAGTTTGTTGTATTGCATAAGTAACTTTGGTGCAAATGGTAGAGTGGTCTACTTTAATACAGCAGATCGTAAATCAGATTCGTGTGTTCAATACTCGCTGGCACCAAAAGATTTTTTTTTTTTAATATTTAAAGAAACATCCCTAAAGTATGCTGCACATTTTATTAAGTAAAAATGTTAATATATATTTGAAAAATACCTTCCATGAACTATTGAAAAATAGCATTCATTCACTGTTTAAAATGCTATTAAAGAAGTTATATACTCACTCCATCCGCCCAATGACACTACAATGTTAAAGTCATTAATGATTCACCTAAATTTGTACCACATCCGAATCAGTAGATATGGTGTTTTTACTCTTCTTCCTCAGCTCTTATTTTGCTGGGATAATATGCAAATATATGCATTTATAGTAAAATAAATATGTAAAAAAATGGCAAAATATACATTTATAGCTAAATATGTAAAAAAATATGCATTTATAGCAAAATATGCAAAAATATGCTTTAACAAATCGATGCCATTTTGTTGCAAATTTGTTGATTCGCCAAAGATACTTGGTTAGATTAGATTAGATCAGAAGGCACTATGCACCGCGACCAATGTAGGTCTTTTGTGCTGCCTAAGGTTACCTACAGATTCAAGCTACCTATAAAGCCAATTATCCTATTAGGCAAAATGTTCGCGATGTCGGAAGGCGAAATGAAGCGATCACCTAGAAGCCTAAGTCTCCTATCACAAAGCCTGGGACATTCGCAGAGAACATGCTCCGAGGTCTCAGACACCATCTCGCAAAACCTACACAAATCCGTGTCCGATTGACCCTTCTTGTGCAGATGGTATCTGAGATTACAGTGTCCAGTTAAGTACGACGCCAGGGTCCTCAAACCCCCCCTTTCAAGCGACAAGAGTCGCCTCGACCCCCTACTGGAAAAAGAGATCAATCTTTTAGCCTGGCGCTGACCAGGAGAGTTTTTCCAGTAACCAGATAATTCAGACTCTCTCCATGCCCTGAGCCTTTCCCTAACATACCCCGCGGGTATTCCACAGAATGGCTCAGGACCAATAAAGGGCTTTCGGGCCCCGCGGTTGGCAAGACAATCTGCCCTCTCGTTGCCCTCATGCCCCTCATGACCAAGGTTAGAGAGTTGCCTCTACCGAGCCTATTGAGAGTCTGAATGCATTCCATGACCAACCCGGACGACACCTTATAGGCCATTAAGGCCCTCAGTGCAGCCTGACTGTCAGAAAGAATGTAGATGCGAGATCTGCGAGTTCCCCTTCGCAGGCATCGCCCATAGGTAAGGCACGCTGGAAGCCTGGTCCGAAGACGCCCGCACCCGTGTTCCCATTCGACTGCTTAGAGCCATCAGTGAACCACACCTGAGAACCATCTTCCGGTTCCCAGGATTGATTGGTCCACATGTCTCTGTCAAACAATAACACATCAAAATATCTATCTAAGATACTTGGTTAACTTTGTCGTCTAGCTAACGACTACAAGCATATAGTTACATGAACTTGCGAGCCCTAATTATAACAAATTAATTAACTTTTCAATATTTCTAAACGATTGATTTTTCACCTTAAGCATAAAAAAACTTACCAAAAAGAAATATATATATATATTTTTATATATAATATTAAATGGTTTGTAAAACCAAAAAATAATATTGGTATATAAAAAAGTGAAAGTTATAAACCAAGATTATTTTGTTTACAATATTGTTGTCTACTCAAGTTATAAGTTTAAGTTTTTTATTTTTTTTTTATTGGTTGCTTGTTGGTTAAACATAAAAAAAAAAAATATTGAACCAAAATTTCACACTACTGCTCACAAATAACGTCTGTTGATTTAATGTATACGGATGTTACTCAGTTCGCAGTCTACATATGATGAACAAATTATGAAGAGGGTCAAGGACAGATGATATTAATTTGTTTCCAAAAAAAAAAAAAAAAACAATATACAAACATGTCTCATAAAAATATTATTTGGGGAAAAATATGTAAAGTTTTTTGCATTTTTAAACTGAAATTTTTCAACTTTTAATGAAATACGGTATTTTTAAGTCGTTAAACACCTGTTTATGAGTGTTTTGGGGGGGGATTACTAAAATTTATATTTTACCTGTTTTACAGTTAAATGATGACTTTAAAATATCTGTATGTTTAATATATGATTGCATGCAAATTGCAAACTCATATAATGATGTTGCAACCCAAAAAAAAAAAAAAAAAATACAAATATCTATCGAAAAAACGACTCTGATTTCAGTTTTTATTCATTTCTTTGCTGAAATAAGTATTTTATTGCTAAGAGAGTTTAATTTTGAGGTAAATTTATATTTATGTTTCCATTATTCATTATATTTTTGTTATAGAATGTAACAGATATGAAATTTTTTTCATACAATTAAGGAGAAAGATTAACACGAAGGAGAAAGTTGTTTAAAAAAAATATAAAACTTTAATTTTATAAATACTTTTTTTTTGGAGGAAATAAAATGTTTGCTCTAAAGAAAAGTTTTAATTTTAAAGCAATGGGTAACTAAAACTAATTATAAATTTGATTTTATGAAACTGTTAGGCAAAATAATTGAAAGTTTGTTCGTGCTGATTAATTGCAAGGCTAATAACGCTAATTATACCCTCTACATAATGTGATGAGGGTATACAAATATCAGTTTGTCATTCCGTTGGTAACGTATCGAAATATAGGTCAAAGACCCCATAAACTATATATATTCTTGATCCGTCCGCCTGTCTGTTGAAATGGCAATCACGGCAAGAACATGTAATATGGGACGGCTTATTTTTACACCGATAGATATACATTTCGGTGTAAAAGTTTGGTATTGAAAATGAGCAAAATCGGTCCAGCGGTTCAAAAATTATGAGAGAAAATGTGAAGAAAATGTTAAATTGTCCATAAAAAATTTTTGTATAATACACTGTATAGTAGTATATTTGTAGTAGCGTGTGGTGTATAAAAATAACGTCATATTTTTTCACCAGACGCTAAGAGGTGAATAATATTTAAAACTCACCTCAATTTTTATTTCATCTCAAGTTTTTTTTTCACCACAAAAATAGTGTTTCTCCTCAAAAATGTTTTTCACTATACAATTTCTATTTTACAGCCAAAAAAGTTTTTCACCTCAAAATTTTGTTTTCACCTCTAACATATTTTTTTAAAATTTTTTTTGTTGTTTCATTTGTAAGGGTTCATTGCGGAGGGTATAAAGAAAAAATTTGGTAAAACCAAATTAAATGTATGTACTTGTTTCCATCTCAAATTCAAAATTTTAAAAAATTAAGTTAATGTAGAGGAATTTAAATTCACTTTCAATTAATCAATTCATCATTGGGATTCTTTAGTTTGATTTTTCAAACTTAAAATTTAAGATTACAAACTATCGGTTAGAGAATCATTTGATTAAAAAAACTGTTAACGTAAATTGCCCAACATACTAAGTTTGTTCGCAATGGGTGTACTAAATGTTGTATGTGTTGTATAGTTTTATCGAAAATAGAGATGGTAAGATTTTGTTTTAAAATATGCAACAATAGATGATAGTATGATACAGTATTTTTCAAGTGTGCCAACAGAGTGAAAACCTAACCCAAAAACCCCAAAATCTTCGTCAAATTGAAAATAAAATTGTACAATAGTGCGCCCCGGTAGGCTAGTTGGTAGCGTGCTGGCTTATCAGTGCGGGGGTCGTGCGTTCGATTCCCACCAGAGGCACTGGTCTGTTTTCGCTACAACGCGCCGAAGGCCATAGTATATAATTTGTAATAGTATATAATTTGTAATTATATGATTATTAATTAATAAAAAAAAAAAAAAAAAAAAATAATTTCAAGTTAAGAATTTTGATATGGAATTAAAAACGTTTAATTGATGCTATGATAGTTTCTGAATTTCAAATGGAAAATCTAAATTACATATTTTTAATATCAAATGAAAAATTTAAGTTCTGTTCTGTTCATGATTTCCACCATTCTGTGGAATACCAGCGGGGTATGTTAGGGAAAGGCTCAGAGCATGGAGAGAGTCTGAATTCCCTGGTTACTGGGAAAACTCTCCTGGTCAGCGCCAGGCTAAGAGATTGATCTCTTTTTCCAGTAGGGGGTCGAGGCGACTCTTGTCGCATGAAAGGGGGGGTTTGAGGACCCTGGCGTCGTACGTAACTGGACACTGTAATCTCAGATACCATCTGCACAGGAAGGGTCAATCGGACACGGATATGTGTAGGTTTTGTGAGATGGTGTCTGAGACCTCGGAGCATGTTCTCTGCGAATGTCCCAGGCTTTGTGATAGGAGACTTAGGTTTCTAGGTGATCGCTTCATTTCGCCTTCCGACATCGCGAACATTTTGCCTAATAGGATAATTGGCTTTATAGATAGCTTGAATCTGTAGGTAACTTTAGGCAGCACAAAAGACTTACATTGGTCGCGGTGCATAGTGCCTTCTGATCTAATCTAATCTATTCATGATTTCTAAATTTCAAATGAAAATTCTAAATTTTAATTGATAGGAAAACAAACAAAATATGTACACACAGTTTATGAAACTTTTTTATGAAATCATGAAGATTTATGAAGTATTTGTCATAAATTATTGTCATCATATCTATGAAAATTTCATATATAATTGATGCCAAACGATTTATGAAGCAATCTCTTAAATAAGATGAAACTTTTTTCACTGAGTTCAGTAGTTTAAAAAAAATTACTTTTTTACAGTTGTTTTAAGTTTCAAGTTAACTTTACAGTTGTTTTAAGTTTCAAGGCGCCACGTTGTTTAATATTTTTTTTGGAGCAATCAAAAATAAACGAGCACAGTGAATTTGTAAACATGGACACCGTTATTTAATTCAATACTTTCTCAGTCCAACCATTATTAAATCCGAGCTTTTTTATGCTCCTTTGTTTACGACTATAAAATATTGGGTGGCAGAGTTTAAACGAGGCAGTACGAGCTGCCAAGACGAACACCGTAGTGGGGTGTCCACTCCAGAAAGGGTTAAGAAAACCCACAAAATGATATTGGATGATCTTCGGCTGAAGGTGCGTGAGCTGACTAAAATGATAAGCATTTCAAAAAGTCCTATACATCGCATATTGACCGAAAATTTGGAGATGAGAAATCTGTGCGCAAGATGGGTGCTCACAATAGAACAAAAACAGCATTGTGAAGATGTTTCAATAGAATGTTTGGCGATGTTTCACCTCAATAAAGACGAGGTTTTGCGTTTATCAATACAAAATAGCTATATTTTACTAAATATGTATGTAATATGGTAGACATTTTACTTCAAACATAAATTATTAAACTTAAACTTGATTAAATTTACGTAGATTTAAAGAAACAACTATATATATCTTTCTGTCAAGAGTTTTAAAACATTTTTGAAATCAAAAATCCTTCGATTAATATTGAAAATCTCTCAGACTCTATAAACACATTTAGAAGTGACCTTGCGGAAAAAATGGGTCAGTTGGGAATTGAGACCTGTCCCGTGACACGTGAAAAAAGGGCCGGTTCGTAAAAACATATCACGTAATAGGCGGAAAAATGATCGGTTTATAGAGTACCTACTACGTGACCGGTTTAAAAGTCTCTATCACGTTATCTGCTGAAGGTACCAGTCCTGTGGTAGGCGAAAACAGGATCGGTTCCTAAAGTAGCTATCACGAGCTTGAATTAAAAAGTCTCTATTACGATATTAGCCTGAAAGAACTAGTCCCGTTGTAGGTGAAAACAGCACCGGTTCCCAAAGTACATACCACATTATCGGTTTAAAAGTCTCTATCCCGTGATGGGTCTGAAAGTACTAGGCCTGCGGTAGGTGATACTATGACGGGTTCCTAAAGTACTTATCATTTTTTAAGTTTAAAAGTGTCTTTCACGTGACTGGTATGAATAGGTGCAAATATGACGGGGTTTAAAGTAAAATCATGGGGCAGGTTTTAAAGTATCTATTAGGGAGGAATTTTTAACTTATTGATCGTCTTTATATAACAAACAATCTCGTTTTTTTGGATGGAAAGATATGTCCGACTAATTAAGTAAAATTATTTTCTGACCTCTAATTGTATTCAAAAATAAAAAGTTTTTGTAATGAGGAATTAAAATTTCAATATAGTTAGTTCTGTGACATTTTATTTTGAGTTAGTTCAGTGACATGCTCTTTTGCTTTAGTTAAGTGACGTGTTCTTTTGTGATAGTTTCAGGAGATGTTCTTTCGCATCAGCCCTGCAACATGTTAGTTGTATGACATGTTCGTTTACACCGGTCCTGTGACATGTCACATAGGGTAATTGTGACCAGTCCCTTTTATATAAAAAATTAAAGTGACCAGTCCCTTTCATATAAAAAAAACCGGTGCCGTTATATGTGCTGTGATATTTCCCGCAGGGGAGAGATAACTCTCAAAAGTTTAAGTAAATGCAGCTGTAAATTTGTAACTTGTCTGTACTAAAATTAAGAAATCTGTAAATTTTACAAAGAAAATGTCGTCAACCTTAAAAATTCTCATGGCTCAAAGTTTAAAAGTTCATTTCCATTTAATTCATTCATAGCTCATAAACAAGTGTTGTTAATGTAAAACATATTTTATTTATTTTTTAAATATTTTTACACAAAACACACTTTGGCCAGCGATTACATAAAATTCAGCTTGACTTGACAAAAACGTTGCAATACATAGTCCGGTTTTTTTCTTCTTTTGTAGTTAAATAAAACAGTTTCATAAAAAATATATAATAAAAAATCATGCAAATATATTAATTTTTAAGAGATGTGGTAACAAATTATTTTGTGGCTTTTCAAAAAAGAAATATGTAACTAAATATTTAATGGTTTTCAAAAGATATATTAATTAAAACAGAAAACACCAACATAAAAATAAGTGGTTGCATGTAGCATAATTACACTTTTCAATTGCATTACAAAAATTACACTGTAATGAACACAATGATTTGTTAGAAATATTTAAAAAAATAACCAGTTAATTGTTATATTTTTATATAACTGATAAAAAGTTGTTTAAACAAATAAATTGTAGTTATAGTGCATATATCTTTGATAGAGATTTATATCATATATCGATGATCATTACACTCATAGAAATAAACCTGTAAAAATAGCAAAAAAAAAAACTACTAAAGATTAGTTAAAAATGAGTTTGCAGAATAAACTGCTAAAGTTAACAGATTGTTTACTAAATATTAGTAATATAAGAATAGCAAAAATAATTCTATAGAATATACAAATATTTAGTTATATTGTAGCTAAATTTTAGTCAAAATAATCTGTTAAAATCAGCTATAACATTTACTAAATATTAGTAGAAAAAATCAAAAAATCATTAAAAAATGTGAAATTTTTTTCTTTTTAAAGCGAATAAAAGTTTGAAATCAGCATTCAAAAATTTTTTTAGCAAAAAATCCTGTTGATTTTTTTTATTTGCATTCTACTAAATTTAAGGTGAATATGCAAACATTTTGTTAATATTACAGTTTTTGTTTGCTATTTTGAGTCTACAAATATTTTGTAAAAGTGTTTGCTAATTTTACAGAGTAAAATGCTATTTTCAATTAACTAAAATTCACATCAAATATATATAAATAACTAAAATTTTGTAAAGTAGACAGATTTTTTTTTTTTTGCTGTTCTAATTTTATTAATATTTTGCAAATATTATTAATATTTAGCAGTTTTTTTGCAAGGTAATTTTTAACTAATTTTTAGTAGCTTTTTCTGCTACTTTTTACAGGTTTATTTCTATGAGTGTAGGGAATTGCATCGCGGGATTTCCCGTTCCGGTATTCCCGGGAAACTATTCCCCCAATCCCGGGAATATGCTTCGGGAATCCCGAGATTTTTAGAAATACATATTCAAACAAAACAGTTAAATATTCAACATTTTTAATGCAGCATTTATCATTTTAAACAGCCTTTTATAGGCAATTATGTTAACTTCACCGCAACAGTAAACTTCGATGTTTATCTTAGATTTCTTCAAAATTAACCCTTTGAGACCCCAGCTGCATCAAAAAAGTTCTTGATTTTTCAAGTTTAACGTAAAATAATTTAAAAAGTTTTATACTTTCCCTATAGTTATACATATTTTACGAAATATACATGTCGATTCGACAATACGCACATCACTTTGTCGGTGTCGACGTGTTTTAAAAAAACACGTATTTAAACTCTTTATTCTAATCCAACAGTTCTTTAGTCTTTTCCACTCGTTTTGCAAAACACGTGTTTTAAAATGTAGTCTAACGGTCTGTTTTTACAATACGTGTATAATTTCAGACGAACGTGTGGCACCCGAACGAATACGTAAGGAAATGAGTTTTTATAATTCGTTCGCCTGACTTACGTTTGAGTACGTTAAGCCTTATGTTATGTCAAACAGTAGAGATTGCCATGACATTGCTTTTCGGTTTTTGTTAGTTTATTTCATATACAAATAACTCATTTTTCGTTGCTAGATGGCAACCCAACACTATAAATGAAATATAACAAAAACAGCTGATTTTTGCTTAAAAAAAAAAATAATTTATTTTGTTTAGAAAACAATAAAAGTGGATATAAAAATATAATTTGTACAAAAAAAAAAAAAAAAAAACAAATACATTTACAACTAAAAATGTAAATAAATATAAATATAAATGAAAATGAAAATGAAAATGAAAATGAAAATCATTATTCTTTTTTTATTACAATTTTTTGTTAAAAAGTATTACAGTAAAACCCGGTTAAGATGAACTCCGAGGGACCAAATAAATTAGTTCGTCTTAAGCACGGTTCGTATTAAGCGTTTATTTTTAACGATAAAAAATATGTATTTATTAAAATAAAAACAAGATTTTTACATAAATAAAAAATAAAATTAGCATTTCATACATCCACAATTAAAAATTCAATTAAAATTCTGCATTTAAAACAAAAAAATTTGTTATTTTTTTCTGAATGACTGAATTAACGATTTCATTCGTTATAAGTTTTTCTATTGCCAAAATATGATTGTCAGCTTCTTCGGCACACGATTTTGTTCGAATATATTACTTGACAAATTTTCAACATCGGCAGGATTAACAATTTCCAATATTTCTTCACCTGATAAAGTATGTGACGTTAAAACATTAGCATCTATATCTAGAAAGTCATCCACGGATATGAAATTCATATTAGGTCTATCCCATTATACGGATAAAGAGTGTACTAAACATGGTAATTTGTATGAAAACGAGTTTTTGGGACTGCTTAAAACAGTTCGTAATAACCGAGGGTTCGTATTAACCGAGTTCGTATTATAAGATGTATTTTATATGAAAATTTTTGCCAAAACGTCGGGACTTTTAAATTAGTTCGTATTAACTGAGGGTTCGTCTTAACCGAGTTTTACTGTATTTTTTTTTTTAATATTAAATTGTGTTGCCTTTTTTCTTTGACGAATACTTTTTTGTGAACGTCTGTTTTTGACATTTGTGACGTTTCAAATCGCATTGTGGAAACCAAAAAAAGAGACAGAAACGACAACTCTTACGTTTTCACTCAATTCAAAGTGACATTCGCGTTACAAAACCCCAAAATGAATTTTTTCACTCATTTACACGAATTTTTTGAGTGACACGTCTTACAAAAACAGACCGTAAATGCCGTATAAGTCACACTAGAAACTAAAAGCTCAAAAATATGAAGAAACCGTTTTTAAGCTCAAAATCGGAAAAACAAAAGCACAAAAGGTTAAACAGCAAAAAAAAAAAAACGGAGTAAAGCTAATTTGCCTCGCAGGATTTTATACTAGCCAGCATTTATTAACTCATGCAAAGTATTCCAAAAAGTGCATATTTTGCTGAAATTTTCAGATTGCAAAATATTTGAAAATGCCGAATAATTATAGGAGAAAAACCCGTTTTCTCGAATAACTCGACAGCCGCCTTTTTGAAAACCCGGTTT
Organism: Delia radicum; assembly: GCA_021234595.1. Taxonomy (NCBI): domain Eukaryota; kingdom Metazoa; phylum Arthropoda; class Insecta; order Diptera; family Anthomyiidae; genus Delia; species Delia radicum. The sequence goes on along the minus strand of CM037855.1, from coordinate 41,638,193 downwards.
AAAAAGAAAGGAAAAATAGAAAAAACCGGTTTATCGAATAATTTGGAAACCGGTTTTGACAACTCTAGCAAATCTAATCGCTCAAATTTAAATGTTACTTTTGTGTTGGAAGAAAATATCACATTATTTGATATTAAAAGCAAAAACGTTAAATTTTTCTTTAGAAATGTTGAGGTTAAGAAGAAGAGTACACGTTTTATATTTCTGTATATTTTAGGTGTTGCAAATAAAATTCAGTTGAATTAACCGAACTTTGTTGTGAAAACTAATGATAAGTTGTTCCATCAGTCTAAAATTCGTAATAAACGAATTTGAGTCGTAATAGATATTCGGCTGTTGGCAAATAGCTAAATTTTTCTCTGTGCGTAATGGAGACTTATTTTTATAAAAAGTCTCTCATCGTATAAGACATTTTGCATACAAAAAAAAATTGATTTAATATGAAAAAATTTATTCATTTATTTTTAGAACGGGATCCCGGGAATTTGCATTCCCTAATGATCATATGTTGATACAATGTAACTGTAATTTTTTAAATTTGAGGTTTGAAGCATTTCAAATTAAACAAAATAGCGCGTAATGAATTTATTACCATTGATTTTTTTTTATGTATTGTTGAAGTAACATTTTTAATATATAAAGTTTTAATAAAAGAGTACTGAATAAAATGTAAAAACGTAACTGAATAATATGAAAGATTTAAGCAGATAAATTATTACATCATTTCAAGGTTGTCTTTAATATTACATTAAATTTTAATTGAACATTTAAACTCAGATGAGTTTTTGTGGTTAAAGATTTCAAAATTTATTATATCCGAATATGATTAACTTCAATATCATTGCACCATCTCTAATCACACTAGTTAACAAATTTTAAAAAATTGTATCTACTATCTCTATTAAGTTTGTTAATTTGTAATCGAAATCCAGTGTACTTATCTTAAGCTTAAGCAACAAATGAATTATTACCCCATTTTTACCAACGTGTCATTAACCCTGGAAGGTCATTCTTCGTTGAAGCGACTACGCAAGACGTATGATATTTACACAACAAAAATAAGAATGACTTCCTAGGGTTAAGGGCACAGCAATTTTTAGAGCCTATACTTTTTGATAGGAAGGTGATATAACAGCGCAGTAAAAAAACATATTTAATTTGAAGTCTTGTCTACAAACGTGGTTTAAAAAATGGTTTAATTTGTAATTCCAGGGTTACCATATAATGATTTTATAAAATTACTTTTCAAACAAAGTTTTTAAATATAAGGGAACCCGGCGTAATAATCTCGATTTATTATTATCCATAAAGACATATAAGAAAACTTTTAGAAATAGAAAAATTTTTCGTTGTGAAAAGCGTGGTAGAGAAGAATGAGTGTATTTTCTAAAAATCATAACTACATTGCAAATTTTCAATTTTTTCCTGAATCAGACTGCGCAGTTTCTGGTATTGAACCTTCGTCAGTGACCCTGTTTTTTTGAATTTTTGAATAATGTAATATTTGTTATGTTTTTATTTGTTCGATTGCGTCTATATGAAATTTTTCTGTGCAATCACTAACCGTGGTATAGATAAACTGATTTCTAATGCCACATGCACTCGCACTACACATTAGACAGAGCGCTTTAGCCCTCTGAGCTATCGTCAGGTCGAGTTTTGTTGTGATTTAAACTAGTTTTATTCAATACGCGGTGTTTTTGTTTGCATACATAATCTCAGAAGAACAACTCCAACAACACAACAGTTCTATTTTTAGAAACTTACCTCACTCTAATATGTCCACTGTTTTCCCATATGTTGTAAGTGATGCCATATCTATGATATATTCTTTGTATATTCGATAGATGGCGCTTACGTAGTTAGGGAAGAATTGCCAGAGAGCAAAGTTTGATTTTTGTTTGAGTTTGAACTTTAACGTCTTTTTCAGACAATTGCAATTAATACTATAATTAATATGCAATTTTATTTCATTTTAATTGTGACATTTAATATAATCTAGATTTTTCCGTCTTTGTAAAAATAGAAGTATGAGGAATATTAATCCGTTTTGGTTTTTAATAGCAAAAAATCTCTCTCAACCAGCAAAACAACACGTAAATTTGAGCGATTAAACTTGTCCAATAAAATTTTTTAAAAACAGTCTAAAAATTACAAAATTTTTGAAAAAAAATTTAAAAATACTGCGAAAACAACAAACAAAATGTTGTGCAATTTTTTGATTGACATTTGACTTGTTAATACATAAAAATTAATTTTTTAAAAAATATTTGCCCTTTAAGTGCGTACAAAGCTTCAAAGTTTCAATTTCAATTAATAATACCACCACTAGAGGCCGTGACTAGGCTATACAATTTACTGAAAATGCATACTGGGAAATCAACATATCTTCCTACCAAGTAAAAAATTGGTGAAGGGACTGCGCGAATGTTTGAAAATACATTAAAGCATTCATATTTAGCTTAAGTCAACTTTCGTTAAATCCCTACTCTATTAATTTGGTTAATTGGTAATCGAAACTCATCGCACCCAACTTAACCAAATTAAAAACATTTCAAACAAGCAAAAGAATATTAATAAATAAAAAATAAAAAAAAATAAAGGAATTAATAAAAACAACAAAATATAGAATTTATTCGCAAATATGGCGAAAGTTTTCAAGTACAAATAAGTTTAATATATTTGTTTTAAAAAAAAAAAAAAATAAAATCTAAACTTTAAAACAAATTTACAAAAGGTAACGGCCCAACTATATTTAGCGAAGTTGAATTAAGGGAATGAGTGATTGTATGAAAATACATTGAAGCACCCATATTAAGCTTAAGTCAACTTTCGTAAAGTTCCATCTCTATTAATTTGGTTAATTTGTAATCGAAACTCATCCTACCCAACTTAACCAAATTAAAAACATTTCTAGCAAAAGAAAATGAAGAAATGAAAAAAAATTTAAGAATTAATAAAAACAAGAACAACATAGACTCAGGGAACTTCTGGTGTAAATTTGTAGTTGTTTGCGTTGTAATACAGTATCTTTATTTTTAAGTGAAAAAACTGTCATTTGTAGAAGAAATTTCAATTTAGACTACATTTGTAGAAAACAACCCACATAGAATTACTTTACTATGAATTAACAATATTTTTATCAGTTTTTTTCTTTTTATAAACAAAAAAAAAAACAAATTTAAGTTAGTAAATTTTTTACTACCATGTTGTTTTTTTTTTTTTACTACATTTGTGGTTGATTTTATCAACAGTAAAAAACAAATGACAATATTAGTTAAATTTAATGAAATGTAAGTTGTTCTTTTTTTAAGTGAAATTTCACTTGTTTTTAACTACGTTTGCAGCGGGTTTACCTACATAATATTCAAAGTGTACTAAACTATAAAAAATATAGCTATTTTACAACAATAGTACGTTAGCACTTAAACTGTTAATTCCATTTATGAAATTTCTACGGTAACGAAAATAAGAAATACTAAAACTATCGCCTATATATACTTATTTAACTTTTTAACGATTTTCAAAACTCCATTTTTTTCATCACGAGATAACAATCCCAAAGGGCGTATCATTCAGAAATCTTTTGGAGTGACTATAGTCTAAAATGATTGTATTTGAGAATTGGTATCGTTGTAGTATTCGAATTGATGCCAAAATTTATAAAATGTTAAGATAATATAATAAAATACATTAATTATTTTTGTATTTTTAAAATTATTTTTATTCGTTATTTCGTTCGATTAATCGAATAATTTATAAAAATTAATTGTTTGATTGTTCGATCAAAAATTGTTTGGTTGTTTATTCGAACAACATAAAAACACAAATAATTGACAACCCTACTATACATTAAAATATATAATAGATATATTGTCATATATAATAATACATGTTCATATTTAACACAATATGTAATCATATATGGTAACATATAAGCTACATAATTTAAGATATAATAATATATGCTGTCTTAAAAAAAATATTTTGTGTGTTATATAAGAAATGCTTATATATGGTGCCATATGAAAAATGCAATTCAAGATATAATTATATATGACATTAATATTAACAATTTAGTTTGAGATATGATTATATATGTTTCAACATCATTAATATTGTCCATGCGTATAAGACATAATTATATATTGCAATATATAACCTATATATAAATATATATGCGCAGTTGTCCAAATTATTTTTCTTAAATTTTTTTTTTATATTTTTATTACAAATAATATATATGTAAGTAAATCCAATTCAATCTCAAAATATCTCTTTCTATTAACCAAAAATTACTTATCTTTTTGGATCTAATTAGATATAAGTAGATCTAAATTCATACCACGTTATAATTTGGGGTGCATCAGGATCTTAAATTTTATAATTTTGGATCCTCAATTTCAAGATAAATATTTATCTAACTTAATCCGGTAATATATTTAAGGGATCTAATCGGGTATTACTGGATACCTCAATTTTGATATAAACTTGCATAAGAATAAATATCTATCTATATCAAATGAGCTCTAATTTTGCATTTGAGATGTAACTTTTATTTGATCGGGCAGTTTTCAAATAACATTTAAGAGAACACTTAAAAGGGCTTGGTCCTCTCTTTAGCCTATATGTGATTTTTTACGAAAAATTAAAAAAAAATCAATAAAGCTATGCAAAATACGCATTTATAGCAAAATAAGTAAGTAAATATTCAATTAAAATATGCATTGAAAACGAAATATGCTAAATTATGCATTTATAGCTAAATATGCAAAAATATGCACTAACAAATTGATGCCATTTTAATGCAAACTCTTTAATTCGCAAAGATATTTTGTTTATCCTGTTCTCAGACTTAAGGAAAAAACATGCATTTAAACCTCCGCCCGCTGCTAAATAACAGATTTAAACAATAAAAACAGAAAAAATTAGCTCAACCGAATTGAGTAAGTAACTTTATGAGTGTACACACAGAAAAAACTAGGGTGATATTATCGAAGTGCTTAGTAATTATTAGTGTCCGACCGAACAGTTCGGCCAAAAAACTATATTTTGTCGGTTTTTTTATATCTAGAGGCAATGATGACAAATTTTGGTATTGGAAACATGTTTGTTGAGCCGATTTAATTCGATTTTATGTATAAAATTTAAGAGAAAAGCCGAAGTTTAGCTATAAACTTAAAAGTTCGGCCGCCGAACTATTTTCAATTTGGCCGAACTTTCTGAGGCCAACAATGAATTCATTGCTTAACTAAAGACTTTTCTTTAAATTTGACACTCAAAATAGCATATAATCAGCCCAATAAACATTTTTCCATCCGCCAAATTTGTCCATAATGCTTTAAAATACCGAATACAGACCAAATGCATTTTCTGGCCGAACTGTTCGGTCGGACACTAGTAATTATACAACTACACAAGTTTCAAGTTAGTTTTACAAAGTTCTAGTAAAATATTTACAAATTTTTGTAAAATATACACAAGCCTAGTAAAAAATTTCTAAAAAAATGCATATATTTTACAAGAAATTTGTAAAACTAACTTGAAACTTATGTAGTTGTTTTTTGGATGTATTAACCGGGGTAAAAATGTTTTTCGTTGTCCACAATATATTAAAAATTTTTAAAAACCATTTCAATAGTTGTGAAATTCTTTTATCTGATTTTTTTAGTTAATAGCGTGCGGAACATTTAAATAACATGTCGGCGTGTCTGATTTAAACTTTTTTCTAACATTACATACAAAAAAATCTTTGCCAAGTAACTAGGAGCATTTCAACTAATAACGTTTTTTCACATAAATTATTTAAAAATTAAGTAGAAACAAGTAAAAACTTGGTAAAATGTTACTAGTTTTCGCATAATTTTTGCAAGTAATTTTTTTTTGTGTGAAGGAATTTATTCGATTGGATTAAATGCGATTTGGGAATTAAGTCATGAAAATATTAATAGCAAAATTAATTAATAAAAAAAATGGAAGAAAAAGAAAATATATGACACATATTAAGTTATCATTTGACTCGACATAATGGGATATGGGAATTCGGCGCGATTTAGTCATAAAAATATTGCTCAGAATCAAAATCAAATTTGGTATTTAATTCCAAGTTGCAAGCCTGCGTGTTCGATTTAAAATTTTTTCAAACATTACACACAAAAAAATCTTTGCCAAGTAACTAGGATCATTTCAACTAAAAACGTTTTTTCACATAAATTATTTAAAAACTAAGTAGAAGCAAGTAAAAAATTAAGTAGAAACAAGTAAAAACTTAGTAAAATGTTACTAGTTTTCGCATAGTTTTTGCGAGTAAATTTTATTAGTTGAAATGCTCCGAATTAATTGGCAACGGTTTTTTTGTGCGAAGGAATTTATTCGATTGGATTAAATGCGATTTGGGAACTAAGTAAAAAAAAAAAATATTAATAGAAAAATCAAATAATCAAAATTTGGAAAAAAAATATGTGACACCTATTAAGTTATCATTCGACTCGACATAATGCGATATCGACGGCGCGATTCAGTCATAGAAATATTGTTCAGAATCAAAATCAAATTTGGTATATAATTCCAAGTTGCAAGTCTGCGTGTTCGATTTAAATTTTTTTCAAACATTACACACAAAAAAATCTTTGCCAAGTAACTAGGAGCATTTCAACTAATAACGTTTTTTCACATAAATTATTTTAAAATTAAGTAGCAGCAAGTAAAAACTTGGTAAAATGTTACTAGTTTTCGCATAGTTTTTGCAAGTAAACTTTATTAGTTGAAATGCTCAGAATTAAGTGGCAACGGTTTTTTTGTGCGAAAGAATTTATTCGATTGGATTAAATGCGATTTGGGAATTAAGTAAAAAAAAATATTAATAGAAAAATCAAATAATCAAAATTTGGATAAAAAATAGGTGACACTTAAATTAAGTTATCAGTCGACTCGACATAATGCGATATCGACGGCGCGATTCAGTCAAAAAATATTGTTCAGAATCAAAATCAAAATTTGGTATTTAATTCCAAGTTGCAAATCGAATTTCCAAATTGTTTAAATTGAATAAATTAAAAAATCGTAGTTTACAAATTTAATGATTTCGATGCGACGAGATGTAAATTCGCATAATGCGATATCGACGGCGCGATTCAGTCATAAAAATATTGTTCAGAATCAAAGTCAAATTTGGTATTTAATTCCAAGTTGCAAGTCTGCTTGTTCGATTTAAATTTTTTTCAAACATTACATACAAAAAAATCTTTGCCAAGTAACTAGGATAAATTAAACTAATAACGTTTTTTCACATAAATGATTTAAAAATTAAGTAGAAGCAAGTAAAAACTTGGTAAAATGTTACTAGTTTTCGCATAGTTTTTGCAAGTAAACTTTATTAGTTGAAATGCTCCGAATTAAGTGGCAACGGTTTTTTTGTGCGAAAGAATTTATTCGATTGGATTAAATGCGATTTGGGAATTAAGTAAAAAAAAAATATTAATAGAAAAATCAAATAATCAAAATTTGGATAAAAAATAGGTGACACTTAAATTAAGTTATCAGTCGACTCGACATAATGCGATATCGACTGCGCGATTTAGTCAAAAAATATTGTTCAGAATCAAAATCAAAATTTGGTATTTAATTCCAAGTTGCAAATCGAATTTCCAAATTGTTTAAATTGAATAAATTAAAAAATCGTAGTTTACAAATTTAATGATTTCGATGCGACGAGATGTAAATTCGCATAATGCGATATCGACGGCGCGGTTCAGTCATAAAAATATTGTTCAGAATCAAAGTCAAATTTGGTATTTAATTCCAAGTTGCAAGTCTGCTTGTTCGATTTAAATTTTTTTCAAACATTACATACAAAAAAATCTTTGCCAAGTAACTAGGATAAATTAAACTAATAACGTTTTTTCACATAAATGATTTAAAAATTAAGTAGAAGCAAGTAAAAACTTGGTAAAATGTTACTAGTTTTCGCATAGTTTTTGCAAGTAAACTTTATTAGTTGAAATGCTCCGAATTAATTGGCAACGGTTTTTTTGTGTGAAGGAATTTATTCGATTGGATTAAAAGCGATTTGGGAATTAAGTAAAAAAAAATATTAATAGAAAAATCAAATAATCAAAATTTGGAAAAAAAAAATAGGCGACACTTAAATTAAGTTATCAGTTGACTCGACATAATGCGATATCGACGGCGCGATTCAGTCAAAAAATATTGTTCAGAATCAAAATCAAATTTGGTATTTAAGTCCAAGCCGCAAATCGAATAAATTAAAAAATCGTAGTTTACAAATTTAATGATTTCGGTGCGACGAGTATATTCGCATCGCAATCATAAAAATTTCATTCAGAATTCTGAATTTAAAATTTAGCTTTGGTTGTATGCAATACAAATGTATGTGCATTGTATAAAATCTATTGTACGTGTTTATGACCCAAGAGACAGGTAAACATAAAATCGATTTCTACCAAAAATTAAAGGAAATAACCAGGTAAATGTTGTAAAACAGGTGTGGAAAAGAAAGTATAAAATTAAAGAAAAATTATTTGATTCGAAATGTATATTGCAGACACACACTTACCTTGAGACGTTTACAATAAATAAATAAATAATCCAAATGAATGCTGCTATGGCTTTTTGAATAGAAGGCTATTTCAAAATTGTTTTTTTTTTTTAAATATAGACCCCAGTTACAATTTATGCGGTTTTTTTTTCGAATTTTTATATAACACTTAAAAACATTATTTTTTAATATTAATAATTTTCTTTATATTTGGTAAAACTTTTTTGATATTTTCAAATTTAGTTATTTTAACGGTTTTTTTTTTAATTTTCTTTTTTGTGTTTTTTTTCGGTTATTAAACCGTTTTTTGTCGTTATACTTTTATTTATTTTTTTAAATTTCTTATTATATTTTTTTTTTTCTTTCTTTCTATTTTTTCGTAAACCTTACGGTTAAGCGTATCAGAAGCAACTGATATTAGTTGGTTTATTATCTCTTCAAAAAGATCCGTAGGAGAAACTTGACAAAAACAAAAAATGTATTGAATCAAATTGTGATCGTATGAACCGATGTGTGTGAGTTAGAGATTTGCTTTAAATCGTTTGTTGTTTAAAAATCGCCTTAATAATTTTAAATTTATATTTATTTTTTTATTTTTTATTTTTTTTTGTGAACAATACAAAATAAATTTAAATTTTGTTGTATAGAAAATTTAAATTGTTATAAGTTTATTATATAGTTTAACGACTTATATACAGATCAAGAAGACAATGGCAAAAAAACACTTTAACAGAAAAACGCACAAATTTAAAAAATTTAATACGTCTTTTTAGTTGTTATTTAAACTACTATGTACAACAATTGTTTATAGTTTATTATTATTTAAATTAAGACAATTTCTTTATGATTTTCTTTTATGTTTATTTCGTATAATTTTCTTTTTTTATTTTTATTTAAAAAGATCACTTTAATCCACAAATACACTTCACATGACGTGCTGAAGAAATACGTTTAAAGACACATACCAAAGCATAGAAAAATGTTCGTTTTAAATGGAAAGTAGGTTTACAAGACTGGTAGAGTAAATATAATCAACTACATGTGTCGTAAGGTAGGTCGGTTATATATTTTTCAAAAACTAAAGCCGTTATTTAAGTCTTTACTGTTTGACGTTCACGATTTTAATAACAGAAAATGCGCTCGAATTAATCTTTAGTTGCATTAAGCTGTAAGCAGTAAGTTTCTCTCTAGTCTCTTACAATCTCAAAAATTGTTCAAATTATCTCTCTTCTCTCTCTCTCTTTTATAAAAAAAATCACTGTGAAATTTATGTTTTGCTACCGTAAAATGATTTACAGGTGCACAATATTTAAACACATTTACTACTTTACTCCGTGGGTAAAATGATCGTGAAAATTGTGTGTGAGTGTGTATGTTTAGTATCGGCATTTTCCTAACATTTCCATTGATTTCTCAGAAAATTTTCTTTTTAAAACCGGAAAATATTAAATTATAGAAAGGTTAAAATATGAAGATGTTTTAAAACACTTGCCCAGACAAAATTTTTATGGTGGGAACTTTTTGTTAAAAATTCCTAAGAATTCCAAAATTGTGTAAAAGTAGCGATGGTATCAAATTTCAAGGTGTTAAAGAAACGGTGTAGAAAATTAGCGTTTTTTGCACTTGAAAAAAAAAAACGCAAAATTTGTTTGATTTAATTTAAAAATATGGCAAAACAAAAAACACTTTATGGGTGGGGCATTCATGGCATTGTATCTTGGGTTAAGGGGGCCTCCAGGGCCCAAAATTCGGTACTCGTAGTAATATATAAGTAGGATTTCAAAAATTGAATTTTTTTCATGATCCGTGACTGGTGGCGCCCTATAAATCCATTTAAAGTATATTTTTGGTACAAAAATGGGAAATTAGTGGGAAAATTGTAGCAAATTGGGCTATTTTTGTATTACTTTTTTGATTACTGCGTAGATGTGATAGTAAATAACACTGTACAGCACAAAAAAAAATTACAAGGTCCAAGCTAAAAATTTTGATAGAAGAGACAAAAAAAAAAGACACGTGTATCGACGTTTTGAAAGTTTACATCTGGGTTTCATTTTAGGGGGAGGTAAAGTTTCCCCCAAATGCAAATTTTGTATTGTCAGTCGGCATAGAAAATCGGGTAAAGCTTACTTTTAAAGTATATGGTGTGTTCAGCAAATTTATGTAAAATGTTACGGAAAATATTTTTGTAGAATATGTTAACCCTCTAACTCCTCAAGGTCAGGGTCTTTTTTGTCCTTCTTTAAAAAAAGAGCAAAAATCACCATTAAAACAGGGATTTAAGGGGTTAAAATGTAAAAATTTTACTATAAGTCACTGAATACACCAAAATCAAACATTTTTGTAGAATATGTTAACCCTCTAACTCCTCAAGGTAAGGGTCTTTTTTGTCCTTCTTTAAAAAAAAAACAAAAAAACACATTTAAAACAGGGATGTAAGGGGTTAAAATGTTCCGCAAAAATATTCGCAATGAAATTTTACTATAATTTGTTTTTGTTGTAATATAACGGATCTAATCAGCCAAAAAAACATCTCTTAATCTATCAAAATTTATAGGTCGGACCTTGTAATTTTTTTTTGTCTTTTACAGTGTAATGAAGTGGAATTGCCTAGAGCTAAAAAAAAATGTAATTAACGAATATTTCCTATCCAAATTTGTTATCGAAGGTAAAATAATAGAGATATCACTGATTCTTAGTTAAATTTTAACTATTTTTTTTCATGCTAAATTTTTGGGGTACTTCGAAATAAAATTCTTAATAAATGCGAAATTAACCCTAAGCTCTCTTTTGTTGTGTATTATTTCTGACTTTCAGGATGAATTTTCCGTTTTGGTGTATTCAGAAATTTATAGTAAAATTTCGCGGCGAATATTTCTGTGGAACATTTTAATCCCTTAAATCCCAGTTTTAATGGTGTTTTTTTGCTATTTTTTAAAAGAAGGACAAAAAAGTCCCTTACCTTGAGGAGTTAGAGGGTTAACATATTTTACAAAAATGTTTGATTTTTGGTGTATTCAGGGACTTATAGTAAAATTTCATTGCGAATATTTTTGCGGAACATTTTAACCCCTTACATCCCTGTTTTAAATGTGTTTTTTGTTTTTTTAAAGAAGGACAAAAAAGACCCTACCTTGAAGAGTTAGAGGGTTAACATATTCTACAAAAATGTTTGATTTTGGTGTATTCAGTGACTTATAGTAAAATTTTTACATTTTAACCCCTTAAATCCCTGTTTTAATGGTGTTTTTTGCTCTTTTTTAAAGAAGAACAAAAAAGACCCTTACCTTGAGGAGTTAGAGGGTTAACATATTCTACAAACATTTTACGTAACATTTTACATAAATTTGTTGAACACACCATATACTTTAAACGTAAGCTTTACTCGATTTTCTATGCCGATTGACAATACAAAATTTGCATTTGGGGGAAACTTTACCTCCCCCTAAAATGAAATCCAGATGTAAACTTTCAAAACGCCGATACGCGTGTCTTTTTTTTTTTGCCTCTTCTATCAAAATTTATCGGTCGGACCTTGTCATTTTAAAAAAAATTTGATTTTGTTGTACAGTGTAATCAAATACCTTCGGATAGCGTTTTCAATGCCAATAACAATGAAAACGCTCGAGTTTTATACAAAAAAGTGTATAATTAATAATGTTTTTTAAGTTAGCGCAGCAAGGAAAAATATTTTCTAAAAAATCATGCGATGTTTTCTAAAAAAAAAATTGCAACTTTTTTAACCCATTTATACGATGCCGTTGCTTTAAAGCAACACCTCAAATTCGGTTACTAAGAGAAAAATCGGTTTCTACTACTAAATATTGGTTTTCACAACAAAATTCGGTTAATACAATTGAATTTTAGTTGCAACACCTAAAATATTCAGAAACCAAATTTCAATAAGGTTGTACTCCTCACCGAATTTTTTAATTTTTACCACTAAAATACAGTTTTTAATGCGGTTGGCACTTTATTTCTATGTGTGTACTTTTAACGCCCGATAACTTTGGACAGAAGGGAGATATAATAACGCAGTAAAAAGCGTGTGATAATTTTAGGTCTTACCCAGCAAAAAATAGTGCTTACCCTGAAGCGCTTCCGGAAGATATTATTTAACTACGAAGCGCTTCCAAAGCAAATCCAAAAGGCATGATTTTTTTTCGCGCTGTCCCTCTTGGTATGTCTCTTTTAAGCAGGTGAAAAGCGCTTCTTTCATGTGCTCTTAAAAGCACAAAATTCATGCCTTCTTAGGCAATAAGAAACGCTTTTTTTGTATGTTGATAACATGAATGCTTCATGGTGTGCATTCTTTATTGCTTCACTGTAAGCATTATTCACTGCCTCAAAGAAGACATTTCCATAATTGCTTTATAGCATGCAAGTCGGTGAAGCGCTATTTTGGAAGCTTACAAATGTAGTTACTGCTTACTATTGTTTCAGGCTTGCCATATAATTAATTAAAAAATACAATTTTTGATAATACAATTGTTTCATTGTTTGAGTTAAGCCAATTATCTTTTTCTATTGCAGACAACTGGAGATTTGGGTGATGCCAATGAAACAATTGTATTGTCTATCATGAAAATGATCAAACCTTTTTAAAAAGCAATAAATAAAATTTAATATGTCAATATCATATTAGATTTTTGGACTTGAGGTAGAACAATATTCTAAAAAAGAATTTTTTTTAATACAAAAATTAAAACATTTTTGAATTGTTAATTTTTAGAAATAATTTCCGAACTTTAATATGCAGAAAATTACTCTATTTTATTTTTTTAACTGTGAAAAATTAGCTTTTTTCTTCCAACAAACAAAAAAATCTTAGAAATTGCTTCGCCAATGCGACCATATTTAAATTTTAAAAACTTGTCCAAAAACACGAAAAAAAATTTCAAAAATCGTAACAATCGGATACATGAAATTGTGTTTTACAATTTGATAGATATTTACTTAAGTAATAAAAAAAAACATATAATTTAAAAAAAATGTTTACCCGTGAATTGCATACATACGTCAAAGTCTGAATTTAAATTGTGGATACCACTAGAGGGCGCAATAACTGTTCAAAAACTTCAGAAAAAACTTATGGAAACATTGTGTATAAAAACAAACAAAAATTGGGTTTCAAATAATGTATTAGAAAAAACGGCGCCAAAGTTTAAAAAATTATAAAAAAAAGTTGAACATTTTAAATATTTTGGATATTTTCACATGTGTTTGTTTAAAGTATAAACATATATATTTGGAAAGCTTAACTATACATATTTTCAAAATCATTCAAAGATTTAAAATTGGTTTAAGACTGGCTAAGTTAAAAATAGTTTAGTTCGTAGTGTCTTGAAAAAACGTCTTTTTATCTATAAATTCAGATTTTGAGGGTGTATTCAAAATTCGGAAAATTGAAAAGTGATTTACACTACCAGGAGTACAACCTACACTAGGTCATTTTAAAAGTGGTTTTACTCTCAAACTGTGTAATTAATGTGTTGCTTTCTTTGGAAAAGTGATAGAGAAGAATTTAAAGGTGCTAATAATTAAGAGATTCAAATATGGCAACACTGTAATTGCGCTAGATAATAAGTCCTTGAACAGTTGTTGCGCGCCATCGTGTTTAATTTTTTTGGTTCATAGCCGTGATACATACACCAAAGGAGAGAGTTGCAATTCGTATGAGGGATGGAATTGATGTTATTTCTGGGAATCGAACCCACACATTTCAGTATAATAGAGCTAGCCACAAAGGAAAATAAGATGAAGAGCTGTACTTACCGGATGAATCTGTAACCATTGCCTTAACAGATAACTTAAAAGCCACTTATAAATGCACTAGCAAAATTGTCAAGGACAGCCCCCAGAGATCAATGGAGTTTAATGAAGAATTGGTTAGCCGATGTTTTTTTTACATCTTTGGGAGATGTAAATATCGATGCAGGCAGCCTTATGCGAACTAAAGAAGAGGTGTTTAAACTTAATATTTCGACTCAGTCATGAGCTAATTCTTGAACTTGGAATCCATATTTAGGATGGTGGTCTTCCAACTGAAAATATTAAGATCGAAAGTAGAAATTAGAATTAGTGGAGACGAAAGAAGTTGTACATGATGCCACTTCTGGAAATCCGTCCGTTATGGGGACGAGCTCTCTTGGTCGGTAAGGGTGAGTAGGTAAGTGAGTAGCGAAGTCGTTCGTTGAAAAAACAACTAAACACTTCATTGACAAGACAAAATCTACGGGTTTTTCGGTTTTGAGCTGCACATTTCTATTACTGAGAAATCTATCTCTTGGAAAATATTTTGAATATTCCTACTTAACCCTTAAACCATCCTAAACTTTTTTGCCATGACATTTATGCACTCAAAAAAATAAGTTAGTAGAAAAGTTAGTAAAACGTCTAGTAAATTAAGTATACTATTTCATAGAAATTTTTTTCCTGAAATTGTGTTTTCAGCTATAATTTTAGTTATACTTATACAGCTCTTAACTGATTTGAACTAATGTTTTACTAAAAATGTTACTAAAGTTTTACTAATTTATTTTGCTAAAAAAATTGTAATGATAAGCACATTAATAGTGTGGACTACAACCAGATTGAAAGATATACGCAAATCAAGTAGATGTCGCGGCATATCAAGATGTAGTGGAGACGGGAAAATGATACTAAAAAGTACAACTCTTGTAAGACATATATAAAAATCAACCATGGAAGATTTTTGTATTTGTTTTTTCATACAAATGGACGCTAACAATGCGAATACATGTGTGGATTAAATAAACTTTAATTTTGTGTTATCACCGGCTTGTCAAAGTAATTGTCTATTAATTAAATTAAAGACAAATAAAATATTTGAGTTTAATAAAAATTAAATGTGTATTTGTAAACGAAATTTTTATAGTGACTATTAATGTAGTGTGGTCAAATTGCGAACAAATGTACGTTCATAGAGACAGACTAAAGCGAAAGACAAGGACACACATCTTAGGTAATTTTTTATGTTTCATTTTCTTATTGCAAAAAAGGGTTGTATATTTTTTTTGTAAGTAGTTGAAAGATAATTTTGTTTATGTTATATATAATTACTTCTATATATTTTCAGATATTAAATTAATTCATGTCATCAATGCGGGAGTAAGAACATTTTTATATTTTGTAACGAATTGTAAATTATTTTTAATATAATCAAAACATTTTTTTTAAGATTTCCAGCAAATAAATTAACTAAAATATAGTTTTTCTACAAATTTTTTTATTTTCTTCAGTCTACTAATATTCAGCAACAATTTTATTAACTTTAACAAGAATTTTTAATTGTTAATTAACTAATGTAGGCAAAACTTTTGCAAACACTAATTTGTTGCTAAAAATCCGCTCGCTAATTTTCAGCAAAAGATTTTGCTGACATTAGCAATTTTATTGCAACCACCCTCCTGACTAAGACTTTGCTGACTCAGCAAAATCTTTTTTCGCTGCCTATTTTAGGCGATATGAGCCAAAAGAGGTTAAGATCGAGTCTCAAAAACTAATCCATAAAAATAAATAACTTTAGGCATAAAGTATTCCACTTGCCAAGATATTACAACAGCGCAAAATTTTCACTTTTTGTGCTTTAGTAAAAAAGATATGGCGATTATCGATTTTCGAAAAACTCGAAATTGAGCAAACACTCACCTTAACTTCAACATATATTGATTAAACTTAAAGGCTTTGGTACTACTACTAAATACAAACTATCTGCCAAATTTTATAAAAATCCTTTCATACGCTTACAAGTTAAGACGATGTCCTTTACAGGTATACTTTTGGAATCCTGTATGTCCTTATACCAAAATTAGAGCTTCTTTAAGTTTAAGCTTCAATCTTACTCTGTGTTTAGTAACAACGGTTTATCGTCAACATAAATATGTTTTCAAGATTTTTGAAAATTGTGTTCGTTTCAAAATATTTGTTTTTTGAAATTTTACGAAATTTTAACTTGAACGCTTTCTCGCACCTGAACCGTGGCATGCACACAAAAAACTGCTTCACAAAATATTTTTTTAAATTTGGTTTTCTATCAAAATTTATTAAATTCTTATTATAAATCACTCATTTGGCGCACATATGGCCAATAAAAAATAATCCGCATGTAAGCGGTCTTACCGGTTATAGGGTTAAGATCAAATATCATAGATTTGATGTAACCTGTCCAAAGTGTTGTTATATTTTTTATGGTCCTCAAATTTTAAAACGCCCACAAAATAATTGTAAAACTCTACACACAAAATAATAAAAACCCATTTCAATCACGAAAACCACCAATTTAATTTTCATTGCTGAAATTTCTCCAACAACGAAAGTTGCTTGTTCAATTAGAAATTGATAGCTATTTAATTGAATTATTTTTCAATTAAATAATTCTTGTTGCCAAATGTTTTTTTTTATAGAAGTGTTGTTGCCATACCAAATGTTTTATAACAGCTTGAATCAGTGATGCATTTTGAGTTTTTTTGTTTTGGGCCAAATTGACAATTTTAAAGGGCCAAAATACCATTGATAGGGCCACCGGAATGATAAAGTTAGTACTAAAGTACTTTTTTGGTACTATTTGATCCGGAAAAGTACCATGGTACTCCTTTGACTCTTTAAGTACTATTTACATATAAATAAAAATTAAAGATTGAGTGTGAATTTTATCGTCTTTTTCACACAGTGACCCTGTTTTTTGAATAATGTAATACAGTTCTATTTTTAGAAACTTCAGATAAACTTCAAGATTCAACATTTAATTCAATTACCCATTCATAAATTAACATTTATCAAATGTATTTATTTGGATCCAATCGTTGTAAATGGAATTGCTTAAAGATGGTTTTATTTGAGTTCGAGTAAAAAAAAAAAAGTGTTCGAGAAGTGAAAAATAAATATCTTAAAAAAGTAAAATTGAAAAAATATCATTGCCAACATCATCAAACTTGCATTGTGATTCTAAAATGAAATGAGTAATGAAATAGATTTCCTTGCAAAAAATGTGAATTTAAGAAAGAGTCTGATAATTTTTATAAATTCTATATATTTTCAGATATTAAATTAAAAAAAATTTAAAATTAAAATTTCTATAACTAAAATCAACTAAATTTTGTTTTTATATACAAATAAATTTTAAAAACGTTAATTTATAATAAAAACATGTATTTAGTACTATGAGGTTCGAAAAAGTACTATTTTTATGCTGGTTGGTACTATTTGAAAATCCCATTTATCATCCCTGTAGGGCCATATTTTTTCAAAAATTCGATTATTAGATTTTTACTAAAATAAAAATAATATTAATTTGTTAATAAGAGTTCGTCATTTTAATGCTTTTTTTAAAAATGCAAGACAAACCTCTCTGACAATAAAGTTTAACATTTAAATTTATTTTCATCGGGATAACCATTAATTGCATTTATAGTAATTGAATGTGCTAAAGTCCCAAAACTTATTTAACAAATTGTGAAAAATTATTTTATTATTCATTACAATCTGATGTAGGCGTGTCCCTATCCGGATTTCATTCCTGCCCAAGGAAATCTTCAGGGGACTTTGTTATTAGAATTTCTAGAGATATTTGTTATGTTAAATCACAAACTCAATGAGAATTTCTTGTCCTCGTCTAGGAACGAGATTCAAAATTTAAAATATCAAAGAAAAAAACAAAAACAGCAACAAAATATTGTCACAATTGGCTTTGTCATCTTCCAAATACTACTCTGTTTTTTTGACAGACCTAGCAATGTAGTGACGTTTATTCAAGTAAATCAACAATAGAAAATCATATGTTTTCTATTAGTGTCAGTTACATTTAAATTTGCACAAGCACCTGCATATTTGTTATTTAAATTTATTTTTAACATATTTTATGAATTCTCATTAATTATTTTCGCTCTTGCGATAACATATCATTTTTAAAAAGCCTTCAAAACCACATTTTTTTAATAAAAAATGAGTTGCGGCACTTCTTTTAAAAATTTGGACAAATATAAAAAGATTTAAAAATGTTATCATCCTGCATTCAAAAATTTTAAAACCTGACCTCCTGGTACGAAAATATATGATTTTGAATGCGATTTTTATAAAAAATTAAACAACTCCCCGTTTTTCATTCTCTAAGGAACTAGCATATGCTCACATCGAATAAAAAAAAATCAGGCAAATTTCATAAAAGTCCGAACTAAGCGGTTTAAAGTAGTTAGTTCAATTTTGAGCTGAAAGGGCCAAAATAGATAAGAAAGTACCACAGGGCCATCAAGCAGTCAAAAGTGCCACAAATGGCCCTATTGTGCCACGTTTTGCATCACTGGCTTGAATTAAACTAGCATGAACTTCTCATTTAGTTAGCAGATTTATTTATACTTATGTGAACAAATTCACACAGAAATAAGTATTTGCTTTCTATTGAAGCGTAGGGACTACGGCAACATTTTTTTTTGATTTTTTTTTTTTCCTTGTAGAAATTAGCCCTTTTGTTGGAATCATATTTTTTTTTTTTTTTTAATAATTTTATAATTTATTTTTTTGCATTTTCTTTCTGTTTAAAAGAATTTTTATTAAACGAAATTAAAACTTACTTTATCAATTTTATGATAATGTTTTAGTACACATAAATATTTTGATTTAAACAACTGAAACTAAATTATTTACCTTAATAAAATAATAAACCTAATGAGAATTAATATCTAAGCTAATTGAAATGCTAATTGAAATACTAATACCACTAAACATAAACATTTATAAAAAACAACTACATAAATTTTACAAAAAACAACAACAATGTGTTGATGTCTGCTTTTGAGCGATAATATAAAAAAAAATTACAAGAAAGTTCCGAATTTGAGCAAATATTTAATTGATTCAATTAATTTTTAATTGATAGCTTTAAAAATTTTCGACAAACCGATTTAATTGGAAACATGTAGGGAAATATTTTTTTTCTGTGTACATTTCTTTAAGGCAGATGATGAAATCATACAATTTCAACATTGTTCTTTACGTTCAAATCAATCATAGAAAATTAACAACAACAACAACAAACACCTGTCCATATTTCAAATACTTTATAATATTACAAACTCGTGCTTGCATACACACAATGTATAGTTTATTACCCTTTTAGTGTACAATTTCCATAAAAATTTATAAATATTTGTAACTATAACGAAATGAAAATAGAAATAATCAAGACAACATACATGCATACATACATAAGTACTATACTACTGCAAAACTTGTTAACTAATACGGTCTACTTAACAAAATTGCAAACGATTTAATTTTATTAAAAGTACGCTAACACTGAAGACTCAATGGAACGGTCTTAAGCACACGACTTAAAAGTATTGAAAATTTAAAGGAATTACACATTTTTTAAAGTCAACCCAAAATATCTAAAAACAAATATTTAATTGAATCAATTAATATTTTAATTGACTATTAAATACATATCGCTCATTTACTGCAAGACTGACATAACTCAAAAAACACGATTTTGCAGAAAACGAGTTTAAAGTTTTCAATCCATATCTGCCTCGCTCGACCCTTTCTCTATTTATTTGGTCACTTTTTTTATAAATAGCGGGTTTTAATGTATTTTACTCTTAGTGAGAGTTGTGTCGAGAGACCCGTGAGTAGCACAGTTTCTCTATGAAGTATATACTCTTTGCAACCCACTTTAAAGAAAAAAATTAAATATATTATCCTCTATCTCGAAAAGTATACATGATATTAATATGAAATTTTTACGCAATATAAAGCATGATATAACTAATAAATCCGCATCATTAACTCAAACATTGTATTTTTTGACTTATGACAGTCTTGAAGTAAATGAGCGATATTTTATTTAAGACGTAATTCTCAAATTATTTTTTTATACACTGTATGCTTAAATAGAAAATGTTCACTATAAAATACCAAATGAATTTGAAGTTTACAAACGATACAAGCACACACACAAACATACAAACAGACGTAGCATTTACCAAAAACACTCATACCAACGTATTTTTTTTTTTTTTTTTGTAGTTATTATAACTTTTTTTCCTTTTTAATTTCAATTTTAGTTGATATTATCAATGCCGTGATAGGTGCAAAATCAATTAAAATATTAATTGATTTAACAAATTTTTTAAATGAAACTCGTTTTCAGTTTTTTTCTGTGTATTCACCATCATATACCGCAATCATGGACGCCACTATTTGAATAAATTTTATTACTTTCTCTAGGCCGTTCAAAATGTCTCTGGTGTAATTGTAATTTATCATTTATTTACATATACCACATGTTTTACACATGTAGTAGGTATAGCAGATTTGTTAGTTTAGCGGAAATTTCAATAAAAATCATTTGTATATACGATATATTACAATCATCAAACAATTATACGGCATTAGATACGTATGTACTCGTATGTATACGAGCAAAAATGTCCACAAAAAGTTGAGGAGATATTAAAGTATGAACAGATCTACTCACTACTCGTACAACATACAAAATACGAGGGCGGTGCCAAAATTAGCCGACCTGACGTATAGATGGTTTTATGTTTCAAGGTGCCACATTGTTTAAAATTTTTTTTTTTTTTTTTTGAGCCAGAATTTTTGTGAATTTATAAACATGGAAAAAATTATTCACCGTTATGTAACTCAATACTTTCCTTTGAAATAAATATTAAAGCCGAGCTAGATTCTACTCTGGGGGAGTCTGCTCCTTCGTTTACGATTATATAATATTGGGTGGCAGAGTTTAAATCAGGCCGTTCGAGCTGTCAAGACGAAAACCGTAGTGGTCGACCAATTGAGGTGTCCGCGCCAGAAACGGTTATGAAAATCCACAAAATTGTATTGGATGATAGTCGGCTGTAGATGCATGAGCTGAATGAAATTAAAGGCATTTCAAAAAGTACTATACATAGCATATTGATCGAAATTTTGGAGATGAGAAAGCTGTGCGCAAGATGGGTTGCCGCGTTTTGCTCACAATAGAACAAAAACAGTTTTGTGAAGATGTTATGAAGATGATGGCCAAAATCAATGAATTAAAGTTCGAATTGCTGCATCTCTCACCTTATTCGCCAGATTTAACTCCCTTGGATTATTTTCTATTTCCAAACTTGAAAAAAATGGCTCGATGTTAAATGATTGACAACAATGAAGAGGTGTAGTCTGCGGTTAATGGCTATTTTAACACTTAAACAACTAAGACCGTCTACAGACGGTTATTACTTAAATCCAATGACAGGAAAATTTAATATATCCCACTGGCTTAAGGGTAAAGGAGCTAGACAGTTCTTACTATATACAAGGTATTGAAGCTATTAATATCGCTGGGGAAAAGTCTATCGAGCTAACAGAAGATTGAGAAATAAGAAAATTTCTCGCAAATTTGTTGTGTTTTTTATATTAGGTCGGCTAATTTTGAGACCGTCCTCGTATCCATATATAAATTAAATACTTGATAAATTTGATTTAATTTAATGTTGTAGAAGTGATAATTTCATTTCACACAATCGCTGTCATTTTGCGTACTACAATATTCACACTCATTCTGGAACAATCAATAGCATTTAATCTCTATAATATGTAGTTCATAACTTTTTTTTGCTCTCTTCCTTGTACTTATCTCAAAGAAGGTCGATTTTACTTCAAAAATTACACAGGTCAACAGCAAAAAAAGGCTTGACTAACCACTATATAGATTTGATGCATCATGGCTGCCTAAGTACAAAAATGGTAAAATTTTTCAATTCTATGGATAATTTTTTTTTTAAAAATTTTTTAAGTAAAATTGACAATATTTGAGACATTTCTCCACTTATGTTGTCATAACTCAAAACAACTAGTCCGATTTTGTCAAATTAAATTTACAAAATTAAGGTTTACAATATCTTTAAAGAACGTGTACAAATTTTTTTAATGCGATCAATAGTTTCAAAGTTATGAAACAAATTGTTAGCAAAAAAAAAAAAAAAATGCTAAAAAAAAAAAAAAAAATTGAAAAACAAAAATCTGGAAAAAATCGAAAACTGCAAAAAATATTACTTTTTATTTTTTTGTAGTAAAGCTACATATCATGCGAATTAACTAGATATGGATCATAAAAATCGATGCATGCTTTACATTTTTATTTACAATTAATTGAAGGTATCGCATATTTACAAGCACTGTAGAAAATTGTACCTACTATATAATGAAAATGCAGAACATAAAAACTCAGGTGCATTTTACGACACGCATTTTGGCAAAACCCCTTTGGGAAAACCTCTATGACATTTTTATGATTCTAATAATTAAAAAAAAATAAGTAATAACAAAAGATTGTTTAATTTTTACGATTGCGGTAGGATAGTAATAAAACGCTCATAAATGTGCGTGTACGCTGAAGTGCTCTTATTTTCCGTTAGGCTACCTGTACGGATGATTTTTTTTTTTTCATAAAAGTCCTTAATGTTTTTTAGGATTCTTGGGAATAATAAAAAATTTGCAGCACACACAAACTGTATCCACACAAAGGGTTATCCCAATTATAGTATCAGTATTTATAAGATCTCCTTGACCCTTTTTATTTCATTCAAGAAGTGTTTGCGATAACGCAAACATCATTTAATACCTACACAAAAATTAGAGTCATACAGCTTAGAAGTTAAAAACAATTTTCAAATATTAATAAAAATGAGCCAGAAAGCCAGAACATTTTCATGTAAAAAACGATCCAGATTTATTTTGTTATGTGTGCGGCCAATATATCACCGGGAAAAACGGAAGTGGTTCTTAACTTCATTGCAAAAGTCATATCAAGATTGCTATAATATCTATCCGCACAATTTGAACCAGCATTGGACACCGAGTACTATATGCATTCCATGTCGATTGAATTTATCTATGAAGTCTTCTAACGTAAAGTAAGTATAAATTAATAGATTGGAATATTTTATAATTACAATATTTCTTAATTAAAATTTGAATTCTTCATATTCCTGATTTCAATTTTTTTTTCATTTTACAGACGACACTTGGAAATTTTGAAGCCTATGCTATGGAGAGAAACAGCGAACCACGCATCCGAGTGTTATTTTTGTTTAAGTACAAAAAGCGGTTTTGGAAAACATATAAAACAAATGTAATAAATGTGGCTCTAGTGCCCCGAGATCGCATCATATTCCCCCCTCTTCACATTAAACTTGGTCTGAATGAAACAATATGTTAAAGCACTTAACAAGATAGTGAATGTTTCCAGTATATTTCAAGGAAGTTTCCCAATCTAAGTATGGAAAAGCTGAAAGCAGGCATATTTGATGGCCCACAAATTCGCAAATTGGTGAACGATACTGAATTTGGCAGTTCAATGTCAGAAATTGAGAAGAATGCATGGGATTCGTTTGTATGGGTTATTCAAAATTTCTTAGGAAATAACAAGGGTGATGATTACGTTGCGCACGTTGAAGAGATGTTAACTCACTTCCAGAATCTTGGATGCAACATGAGCATCAAAGTACACTACCTGCACAGTCACTTAGATCGTTTTCCTGAAAATCTAGGAGACTTGAGTGAAGAACAGGGCGAACGATTCCACCAAGATATCCGGACAATGGAGGAACGATACCAGGGTCGCTGGGATGCACACATGATGGCTGATTTTTGCTGGAGTGTTCAGAGTAACACTTCGTTATTCAACAATAGTAGAAATCGACTAAAAGAAAATTTCAGAGTTTGTAGTTTATAATACATATTTATTTATTTATTTTCTTGTTTTATTTATTATAATAAATGTGAATAATAAAATATAAATTTTCTACTATTTAATTTATTTATTTATTTACATTTAAGCTCATCCAACACAAATGTCTTTCTGAAGAATAGAATCAGTATATTCTAGGTAGGGTTTTGCCAAAAAATACACGAATGTTACTATGTAATGCATTTTTGATGTGAAAATTTGTACATAGCATGGGGAAAATGTTTTCAAAATTCAATCAATCGAAAGAAGAACATTAACTACTCAATTTTATGTATATCAGACAAAAAACTAAAATTTGGTGAAAAAGAGCGAATTCATTAATTGTGAATAAATTCGAAAAAAATCAATCGATTTTTATGATCGATATCTCATTTTGTTCCTATTACATGTGGCTTTGCGATAAAGCAATAAATCTGAACGATTTTTGCCGTTTTCGATTTTTTATGATTTTTTTAAAACAAAAAAATTAGCTATTTTCACGTAAAAAAAATATTTGTTCCCTCAATTTTTTATTATAACTCCGAAACTACTGAGCCGATTGAAACGCAATATATTAACGGTTTAAAGGCTATGTAAATTTCAGTTTTTCTAAATTTATTTGAATAATATCGGACTAATTTTTTTTTTAGTTATCATTAATTATGTGGAGAAACGTCTAAAAAAATTTATAATTTTACTTAAAAATTTTTTTAAAAAAAACCTCTCCATAGAATTTCAAAATTGAACCATATTTGTACTACTGGGACCACAATACATCAAAATTGTATAGTGGTTTTCAAAGCCCCTAAAATTTTTTCAAAATTGTTGCCTTGTGTTATCGCAAAGCTACAATTGGGCGGCAAAAAACGGAAGTTTGCGATATCTTACACAGAGAGAATTCCTTGGACGAGTTTTAATGAAATTTTCTCACTAAGCTAATGAAGTTTTCCTCACAATGTGAATGAAAATTTCTTAAACTTTATGAAAAAGCTTCATAGTTTTAATGAAACTTTTTCATTATTCGTATGAAATTTTTAATAAATAATATGAAATTGTTCATTAAATATTACGAAAAACTTTATGAACTCAATGTAAAGTTTCAATGGACGAGTTCCAGTGACAAAAATTCATTGATGTCATGCAGATAATTCTCTCAGTGTAGAAAAAGTTTAGTAAAATTTAGAATGTAGAAAAAAGTTTAGTAAAATTTATTTCAAAAGATTCTCGATGGGCATTAAAAATATCTTAATAATCTACGATTGGGTGTAAAAAATAAAAAAGAACCTTTAAAGATCTATAAATAGGGGCTAAAAAAGTATGTTCAAGTATAAGGTCCGTTTCATATTTATAATTCGTGTAAGAAATTATACTTTGCAGCTTTTTTAAATTTAAACTAATCAAGTTAACTTGAATTATTTAATTGGGTATGAATTGGCAGGATGTCAGTTATTAAGATATTCATTTGCTTGGAATCAATTGTGTATTGCTGTTAGCGTTATTGAGTATTTTCTGAAGGCCTTCTTTCCTAGAGGTTCATAATTATAACCCAGCCCAGTAAAATAATAAACTCCAAAAACAGTTTGCAGAACAACTTTTACTGCATTACAATAGGCTCTAATTTCTGTTTTAGAACCCTTTCTAGAACCAGTTATAAAACTGGTACTGGGATATGTAAACGTTACATTTTGACTCACAGGAGTCTGTTCTAAACCCGGTTCTATGCAACCGGTGTCAAAAGAAGATATTCTGGAATATATTCTGAGATAACCAGTTTTAAAAAAAGTTGCTGTAAAAAGTTGGGGTTGTTAATAGAATTCACCGTTTTTAGTGACTTTTTTTAAAATCAGTATTTATTAGTAAAATATAATAAAAATATAAGAATTAACCGCATTTTATGATTTGGAAAAAGGACAAATTTTGGCATTTACAACCCAAAAACTATCAACTTCCAAAATTTCGTAGTTAGTAATTGGTCGAAGGTTAATCGCCATTTTTTTTAATGATAGTTGTGGAACAAAGAAGAGAAGTGAAAGAAACCCCAAGCTGTCGAATCGCAATACACGCAGGATTTCACACGCTGCTAGTAATTCTACCATAAGTTGCAGAGTGCTAACTGCCCTAGTTTCCCCTTTCGTGAGCCAATCAACAGCTTGGTGAGTTCTAAAAGCATCCGAAAATATTGTGCGAAGTAAAATGAACGCAGTTGCACGACTTCTAGAAATACACTAAATCACAAGTATGGAATTGGCGGAGTTAAACATGACCACAAATTGGTACATGGTATGCCAAAATTACGATATATATATTTTTTTTTCTAAATTCATCCTTTCTTTAACTCAAGTTGATATTTTCGGAAGAGAAAAAATGGACTTTGGATGCGTCTAATGAAAATACCCACTATTGGCGCTACCTACGTAAAGAAAACGATACTTCTCACGTCTCAATTTTGGTGGCTGTAATGACATGATGTGGGACGTAGTTTCTTCAGCATGTACGCTGGAAATTCAATTCATATCAACAAAAATAAATATTTCTGATTATACTGCAGTATTGCAACGCAGTTTGGTGCCATTTTTACGAGACCACCCCAATGGAAACTGAATTATAATGCAAGAATTAATATCGGCAACAAAACTAAAATGTGGTTTCGCGAAAAAAACATTCCTCCATTTGACTGGCCTAAATGCTCACCAGATCTGAACCCCATAGAAAATCGATGGGATATATTGGTTCGTAAGGTTTACGCTACTGCGATGCCATTTAGTTGAAGATGTAAAATCATTCAATTGTCATTTTGTTGAAGAGCCATTTTAACAGAGTGGTCAAATTTGGACTTAAATTTATTACAAAACTGAATTTGTTATATGATTAAAAGATTATCTGAGCCAATTAAAATGAATGGTGGTCAAATTGACTAATAAAAAGTTAAAATGCGCTTATTCTTTAAAAAATCTTCACCTGGGTTATAAAGATGAAACTCAGGCAATAATAAGGTTTTTGAAAAAATCCTTTTTCGCTACATAGTTCTTTTAGTTTCGAGATTTTGTAAATATGATGTGTAACCAACAAAACAATTATTACCAGCAGCCAAAATTAAAATAATTTGATTACCCGGTTAAAAATCCACATGTATGCATCCATTTATGAACATATATGAACTCATTTATGCTCATATATAAAGTCAGACATGTCCATATAGGATTCTTATGTACTCATATGAGTTCATATGTGATCATACATGTAAATATTACCTCAATTTTCGTTAATGTACAGAGTGTTTTACAAAATTTTCTATTATTTCTTATATTTTTGTATTCATTTTGGGGGAGGAAATGTCCCATTTGCTCTCCCCCTGGATCCGCGCCATCTGTTCAAGTTCCAGGGTAACCGGTACTAGATAGCTCAAAATTTGGTGACATGTCATAACCCCACGTACGTTATCATACTTTCCGATTTGGGGCATTTCAGGTCATAGCCCCCAAAAACACAGAAAGCTCAAAAATAAAAATGGAAAAATTAGTACGAAAACCTTCATTGATATACAACAGACTGGGACGACAGGTTGGTACAAATGTGGAACAACAGGTTACGCCTAAGGAAACACAATATCGTTCAGAAGTGAGCTTAGCTGAAACATAAAATGTGGGAAGGATGCCGAAGCAACTCAGCAATTGTTAGACGGATACGACTTCGGACGCATTACTTATTCTTTGCCTTTTTTACTTGCGCGAGATTATACGATTCGGGGGTACATATGAGGGATAGAAAAGTCATACATATTATAGTGATCCGGCATTAGAGAAATAAGGAAAATACCGTCGTTAGCAAAAATGTTTGTCGACAGCTCCAACATTTTATTGCAGCAGTCTCTTAACGTTAACTTTCACCTGACTTTGTATGTGTGTTTTGTTAGCGTTGCCAACCGAACTTATATAAAAACACAGAGTTGCTCACTATAATAAAGTCATTTAGAAATAGTAGTCAGATAAATAGTTAGATTAAGTGTTAATCAAAAAGATACAAAAATGATTCAATCGTATTGTTTAGTGCTTAATTAAGCAGGTAATACCATTTTTAGGAGATTAACTCGTCTATGTGAATTCCCTATTACAGTGAAAAGTTAATTTCATATAAAGACTTCCTTCTTTTTCGAATAATAGTTACATAGACAAAGAATACGATCAGGACAAAGAATGTTTTGTATGGATATTTTCAAAAGAATCACATGAACAAATTTAGAAACAGGAAGAGCTATCATGAATCTTGGTTACACCTTTTTATTAATAAAATAAATAAAATAGTGGTTGATTTCATTTTAACACAAAGAAAACAAATAAAGTTAAGATTATTTCTTTGATGAAAGAGAATAAATGTTATGAATGAACTGGAAAGAAATTGAACGTGTCTGATTGTTTTTGCACGTTGATATTAAAAAGGTAAAATAAAAATTTATGAATAAATTGCGAATGACACATGTCAACATACGTACATATGAGTTGACCGTATGCAAGAATTTATTTCAAGGGGAGCCAATTATGAGCTATATGGACAAATATGTATTTCCCAAATGATTTTTCTATTTCGATAGAGAAAAACTTACTACTTCACACACAGCGACAAAATAAGCCATTTGATAACTGAAATTAGGTTACTACGACGCACATTCGGTTGTTATGAATTTCAGTCGGTTGCCACAACTTAACATTAATGTTAACAACAAATTTTTGTTTTACCTACAGTTTGTGCAATTAGAAAGAGTCTCGGAATAACTACACAGAAAAAATATCAACCTAAAATATCTAATAAAAGATTTGATTTGAATTAAATTAAATTTGTTTCTAAACAAATATTTTATTGAATAAATTAATATTTTAATTAATTTTTAGAAATATAAATACATATTTTATTTTAGACATAGTTCTCAAATTATTTTTTCATACGCTGTATGTTAAGAAGAAAAGTTTTAGTATACCATACCAAAGCATTTGTTGTTTACAAACAAAACAAGCACACACATAAATATACATCATTATTAAAAACAAACCTGTCGTTCACACAATTTTTTTTTTTCAGTATCATATTTTTTTTTGGAGATAGTTATTTATAGCTTTTTTTTTAATTTTCAATACAAGTTTTAATTAATATTATCATTGCCGTGATAGGTGCAAAATCAAGTAAAATATTAATTGATTCAATACATTTTTTAATTGAAACCCGTTTTTAGTTTTTTCTGTGTAGCATCACCTTTGAAATATTTAGTTCCGCGTTACTTACATGAGAGGTATGCCAAACCGGACCCACCGATCTTAATGAACTTTGGATATGTTGTAGGGAATAAAACTTTAAATAAACTAAACCAATCTTATGTTTAGGGATTATTAACAAGGTGAGTCTCCCAATGGGTTGTATCCGATCTTAATGAAACGTATTTTTTTTTTTTTTTTGCGGGCAAATCTCACGTTTAAGTGTTAAAAATTGGTGACTAAGTTAATACATTTTTGTATGGAAACATGGCTGAAACTAATGCAATTTTGATTTTTTTGAACGTAGTTTGCCTAGTGTGTTACGGTTTCCGTTTATTTGAAATATTAAAAATATAGGTTAAAAAGCTCTTCGGAAAAAGTCGCATTAAAGTCGAACGATTATGGGCCAACGATATAGGTAATATGGGTATAAAAATTTTAGTTTTTCTGGGTGCTATGATTTTCGTAAATTTCAGACATGTTTTTACACAAAAAATATTATTTTCTAACTCCAGTTTTAATCCTTTAAACTTGAGATTGGGCAGCTAAAAAAAAATTACGTGTGTCTTTGCTTGGCTAATTTACAACATATCCAAAGTTCATTAAAATCTGAGCGTTCGGAATACATTCCCTGAGTCCGTTTTTTAAACTATGTAGATCTAATTGTTTTTTTAAATACCGTATAAAAAAAAAGTAAAGTGGAAATTCAATTTAGGAGTCTAACATTCATAAGGATATGGCCTGGAACCGAGACGGTTAACTGACCATAAACTTCTTTGCTATTCCAATTTCATTAAAGTCGTAGAGTTTAGTTAGAAATACTTTTCTGTAAGACCGATTTTGCTATAGGAGTTTCCTACATTCTTGCTTCATTTTGAAGTTCTGCACAAAGTAAAATTTTCCAATACAGAAGATTCAGTTCTGAGTGATATTTTAGATTCTGAGTAATATTATATGAGTTTCAAAAGAATGCATTCTTTTAAGCGATTACAGAAGCCAACATTTTTTAAGCCCTGAGTATACTTTTTTTAATATCGTGGTGAACGCAAATCTGATATCAGAAGTCTTCTATTACAAACACGTTGTTTCGCTTAACTCGGAACTTAACTACACCGCGAATAAAAATTTTACGTAAAAGAGTAGATGGACAATATGAATTTTGCGTTGTGTTTGTTCGATCCATCCTCAAATTAATAAGCTACTCTATTTGCGGTATAAGTCTAAGGAATCTTGGATTAATATTTTAACTCATAAAATCCGTTTGTTGTAAAGTCGAGGTGGGCCTTTTCCATCATCATTTTCATATGTGGATATTTATTAGTGTGACCTCACAATAATTTGTCTAAGAAAAAATAAGACAGTTATAAAAAGGCTTCAAGTTCAAGGTAATATCTGAGTTTAAACCTGAGTTCACAATTATGGACCCAGTTTATAAGTCCAACGAACAGAGGATAGGATGTTGGTGCGTTGATGAAGATTGTGTGGGTAGGCTCAGATAAGGCCAAGACAAAGAACATCTTAAGGCTGAAAAAGAGGTAACTGGCCTATATAATGGGAATCCTAATCACATATTTGCTGAATTTGAAAAGGTGAACGCAGGTTTTGTAGGGCCTAGGGGGGAGGACGAAGAGATCCTGGACTACTTGCTGTGCTTCTGTCCGGCCTTTGCGGGGATCACTGAGAGATATTAGCTACGGGATGTCATACCATCGCTGAAGAGTTATCGGGGTGCTAACCTAACCTAAGTGTGAAGAATTAAGGAACAAAATTCCACATAATTCAGCTTAAGCCCTAAAACGATTTAAAGGGTGTTTTTACACAGGTATAGAACTTTAAGTTGGCTACACTTTTTTAACTGGCGGCCATTTTGCCAGGTCTCGAGTGATTTACGACGCCTAAACAACGCTTCTAAATTGTGCAAATTTATTTTGAAAATCATGGTTCTGTTCGAAATACGTATAGCTCACGAATTTTGCGAATTTTATTTAGCGATGAAGCTCACTTTTGCTTAAATTGATACGTCAATATACAAAACTGCAGTGATTGGAGTGATGATAATCCTCAAGTGTATGTTGAGACACCGTTACATCCAGAAAAACTGACTGTTTGGTGTGCAGAACGTTACAGTCAATTGTGACCGCTATAGAGCCATGATTACTGACTTTTTCGTTCATCAATTGAACAACCATAATGTGCAGGAGCTTTGGTTTCAACGAGACGGCGCAACATGTCACACAGCTCGTGCCACAATTGATTTATTGAAGGAAACGTTTGGTAACCGCCTAGTTTCACGTTTCGGACCAGTGAATTGGCCTCCAAGATCGTAAGATTTAACGCCGCTGGACTATTTTCTGTGGGGATATGTGAAGTCGCTAGTCTACGCCGATAAGCCCGAAGCAATTGACCACTTGGAGGACAACATTCGTCGCGTTATTGCCAATATACGGCCACAAATGTTGGAAAGTCATCGAAAATCGGACCTCCAGATTAGACTACGTCCGAGCCAGCCGTGGCGGTCATATGCCAGAAGTCATATTCAAATTATAGTGTCAGAAGATTATCTTTCGAATAAAGTACATTGCATGCCAATTTAAAAATTCATCATTGTTTTACTAAATTTTAAAGTTATATACCTCTATAAAAAAACACCCTTTACAAAATACTATAATTTAAGTATTCTTATAATGTAAATTAATTCTAGAATTATATTCTTCATAACGCTGAAAAATTCGGTTGAATTTTAGAAAAATTCAAGTATATAAAGGTTTTAAATAAGAATTTTCTCCTCAAAATATAGAATTCAATTGCAGCTACAAAATATACAATTTTTTATGCAATTATAAATTAACATCTTCATGTTCATAATGATGATGATAAAATGTGAAAATACTTTACTTTTTATAGGGTAAAGGTTTGCAGGTTGCCCCTGTATTTCGGCATTCCAGCGACATTACAAGAGCAGTCAACACTTTTAATTTACTTCTGGAGCGGATAGCGCAGTGTTTGATGAACACAGTGTGAATTAATATTGCTTAAAAATTGAAAAATCAGAATTCTGTTTTTTTTCCTGTACTTATGTATTCAAAAGTTTTTAGCGAAAATTAAAGGTGTATATTTTCTCTATATTGATGTCTTTTTATATTTACATAATTCAATTAGTATTCCAAACATATCATTAATTTGCATTTTTTTTTTTTATAAGTTGCTATCAGAATGCTGGTTGCCACTTTAAAAGGCTTGCAGATTGCCCACACCCATATTTTTCGCTGGTTTATACTGATATCAACTATTTTTAAACAAACATTAGATTAGACCAAAAATCCACGGAAAAACCACTACAGTTGTAAACAGTGGAAAAAGTTCACCGATTTTTTCGCTGGATTAACAAAACATATTATAAAGCCATTTTTACAAGGTCTTTTTCTCAAAAGCATATTTAAAATGTTAGAATAAGAATACTTAACTTTTATATATTGAAAAATTTACGATTTATCTTTAGATTACACAACATTCACAAAAAAAAAGTAGTTCAAAAGTCTGTTAAACAGGTTCCAACTCAGTTGAACTAACTTTTTCTGTTGATATCGTTTAAATCTGTTTTTTTAACTAAAGTTAAGTCATTTTATCATATGAACAAATTTCAGTTGTACTTGAACTAATTTTTCCTTCTAATGTTTAGCTTAATTTTTTTAATTATGAAGTTGAGAATTTGTCTCAAATGTGTGTGCGCTAAAGGCTATATGTGAGTGCATTTCTATAACAAACGTGGTGGTTGGTTTTCATAATTTATATACATTTTTTACATAAAAACAACCACAATCGCTTGTAGATAAAAACATGACGAGAAGAAAACAATACAAAATTATGGCGACAAAAATATTGAATTAATAAATAAATATTAAATTAAAGGCATAATTAAAATAATACAGTTAGTATTAAAATAAAACAATTA
This sequence comes from Delia radicum, assembly GCA_021234595.1. NCBI lineage: Eukaryota > Metazoa > Arthropoda > Insecta > Diptera > Anthomyiidae > Delia > Delia radicum. Next base: position 41,604,708 of record CM037855.1, on the reverse strand, counting down.
TATTTTATTATGTGAATGTGATAAAATATTATTTTTCTCTTGCATCCTTTTAATATTTCCATACAATTATTCATGGCATTGATAAGAAAACTAGAAACACAGACAGACAAGAATGATCAAGAAAAATAAAGACGGTGGTTGTTTTGCAAATATGTATCCACTTTTTTGTTGTAAAAAACCAAGCCCGAGAAAGAAAAAATTTTGCAGTTTAAAATATAATTAAACAGATAGAATAATAAGGTTAGTTGTAAAATAAAAAATATATTTACTTATGTGAATATGGTTAAATATTGTTTTTTCTCTTTTGTCAGCGCTTTAATATTTTCAAACAATTCTACATGACAACACAACAAGCAAGGATGATATAAAATAAGTGAAAAAATAAAACGATATCAAGAGAATTCATATAGTATTTTCAATTGTGTAAGTTATGATATAAAAAATTAAATGAAATTTGTTTTCATTATATAAATAATTGTCAAAATACTAGTTATTTCAGCAGCATTTATTTTAAACAAAAATTCCTCTAAATTTTTGTATATTAACTAAATTTTGTTACCTACAGTCAAAAAAATAAGTTAGTACAAATGTTAGTAAAACGTCTTCTAAATCAGGTATACTATTTTTTAGCAAATTTTTTTGCTAAAATCGTGTTTTCAGCTAAAACTTTTGTTATACTTATTCAGCACTTAACTGTTTTATACTAATGCTTTACTAATATACTAATATTTTACTAATTAATTTTGCTAAAAAAAATTGTGCTGATAAGCACATTAATAGTGTGGACGACAACCAGATTGAAAGATATACGCAGAATGAAGCAGATGTCGCGGCATGTCAAGATGTAGTAGAGAAGAGGAAAATGATACTAAAAAGTACAACTCTAATAAGACATATAAAAAAATCAACAATGGAAGACTTTTGTATCTCTTTTTCATACATAAAACAAAATTGAGGATTAAACAACTTAATTTTGCGTTGTCACCGGCTTGTGAAAATAATTGTCTATTAATAAAATAAAAGACAAAAGAAAATATTTAAATTTAATATGTATTTCTATAATAAATGTTAATAGATTAATAATCTAGTGTGTTCAAATTGCAAACAAACATATACAGACATGTAGACAGAGTAAAGCGAAAGACAAAGACACACATTTTAGGTAGATTTGTATGGTTCCTTTTTCTTATTGCAAAAAAAGGGTTGTTTTTTTCGTTTCGTTTGTTTTTGTTTATTTTTCGTTTTGTTTCTATAATTATCTTCGGCAGTTGCGTTCTTTAAAAGAAAGCATCATTTAGACAACGATTGATGTAAGTAGTTGAAGAAAATTTTTGTTATGTTATATATATTTATTTCTATATATTTTCAGATATTAAATTAATTCATGTCGTCAATGTGGGAAAATGAAAATTTTTATATTTCGTAATTATTGTAAATTATTTTTAAAAGAATCACAAAAATATGTTTTATGATTTTCAGCACATATATTAACTAAATTACAATTTTTTTGCAATTTTTTTGCGTTTTTTCAGTCTACTAAAATTCAGCAAAAATATTTTAATTTTTACCAAGGCTTTTTTATTTCTAATCTACTAAGTGTTAGCAAAACTTTTGCTGAATCTACTAATTTTGTTGCTAAAAATCAGCTCGCTGATTTTCAGCAAAAGATTTTGCTGACATTAGCAATTTTTTTGCAGCACCCTCCTGACTAAAATTTTGCTGACTCAGCAAAATTTTTGCTGACTTTATAAACTTTTTTTTTTGAGTGTAGTCTTAACCAACTAACATTTAGAAGAAAACATGTGCTGATTTCAACTGAATTATTTTCATTCCCATTTTTCTTTCCAATTATTGTATTTTGTATACCTAAAATTTAGGTCACCTTCATTGAAAATTCTGTTAGCGCAAATATAGGTACTTTTTTCAGTTGTCGCAGCTGAATTTTTAATTATTTAAACTTTTTTATGAGCGTATTAGACAAAGTTTCTACACAAACTTAAAAAAATGGATTTTCATTGAATTCATTTCTGAGTGTGTGATATTGACATTTTAAGTGAATTTGAGTTAAAAAATATATTTTCAGTGAGTTTTTTATATTTTATAAAAATGCCCCCCCCCCCCCCCACGAACAACGGACCGCGGTATTAAGGACCTTGATTCATTAATTAACGCAATTAAGGCAGTCAAATTCGATAATAAATCGATAATGAACACTGACGTTTTTCTAATTTTGTTACTTGCTCTTTCTGTGGGCTTTTAATCAAGAACAAGAGAAGACGCTGGTCGAATACTTGGTGAAGTGCGCCAAACAATACAATGGCTTGAGCATCATTCAATAACAATAATTAGCATACTTGTTTGCTATAAAACTTGATGTCAAATATTTACTAAGCCTCGATATGCGATTCGGTGCATATGACTCCATACCATTTCGCAAAAAAAAAATTTGCTGATTTTCACTAAATTTTTTAAAGGCACAGCCACCAACTGCAAAGAACAATTTTATAAATCTTCTTTAATTTTCTAAATCAGGTGCTTAGCTTGCATTTTTCCACATTTTCAGCAATTGTTTGGGCGGTGGCAACCGCAAGCCTTTTTTAAGGGGTCGACTTTAGATACTTTTAAAAATCTGCAATAAAATTTTTATTTTTTGCAAATTCAAATTATTTTTAGCTCAGGATTGGGAATTGATATTTTCTCTTGCTAACCTATGAATGTAACAAAAATACGTTGATTTTAAGACTAGTTATGACCAAAAAAAGCTAAGGAGTGACAACCTGCAAGTCTTTCCCCTATATCATTTGTTTCTTTAAATTGTTTTAAGCTATAGTTTTCGTTATTAGTATTATTCTTTGGAATTTTTTCTTTCTTTTTGTTTTTTTTTTTTAAATGATCATTGCTTTAATGATTGCGAACTTCCTAAAACAACAAAAACATCTGTGGGATATACGTACGTACTTTTCTCGTTTACATTAAAATAATAAGGAAGTTCACAAGGGTGTACTAAATATTGTATGTGTTGTATAGTCGTATCGAAAATAGAGATGGTAAAATTTTGTTTTAAAATATACAACAATAGATGATAGTACGATACAACATTTGTACCTATGTTTAATGTAATATGTTCAAGTGTTCTAACAGAGTGAAAACCCAACCCGAAAAAACAAATCGTCCTCAAATTGAAAATAAAATTTTACCATTTCAATTTTAACAATACAACATATACAGCACTTAGTACACCCAAGAATAATTGCAACCCTTGTGAACCACCTTATTGTTCATATTTCTGTCTGGTAATCGTAAAGATGTCAAGACAATTGTGGCAAACACGTTTCAATTGACTTTAGGAGATTTTAAATAAAAACGAAAAACAAATTGTAAATACACTCAAAAAAATAAATTAGTAGAAAAGTTAGTAAAACGTCTTGTAAATCAACTATACTATTTTCCAGCTAATTTTTTACTAAATTATGTTTTCAGCTAAAATTATACTTATTCAGCACTTAACTGTGTTTAACAAATGTTTTAATACTAATATTTAACCAATGTTTTACTAATTTATTTTGCTAAAAACATTGTACAGTAGTAGTGAGGACGTCAAAATTATACGCAGAATAAAGTAGATGTAGCGGCATGTCAAGATGAAATAGAGAAGAGGAAAATTATACTAAAAACTACAACTCTTGTAAGTCATATAAAAAACCAACCATGGAAGATTTTTGTATCTGTTTTCCATACATAAAAGAAAATTATGGATTAAAACAACTAAAATGTTGTGTTGTCACAGGCTTGTGAACGTGAGTGTCTATTAATCAAATTAATCAAATCAAGACCAAATAAAGTATTTAAATAAAGATTAAATTTGTAATTGTATTTGTAAACTAAATGTTTATAATGATTTTTAATGTAATATGGTGAAATTGGCAATTCGAAATTGCAAACAAAGATACGTTCAGGTAGACAGACTAAAGCGAAAGAGAAGGACACACATCTTAGGTAATTTTTTATGTTTCCTTTTTCTTATTGCAAAAAAGGGTATATGTCATATTTTGTTATTTTTTCGTTTCGTTTCTAGAATTATCTAAGGCATTTATCTTCCTTTAAAATATGCCATCATTTAGACAACCATTGATGTAAGTACTTACTAAAAGGTAATTTTGTTTATGTTATATTTAATTATTTCTATATATTTTCAGATATTACATTAATTTCTATCGTCAATTTGGGAGTGTAAACATTGTTATATGTTGTAACTTATTGTAAATTATTTTTTAAAAGAATCACAAAAAAATTTTCATTATTTTCAGCAAATAAATTAACTAAAGTATAATTTTTCTAACAATTTTTTAATTTATTTTTAGTCTACTAATATTAGCTGATTTTCAGCAAAAGATTTTGCTGACATTAGCAATTTTTTTGAAAGCACCCACCTGACTAACATTTTGCTGACTTTACAAAGTTTTTTGCTGACTTTACAAAGTTTTTTTGAGTGTAGTTTGTGCTTAAGTTTTTATTATTTCCTTAGTTCCATAATTTTTAAAATTAACTTTTGGATTTGTAATTTTTACGTTTTCATACTAATTAACGCATAACTATTGTTTCTATCAATGGTCATAAGTAGGGTAACCAAAAAAAAGCTAGAGCTTGTTTTTATTTGAAAGGATATACATAACTACTTAGACTCAATATAACTTTAGATCATAAAATTATGAAAGTTTTAAGCTATTTTTGTTAGAGCTTTTTTCAGCTTATTTTTCATGTTTGCTTATTTTATCTTATTTTGGATATTTTCTTTAAAAAATTAAGCTTTTTTTTAGCTTTTTTCATTGAAAATAAAGCTTTTTGCTATTTTTTAGCAATCAATATTTTGATGATTTTTTTAATTGAAAGTTGAAAATTTAACATTACATGTTGTTGATTTACCAAAAAATATTTTAAAAGTCCAATTTATTTTTTGAAGAAAACAATTTATCTATTGCAACTTTGTTTGACTGACAACGTTCAAAAGAACAAATTTAACACAAATTTTATTTGTACTCTCAAAGAAAAAGCTTCATTATGTTTATGAAAACCCTTATAAATTCATTGTTTTTTGCCTAATGGAACTGTTTTATAAATATTTATGAACTGTTTCATAAAAATATTGTTAAGATGATGCTTTTCTGTGCACTAGACTTAAAAAATTCGGGTTTCGAGATATATCTCGATATATATCGACCATTATCATACAAAAAATATTGTTAATTTTTTTGTTTGCTATGAAATTATGAAGAAATGTTTCATAAATAGTATATACGAAAAGTTTCATTATTTTATGAAAACTTCACAATGTTTCATAGATTTTCTTTCGTCCAATGAAACTGTTTCATAAATATGATGAAACTTTTTTTCCCTGAGCATTTAACGGTTTATTTGTTTAAATTACACAGCTTTTTTTATATGAAAACGGTCTATTTTACTGTTTTTCAATCTTTTTTTTAAGCGCTTGAAACTGCTCTAAAAACAGTATTTTAAGCGCTCGAAACCCACTAAAATAAGCCGTTAAAATTTAAAAATACGCCGTTAGATTAAAAAATTAAATCGTTAGATTTCATACATTTTTATTAAGAGAATTTTTTTTTTTAAGCTCAAAGTTCAAATTGGGTTAAAAAAAATATTTTGATAAACCAATTTGTCCCCTTTATCACATGTTACATAAAATTTTCAACTTTCAATTAAAGAAAAAACTTCAGATTACCAATTGCTGGAAAAAAGCAAAAAAGCCAAAATAAGCTAATATTTGGAAAATAAGCTTAAATAAACAGATATCAGAAAATAAGCTAAAAAAGTTCTAACAAATACAGCTTAAAAATGTTCATAATTTCAAGATCAGAACTTGTGTTCAATCTTGGTTGCCCTAGTCATAAGTTAATAACACTTAATTGACATTGCTTTTAACAAATTATATTAAGGCACGCCAAACGACTTCTCTATCATATAAAAAGTCATTTGGCATAATTATCTCAAATTCTCAAAAATTTATAGTTAAGAGCTAACAATTTATGACCATCGCTATATTCATTTATATAAATATATTTCTATCATACATACAACCAACTAAAATGACCAAATGTAAATTCAAATTTTTAAAAATAAATTCGTAAAAAATAATCAACATGAGCTTAACTAACTTAATTTGATTTAATATATTAACATTAGTTAAAATTTTTTCATATTAATATCTTTATCCACCATAATTTAGATGGTATTTTGAATTTGCATCAGCATTTGCGACATCTTTTAAATTTTATCAGGAATTGGGAAAGATTGAATGGTTAGCTCATAAAGGACTTGTTTGGCCATTTGTTTTAAACATTCCCTAAACTCAACTGGAATCTCCAGATAGATTGTTGAGTTGATCATTATTAACTTCGACTGAAAATATACGATGCCAAATTTATGGCGCCCAAACAATCTTTTGGACCGTACTTTAGACAAAAAAGAAACTAAAATGAATCTGAATTGATCAATAAAGTCGCTTTATAAACACCTTGAATTTATGCATTTTAATACGAACGGCAAAGCGATGGCAAAGTGCTTTGAACGGTGGCATGAGCGTTGGCAGAGCGTTAGATGTCTGAAGATTTAAGTGATTTGCCAACCCCAAAATGATAACACCGGTCAGGTCTTAGCCGTTACATTTTAAAACGTTGGCTAAGTAATGTCAATAAGTACTTTGCCAGTACCAAAATAATAATTTTAAATCGTTGGCAAAGCATTTGTAAAACAACTAATAAAGTGATTTTTTTAATGATAAAATATGTGCTTTGCCAACCCCTAAATGATAATACGTCTCTTTTTTAAAACGTTGGCAAAGCACTGACAATGAGTGATTTGCCAGTACCAAAAATAAATTTAAATATTTATTTTTATTTATATGATTTCCATATTTATATGGAAATTTAAAAAAAAAAAACTAATGTCCGACCGAAGACTTAGGCCATATTTGGTTGTTTTTGGTATTTGGAGACAATGTGGACAAATTTTCAAATTGAAAACATATTTATTGAACCGTTTAAAGTCGTTTTTGCGTAAAAAATGTAAGGAAAAAGCTAAAGTTTAGATGTAAAGTTAAATAATTGGTCGCCGAAGTTTTTCCGATTTGTTCCATTGGCGCCCGATTATTGAATTCATTACTTAACTACACTTATGAATACTATGGGGGTAAAGACCACTGCATATGTAGTTAAAAACAAATGAAATTTCACTTAAAGAAAGGACGACTTACATTTCAGTAAATTCAACTAACATTGTCATTTTTTAATGTACAAAAAATGAACCACAATTGTAGTAAAAATAAACCATATATGTTATAGCGTTTTCTTTTCTGACAATAATGTCAGATTTTTTTTGCACTTTGCCTTAAATTTCCTTATTCGTGTTCTTTTCTAAAATGAGGTGAACACTCTAAGAGGGTACCGTGTTTGTTTCTAAAAGTGTTGCCTTATAAAAGGCAAAAAATGCAACATTTTCTGCCCTCAAAAAATTTACAGGGTTAGATGTTGCCTTGTTTTTTTTTTGGCTTATCAATCTCATGTGTATATATTGCAAAGTTTTTGGCGAGAAAACTCTCACCTTGGTAGCAGAGTGGTAGTGTGCTGGCTTCTGATACAGAAGATCCAGAGTTCAAACCCATATTGGTATCACATTTTTTTATATTTTTTTTTTGTTAAATTTAATTTACGATTTTTTTTTAATTTGTTTTGTTATTTTTTAATTTTTTCTTTTTGTAAGTATTTAATAATTTTTTTAATCTGAAATTCGCTTACAAACAAAATTATAAAAAAAAATTTAATTGAAAAAACTGTATGGAGCTAAATCCAAATTTTTTAAATAATTAAAAAAACAAAAATTAATTATTAAAAAAAACATTAAATTTTTTTAAAACTCTGCTGGGATTCGAACCCGAACTTTAACAACACTAAAAAACAGATTTGTTTAAATAAATGTAATATGTGATGAAATTGTGTTCTATTCTGATTGTAAAAATGCTTCATTTTAATTGGGCGAGGGCAAAATTTGAAAAACGTTGCACATTAAGAAGGCAACACTTTTTTCCAGAAAAGAAAACACCATTAGTGAAAAATATACAAATATTTATTTTTTTTTTTAATAAAAAAAAGCGAATGTAAAAAATGAATGCAAAATCATAAAACAGTCATTTGATGTGGTTTGTTTTTTTAAATGAACTACAAGGTTAGTTAAAAATTTAATTTGTTCTACAAATGACTGACATTTACATTAAAAATAAAGAAACTGTATTACAACCCAAACAACTACATATTTTTAAAGCAGAAGTTCCCTGAGTGTACGGACTTTTCTTTAAATTTGACACTCGAACTCGTATTTAACAAGCAAAATAAATATTTTCAATTTTTCAAATTTGTCCATAATTCTTTAAAATAGCGAATACCGACAAATATATTTTTCTGGCCAAAGTCTTCAGTCGGACACTAGTAAAAACTTCTGTCAAATCCAATTTTTGCGAATGTTAGGAAACCTAGTGTGTTGTCAGTTTTTTATTTATTTTTATTTTATAAACAATTATAAATTTTGTAAATCGAGCACTGGCAAAGCACGTTTCGCCAACGTTGGGAAAGTGCTGTGAACAGGGGCTGTTCCAGTGCTCTTATTATGTTAACGGTTGTAAATTTCGTAAATCAAGTACTGGCAATGAACTTTTGGACAACTTTAGAAGAACGTTCTAGGACAGGACTATACCAGTGCTTTTATTATTTTTACGGTTGTAAATTTTGTAAAACAAGTACTGGCAAAGAACTTTTTACTAACGTTGGCAGAGCGTTGTAAAACAGTGCTTTGATAGCACTTTATGTGTTTGGAACATTGGCAAACATTCATTTCTAAGAAATTTTTGTGAAGAAAACTTCATTTGTGAAGAAAACTTCATTGGTTTAGTGAAAAATTTCATTAAAACTCGTCCAAGAAAATTCTCTCTGTGTAGTAAAACCACAATTTAAGTAACTTTAAAATGAGGTATCAATGACTCTCGTAGATTAAGCCGTTGAAAACATATGGAATATTACGCACGACTACTTTTTAAAATTTTCGAATAGTTTTCCTATTTTGAAACGCTATATTTCAAGATCAGCTGGAATTAGCTGTAATACATTTGGTCGAGGTTATAGCCATATGGTGTACATCTCCTATATTAAGTTTGATTGAAATCAGAAGGAGGGGAGGAAATCGAGTGGATGATTTTGTATGTTTTTATTCTTATATTTTTTGAGTACGTCTTTTATTGTTGTGATTATAATTTGTTCCTTGATTATTTAAAAAAAAATTGAATTGACTAATTTTCTGTCTGGCTGCCAGTTGCTCTTTTCAGTTGTTTTTTTTTTTTTTTTTGTTGTTATCATATAAAACAAAGTTACAAAGAATGAATTCACAGTTTTCAGATTTGCAAAGAACGGCTGCTATTACAAGGAGTGCGTTGGGGGTTTTTTAGATTTTAATAAAGTTTGGCTATGAGATAAAGTGGACAAAACTAAAATGTTATCCCAAAAACGCCGCCTGGACCATTATATAATGGACACAAAGGCTTCAAACCATGAAACATGGCGCCCAACATTAAGCTTATAGAATGTTAAGTAGTGTCCGACCGAACAGTTCGGCCAGAAAATGCATTTGGTCTGTATTCGGTATTTTAAAGCATTATGGACAAATTTGGCGGATGGAAAAATGTTTATTGGGCTGATTAGATGCTATTTTGAGTGTCAAATTTGAAGAAAAGTCTGTAGTTAAGCAATGAATTCACTGTTCGGCCTCAGAAAGTTCGGCCAAATTGAAAATAGTTAGGCGGCCGAACTTTTAACTTTATAGCTAAACTTCGGCTTTTCTCTTAAATTTTATACACAAAATCGAATTAAAACGGCTCAACAAATATGTTTCCTATACCAAAATTTGTCATCATTGCCTCTAGATATCAAAAAACCGACAAAGTATAGGTTTTTGGCCGAACTGTTCGGTCGGACACTAATGTTAAGGTTAAAACATTAAACTTCTGAAAATATGTTACATGTTGTTCATTGGAGTTTGTCAAACATTTTTAAGCCCCACGTGGGCCTTTTAGTGAAGATTTAAATTTAGAAATATTTTTTTAATAAAAATAGATTATTTAAAAGTTCACTTGAGTAACATGGAGTCAAACAATTTAATATTTAGTGCCCAACAAAAGGCGCCTCAGAAAACTATTACATTTCATTTGTGTTGTGTCAACTCTTTTGAAAGCATATTGGTCTAAAGTCCAAGTATCGAAAACACACTTTTTCTGATCTGTTTAAATTTTTTTGGAAAACTGAATTAGGGAATTAAATTTCTTGAGTTCCTAACAATTCAATGATACTGTGTGACAGTCTTTGAAGTAAAGCTTATTTAAATTTCTTTTGCACTTATACATTTTTGAAATCATTTCATCTCTAGTTTAACGTAAGCGGATTGAAATATGAACTGAGTTATTAACAGTTATAAAAACTTTTGCTTAGGTATAACAGACTTAGATTTTTTTATATTTTAAAAAACATGACATAAACTAATTTTGCAAAAAAAAACATGACCACAGCGATAGACCTTTATTTTATTTTAAGGCACCTTACGCATTGCCTCCTGGATAACTTATGTATTCATTTTCGCCAGCTCTCTGTTAATATTATTTGTAAGACGGTGCAGGTTATAAGGTTTGAAACCCTTTCGTTACACACTTCACTTTAAATTTGTCAAAAAAATAATATTTTATTGTCTCTTCAAGACCCTACACTCTAAACGATTTAACGAACGAAATTGTCAATTAATAATTGAACTAGAAAAGCGACCTAGTTCATTGAGATAAATTGAACTAGAAAGATCGATCACTCGAAAGAAACTAGGTTGGCTAAGTCTAGTTGCCATTTACTTTTTTACTGACCAGGCCTACTTTTACGCCCACTTTGTATATACAAATTTGAATTTGTTATTTAATAATGAAGTTTTTATTTTCCCACGGATTTCGCTCAAACTTGGTACACATATTCCGAGGTCACTATAAACTTTTTGTTGGACACGCCTACTTTTAGGGCCACTTTTTTGCAAATTTGGGAGTTCATTATTTAAAAGTTTTGCACTGGAACTTGCTCAAAACTGGCACGCGTTATCCTCAAACTCCTGGCAAGATCGCCACATACTTTTGATCGACCACGCTTACTTTTACGACCACCTTTTTTAATTTTTGAATACATGTTTCATATTAGATAAAACATTTATTTCTCACTGGAACTTGCTCAAAAGTAGCACAAGTGATCCTCATACCCCAGGCAAGATCGCCACATCATTTTCCTTGACCAAGTCTACTTTTACGCCCATTTTTTTTTTTGTAAATTTTATGTTTTACATTATTTGGTCTCTAATGTTTTTTTTTTTAAATATTTCTCCCGAATTTACTTTACATGATTCTCATATCCCTGGCAAGGTCGCCATATATTTTTATAGACCACGCCCATTTTCCCCCACTTTTTAAAAATTTGTGGATTTCACTAGAACTTTGTATAACGAAAAAAGTTGCCATACAATTTTTTATTGATCAGTTCCATTTTTCCTAACACATGTGAAATTTGCGTAGCCCGCATTAGTTGTTTGCTGAACAAATTTGGATTTTCTTAAGGATTTCGTTCAAATTTGGCACTTATCATTGACCTAGCCCCTTTAAAGGCCAATTGTTTTTAAATGTATAAATTCATGGTCCACTACGTATTTTTGCAATATAAGTTGTGGATTTTGAATATTAAATTTATAGAGTCCAGTTTGGATGTTCCCTAAAGATCATCGCTTTATTTTTGATCACATTATTTTTTTTTTAAATAAATGAAATACTTTTCGAATAACTGTATATAAAGCCATTTAGCTAAGTTTTACTCTTTATACAAATTTTGAAGAAATTTGAAAGAAAATTCTTCTAATCATTAGCAAACGATAAACAGTCATGTCCTTTACTAGAACTGAAAAATTAAATTAAATAATTTTATGCATTAAGGGATTTACTAAAAATTATAATTTAGAATTCGGACTAACATGGCAACCCTGGTAACCATTTCATTATAGACCGTTTTTTTAAAGGCAAAATCGGTTCCCATCCTGGAGTCTGAGAAAAAAATTTTAATTTTGCTTCACACACGAATAAATTATTAAGTCCCTAACGTAGCCGAATTTTTAAATTTTTGATTTGCATTAAAATTGTACTGGAGTAAACACAAAAATTTAAAAAAAACCCCAAAAAAAATCGTTGTTTTTTATTTTGCAAAAATTTTACAATATCTCTACGTTAGGGACTTCAGTTCTTAGTCCTTTATAAAACAAAAAAAAAAAAACGATTTAAAATCGGTCCACCCGATTTTCTATAACTTGTTTTGAGAAAAAATCATTTAAAGTAAAAATTGCTCATGTAAAATATAGGGTAAGTAGACTGTTTAACAAGCTGTACATTTTTTATTTCTGCGATTTTTTCTCCAAAATTTTCATAGCGTATAGAAAAATGTTCAAACTATTGAAATATGAAAAAAATTAAAAAAAAAATAAATCTATAGCTAGCAAACCCATTAAGAGTTTTCAAAATATATATAAAAACGGGTGCACTGCAATGTGTTAGGTGGCTGCTGTCCGCGGGTCTGTCGGTTCCGGGGGCGTCTCGGGGCCTCATGGGTATTAATTAAGATAAGGAATCGGAGAAAAAATAGGTGTCTTTTAAAAGTCTTAAGGTATGCAGAAAAAATGTGTTTTTAACATGTGTTGTATTAAAAGTATTTGAGTCCCGAGCATGACCGGGCACAAACATGCATTGAAACTGTTTGCAAGTAAAATCGTCAAAACATTCTGTAGAAAATAGAAATTTTCAAATTCTACACTTGACATTTAGCTTTATGTGCCAGAAAGAGATAACAAAACTATTTTTATATTTTTATTCATTACAAGAATGCTACTTTACTTTTTAACTACTACTTCCAAACTAATTTAGCCTTTAAGCAGTGACCTCTGGGCAAATAATTGAAGAAATAGTTCCGGTTCTTTTCTCATCTTTTGTTTTACTATTGTGATTTGTGTTCTTTTAGCAGCGATGGATATAAATCAGTTCATATTTCATTCCGCATACGTTAATACACTCCACTCTACAGATTGACACACTCTACACTGAGAGAATTATCTTCACTTTATCAATGAATTTATTCATAGCTTTTATCAAAAGCTTTTATCAATTGGAACTCGTCCAACATTTCATAGAATCAATTTTTTTTTTTTTTTTTTTTTAAGAGAAGCAACCAACACTCAGGAAATTCTTCCTATTAATTAATGTGTTGCTTTCTTTGGAAAGGGACAGTGGAGAGATGAAAGGTGGTCAAACATGGCAACACTGCAATTGCGCGAGATGATAAGTCTTACAACAGTTGTTGCTCGCCACCTGATGTAGAGTTGGCGAATTTATTGAAGCTTTTTGTTTCATAGCCCTGATTCATTATTTTACTTCGGTGGGGTTAAGTGCTATAGGAACACCGAAGGTGGGCGCAGCGATACATATAAGTGATAGAAAACTCTTACATATTATTTCTCTAAATTGATGTTGTCGTCACCGGGAATCGAACCCGGGAAATCTGTGTAACAGTCCAACGCGCTAACCATTACACCACAACGCCACACAGTTTATGAAATGTTTGTAGAATTAATGAAAATCTTCATAAAACAAATGAATCATTCCGACCATGAAACTTTTATAGAATTTATGAAATAGTTTCATAAATTTTTATAATATTAAGAAGTTTTCTTGAATTAATAAAACTCTTCATGAATGTCTTGAAAAATGCATTGGAACTAAGCCAATGAACCGCTTTATAAGATATTTTAAACAATTTCATAGAAGTCCGAAATTAATGTAAGGCTACATTAAAATAATAAATCACTTTATAAAATATGTTAAACACTTGAGAATTAAATCCTAAAACTAAAATTTAAAATGTATGAAAATGAATGAAATTATGAAATTTTATGTAAAAAAAAAAATAAGTCTTTGAAATAATTTCATTTCATAATTCTTTTCCTTAAATTTATGAAGAGATAATTTATGAAATCGAATTAATTGTTTTTATGAAACTATGAAATTTTATTAAAAAAAAGTTTATGCAAAATTTCTAAATATTAATAAAATTTCTTCGATATAATGAAATTCCTCATTGAATCTACGAAAAAAATTCTATGAAATTTTATCATTAATATTATGAAGGATAATTCTTTCAGTGTATCATTTTAAACGCGCTGTACTTTACAAATTATAAATTTAAAATCATAAATTTCAACTGATCAGAGTTTGCATATGACATGATGATTGCATTAAAGTATTATGGACGTAGTAATTTTTAAAAATTACAATCTTTATCAATATAAAATACATATCACAATGAATTCCGTATAACTATGACAAGAAACTTTACAATAATTAAATTTTGCAACATAACCAACATACAAATATGAAATAAATACTCTCAGTTTGTTGTGTAGTAGTATAATTTGTTGTTTACAAGGAAGGTATCCCGACCCGGACCGGACCGGCAAATCTTAATAAACTTCGGATATGTTGTAGTGGAGTCAAAAATTACCCCATTTTAACTTTTTGTTTTCTTTTACCCCATTCTATTCAAAATAATAATAGACAAATTTGGTATCAAATAAGAGGTTATTTGAAGACATATTCACTGGTGTAAAAATTACGTCTAAAGTCATTCAAATATTTTATTAAATGTTATTCAAATGTGTTTTGAGTAACATTAATTTTTTATTTATTTTATTAATTAATAATCATATAATTACAGATTTTATACTATTACTCTGACCGAGCACTAGCTACTATGGCCTTCGGCGCGTTGTAGCGAAAACAGACCAGTGCCTCTGTTGGGAATCGAACCCACAACCCCCGCACTGATAAGCCAGCACGCTACCAACTAGCCTACCGGGGCGCACTGAGTAACATTAAATCTGGCGTTTTATTAAGGAATTTTAGTTGTAATAAGCTAACGATATTGCATACACTCAGGGAACTTTTGCTTTTAAAATATGTAGTTGTATGGGTTGTAATACAGTTTCTTTATATTTAATGTAAATGTCAGTCATTTGAAGAGCAAATTAATTTTTTACTAACCTTGTAGTTCATTTAAAAAACAAACCATATCAAATGACTGTTTTATGATTTTGCATTCATTTTTACAGTAGTTTTTTGTTATTAAAGAAAAATTAAAAAAAAAAAAAATATATTTGTTTATTTTTTACTACCATGTGGTTAATTTTTACTACAATTGTGGTTCATTTTTCAAACATTACAAAACAAATGACAAATGTTAGTTGAATTTACTGAAATGTAAGTCGTCCTTTCTTTAACCCTTAAACACACACCCGGGTACAAATGTATCCACTTGCAACTTTTCAGTGCTGTAACTCTGGCATAGAAATTTTGGATCTAGGAAATATAAGTAAGTTCTATCCAATTCGGATCAGTGGTTCAGGAGCTACGAGTTTCCAAAGTCGACACCTACATAAACACACACAACATTTGGCTATCCCATGCCCGTGACCTTTTTTGCCTATATCTCTTGAACCAGGTAGAATATTTGCATGAAACAAAAACTAAAACATTAGAAAAAGCCAAAATACGCTAGTAGGTACAAATGTATCCCGGGTGTGTGTTCTCGTAGAAAAAGTTGGGTATGCATTAGGGCGGGTCGATTTAAAAATCGCTCAACGTTAAAGGAAAATCGTATTCTAGGCATCAAAATAAGAAACTTTGCCGAAGGAACCATTCCTCTAAAACGAATTCTGATGTCCCGCCTTTTGACTACTTCTTCTCCGGGAGACGCGCTAGCAAATTAATGCATAAATCATCATTCTAGGTGACCGTTAAGGGGTTAAAATTTAAGTTCAAAGAGAGCCTTTTTAACCGTGTTTTTATAGCAAAATGTACAAAGCTCGGGATAGAGATATTTCAGAAAGTAGGAGGAGTCTTTGCAAGATTAGGGTCTCTATTTCTTCTCCGGAAGACGCTCTAGCAGTTGGATTCGATTGGGGCACTCTAAATGGGTCAAAGTGGAATTTTTCAAAATTTGACCGTACGGGTCAAAAGTCGGGACATCACAATTCGTTTTAGAGGTATGGTTCCTTCGGCAAAGTTTCTTATTTTGATCCATAGAAATCGACCCGGCCTAGTATGCATCGTAGGGTTAAGTGAAATTTCATTTGTTTTTCACTACATTTGCAGTGGTCTTTTAATACATAGTATTCTAAGTGTAGCAATGA
The DNA here is from genome assembly GCA_021234595.1 of Delia radicum. Taxonomy (NCBI): domain Eukaryota; kingdom Metazoa; phylum Arthropoda; class Insecta; order Diptera; family Anthomyiidae; genus Delia; species Delia radicum. The sequence continues at coordinate 41,588,352 of CM037855.1, read as the reverse complement.
CTATTTAATTTAATCGAGGGGGTGGGTGAGCTTTTTCCGGTATTCGAAACCGTTCGGTTTTTATGCGACTTTTCCCGAAGAGCCTTTTTCTTCTATATTTCAAATAATTCAAAAATGTATCAACTCTGGGTTCTCTATATAGAAAATAATGGTACCAAAATTTTTTTCTTAAGCACTTTAACCATGCGTACAAATAAATCTAGTTTACGTAAACTAAAGACCTTTTAATCCTTAAACGTGAGATTATGTAGCTAAAAAAAATAAGTATCTCTTTTGTTTTACTCCTTTGCAACAAATTCAAAGATTATTAAAATCTGCGACTTCGGGTCGGGATACCTTCCCTTGTTAGTAAATGTTTGCGGTAGCAACTATAAAAAAACCGGTAAAATGTAGATTTGGTAGATTTTTAGTTGGTTGTTTTTTTTTATTTTTATTTATATGTATTAACTTTAATGCCAAAAAAAATAAATATTGTTAACGACTTGAAACATTATGAAAGAGTTGAAGTAAAAAACACCAAAAAAGACAGACTTACTGACTGGTAAACAAATGCAACTAAAGCGGTCAAGTACAAAGTTTTACATACTTCGGAGGTGAAAGTATTTCCGTTATTTTAATGATCGACTACAACTGTTAGCAATTTTAAATTTAAGAACATTTTGGCATCAACAGCATCATTATCTAGTTAACCCCTTAATAACAGCTCTTTCGAGGAAGGTATCCCTGGGCAAACCTTTCGTTCTAAATTAATTTTAAGGCTTCATTACTCGAGCGAATAAGTTTCGTAAACGGACTGGAACACAATACATACAATGTGTGATAATAGTACCAACTCACAATATGTTGTCTCCGTTTTACTTGTAAAATAATACCAACATACAATATGTTGCCTCTCTTACATACTAAACAAATAGTGACGTGTTTGCGGAAAGTAAATTCTGTTGAACATAGAATTTACTTTCCGCAAATCCGTCACCATTTGCTTAGTATGTAAGAGAGACAACATATTGTATTTTGGTACTATTTTTACACATTGTATGGAGTTACGGGTTACAGTCCGTTTACGAAACGTATCCGCTCGAGTAACGTTGCCTTTAGATTGTAGAGAAGAACAGCTATAAACATTTGTTTTGTATTAGCTCCCAAATCTCGTATGTGGCTCATTCCAAGCCAAATCATTCATGAATTTTTTGACCCCTCAGATTTTATTGAAATGTTATATTAAGTGAAAAGCTGACAAATTCAAATTTTTAGACACCGAAGTCGACCGGGGCCGAAAATACGGTCACAATTTCCCCCAAAATCTTCCAGTCTTGACATTCTTGCACCTTCAAAATTCAATATCTTGTGTTCTATTATATCAGTGATGGGCATAACACTATTACATTTACGCTTGTGTGTGTAGCAGCAAAAAACGAAGTTAAATTTTTTATGTTTTTTTTATGTTGCGTAGCGTGATCTTGCCTCAACAAGAGTTTAATAACAATTGTCAGAGTTTTTTTAACACAATGAGAACAAAGCAACAGCCGAACGTTCATAATCGTTAGCCACACGAAGATTGCACGACGTCGGTACACATACACTATATGTGTGCCGTTTTATGCTCTACAAGTCTACTATAATCAACAAAATTTTCAAAAAAAAAATTAGGGGTGCCTCCCTAATTTAAAGGTCGTGGCAAAGGGTGGGGGAAATGGGGGGAAGGATTGTATCTCCCGATTTTTAAAACTTGGGATTCTCAAAGATTAAGTCCCAAAAAACGTATCCTAAAATTTTTATCTTGGCACAGGGTCTTGGTCAGGGGTAAATTTTAACCATCCGTATTTTCGTTTCCTGTTGACTTTGGAGGCTAAAAATCGTATTTGTGAGTATTTTACTTAGTATAACAACTAAACGAAATTTCATCAAAATCGGATGGTGTCATGAATGTGTTTAACTATTTTTGATTGAGTTGACATGGAATGACCGATGTAGGATTTAAAAATTGGGAGTAAAAATGGCTTAATTTTTTGTTTTTTCAGTTTTATGTAACGGTAGAGAAAATTGAGATCATTAAGGGTTAAAGTGATAGTGTATACAACAAATTTTTTAAAATTTAGAAATAGAAATTATTCCATTGTTTTTCACATATTACAAACACTTATTTCTTAGTTTGGTTAGGAAAAATACAACATAGTTTCGCCAATAAGTCACTCATCATTTCTTTTTAAGACTTTGGAAAGAAAACCATTTAAGAAATGGAATGGGCAACATGGAAATTTCAAGCAATCAACATGCATACAAAACATCATGAACTTACACTGGAAATTGAAGAATCGCTAAGCTACGGAGAGTATGCTCCGGCATGCTTACTGGATATAGAGGGAGCATTCAATAATGTCAAGTCAGAGTTAATAAAAACCGGAAACGAAACGACCACAAACTAATGGATAATAAAGGCGGTCAGAAATCGAATAATAGAGGCTGAACTAGGAGGAGAATACATAAGGGAAAACGGTATCAGAGCAAGGAGTGTCTAAATTTAGGAGATGCAATCAACATCGGACAGATCATGCGACACGATAAAACAAAACACGCATGCGTCTGCATCCCCAAATTTGCACAGATGGACAAAACAGGATTTCCATCGCAAATTCGATTTTCTTTTCCCTAAAATCCTGTTTTTTCCATCTGTGCAAAATTTGGGGATTTGGATGCAGACGCACGCGTGTTTTGTCCGATTACTCCAAAATTTAGACACTTCTTGACCAGAGTCTGGGGTGGTGTCATATGACCAACTCTTTACACTCAAAAAAAATTAGTTCAAACTTCTGTTAATTGGGTTCTAATTCAGTTGAGCTAATTTTTTCTATTATTATCGTTTAAATTCGGCTAAAATTGTTAGTTATCTCATATACCTCAAGAACAAATTTCATCCGTAGTTGAACTAATTTTTCGACCTAATCTACAAACGTTGCTATTTAATTTAAACCACAATTGTTTTCAAAACATTATTTTTATGTCCCCGCTACCAGTCTCAATTTTAGATGGCGTTATTTTATCAAATTTTTTATTTTATAATCATAAAATAGGCTATATATCGGAAGCTAAGCGAGACAGAGAAGCGAGGACCAAAAACTATGAAATTTTATGAAAAAAAGTTTATGAAAAAGTTCATAATATTAATTGAATTTCTTGTATATAATGAAATTCTTCATTGAATCTACGAAAATAAATCTATGAAATTCTTTCATTAATATTGTTCATGTATGAACATGTTCTCATGGCAACTCTATTACGGAGATATTTGGTGAGTGCTGCCATATTTGCATGCTGAATATTGATACCCAGATGGCGTTAGTGGCATTAGATACTTTTCTTTTGTTTCTTTCATCCTAAATTTAACGAATATTTTTTTTTTTTGGGTTCTTCCAGCTCTCCCTTCGGTTCCAGAGTGCAGCCAGCCTTCCCCAACCTCACTTTTGTTTCATAACAAAAATCATTTGGATTTTTTTAAATATCACGAAGAATAATTCTTTCAGTGTGGTTATCATTATTCTTAAAATACTGCAACCGAAATAATTGAAATACCGTTACCCGTAAAATACCGTTACCGATATTACTAAAATATCAATATTTTTAAATTACCGTTATCGAAAAAACTAAAATACCGTTATCGCTAAAATACAGTTACCGAAATTATTGAAATAGCGTTATTCTTAAAAGACCGTTAAATATCGATCTGGAAAAAAATCGTTGTAAATAGATCTATTGTCCCAAAGTTTGATCATAAACTAGGTAGTCATTGGAACTTGGGCAAAATTATGTGCATTGACATTAACTGATTAACAAAAATAACGGTACCCTTAAAATACCGTTGCCGAAATAATTAAGAAACGGTTATACCTAAAATAACGTCACCGAAACATCAAAAATACCTTACCGAAATGAGTAAAAAAGCGTTCACGCTAAAAAAACCGTTACCAAAATAACTGAAATATCGTTACCACTAAAATACCGTTACTGAAATAAAAGCAAATTACGTTACCCTTACCTAATCAGTTACTATAAATGATTTAAATTTAGAAACATCGATTGAAATTTTTCATTTGAAATTAAAAATATATTATTTCTAATTCGCTTTCTTTTGAAAACTCAAAAATGATTTTAAATTCTGGAACATCAATTTAAAATCAGAAATAGTAAACAGAATTTCCTGAATCATAGTGTTTTTTTTTTTACTAAAAATAATATTTCTTGAATTTCAATTGATATTTTGAGTATTATTTGAGGTGTTATATTAAATGGAAGTTTTCGAACTTAACTAAAAGTTTACTGAATTTTAATTGAAATTTTAACTGGAAAATTTCAATACCAAAAGTAAACAAAAAAAAAACAATTGTAGTAAATTTAGTAAATTGAACATTTTAACGCACTTGTAATTACAAAAAAAACTAATTCTTTTTTTTAAAGAGTTTACACAGGCCGGCAAAATTTTATGAAATTTTCTAACCAAGAATCAGAATATACTTTCCCGAAGATTTTAGACGTGCTGAATACGAATCTGACCTCGAATAGCCATATCACTTCATATTTTCGAGATATTCTAACCTAAATGTGCAAAATACGTTTTTTTACGTTTTTTGATCTTTTTTCCAAAAAGATCGTTAATTTTTAAAAAATCTTCATTTGTCATTTGTGATAGGGCTAGGCTATTCCGAGGTCAGATTCGGATTCAGCACGTCTTAAAACTTCGGAAAAGTTTAATCTGATTCTTGGTTAGTAAACCTTGCCGGCCTGTGTTATTAATTCACTTTTTGTACAGAGCCAACGCGCCGCGATTTTCTATTTGACGTATTTTATGCTTGAAACCTCCAATCATGCTTTGAACGACATTCATGTCAATTTTTTTTAACATTGCTTTTAATTTTGTTCTTCAATTCTTCAGTTCATTTGGTTTCCCAAACATTTTCATACACTTGTTGGCATAGAAACCTACAAAAGTCCTCAATTGACGTGCTTTTGGGACGTTTGGAGTATTTGCGTATTTCGGTACAAATGGTATGTTTTTTGGCATAATGACAGCTTGCTAAGGAGTGTATATATCTGATAAATTTTTCCCGGATTTTTTTTCTTATTAATGTAAACATTCGCCTTTACAGACAAACATAGCTTTTAAATCCTGGATGTAAAGTTGTGATATACCTTTTGCCGAAATGGCTGCCCACACTAGTACTTTTGGTTGAAACTTCGCTTTGACGGAATACCATACCTTCTCGGGAGTTTTTTTCCAAGTCAGCAGAATAAAATCTAGAATTAATACTTCCGTTGTTCTAAGCAAAAGAAAAATATTTTCATCATCCAAAATTATTTGAAAATTTTTTTTCATAAAGTTTTTTCTCAGTTGTCTGCATTTTGTAGCTATTTCTGCCAATGGTTTTTTACTATATTTGTGTACTGTCTTCCTCTGGTAGTGTTTCACTTTTATTTGGAGTAAGTTTTTGCGAATTGTTTCCTTGGCAAACTTACGATGTGATGACCCAATTTGATTAATTGCCGATTTTTTCAATTTAAAAAGCTTAGCTGCGGGCAATATTCAAACCGTTTGAATATGGAATATATTGTGATACGTGGTACTATTTCCATAAGGAAATGACGGTTTTTAGAAAACCGTCCAAGCAGGTCATAGAAATTTTTTCTTTAACTGTTTTGCTCAACCACTTTCATTTTGAATTTTTTTACCTTTGGATTTTTACAATAATGCTTATAATAAAGGGTCCGCCAATTAACTTTTTTTTTTTGAAAATGCTATAAAAAAAAAACTACTGAATATTTTCTCAAATTTCTTTTTTTATTTGAAAGTACAATCCTTCCGGTTAATAATGGAAAATAATTTCATTCAAATGGCTGCCTTGGCTGGCCATGCAGTAGCCTACACGATCGGTCCAATTTTTAAGCACATTATCGATTGTGTGCAGCTGTATTTCCCTAATGGCTTCACGAATATTGTCCTTTAAAGCGTCAATTGTCTCTGGCTTGTTGGCGTAACACTTATCTTTGACGGTACCCCACAAATAATAGTCCAATGGTGTCAAATCGCAGCTCCGAGGTGGCCAAACGACATCAGCTCTGCGTCTGATAATGCGATCTTCAAAAACAGGGCGCATAACATCGAGTGTAGCTTCGGCTATGTGGCACGTAGCGCCGTCCTGTTGAAACCAAATGTTGCCAATATCCTCCTCTTCAATTTTTGTGAACAAAAATTCGTTCAACATGGCCCGATAACTATCGCCATTGACTGTAACGGCCACTCCTTGCTCATTACCATGATTTTCGAAGTAATGTCGCAATATTTCCCAGCGTTGTTCAAGCGTATACACAACCATATTCGTTCAGCGGAAGGATAAAACTAATTATCTGTCAAATCAGACATGAGCTAAGTGTTACCATTCACGAAATAAGCACTAGTTGAAAAAAAACGTTAGATGGCGGACCCTTTATAAGATTTTATTACTTAGCAGTAATTTATATTTGAATTTTAGCCATTTACTTAGTTGTCTTAGATTAAGGCTCCTATTTACTTAGCGTTTCAGCTTTTTTGTTTATTTCAGCAGTTGGGACATTTCCTCACCCAAAATTAAATTTCTCATACAAAAGTTTTAACGATAATAGAATAATTAATAAAACATATTCTAACCTCCCTGCAAAAGAGAGAAGTATGCAAGGAGTACCAGGGTATTGCTGGCACAATAAAGATTTATTTATCCTTTTGGCCAAGGATTAATGCAACTATCCTGCTGAAGAAAGTCCAAATGACTCAACTTACTTTCTCGACTGCGCAGAAAACCTGGCCACATTTTTGTGAAATTTAGATTTCTTTAAATTAAAAAAACAGAGTTAACTGAGTTTCTTTTTTTTTATTAACAGGAAAATTAATCTAACCAAAGGAAGATATTTTTATTTAGTATTTAAGGCACTGATATGTTATAGTAGAAAAAAAAACAGCGAAGAAAACAACAAAAAACAAAGCTTAGCGTAAATAATTTCAAAAAAAATTGTTTGTACTTAAAAACTGCACTAAATTGCTAAAATAAAACTGGCAAATTGTTGCGAAATCAAAGTTTTGGATATTGCACATTTTCATTTACTGTTATAATACAAACTTAATCAACAATATCCAACAGTTTCTCCTTATCCTCTCTATATTTATCACGTATAATGAGCAATTCGTCGAAAAACAATAAAACCAATGTTGAGTGAGGAGCAATTCTTAAATAGTTTGCCCAAAATCCTTTATACAAGCCATAAATACCCTCAGAACGTAAAATTTTCATACAACAATCTAACCAACCATTATAGCGACCACGTTCATCCCAACCCTGATTGTAAAGTCTAGTCGATATAACATCGGGCGGTGTTATAGCCACTGACATTATAGAACCTGCTATAAGACCGGCACAGAAGGAATTTGCTGTGGGTTGTGTAACAATATCATGTTCTTTGAGTAAAAACTTAGTTTTGCCAAAAGTGGCAATTTGAGCTCCCGAGCCAATGGCAGCACGTGGTATGGCAGCCATTGAACCGCGCCATAAACCAAAGATACCACGTTTTTGATAAATTTGTTTTAAAGCATCCACCATGCCAGTGTGTTGATGCTGATAGCCAACGGCAATTTGTTTGGCTGCCTGAGACTGCAACTGGGTTTTGACCTGGAATATAAAGAAACGTAGACAAAATTATCCAAAAAGGTAGTCGATACACTGAGCGACTGTTATTTTAATGTTAAGTATTTTAAAGATGGTTTTGGCGTGGGAATTTTAATGTGGTGAGTTATAGTGGGATGAATTTTGGTAGGTTTAATTTTTGTGTGGTTAATTGAAATGATGGCATGCCCGAAAGATTGATGATTTTGGTGGGATGAACTTTAGTGTGGTGAATAAATTTGTTATGATGACATGTTCGAAAGATTTATTTTTTAGTGGTGGTGGTAAATTTGACGAAGTAAAGATCAAAATATGTGCATTCAAAAAACTTTAAAAGTTACTACCTAGTGTAGAAACGGTAATGAAATGTCATTACTTTTCTCACTAAGAGTAAGGACACCAACTTACTCTCTGCATTACTTTAACACAAATAATAAGGACTTCTTAATAACTAGTTAATTTTCCCATTATTTTAATACAAAAAATAATGAGTTACCCATAAGTACTTATTTTTATCATATAAAGTAATTATCTAAAAATGTTTTGAAGATCTATTATTTTTTCACTTCTAGTAAGCTCATATACAAATACTTATTTTTGATTTTTTTTGTAAGCTGGCAAGTAAGTAATGACATTTTGCGCAAGTAGCTTATATATATTTTAATTTATCAAGTATATCATGTCGAGATAGCTCAGATAGTAGAGCGGTTGACTGACAACCCGTAGGCCCGGGTTGGAATACCGTCCGGGCACATTAAAAAAATGTAATAAAACACTATTTTTGTATTAAATTTAGTTTTTTTAAATATATTTTTAAACTGATTATTTTTGTCCATATTGGTAAGCATAATTGTAAGGAGTTTAGTAATGATTTCATCACTGAAATGAGATTTGTAATGGCAATCGTGAGTACTTGCCATTACCAAATATGTACTTATATAACTACTTATATGGTAATGCTTTCCTACACTGGGTACATAATAATTCTTTGTGAAGTAATCGGTAGTTGTTGTTGTTCGAAAACTGAGAAGTTTTTGGGAAAAAATCCATATCACAAATTGACCTATTTTAACCGATTATTCGATTCGAATAATTATTTGAGTTTTAAATTATTTGTTTCGACATTAACCGAAATAGCGGCGATTAATCGAGGAATCGGTTAATCGATTAACCAAATTGGGAACACAAGAAAATAAATATATTTACAGCACCTTTTTTTTGGATCTTGTCAGATTAAAGATATTTAAGTCATTTCGGTAACGGTATTTTAAGCATAATGATATTTTAGTTATATCGATAATGGCATTTAATGGATAACATTATTTTAATTATTTCGGTAACGGTATTTTAGAGATAACGATAGCCAGTTGAAATGGGTTTGAATCGGCAACGGTATTTTAGCAATATTGCCTGCCATCCCTGAAAAAATATCTAACAAGGATAGTCCGTTCATAGGTTTACGACGTTTGGAATGAAATTTGGATATATTATTAAGAATCAAATATTAAGAGACCCATATTTTTTTTTAGCTGCCTAATCTCGCATTTAGGCCCGATTAATGAATGTGCAGTTAGCTACTAACTGGGACTTTAACTGACACATTTGTTGTTGTTTCCAATATAAATTTTCAATTTAAGTGTTGTTTAACTTTTAACTGAACATTCAGTAATCCAGGCCTTAGGGGTTAAAAAGTGGGGTCAAAAATTACCCATTTTTATGTATTTTGCGTTTTTTCATATGTATTCCAAAGAAACTATATATAAATTTGGTATCTAAGTGAAATGTATTTGAAATGCTCATCACCAGTAAAAAGTAGCCTATCCGAGCATGCTCAACTTTTCGTGGTATACGAAAAAAACAAATAAATTTTGTGTTGTTGTGTACTAGGAGAGTCGGTTCAGGTCCAAACTTACATATATTATTCTATATTAAGTTTAAGTGCACATGTATTTTTAATTTTTTCGATATTGGTGCGCATTTGGATTTTAGACGAAGTTTACTGAAGCCTTATATTTTGCCATAGGGTGGCAACTCTATGGCTAAAACAGCCAATATGGGTATCAAACTTTATATTTTTGAATATACATATATTACTAATAAGAAAACCTAATTTCAAAATTATCCAAAAAATATTGATAAACATATATCATATATCATGTATTTAATATTTAATTTTGTTAATCAAGTTATCATTTTGAATATATTTCACACTATAGTGTTGTTAAGTAAAATAAAACTTTTATTAAAATCATAAATTAGCTTATAAAATTTCGTTTAAAATGATACATGTGGTACAAATAACTTAGGGGAATGAAACGATTGACATATTAACAGATATGTAAAGGGTGTTCTTTATGTAGGTATAGAACTTTACGTTGGCAACACTTTTTTAACTGTCGGCCATTTAGAAAATCATGGTTCTGTTCGCAATACGTATCCCGCACTACGTCCATTTTACGGTCAAGATAATCGTCCATCAGAGCAATTAATTCGATTAACTATGGGACCTTTTCGCACCACGTTTACTCTAAATGATAATATGCATCCACAGAGACGTCGTACAGTGCGTACAGAAGAAGTCATTGCTGCTGTAGAGCGTAGCGTAGAGGAAGACCCCAATCAGTCTATCCGTCAAAGGTGACCGCTATAGAACCATGATTACTGATTTTTTCGTTCATCAATTGAACAACCATGATGTGCAGAGCTGTGGTTTCAACAAGACGGCGCAACATATCACACAGCTTCGTGCCAACAATTGATTTATTGAAGGAAATGTTTTGTAACTGCATAGTTTCATGTTTCGGACGCGTGAATTGGCCTCCAAGATCGTGCGATTTAACGCCGCTGAACTATTTTCTGTGGGGATATGTGAAGTCGCTAGTCTAGTCTGGCGGTCATATGCCAAAAGTCATATTTAAATTATAATGCCAGAAGATTATCTTTCGAATAAAGTAAATTTCATGTCAATTTAAAAATTCATCTTTGTTTTATTCTATTTCATAGTTCTATACCACTATAAAAACCACCCTTTATATCTCTGCAGAAAAGACATGCAAAATATGTAACATGTGGTACTAATAACTTAGGCGAATGTGGTGTACCATGAAATGATTTATATATTAACAGATATATATATATCTGCAAAAAAGACGTGTAGTAATTGAGACTAGGATTCTCAGAGATTGCGCTTATGTTGAATTCAGAAATAACGGATGTGAGAAGAATCAAAAAGCCTACTGCACACTGATAAAAAGATTGAAAACTATCATTCGAAAGTTTCGAAGACGTCACCATACGAAAATGTTTGATGGTGCTGGAAGTAAACAAATGTGGAAAATTCTTAATAACTCCGGCTGTTCTAGGAGAAATGATGTAAATGAATTGAATAACTCTTTTGTGTCAAATGGTAGTAATCGTTCGGATGAATTTGATTTTGGAATATTTAATGGTGAAATTTAGGGATTTGCATACAACAATATATATGCTGAGGATTTGTGGAATGCCCTATTAAAGGTTAAATCAAACTCTATTGGCGTTGATGGATTTCCCATTGATAAAACTAATTTTTCCACTAATCTTGGAACCAGTTTCACTCTCAATTTATCTGAATGATTGCGTTAGTTCTTTAGTTATTAATCTAGTAACACCGTTTATATTTGCGGATGATATTCGCTTATTATTCTGTAATTGTAGAGAATTTCCTGACGTCATGGAGGCAGTTGTTAATTTTACTCTTGATCGGCTAAACTATTAGATGATAGATAACAAATTTTCCCATAAATCCTTCGAAGACCAAGGCTATTATGTTTAGAACAGGTAATCGTAGAATTGTTTATCAGGAAATTCAAATTTTAGGTACGAATGTTTTTTATATTAATACCATTAAATGTTTAGGAGTTTTTATAGACGATTTTCTTAGTTTTGATGAACCAATTGATTTCGTATCTTCTAGAGTTACATTGGGTCTAAGGAAGCTATATATTAGTGGATTAAACCTACCTTTAAAGGTTAAATATACTTTTGCTCACGTGTTATTGATGTCCCATGTTAACTATTGTTTTGAAATCGACAATGTTACATTTGGCTACAATCTGGATAAGCTTGAATGTAATTGTTCATTTTGTGTATGGCATTAATTATCGTGACCATGTTTCAACCGCTTTAAAAACGTCTTTTGGTTGTTGCTTTCATCAATACTTGCAGTTGTGCAATTTTATATTCTTTTGCAAAATAATTGAAAATCGAGTACCATATTATTATAAGTACGGCCAGAAACTGTAATTCTTTACCGGACTAATTGCAAAATTTTGTATTAACACCTAGTGTATTTAAGAATAAAATCCAATATTACTTCCAGAACATTAACAACTAGACTATGGACCGATATGGACTCTTTTAATGATGATCCAAGGCCGAACCCTTGATCAAGAAAGAAACTTGCACGATTTTTAAATAAGTTCATACGAATACGTTATAATGTTCTTAGGATTACCACATTATAAACTTATATTTATCTTAGGCCGAGTTTTTTGGGATGTCAGTTAAACTGGCTTTAGTTAAACCGATAACGAATTTTGCTTGACATTTCCAAGTTTATTAACAAAAACTTGTTGGAACCACATAATTTTGTTTAGAATTTTGTCTTTTATTAAAACACAATAAATAACTACATTTAGAATCAGTATTCATTTACAAACTTTCTTAATCTAAGATTAAAGATATGGTACATCCAAAAACTCGGCCTTAGTCTTAGAAATGCTATATTATAAATTTGAATTTTTAATGTTATATTCTAGCAATACATTTGGCCTTAAAGCAGGCGCGGATCCAGGAAAAGATTTTGGGGAGGGAAGTTAGAGTATTTTTGACAAATTTTCAAATCTTTTTGAATATTTTGTATTGAAAATTTTTATTTTGGAACCACGCCTGCCTTTTAAGACTTATAATATTGTAAATAATTAACTAAATAATAAAAAATTTCATCGCCATCGGTGGGAACCCATGAACGGAAATTTTTTTGCAATTGAAATTGTTTTTAATGGAACAGCCTATTACACATATATGAATTATGTTAAGCTTTTTTTAAATAAAGTTAATTTAAACAATTGTAAATATAATTAACTGTTACCTAATCTAAATGTTAACAATAGTTATAACAAAGCAGTATATCGTCACCTAAAATCCAAAAGGCCGTAACTAACAAAAAATTCAAATTCAATTTTTGATTGATTACGATGTAGTTAATCCAAAATACACCTTCACACAAATTGTACACGTTTACGTCGAAAAACATCAATTTTATTAACGAAAATCAAAAGGCCGTAACTTTAACTTCAATATATTTATTAACAAAAAGGTGCAGTTTTTTGTATTTTATGTAATGACTCACATTGTTTTTGTTTAACCAGTTATATTTTAATTTTCTCGGAATAAATAAATTAATTTTATTAATTTTTCTCCAAAATTTTTAAATATTTCAAATGCGTTTTGTTTTAAATATACTCATAATAAATATATTAAAATACAAAGTTGACTAAAAACTTTTTTAATTATTGGCGAAAAGCAAGTACTTTTTTATCTTAAACGTCAGACTTGGGTGACGTCAATTGCATTTCAAAATCATTCACTTGTGAAATTTTTCTTATCGCATGGGTTCTACATTCCGAAAATGAAGTGAAAGTGAAACTTCCGCTCAATTTGTGTTCCCAATTCCACATAAGTGATTTGAAAAGAAAAATTTCATTTTCATTTTGTTTCTAGTGGAATTAAAGTGATTTGATGTGTTCTATAAAACAATTTCACTACAAAAAAAGTAATTGTAAACCGGTATTAGTTAACTGAGTGAAAAACAAAACTTTTAGAAAATAAAATTATTTTGAATATTAAACGTAAAAAAAAAATCAAACACTGTAAGTAAATGTGATATGTTGTTAATATACGTTTATTTAACTGAAAAGTGTTGTATTTTTTACGGGAAAACACATGAATCCGGAACAAGAGGCCCCATTATTAACATTCGTGGAAAAAAAATCTGGTTTGGCCAAAGGTTTTTAGAAGGGCGACAAAACAGTTGAAGACCAGTTGTGGAAGGACTTAGCAAGTACAATAAACAACTTAGGACCTCCAGAAAAGGATGCAACTGGTTGGAAAAATGCTTGGGCTGATGTAAAAAATTGGCCGTAAATAGAGCAGAGGGTAACGGCAACAGGTGGAGGACCCTATAATATCCAACACATATCATCCAAAGAAGATTCAGTTGCCAAACTTTCTGGCCTTTATACAGCAGTCGAAGATGTTCCAGCTGCTAAATCATTCGGGACGACTAGCAAAGGGTAAACAACCACAAATTCATCTACTGAATTGTCAAACTTAGATGGCGCCAGCTCCGACAATGTAGTAAACGTGATTTTACAAAATTAAATAAAAATGACGAAGGTACTGAAAATATAGAAATGAGGAACCGCAACCGATGATTTTCTTTTTGATTTCTCAATTTATTCGCGACTTCTTTCAAATCTAATCCATTTTGGGCATATGAGAGTTTTCAAAACATTGCACATATTTGTTAAAATTTTTGACGCTGTAGATTGAAGTCTTTTGCGATCATTTGTTGGTAAATTCCTTGTCCGAAATAGCGTAGTGATGTGTCCAATTGCAAAATAATTGGAATGCTTGTCTTTTTAGCCATTGGTGATAATTCTTCTAAAGCCATCATAAATGCATACTTATTTAATCTAAAATACGCAATAAAACTATTTTTTTTTTTATTAATTTTAAACACTTGCGACTCAGTTTTAATTATTGTCTTACGATTTTTCTGGTAGTTCCAAAGGATTTGAACAGTCACGAAGCCTTTTTCTATTTAGATTTTCCGTTCTTTGTTTTTCTTTTTTAATTAAATACCAGGAAATCACAATTGCGAAACTCATTTTATATTATTTTAAAAATAAGTATTTTTTTGTTTAATTTTTGTTAAAAAGTGCACTCTTCGTTATTGCAATTTCATTCATTTTAAAGTGATAATTTGGTTTTTTTCCCGCATTTTTTTATGTTGTTGCTAAGAACAAAATGAAAATGAAATCGACGTGAAAAAACGATTCACTCGTTTTTCAGAACACAGCGGAATTGAAATGTGGAATTAAAAACGATTCCACTTTCACTTCGTAGTGGAATATAGAACCCAGGCCTATATCAATTAAAATTTCAGACCTACGCTCACACTTGTGGTCTTAAACGCTTCCTTGGAAAATTATCAGTTTTGTCAATACCAGACATGGGACATACTACCAATATCTGTGTATTTAATTACACCCAATTACATGTAATTGGGTGTAATTGAGTAATTGCCCTGTAAATAAATACTCAGATGTTTTTAATAATCCCCATGTTTGGTATTAAAAATTTTACAAATTTTTCAAGGAAGCGATTAAGCTCACAAGTGTGAGCGTAGGTCTAATATTATTAATGATATGAAAAAGTTTCACAAATGAATGATTGTGAAATGTAATTGGTGTCGCCCGAGTCTGTTAAACGTTTGTTTTATTTTTTGAATATATTTTTGTACTGGAGCTACGGCTTTTTGGTTTCAGAAAAATCGATTAAAAAAGGCCGTAACTACATTATTTAAAAAATAATATTTTTCCATGCATTTTTTTCTCAGAAACAAATCCGTCTTTTTAATGCTAATGACTCCAACCTGTGTGACTCTTGTGGAGTTGTTGAAAATGCCAACCATTTGATCTTTTTTTGTGACAAGTATTATGATATCCGAAGGAAACATAAAATTTAACCAAGAAGTCTTATTTGACCTAATTGATTTTATTAACGAGTCGAATATTTTCAATCTTTTATGATTATTCTAATCTTTTTAAATTTTTAAAAATAACTTTTGAAGTTAACATTATCTTTTGTGAACACAACTCCTCACTGTTACAGAAGTTTTCTGTGGATGTAGGGCATTTTTCAATGACCATCGGTTTGTTCATAATAATCCTGATGTACCATCGTGGTGCTAACTTCATTGAGCGCTTGGTTCTGGATAGTTTTTACATCGGCAGACGAGTTTTATCAGACACCCTCTCAATAATTGGGATGCATATGTTTTTCAAGCGTTCGTTTAACAACGCTTTCTATAGCTTGTCAATTTGTGTGTTGTATACACCGCCATCTACATTTAATAACTCTAAAAAAAAAATCTGTCTATTTCTTAAGCATAATTCTAAAATTTGGATATTAAACTTTAAGTAGTTTTGCATTTATAATGTTTTGTGTCTCTCCTGTAAAGAAGTAGAAAGTGTAGTTATGGCCTCTAGGATTTCAGGTGACAATATGTAGTTTATCTGATAGTAGTATGTTATCTTTAATAGTTAGTAATGATATGAGGAAAGTAATTAACTGAAATGATTTGCAGTTTCCGACCGAACAGTTCGGCCAAAACATTTTTTTGGTGTCTAGAGGCAATGATGATAAATTTTGGGAAAAATCAGAAGTTCAGCTATAAAGTTAAAAGTTCGGCCACCGAACCATTTTCGATTTGGCCTAACTTTCAGAGTCCTAACAGTGAATTCATTGCTTAACTATGGACTTTTCATTAAGTTTGACACTCAGTCTTTACATCTAATCAGCTCAATAAACATTTTTTCTTTCGCCAAATATGTTCATAATGCTTTAAGAAACCGAATACAGAATACTTAAGAAACCGAATACAGAACATATCTGGGCGAACTGTTCGGTCGGACACTAATGATTTGATAACAATGACAAACAAAATTTGTTTAAGTAAAAGTTATAAATTGTATAGTAAAAATCTCTAAAATCTTAAGTTTTCCTTTATTATAATAAACACTTACCATAAAGAATGGACTAGAGAAATAGGAACCAATGGCACCACCAGCTGCACCCCAAAATAAACCTTTTGGAAATGATACATCGCCATTCTTCTGATGCATCCATCCTTTGTTTAAAGCCATATTGTAAATGCTTAAACTGAAACGAAACAAAATCTATTGCTACACCCCCATTCTAAAACTCATGAAAATTCCATTCCTTTTACTCACCGAAATGAATTGATAATAAATTGAAAGTATAAGGCGGGTGTTAAACCTTTTTGCAAACCCGGTAGACCATCATTCTTAGCCACTGTCACAAAAGCATTGATTATGCCCTTATAGGGTTCCACATAAGTACCACGAGCAGCTAATTCACCTTGTAGTTGGATGCGAGTTTTAACAACCTAATTCAACACAAAATTTATACGAATTTTCATTAATGTTATGACATTTGTATAAGTAAACCAACTTACTTCTATGGGATTAGTGAAAAATGTTGCTCCCACTGATGCTAAGCCACCCAATACAAAATCAGATGAATCCATGACTAAAACTTTTACCCAAGCAGAGTAGTAAGAGAGAGAGATAGTGTGAAAGATGCAGACTCTAGCGCTTTATGTTCATCGTTATGGGCCAAATTTGTATACTTTGACCAAAATTTTTCCGGTGTTATCTTGTGAAATAATTTTTTCCAATTACTACACTATTACGTACAGCTGTTTGTAAACAGCTGTTAAGTGTATGAGTAATAGAGTTGCCAAACTTTTGTCAAGTTGCCATTGTTTAAGTGGGGAATATTTCCGTTATTTTGAAAATACATATAGTAATAAAATTAACGGATTCTTAAAAGTTTTAAACCCAGAATATGAAAAGAATTAATTTCTGTTTCTGATTTTGAATACAGAATTATAATTTTAAAAAATAATAGTGCAAAAGCTATCAATTGAAATACTAAATAATTCAAATTAGGAAAGTATATTAAGTAATATCTTAATATCTTACAAAAACATTTAAAATTTCGGATGAGAATGGGATGTTCCAAAAATATATTAGAAATATTTCTGCTATTTCCAACTAGCTAGGAATTTTAAGTATGGTGTTTAGGTTACTCTTTTTGCGTAGACATCTGCTTAGACAGGAGTTTTTAGAAATTCCTGCTTGTGCCGTTTTGGCTCAAAAAAAAAAATTTAATATGTTTATGTGCTAATCCAAAACAAGGTATTTTTTGGAGTTTTCGTCAGGAACGTAGTTTTACTAAGGTTCAAAAGAAGAAAAGTCTTGCTCTTCATTACCCACTCAAAAAAGTTTTACAGTTATTACATGACAGTTGTATGTGTAGTAATCAGTACTAGTTATTTTTAACTGCAATTATTTGCATTGTTATTGTTTGACAGAGACATGTGGACCAATCAATCCTGGGAACCGGAAGATGGTTCTCAGGTGTGGCGGGCGTCTTTGGACCAGGCTTCCAGCGTGCTTTACCTATGGGAAAATATCCGTCCATTTTTCAGGCGGAGATTTGGGCCATCTGTGTCTGTGCAGGGGAATGCCTGCGAAGGGGAACTCGCAGATCTCGCATCTACATTCTTTCTGGCAGTCAGGCTGCACTGAGGGCCTTAATGGCTTATAAGGTGTCGTCCTGGTTGGTCATGGAATGCATTCAGACTCTCAATAGGTTAGGTAGGGGTAACACTCTAACCTTGGGGTGGATTCCTGGTCATGAGGGGCATGAGGGCAACGAGAGGGCAGATTGTCTTGCCAACCGCGGGGCCCGAAGGCCCTTTATTGGTCCTGAACCATTCTGTGGAATACCTGCGGGGTATGTTAGGGAAAGGCTCAGGGCATGGAGAGAGTCTGAATTCTCTGGTTACTGGGAAAACTCTCCTGGTCAGCGTAAGGCTAAAAGATTGATCTCTTTTTTCCAGTAGGGGGTCGAGGCGACTCTTGTCGCTTGAAAGGGGGATTTGAGGACCCTAGCGTCATACTTAACTGGACACTATAATCTCAGATACCATCTGCACAAGAAGGGTCAATCGGACACGGATATGTGTAGGTTTTGTGAGATTGTGTCTGAGACCTCGGAGCATGTTCTCTGCGAATGTCCCAGGCTTTGTGATAGGAGACTTAGGTTTCTAGGTGATCGCATCATTTCGCCTATTAGGATAATTGGCTTTATAGGTAGCTTGAATCTGTAGGTAACTTTAGGCAGCACAAAAGATCTACATTGGTCGCGGTGCATAGTGCCTTCTGATCTAATCTAATCTAACAGCAATTACAGTTGCTTTTCTATCAAATAATACAAAACAACTATATTTTTAATAGTTGTTTCAAGCAGTTATTTTAGTAAACAACTACAAAAGCAGTAATTTTGGAGTAAATTTTTTATCGAGTTTTAAAAAACTCTCGTTTTCGTTGTATACAATTTATTTAATTTTCGGATATCACAACTTTTTTAAATATTTTTGCATTAAAAAAAAAAAATTTCGTTATTTATTTTTTTAAATTCCAACTCCATCGGCGAAAAACGTTGATTTAAGGTCCCTTTTGTTACAGAGCAAACAGAGCTGTATTTATATGAAATTTGAATTCAGATTTCGATTCTACACCAAAAATTATTTGGAAAAAAAAAAATGTTTCCCCGTTTTAGAAGATAGAGTGATCGAAAAAATCAAGTTTTTTCAAAAAACTTATACGCCCATACCAATAAATTTCAAAAACATATAAAATTGAAATTTGGTGCTTTCTAATCCCCATAAATATATAAAATTCGAAACACTATTCGAAAAATGTTTGAAAAATTATCGAAAACATATGTTTTCGGTCAAAATGCTAAAATTTAATTTAACTCACAAAATGTGGGAAATAGTGGAAATTAGATTACATATGATTTTCTAACAATTGTGAATTGTTGTGGTGTTTGTCTTAGCTATCTTCTGCAATTACAATTAAATGTAAAATCGACCCGTGTAATTGAAACTGGTTTTAAGCCACAGCAAAAATCGACCTTACTTAGATCAATTGGTTAGAGCCTCTGTCTAAAGTGTAGTGCGAAGTGCATGTGGCAAAGAAGCAGGTTCAAGCCACGGTCAGGATTGCATTTAATAAATAAACATTTCATATAGATGCAATCAAACAATAAAAACCATAACAAATAATTACAGTATTGTCAAAAAGGATTACTGATGAAGGTTGTGTTACCAGAAACTGCGCAGTCTAATTCAATAAAAATTTACAATGTAGTTATGATTTTTAGAAAAAGTATGCTTAATCTTCTCTACCACGCCTATCTCAAATTATAAAGCAGTTTTATGATTTTTAAAAACTTCTGTAAGGAAAAAAGTGCTTTCATTTTACTTTCTACAGGAAAGTAAATCGAAAATAAAAATGGGTATGTGAAAGACAAACCACCAAAAAGTCGTACTTATTTCACTTTCATGGGAATGTGAAACATAGGACGGACAGAGGTGATAAAGTATTTTACACAATCAAAAAGCATTTTTAGCTGAGAAAAATGGTGGAAAAATTTCCATATTATGGTAACCCAGTAAAAAGTTATTAAGTTTTCAAAATGTTGCCTGTACTGAAATGCAATATTTTATTTTTAGTGATTCGCGATATATCGAAAGTGTTTGTACCATTATTCGCAGTTGCAATACAGTTTTATTGCATGTGATTAAAAAATTTATTTTGAAAAGTTTTTGAAAAAAAAGAGTTTTGGCCTAAACGGTACATTTTAAAAACTGTTAAAAAAAGTTTTTTTTTTTTTTTAATTTTTGGTGTAGAATCGATTGTTTCATATAAATACACCCCTTTTTCTTAATAGTTAATAAAAGGAGCCCTAAATCAAAAAAAAAAAATAGTAAATAAAAGGGGCCCTAAATCAGCCCTTTTTGGCAATCGTGCGCATGTGAATGAGTTAAAATTAAAAAAAAAAACAAATAATTACAATAGTTTTTTTATTGATGCAAAACCCGATTAAAGTGATGATATCTCAAAATCAAATTTTCGTGACAGGAGATCGAAAAACTGATTTAATCATTCAAGAGCTCATTTTCTAAAATACTGCATTAAAAGAAATCCCTATTTAATATCTGTTACACAAGCGCTCAACGGTACAAGCAAAAAAAAACCTCAATTCGAAAAATACGAACGGCAAAGCATTGGCCCAGTGCTTTCAACGGTGGTATGAGCGTTGACAGAGCGTTGGATATCTGAAGATTGGAGTGCTTTGCCAACCCCAAAATGATAACACCAGGCAGGGCTTGGCCGTTGCTTTTTTAAAACGTTGGCAAAGCACTGGCAATGATCGATTTGCCAGTACCAAAACCATAATTTTAAAACGTTGGCAAAGCAATGTAGAACAACCAACAAAGTGCTTTTTTAATAATATAATAAGTGCTTTGCCAACCCCAAAATGATAACACCGGGCAGGGCTTGGCCATTTCTTTTTAAAAACGTTGGCAAAGCGTTTGCCAGTACCATAACCAAAAACGACCAATAAAGTCCTACTTAGTAATTCACTTCAGTAAAGAGTTGTATTATTTCTTATTGAATGATTTCGATAATTTGAACAGAAATAACAATAGGCTTGCTATAACTAAGTTAATTACAAAATAACTGAATATTTTTTTATCAAATTATTTTTGTAATAAGTTAGCATGATTTTTTACTACAATTTTACTAAAGAAAGAAATTTGAAAATAAATTTCTTAAGCAAAATTTTAGTACAAAAACTATACTTTGTGCCTACTATACTCCTATTATATTCTTAACTTCAAATCATTAATTGCAATTTAGTTTTGAGTTTTTCCACTCATGTTGTGAACAAGGGATGTGCCACTGTTTTTATTAAGTTAACGGTTGTAAATTTTTTAAATAAGCACTGGCAATGCACTTTTTGCCAATGTTGGGAAAGCGTTCTAAGTCACTACAGTGCCAGTGCTTTTTTTAATTTACGGTTGTAAATTTTGTCAATCAAGTACTGCAAAGCACTTTTTACGAACGTTGTCAGAGCGTTCTAAGCCAGAGCTGTGCCAGTGCTTTTATTATTTTTACTGTTGTAAATTTTGTTAATTAAGCACTGGCAAAGCACTTTTTTCTAACGTTGGCAGAGCGTTGTAAATCAGTGCTTTGCCAGCACTTTATTTGTTGGATCATTGGCAAATAGTGCTCTGCCAGTGCTTGATTTTTCAGACCATTGGCAATTTCTGGCTGGGTACTTGTATTTAAATGTCACTATATGTTGCAGTTTATATTTATAAGCTCTTTTACTAACGCCTCCGAATTATAAGTGCACCACTTCCTATATACATTACTCGGAATAGAAAAGGTAATATCTTTGACATATTTCAAAATCTGCAATATTCCGTGATGAAATATTAATTCTTATTTTTTGGCGATATTTGGGCATATAAAATAAATTGATTTTGCATGGTTCAAAAACGTGGAAAATCAGTGATTTTGAAGCTAAAAAGAGATAATTTTGAAAATAACATTTTTGGATTTTTCTTTCAATTTAATTTTTAAAAACTCGACATAATCTTCTATTTTTAAATAACTAACAAAACATTGTTTACTGCAAAATTACAATTTTGGTAGTTATTTATTATTATACTAAAATAACTACACAAACCAACTGTTTACTGAAGTACAGTATTGTTGGTTAGTTATTTTTCCAATGACTGTATTAATTGATCGTTTTTAATTTTCTCATAGAAAGTTAAAAACAACTACTACTGTTTACTACCCAAATGACCTACATGTAATTACTGTAAGAATATTCTGAGTGTAATAATTAGAAAATGTCATTGTATTTCCAATGCACAAAATCATTATAACTGGAGTACCGTTTTTAATTTTCACATTGCATTTTAAATAGGAGGTAGGAAACACACATTTTATTGCAATTATTAAAAAATATTTCTTAAATACCAAAAAAAAAAATAACTGTTAAAAAACAGCTGTTTTTACGAACTTTTACAGTTGTTTCAAAATGTTTGTAGTAAAAAATTGCCGGTTATTTTTACAACATTTCTAGTTGTTTTACTACATTTTGTTAGTTGTTTTTCAACAGTTAGAAACAACTCAATTGTTAGTTGAAGTTAACGTTATTTACTTTTGTCGCCGCTTTAACTGATATTACTGGCACTGTAAAACTTTAACGAGTGCAGGAACATTAGGACTAAAATAAATCACTTAAAAACTAATTTAATTTTTATTATTTAATTAATTTGTATTATTTAATTATAAAATAATGAACAATAATTTAAAATATATCAGGTACTTTTAATTCTGGAAACAAATTAAACTACATACATTTAGGCCTTAGAATCTGTAGAACTAAGACCCATGTTAATTAAAGATCGCTTTAAACGCTTCCAAAATAATTTACGATCCTCCACTCGAGCACTCTTTTTTGTTTTGCCACCCGGCCACTTTATATACGTCTTTATGTCCATCAAATATTGCAAATGCTTTTGGACGTTTATTTCGGGGTATATCCTCCAGGAAAACAAGTATTAAATGTTCTTTACTAACATCAAATATACGATGTTGAGCCAATTGCATTTCAAATTGACACCAGTGACTTAAAAGAAAATCCGACGATATAATAAGCATTATGGCCCGAGAACGTTCCATACACGATACAATATTATCAATAATGGTAACACCGATTTGAAAATCCCGCTCATGCAGACATATGGAAATATCTCCAGTTTCCTCAATATTCGGTATAAGTTCCTCTAAAATCCAAGCACGATCATTTTGACAATAACTAATGAAAATATCATATACAATATTTGGATCTTCGATGGAGAGCGAATTGAATTTGTTATGATTAGCTCTGGCCGCTTCGGACATTAAGGAGGCTGTTTTAAGGGTGGTATAATAATAGTGGATATACCAACGTTTCCAGTAGATGAGGCATCCTATTATAGAGATAGCTATTAGGGTACCAATACAGACGAGAATATATGTCGTTAAAGTTGGATCTGTTTAGCTATATCCTCAACAAATGTTTTTGGCTGGCAATTAAGTTGTACAAAATTAACTTTTTCTGTTTCATTGAAACACCAATAATGATCCTCTTCATAATCCAATAATTGAAAATTAAGCACTGTTCCATTTGGTTTGCTAATTATTTTCGCAGATGCTAAAGTATCAGAGTTGGAACATTGTTTCGAATAGTTTGATATAAAACGCATTCGAAGTTTTTTCTGTGAAATCTTTAATTTCTTTCTATCAACATTTATTAGTTTCTTCAATTGTTGCTTCCATAGTACCTCATTAATATTTATCTGATCCAATTTCTTTTTCAATGATGATTTTGTTTTTCCCTCCAGTATTTCCTTAATGTTTTTAGTAGTTTCTTTGATCAATCTTCTCGTACATTCGGACTTATTGTTATTTATCTGAGCTACATCGTGTATTTCCCGGAGCAGGCAATCGCAAACAAAATCATTATCACCCAGACTCAAAAATCCAATAAACTAAAATCTTTAAGCATCTCATTTGTGATAATATTCAAATTATTATTTCTCAAACTTAAAACACGTAAATTTGTGTTATTAACAAAAACTCGGTTATACCAATTGCCGACTTGATTTGAACTTAAGTCCAAAACTTGTAAACTGCTCAATGAACTAAACATATCCGCTGATAGAGAATTTATATTATTACCGGACATTAATAAAAAGCTTACATTTGTTAAATACTTTAGCCAGGTTAAATCTTTTAAATTCGATTTTTTCAAAGTAGACATATTTCAAAGTATTCGATACACCTTCAAAAGCGTCTTCGAGTATATTTGCAGCAGCAAAGCTATTTCCCGATAAATCTATGCCCTGTAGGGAGGTATTTTTAAACATAGCATTACCTAACATGGGAAATGCGGTATAACATAAACTTAAATACTTTAAGTGATCTCTCAAGTGAGTAAATGCCAAAGCACTGCTGCGTGTCAACTTTGTATGTGATAAATCCAAATAAATCAAGTTTCGTAAGCTTTCAAAGGTCATCGGTTCAATGGTCACTCCATAAATAAGATTATAAACTGCATCCAACGTAGGCAAAGATATTTGATCATTATAGTCGAGAACATTTGTAAATGATAAATCTAAATATTCCAAGGATGGTATATCATTAAAGGTATCAAACGGTATAGTTAACATCTTATTGTGAGATATATAGAGTCTTTGCAGATTTGTTATATTTCGAAAGACCTGCCTTGTTATGAACTCTATTTCGCAATTGCTTATATCCAATTCGATTAGGTTAGGTAAATACGGAAAAGTTGCCCAGGCTATGCCGTTGCCTTTTTTTGCGAAAATTGTATATTTCCTGTTGTAATCCTTATAATTCGTATTATTTTCGAAATCAGTCAAGCTTTCATTGTTTAACGTACAATGATAATTATTTTCAATATTATTGTAATAGTAAGTACCTGTAGATTATAAAAAGTTTAATGAGTTAAATTTAAATAAATTTCATAATTCAAAAATATTATATGAGGAATTTCAAAAATGTTTGACACTTTGAGGTAAAATATTTAAAAAAAAAAAGAATTTTTGACATAAACAGAAATATGCTTTAAAAAAATCCATTTTATGCTCCTAAAAATAGCACTAAAAACGAAAAGGATGCGCTTTAAAAATACATTTTTCTTTAAAAATTCGTATTTTTAAGTTTTTTATTATTTATGAAAGA
The DNA here is from genome assembly GCA_021234595.1 of Delia radicum. Classification (NCBI taxonomy): domain Eukaryota; kingdom Metazoa; phylum Arthropoda; class Insecta; order Diptera; family Anthomyiidae; genus Delia; species Delia radicum. The sequence goes on along the minus strand of CM037855.1, from coordinate 41,563,136 downwards.
GCGGTTGACTGACAACCTGGAGGCCTTGGTTAAAATCTAGTGTGGGCATTTTTTCAATAAAAATAGTATTTTTTTTTTTTATAAAATTTAGTTTTTTTAATTTTATTTTTAGACTCAATATTTTTGTACATACTGGTAAGCATATAGGTAGTCACATATTTTTATATTTTTTTTGTAATGTGCTTAGTAATGATATGTCATTATGTTTCGCGACGAAATTTGTAATGACAAGTGTAAGTACTTGCCATTACCAAATATGTTGGTTGGTTGGTTTAAGTGGCAGCTCACGCTACTCGTGAGCATCAAGTAGAGTCAAAAAGCGACTCCGTTTTGAAGAGACCACACTACCCGTAAGAAACTAGTATCCGGAGTACTAGACCCACCCCGTTCGGTTAAGATAACGTATGAGATCACCGAATCCCACACGTGATATTACCTAGAGGTCGTCCAGTATATGGTCACCCAAGATCCGGAGTCGAATATTCTGCAGCGCCGGACAATCGCAGAGAAGATGCTCCACAGTCTCCTCCTCGCCCGGTATGCCGCAGCTGCGACAATGCGAACCGCGCACAATCCCAAGTCTAATGCCATGCCTACCAATCAGCCAGTGACCGGTCAGAACAGCCGTCAGCCTCGAGACATCCCTCCTGCTCCTGCTCAGGAGAGAGTTTGTACGCCCCTAGGTCGTAGTTGGGCCACGTAAGTCTCGCGGTCCTACAGGTATCCAAATTATGCCACCTGTCCCCCGCCCTGCGAAAATAGTGCCGGAAAATTTCCCCCTTAACAGTCTCCAGCGGTGCAGCGACTGACACCGATGTGGAGACGTTTAAGGCAGATCCTGCCCTTGCCAATTCGTCTGCCCTTTCATTACCGTAGAGGTCTCTGTGGCCGGGGACCAAATATGTACTTATATAACCACTCATATGGTAATGTTTTCTACACTAGGTTGTTAAATGTGGTGTGAGAGTATTCTAAGCTTAAGTATTTGTAACATTTTTGGTTTTAATATTCATTCAAATTTTTTTTTTGTTTAATAATATTCTTTATATGATAAAATAGGTAAACAAAAGTTGACGCAATATTTTTTTACTATGGCCTTCGGCGCGTTTGTAGCGTAAACAGACCAGTGCCTCTGGTGGGAATCGAACCCACGACCCCCCGTGCTGATAAGCCAGCACGCTACCAACTAGCCTACAGTGGCGCACAGACGCAATATTTAAAACAGATTTCCAAAGTCCATCTTTAAAAAAAAAATTGTTTGATAAAAAATTTAATTTCCTTTGGACAAAAATGTGTTAACGCCGATAACTGCCAGGGGTCCCATCATTACTAATACAATCGGTATTACAATCTTTTTAAAGAATCTATAATAAAAGTATGCAACAACTTGCGCGATTTATTTAATAGTTCTCTTGTTTACTGTGAGTAGTATCCTAATCTCGCGGCAAGATATTTTCGATGTTTGGGTACTAGCGGAAAAAAATTCAAGATGTGACAATGTTTTAAATATTATTTTAGAAAATACCAGTACTAAATTGACCAAATCTTTTTAACTAAAGGGTCCGCCAAATAACTTTTTTTTTTGAACTCCTGAACCAATTGGACTTTGTATAGCGTCATACCAAGGTATTTATGCAAAATTCGTCTCAATGATGTCTCCGAAATGTTCAATTGTTGAGAACGACGGTGAATTGATGTTGATGGCGCTTCACGCACACTTTCTGCCACAGCAGCAATATTCTCGGGTGTACGCACTGTTTTTGGCGTACACCCGAGCCACCCGAGTTTATCGATGAGGATGCCAGTTTCTTTCACTTTTTTCACAAGATAACGAACATACGGACCATATTCGTTCAGCGGAAGGATAAAAACTAATTATCTGTCAAATCAGACATGAGCTAAGTGTTACCATTCACGAAATAAGCACTAGTTGAAAAAAAAACGTTAGATGGCGGACCCTTTACAGTAAATTAAATCTTTTGTTAAACGAATTTGTCGAGATTTTAGCAGCAAATGGACCAAGTCAGGCCGAATTTAGCTGGCATTTTTAAAGCTAACACAAATTAGCTAGTAAAATATATTTGTTCAGACTTATTTGTGATCTGTTTCAAAAAAAAAAAATTGTTCTGAAAGAGTAAAGCAAAAGAGATTTTGAATGCAACTGACCACAATAAATTGGTAATAAGTTTTTGATCATATCATTTTAAGAAACCGAATTTTAGTTGGATATTGCTAAAATTTTGCGCTGTGTGGATAATTTAGATGATGTACAAATAATAATAAAATGTTTACACGGTTGTATCTTTAATATTAAACCCCTGTAACTATTGACTTCCCGACGAAAAAAGTTTATATATAGTCATGTATAACTTGATATAATTTTATATAATTACATATGTGGCCATATGTAACGATATATATTTGCATCTCATATTTATTTTTACGAACATTTTTTAATACAGCGCTATATATCATCATATATCGGTTTGTCTGCTATATATAAGTTGATATTTTTTATCTCATCATATATAATTGATATGCCTAAATATGAGATTATATTTAGTTCCAAGTATAAAAATATATAAGTATATATGATACAATAAAACCAAACTCTATTACTTTTGTATATAATTCTATATGAATATGTGTTAAAATTCAAATGAATAATTCTATCACTTTTATATATAATTATATATAAACATATATGCTAAAAATTAGCACAAAAACATCTTATCACATTTATATATAATTATCAGAAAAGACAAAAAAAAAAAGCAAAATTCATTGTACCCGATTAAAAAAACCTGATATGAATATATACGGAGGTTGAAAGCTCGTTATAAATTGAAAATAACATTAAAATAATCTCGATGTATATAAAAACAAAAAACTAATATAACTGTAAAAAATATTACTTGATCCAGAGTACACACTAAAAATTTTTTATATAAATAGAACATTTTTGGTCTTCAAAATTTAGTAACGTCATGATGCTTGTTAGGAAAAGACCTAACCACGTGGTTGATTACTAAGAAGACAAGAATGGAGCAACATTGATTATTAATAGGTTTTTTGTTAAAGTTCTGCCTATTATATAGGCTCTAGCTTTTCTAAAACTTCGGGTTCTGATGAGATCTTTAGCCAGATCGAAATACTAGTATCAACCTAGCTAATATGTTTGATTTGCTTTATTTTTGTAAATATACGGAGGTTGAAAGCTCGTTATAAATTGAAAATGAATCTTTATAGTTTGATCTAATTTAATGTGACCCCATACATAACTATATGAAAATTCATCTGAAAAATGGACCGATTAAATTGTATCAAATTACATTTAATTTGATCACATTAGATTTATTTAGATACGTGACGTGATTTGATACAGTTTTATCCGAATTTTATGCTCGTCCAATTTGATAAAATTATGCGTTATACCATAAGATTATATCTGAGTTATTATAATATGATATACAATGGTCTAAATATAATTTTTAATACCAATATTTTTAAAATACCGAAAAAAATATCTGTTAAAAACAGTAGTTTTTGTAACTTTTGTAGACGTTTTATGTTCATTGTATTTATTGTTTTGTTGCTTTTTTTATGGTTTATGCATTCACTTACTGTTAGTTATTTTTGACCGCTTCTATAGTCGTTTTTACTACCATTGCAGTTGGTTAATCAATAGTTAAACACGACTACATGGTTAGTCATTTTTATGACAAATACAGTCATCGCCTTTTTGATTACAATTGTAGTCCTTTTAACTAACATGTTTAGTAATTTCTAACTTCCTAATTTCTTGAGTGTACGACTTGTGAAAAAGTTCCATTAAAAATAGTTACATTAAAACTATGAATCTTTTCATAAATTTTAGGAAATTTTTCATTCAAATTGTGAAAAAACTTCATTAAAACTCATACAAGAAATTCTCTCTGTATATATTGGCATTTATTTAATTCCATCAGATTAGATCTAACCCCTTTAAATTTGATACAATTACATGGATCCATATTTCGGATGAAATTAATTAAGTTTACACTCATAGAAATAAACCTGTAAAAATAGCAAAAAAAAATAGTTAAAAATGTGTTTTCAGAAAAAACTGCTAAAATTAGCAGATTTTTTTTTTACTAAATATTAATAATATAAGAATAGCAAAATTAAATCTGTTGCATTTTAAATATTTAGTTTTATTAGAGCAAAATTTTAGTTAATTGAAAGCAACAAATTAATCTGCTAAAATCAGCAAAAGCGTTTACGAAATATTAGTAGACAAAAAACTCATTAAGAAATGTGAAATTTTTAAAGTTTTTTTTAATGCTAATAAAAGTCTGCCCTTATGAAATCAGCGATCTACAATTTTTTAGCAAAATATTCTGTTGATTTTAGCAAAATAAACTATTATTTGCATTCTACTAAATTTGAGGTAAATATAGCAATAAATATTACATTTTTTTTTTATATTTTGAAAGGTTGAGGTTAAGAAGAAGAATAAATGTTTTTCTCTAAAAATTATAAACACTACTAATTTAAATCAGACTAGACTAGTTTCCGCCTTTTTAGGAAAGAAAATTGCAACTAAATTGAAATTTTCTTTCCTAAAGGGTCCGCCATCTAACGTTTTTTTTTCAACTAGTGCTTATTTCGTGAATGGTAACACTTAGCTCATGTCTGATTTGACAGATAATTAGTTTTATCCTTCCGCTGAACGAATATGGTTGTGTATACGCTTGAACAACGCTGGGAAATATTGCGACATTACTATGAAAATTGGGCCATTTTTCTTCGAAAATGAGCAAGGAGTGGCCGTTACAGTCAATGGCGATCGTTATCGGGCCATGTTGAACGAATTTTTGTTCACAAAAATTGAAGAGGAGGATATTGGCAACATTTGGTTTTAACAGGACGGCGCTACGTGCCACACAGCCGAAGCTACACTCGATGTTATGCGCCCTGTTTTTGAAGATCGCATTATCAGACGCAGAGCTGATGTCGTTTGGCCACCTCGGAGCTGCGATTTGAAACCGTTGGACTATTATTTGTGGGGTGCCGTCAAAGATAAGTGTTACGCCAACAAGCCAGAGACAATTGACGCTTTAAAGGACAATATTCGTGAAGCCATTGGTGAAATACAGCTGCACACAATCGATAATGTGCTTAAAAATTTGACCGATCGTGTAGGCTACTGCATGGCCAGCCGAGGCAGCCATTTGAATGAAATTATTTTCCATTATTAACCGGAAGGATTGTACTTTCAAATAAAAAAAGAAATTTAATATTAAGCAAAATAAAAAAATCTGCCAAAGTTAGCAGTTTTTTCTGCAAGCACATTTACTAATTTTTAGTAACTTTTTCTGCTATTTTTACAGGTTTATTTCTATAGCGTTACATAGATATTGATATGATAAAGCTCCATATATAGTGGGTGATTTTTTAGCAACTTTCTTTTTGGCAACACTGTTTTTGGCAGCTTATCTGTTTTCATGTAACATGTTACTGTTAAACATGTTCAGTTTGGTCTATAATTTAACCATTAATCGTCTTACAAACGAACAACGCTTGTAGATTATTGAATTTATTATCAAAATTAATGCTTGGTTAAGAAAGTGCATCGTGCACTTCTTCCAATTTATGGTAGCCTTCTTGTGACTAAATTTCGCACCAAATTTACATTACTGGGCATTATACCACCAACACGCATACGGAGAGTGCGGACAGAGGAAAATATCGCAGCTGTATCTGCCAGTGTTGTTGATGACCGTGAATTATCGGTTCGGCGCTTCGCAGCAATTGGGCCTCTGTTACTCCACTACGTGAAAAATTTTGCGAAAGGATCATATCCGAAAGCTCTTAAAAAATCACCCTTTATATATATATATATATATATATTAGGACGGGTCGATTTAAAAATCGCTCAACGATCAAGGAAAATCGTATTCTAGGGATCAAAATAAGAAACTTTGCCGAAGGAACCATACCTCTAAAACGAATTCTGATGTCCCGACTTTTGACTCGTATCATAAAATTTTGAAAAAGCCCACTTTGATATTTCAGAAAGTAGGAGGAATCTCTCCAAGATTATGGGAGCTACTTCTTCTCCGGGAGACACGCTAGCAGATTAATGCATAAAACATCATTCTAGGTGAGGGCCTTTTTAGTCGTGTTTTTATAGCAAAATGTGCAAATCTCGGGAAAGTAGGAGGAGTCTTTCCAAGATTAGGGTCTCTATTTCTTCTCCGGAAGACGCTCTAGCAGATTAATGTATAAATTATATTCGATTGGGTTGGATTCGATTGGGGCACTCTAAATTGGTCAAAGTGGGATTTTTCAAAATTTTAAACTACGGGTCAAAAGTCGAGACATCAGAATTCGTTTTAGAGGTATGGTTCCTTCGGCAAAGTTTCTTATTTTGATCCCTAGAATACGATTTTCCTTGAACGTTGAGCGATTTTTTTGCCTCCATACAAATCGACCCTGCCTAATATACATATATATATATATTTTTTTTTTAATCGGGAATCTACAGTCTTACCGTTATTTAATAGTTCCTTTAAATTCTCTTGTTCTTCCGCCTCCGCTTCAGCAACAAATTTATTGCCAGTTAAAGTCAAATATTTCAAACTATTTCCAATAAATTCCAAGGTATATTGGGGAACAGTCGTTAGAGAGTTATAAGCTGCTGAAAATGCAATTATTTTCTGGTTTTCTAAACTTTTCACATGATCATATAATTCTTGATCACGTGAAATATTACGATACGATAAATCCACATTTGGTATTTTTGGCATAATATTTATGTTGGACACTCTCAAAGTACCATTAGAAAATGACCACCACAGTAAAGCAATTTTAATATCATCCATCAAACAAGAGCTACCATCGTCACCATTAAAATTAAGTAACAAACTTTCCATATCGTTAAGATTTAAAATATTTTCTTCAGCATCTGTGGATGAATTGAACTCTCTTTCATTGCTAATGGGAGTAGTTAATTCAATTATTTCGGCTGGCATTATAGATTGTTCTAAATGTCCATCGGTAGATAATAGTTTATATTGGCTATTCAAATTATGAAATTCATTGTTATTAAATCGGGAAACGTCATTGACGTTGTTATCATATATACCGCTATCTTTCTGATGACCGTTTATTGATTTGGAATTTAATTCGCCATAATTTATATAAAGTATTAATAACATTAGATTAAGTTTAAATAAAGTAACCATTTTAAATAGCACATTCCAATTTAAATTTTTACTTCTGTTAATAAATTTTGTTTTAAAACACTTATTTTGTCCGTTAGAAATATGCGTTTAAGGGTAAAAAATTTGTTAAAATTTCGTTTAAAAACTTAACTGGGTAAAGCAAAAATTTTGATTTTAGCAAATGTTGTAAAAACAAAAAAAACCCCTTTAGAAGTCTTTTTTATTGGTATTACAGTTTTATTGCAGACCGCCGATGTAAATATTTTTATAACTCTTTAATTATTTATTTTTTAAAATTGCACTAGTTTAAATTTTAATATCGGTGACTCTTTTCACGCTATCTTGTATTTAAAATCATAAAACCACCGTTGATAGATTTCATAAAATATTTATAATTAATTTAGCCATTTTTCGTATTGTAGTTCTATCTGAATCGCCAATTGCCGTATCACTAATAAACAAATAGATTTTGGCATGTGGCCAAACCTTAACAATGTTAGCAAAAATGACTTCCCGAGTAAAAACGTTCATATACAATCATATCTTATTTATTAAGAAGGTAGAAATGACTGAAATTAAAATGACTACAAGCGTAGTTAAAAGGGCGATGACTGTACTTGAATGAGTTATTTGCGATTTTAAAGTGTATTAGTTTGACTATTTTAATTACGCAAGTGTAATGTATACACTTATATAAAAATAACACAAAAAGCTACTAAAATTAGTTAAAAATGAGCTTGCAGAAAAAACTGCTGAATTTAGCAGATTTTTGTTGCTAAATATTAATAAAATAAGAACAGCAAAATTAAATTCGTTAACTGTTTTACTTTAAATTTTAAAAAAATTAAAACCAAAAGTTTATTTTTCGATCTTTTATCATAAATTATGATGTGAGCAAGATTATTCAAGTTCAAGATCATTTGTTTTTTGTTAAAAAAAAAAACCGTGCAATATTTATTTATTACTCAAAAAAGTTTTTTTATCTACTGACAGGTCCTTACATGTTTCATTTCGCGTCACCGAAAATCATCAGAGAACCAATGTAAAAGGGCTAGAATATTCTACTCAAATTTTGAAGGAAAAAGATCAACGCTTTACCCGTATTGTTATATTTACTCGATGAGAAGTAAAAAACTAAATTGGAAGAATTGAACTAATTCAAATCAAAAATATGCAATTTTTAAATGTTTTACTTTTAAATTTTAAAAAAATTAAAACCGAAAGTTTATTTTTTGATCTTTTATCAGAAATTATGATGTGAGCAAGATTATTGAAGTTCAAGATCATTTGTTTTTTGTTAAACAAAAAACCGTGCAATATTTATTTATTACTTAAAACAGTTTTTGCCCTTCAAAATTTGGGTAGAATATTCTAGCCCTTCTACATTGGTTCTCTGATGATTTTCGGTGACGCGAAATGAAACATGTAAGAACCTAACAGTAGATAAAGTCTGCTATAAGTTAGCGGGAAAAACTTTTTTGAGTAATAAATAAATAATCTTGCTCACATCATAAATTCGTTAACGTTAAGCAAAATTTTAGTTATATTCGTTGTGAATTTTAGTTAATTGAAAATAGCATTTTACTCTGCAAAATTAGCAAAAACTTTTACTAAATATTTGTACACTCAAAATAGCAAACAAAAACTGTAATATTAACAAAAATTTTGCTATAATTACTTTAAATTTAGTAGAATGCAAATAACAGTTTGTTTTGCTAAAATCAGAAACAGAAATTTTTGCAAAAAAAAATTGTAGATTGCTGATTTCATAAGGGCATAAAAAAAAAAACTTAAAAGAACTAAAAATTTCACATTTTTTATTAAGTCGACTAATATTTAGTAAATGTTTTTTGCTATATTTTAGCAGATTATTTTGTTACTTTCAATTAACTAAAATTTAGCTCATGTATATCAAAATATTTGTAAATTCAACAGATTTATTTTTATTTTCTATTCTTATATTAGTAATATTTAGTAAAAAAAAAAACTGCTAATTTTAGTAGTTTTTTCGGCAAGGTAATTTTTAACTAATTTTTAGTAGCTTTTTTTGCTATTTTTACATGTTTATGAGTGTAGTGACTGTAGGAATACTCTGAGTGTGCATATTAACACATAGTTTTTATTGCTTAATATGGATTCACATACATCCATATTAAGCAATATAAAACTAGTGGATATGAATATATATAATTTTATAATTTTATATAAAATTTTGTTTTTTGATATGGTCCCATGCATATTAATATCTTAATATATATTAATTAATATTATCATAGATATGAACTCAGGGAAGGTAAAAAAGACTAAAAATTACATTTAAAACAACTACAAATGTAGTCAATTTGTCATAAAAATTACTAAAAATTGTAGTTATTAACCATTAACCCTTTATAGCCTCATGTAACATTACTGTAACAAACCCCAAAATCCCGAAATAATACATACTGAATTTATTTAGCTCGCTCAAATTTGTGTCACACTACTGTGACATACTACTAATCAAATTAGTACCAAAAAATATCACAGATGGAGTAATTTTTTTGACTTCCGTCAGTTTGTGCCCTAGTTTGAAAATTTAAAATTTTATAAAAAAAATACAAAAAGTGCAAAAAAATTGGGTTGTTTTTATGAAAACCTGTAGGTAAGTGCATAATATTTTTTACTTATTGTATACAATGCATATTTTTACATTTTTACATGAAAAAACTATATTTTTATGTTATGTAACAGTAATGTTACAATCCCTAAAATGTCAAATAAATAATAAAAAAAGGATATTTTTTAATTTCTAACTAATAGGTTTTTTTTTTATTTACCTTAACCTTTCCCGTACCAAAAAAAAATTTTAGTTTTTAAGTTCATGGGCTACAAAGGGTTAAAAAATTAACAGCAATATTAGTAAAAACAACCGTCAAAACCAGAGTTCGAAATTAAACACAAGCAAACGGTTTTCTATCGTTCTGTTTTGTTTTTTGCTGAAACTCAACACAATCATTTTGTTGTGCACAGTAAACATACACACAACATTTCCTTATTTTCATTTTCATTTGTAAACAGAACACAAACACTTTCACAAACTAGTTTTAGATGAGAGACCAAACTAAATGATTTTGTTCTGTTTGTCCAATATTTCAAACAGTTTGATTTTGTTGTGTTTATGGAATGGAACAAAACTATTCGTAAACTGTTCTTAGTGTTTATGTCATATTACAAATGAAAAACATTTTTCATTGAATTTTATAAATAATTGCATTTGTTTAATAAAAAGTTTCAACGGAGGAGTTCCAGTGAAATTTCATAAAACTAATGCAAAAAAACATTGATAACAATGCAGAAAAATCATTTCTTTATTTTGTCAACCACAACGTAAATAACCACTACGAAATAATAATGTTTGACGAAAGAAACATTTTCGTTTTGTTCCGTTTGTTATATTACAAACAACAATTTGAGCACTTGTGTTGTGTTTATAAATACGATCGAAACCATACAGATCGTTCTTCTTCTTCTTCAGTGACACTGTTATGTGTCAAATCCACAGTTGTGGATGTTCAAAAAAGTTGCCATGTGACACTAAATCTATAGCGGCAACTTTGTGGGGGTATCCATTCTTGTTCGTGTGGCGTTATAACAACCGTCACCGTCGTAACGGAGGTTATAGATACGCTCCTTTGTCGAGTTCATGTAAATCTGATATATATATATGTGGTGTCTTAAATAGTTGATCCCTAATAATAGAGCTCGTTGTATTGTTTTTTTGATAGGAAACGTTATGTTAGAGGAACATAAATTTTCGAACTCTGGTCAAAACAATACAAGAAAACAACTGACAAAATATTACTACATACAGTGGCGGACAAAAGTATTCACACAGCAGCAAACTTTATTTTTAATCTTTTATATTTTTAAAATGAAACCCACTAGCCGGATATTTTATTCAACAAAATTGTTTATTAACTTATAAATTATTAAAATACAACAAAAAACTTATTCTTAGTATGTTATATTATAAGAAAAAACTAAATATGTAATTCAAAGTATTATTTTAGGCGGACTAAAGTATTATCACAGCTTCAAATGTTTGTACAAAAAATAAAATTTCACATGATTTAATACTTTGTGGAGTAGCCTTTCTTTGCTATGACTTCTTTTAATCTTCTTGGCATAGAATGGACCAATTTCTTCGTAACATCAGCTCCAATATTTTTTAATTATTTTTTTAATACAACATGCTAAGTGTTTGGTTTTTGTTGTATTTAAATTATTAATAAGTTAATAAACAATTTTGTTGAATACCTTATACGGCTAATAGCTTTTATTTTAAAAATATAAAAGATTTAAAATAAAGTTTGCTGCTGTGTGAATACTTTTCTCCGCCACTGTATATCAATTATTATTGTATTAACTAGACGGGCTTAAGTCGATTCCAAGAAGCTAAAAAGTATTTAATATACTACTATATGGAAGGGGTTGTATGTTTTACATAGATATCTAGACTCTCTACGTTGTCGCTTATACGTTCTTCTTAAAATGTTTAACCTTTTTAATATAATTATTAGTTTTGAGGTTTTTTAATTTTTTAACTATTTTCTGGAATCAATAAAATAAATATAACATGATAATACTTAAAAGTTACTAATACACGCATTTCACGCAAAACAACTCTTAATTAAATACGGTATTTTTGGTTAGTTATTTTTTTTAATAACTGTCAAAAATAGTTATTTTACATTTCCCCATAGTAAAATGACTACAATTACAGTTAAAATGACTATTACCGTTTACTAAACGACTGACATGCATATAGAACTGTGCGTCAAAGTAAATGGCCAATATATAAACAATATTAGATATGCTGATGACACGACTTTAATTGCTGATAATTTACAAGATCTACAACATCTTCGCAATCAAGTCTGTCATTACAGTAAACAATATGGTCTCGATATAAACACTTCAAAGACTAAATTTATGATCGTTAGTAGAGGAAATAATACACCCTACCCTATAAAGGGTATACAGTTTTAAATACCTTGGATGTTGGCTCAATGACAGCTGTGACTGTGATAAGGAAGTGAAATGACGCATAGAAGTGGCCAGAAGTGCTTTCTGCAGGTTCAGAAAGATTTTAAGTAGCCGCGATATCAACATCAACCTAAGAATAAGATTTATAATATGTTACGTTTGGTCAGTCTTGCTGTATGGTGTAGAAACATGGACACTTAAAGTTGGTACCATGAACAGACTCGACGCATTTGAAATGTGGTGCTATCGAAGAATCTTAAGTATAAAATGGACCGATAGAGTAAGAAACGAGGAAAGTATTACAGGCTTTGAAAAAAGATCGTGAGCTCTTAAAAAACATCAAGCGTCAAAAAACAGCATACCTCGGGCATATAATAAGAGGACCAAAATATGAATTGCTACAGCTCATTATCAAAGAAAAGATTGAAGGAAGACGTGGAATCGGTCGCGAGCAGTTATCATGGCTCAGTAATATAAGAAATTGGACTGGGTTACGAACAATGAATGATCTTATAAACACTGCTTGAAATAGAGATGATTTTTGAACTATAATTAATAATATTAAGTAAATGTACATTATAAAAATGTATTTAGAATACTTATGTAATATTTTAGAATATTTAAGTAATGCTCGTAAAAATATGTAACATGTAAAAAAAAAAAAAACTAAATGTATGTAATCGCTAAAATCCAGAAGTGGATATGCAAATAAAGCAGAAGGTTTTATATGCACCACTCAGAAAATTCTTACATATGGTATATATAAAAAATTGCATCTTTAACAACGACGTTTTGCACTTTAGTTGTATAATCCTTGATGAACAGTAACAAAACGAAATTTGTAAATTTTTATTCAAAATTTAAGTTTTGCTTTGAACATGTTATATATTACAAATTTCATTATGGTTGGCATTAAAACTGTTGACGAATTCAAATGTAGTTAATGTTGTAGTTGAATCTTAAATTTATATTTTCAGCTGAAATTGTAAAATTAAAAAATCTCAACAACAAAGTTTAATATATTGTTCTGAAATCTATGAAATTACAAACATAATTGGAACTATGTATCAGAACTTGCAAAAAACTACAAATTAAATTGTTATTATCTATTTGAAATTGAGAAAATTTCAATTTAAATGTTATATAACGCAAACATCAGAATTTCAATATGAAGTTTCGTACTATCATTTTAAAATCTAATTGAAATTCGTTTATATCTTGAAAACTATAATACATTTTATGTTTAACATTAAATTAAACTAGATAGATATAAGCATATGGTATAATGTATAATTTGATATAATTGGATGAGGACTAAATTCGGATAAAACTGTATTAAACCACTTCAAATTGTATTTAAATTAATCCAATATAATATAATTAGATCTAATTAGATACAATTTAATTGGGCAATTTTTCGAATAAAATTTTATATAAATATGTTTGTGGTCATATTAAGTTAGCTAAAACTATATGCTGCTCTATATCAGTTTTTTTTTAATCGGGTTATCATTATTTTGGCCAAATGTTGTTGTTTTTTTATTTTTCTTGTCTCTTATCAATTGCATGGGCTTATAAAACTATCCTTTTCTTCATACTCATCGAAATTCGATTAAAGGCAATTAGTTTTTTGTACATTTAATTCGAAATTGATTCGATAATTTGATTGATAGGATTGATATCATATCATATCATATGATAGAAATATGTGTATAACACCGTGCAACAGTAATTTTTATTGATTTTATAAATCAATATATACGTGAAATTAGATACCATATATAGTTAAACTAAGTAATCGATTAAAAAACACTGATACGGAGCAGCATATAGTTTTATCTAACTTAATATGACCCCACACAGAAAAAATGATGATTAAAACATATCAATTAAACTTTTGTTTGCCAAAATTTAAAAAAATAATTATCAAAATTTAAAAAAACGATTAAATTAAAAAAATTTGTTAATATTTAAAAAATTCTCCAAAATTAAAAAAAACTTCAAAATTAAAATTAAATAACGCTAAAATTATAGGAAAAAATTGCGAAATTAAAATAAATCGCTAACATTAAAAAAAAAAATCACCAAACATTAAAAAAGCACCAAATTTAAAAAAATCAACAAAATTAAATAAAAGGTCGAAATTGAAATAAAAAAATTATACAAATAACTTATGTTTTCGAGATATAGACGTTTTAAATTTTATTAGGGTAATTTTTTATTTTAGCGATTTTTTTTTAAATTTTTACCATTTTTTTTTTTTTATTTTGATGATTTTTTTAAATTTAAGCGATTTTTTCAATATGATCGTTTTTCTAATTTTGATAATTGTTTTCCCGTTTTTTTAATTTTGGAATTTTTTTTTTTTAATTTTCGGTAATTTTTCAAGTTTTAGCGATTTTTTTTATTTTTTGCGTTTTTGTCTCTAATTTTTTGCGTTTTTTTGCAAAATTTTAATTAAATCTTTAGTAATATCTACTAAAAAATTTTTTAAATTAAAAACAATATTCAATTAAATTTCACTAGATGTGATTAAAACTTTAATTGGAAATAGAATCAATTAAATAGTTACAAATTATTTTAATTGATACTATAATTTCTTTAATAGGACCGAATTCAATTAAACTTTTAATTGAATCAACAAATATTTTAATTAAAACTCGATTTTAGTTTTTTCTGGGCATAACATTTCTTTTTTTTTTTTTTTTTTTTAAGAGAAGCAACACTAAGGAAATTCTTCCTATTAATTAACGTGTTGCTTTCTTTGGAAAGTGGATAGTGGAGAGATGAAAGGTGGTGAAAGATGAAGGGCTTCAAACATGGCAACACAGTAATTGCACGAGTAGATAAGTCTTAGAACAGTTGTTGCTCGCCACCTGATGTAGAGTTGGCGGATTTATTGAAGCTTTTTGTTTCATAGCCCTGATTCATTATTTTACTTTGGTATGGTTAAGTGCTATGGGAACACCGAAGGTGGGTGTAGCGATACACATAAGTGATAGAAAACTCATACATATTATTTTTCTAAATTGATGTTGTCGTCACCGGGAATCGAACCCGGGACCATCCGTGTAACAGTCCAACGCGCTAACCATTACACCACAACGCCCACAATTAGAAGTGATATAATACAGTTTCGTCCGAAGTTTGTCCTTATCCAATTTTATCAATTTTACGTTATAGTACAGGATTGTAGTCTAACTTAATATAATAAGATATCTAACTTAATATAATAAGATATACTACATGGAGTGAAAAGTAAAGGGCGTTTTTTTATAGAGGTATAGAACTTTAAAATGGAATAAACCAAAGATGAATTTTTTAAATTGACATAAATTTACTTTATTCGAAAGATAATCGTCTGGCATTATAATTTAAATATGACTTCTGTGATATGAACTCCACGGCTGGCTCGGACGTAGTCTAATCTAGAGGTCCAATTTTCGATGACTTTTTCTAACATTTGTAGCCGTATATTGGCAACAACGCGTCGAATGTTGTCCTCCAAGTGGTCAATCGTTTCGGGCTTATCGGCGTAGACTAGCGACTTCACATATCCCCACAGAAAATAGTCCAGAGGCGTTTAATCGCACGATCTTGGAGGCCAATTCACGGGTCCGAAACGGACACTAAGCGGTTACCAAACGTTTCCTTCAATAAATCAATTGTGGCACGAGCTTTGTGACATGTTGCGCCGTCTTGTTGAAACCACAGCTCCTGCACATCATGGTTGTTCAATTGATGAACGAAAAAGTCAGTAATCATGACTCTACAGCGGTCACCATTGACTGTAACGTTCTGACCAGCATCGTTTTTAAAGAAGTACGGACCAATGATTCCACCAGCCCATAAAGCTTACCAAACAGTCAGTTTTTTCTGGATGTAACGGTGTCTCAACATACACTTGAGGATTATCATCACTCCAAATACAGTAGTTTTGTTCCGAATTAATCGAATTAATTGCTCTGATGGATGATTATGTTGACCGTAAAATGGACGTAGTGCGCGATACGTATTTCGAACAGAACCATGATTTTTAAAACAAATTTGCACAATTTGGAAGCGTTGTTCGGCATCAGTCTATTCATGTTGAAATGCCAAACCATACTAAACATAAATCACTTGACAGCTGACAAAATGGCCGCCAGTTAAAAAAAAAGTGTTGCCAACTTAAAGTTCTATACCTGTATAAAAAACAAACTTTACTACTCGAAAAAAACTCTAAAAAAAACTTGACCACTTCCATACAAATGTGTGAAAATATGCATATTTTAGAAATTTGATGTAATTTTTATTTTTTTTTTAAATATTGCTAAAAACCCTTTATTTTTGGAGTCGCTTATATTAATAGATTCCATATTAAAAAAAAACCAAATTCATTTGATTAAATCTTTGACGAACAACTACTCGAAAAAAACTCGACCACTTCCATACAAATGTGTGAAAATATGCCGTTTTTAGAAATTTTATGGAATTTGAGCATACCTTTCCAAAAAGTATACATTTGCTATACCTATCTTTAATATTACCTTTTTACATGAGTTCAAATGTGAACAAAAAGTGCACTTTCACTACTCGGTGTAATCGACGAGTAGTTAAAACTCGCGAACTACTCGAGTTCGGGTTTCATAGTGTACTCCAGCTACTAGAGTTTAATCGAAGGAATCACAAGAGCTCTTGCACATATTTTTTTATATATTTTTTTGTCAAATATATATTGTTTACAAGGTTGTAACTTTTTTATGTTTGAGAATTTTTCACTAAAATTTTTACAACAAATAAAAAAAGTTTGATTGTAGAATTTAAACCCACAATAAAATCGCTATTTTTGATCAAAGAAATCTAATTTTTTTTTGTGGCCAAGTAATTCAAAAATCAAAATCAATAAAAAAAGGAGGATTTTTTGTTAGTAAGGGAAGTTTGCGTTTTAGCTAACGATGTTTAGAGCCAGCCAGCCTAAAAATCAGTTAAACTTTGTTTAAGGTTTAAATCTTTCTGAGTTTTTCTGAGTTTTTTATTTATAATTGAAATACTCAGCGCTATTAAATTTGACCATAAAATCGCAAACAAGAGTACCAACCATTGATCCTACATATTTCGGCCACGCTGATTTTAATGGTATTCCCAGTTTTTTCACTTATGGGATTTTCCTTGCACAAAATGCCATTACTTTTAGCTAGGTTAGGTTTAGGTTAGGAAGGGTTATGTGCCCAAGGGCACAACTCCACTCGGAGACCAATACGGTCCATTGTGAATCCCTTCAGAGAAAAAACGGTGAGAAAGAATAGAAATAGACAGAAAACATAGCTTGAAAGATAATTACAAAGAAAGGTAGAAAATATATTTACTCCCCAGAAACCGGATCCTAACGTCCCCTTACCAGAAACAGCCGTCCTATCTCCCTGACAAATCTCAGCAAATCAACTGGATTGCATCCAGCGACACACCCGAGCTCGTCGTGAAATCTATCTCCTAGCCATTTCTGTCTGAGACCCTGCAACCTAGGACAGTGGCACATTATATGCTCAACCGTCTCCAGTTCCTCAACGTCCTCGCACAGCCTGCAAAAATCCGGTATGTCCCTGTCCCATCTGCTTGTGAAAGCCCTGACAGTACAATGACCGGTCAGGAACTCCGTAAGGGTCCTGAGACCTTCCCTGTCCAGTCCCAGAAGAACCTTGGTTGCCCCTGCGTCCAAAGCGGGCCATAACGCCCTAGACACCCTGCAGTCCATTCTGTTCCTCCATGATTGGTTAACGGTTTCGCGGAATCCCTTCCGTATAACCTCAAAGTAGTAACATAAAGGGGGCTTTACCCCCCCCCCCGTCTCTTACTGCCAAGTCCAGATTTTGAACCCTCCCTCGCAAGTTCGTCCGCCAACTCATTGCCATCCACCTTGCAGTGTCCGGGTACCCAACACAGCCTCACTGTGAATGCCTCCATGAGCTCCCTCAGAGCACACCTACATCGGGCGACCAGGCGCGAGCGCACCGTGTAGTTTGTCAGTGCTTTGAGCGCCGCCTGACTGTCGACATAGATTGTCACCCTAGATCCCCCAACGATGTGTCCCAGTATCACTTCCGTCGCCCTCCAGATCGCCAGGATCTACGATTGGAAGACACTGCACTCATCTGGGAGTCTGTATGATCTTTTCACGTCAGTGCCAGCAATATAAACACCGGCACCCGTGCCCGTGTCCATTTTGGATCCGTCCGTGAATACTGCCCACCCCTCGAACAGCACATTGGATCCACGCCAGACCTCCCTAATCGGAAAGTCCACCGGAGGTGTTCCACCGAAGTCTAAGGTCAATATCATATGATCCGATATTCCCTCGAGACTACTACCCTGAACAAGCAGTCCTACTTCGTACAATATTTTCGTGTGGTCATCTCTCCTAGGTCTTACCAGCGCAGACTCGTAGAGCCTAAATAAGTTCCTAGCAGCCGCACTCCTCACATAATGTTCAATTGGGGATAGATGCAGTATGATATCCAACGCTGCCTGTGGAGTGCTTCTCCTCGCACCTGTAATACCAAGAGAGGCACTCCTTTGGGCCTTGTTGAGCATCTTCCTACAGCTATCCACTCTCAATGCATCCCACCAGACAGTACATCCATAAGTGAGAATAGGTCTAACTACCGACGTGTAAATCCAGTTTACCATATCCGGTCTTAGTCCCCAATTCTTACCGATGGAGTTTCTGCATGTGTAGTAGGCATTGAGGCCTCTCTTCATCCTTTCCTGAGTATTTCTCTTCCAAGACAATTTGCTGTCTAGGAAGCACCCCAAATACTTAGCACAGTCCGATAGAGGCAACTCGACGCCATCTAACACTGGCCTCCTAAACTCCTCTATTTTATATTTGACAATGGTAACAAAAAATACAAAATAATTAGTTATATATGTACTTACTAAAGTTGAAAATCTAATGAGTCTAAAAATAGATTTTAAAAAAATTATTACATCATTACTTTATATTTAAAATAATGATAAAACATAAGTACTTATGAGTAACGCATTATTTTTTGTATTGAAATAATGCGAAAAAGAACTACTCATGAGTAAGTCATTATTATGTGTATTAAAGTTATAAAGAGAGTTAGCTGGTAGTCCAAAAAGTAATGATATGTCATTACCGTTTCTACAGTGGGAAGTACTGTAAAAGTATTTTAAGCTGGAAAGTAATGACATTTGTACAAGCAACTCATTTATGTTTTTATCTATCTCAATTATAACATGTCGAGATAGCTCAGATGGTGGAGCGGTTGACTGAAAACCTGGATGAGGCATTTTGTGGGCATTTTATTAAAAAAAAATCAATTAAAAAACAATGAAGTTTTGCGAAAAATCTAGCCCATAACTGAAAAAACTGATTACTAAAATCAACGTGCCCGAAATAATTAGGATCAATGGTCGGTAGTCTTGTTTTATTTGTCAAGTTGCGCAGTGATATTATTAAGAACAAAAATGCATCAATATTTAATTTAAATTCTAGTTTTTAAAGCTGAATAACATTTAATATTTTTATAATATTAGTCAATAATACAAATATGTAATTGTAACTTACTCTCTCCGTTCGTAATAAAAAAAAATATAACGTCCCTATTTCTAACCCTCTACAATTTCGTCTCTATTTTCTTCAACTTCTGGTGTAATTGAACAAATACGTTTACGTCTTCGTTCACATTTAGGACAAGGTTGTTTTTCATTTAAACAGTCAGCATGGAAAACAGCACCACAAGGGGAACACTAAAAGAACAAAAAAAAAATTAACATGAAAATGTTCCACTTACAATTAAGGGCACAAGATGGGTTTTCTTCGATTTCAATGAAATTTGTACCTGAGTCCTACTAAATTTAAAACTATAAGAGATAATCCACACATGTTTTTTGTTAGTCTCTACTAATATGTTAATTTTATGAAATTGGATAAGAAACTCGAAGAACTTTTTTCACCTATATTTTAAATATTTGAAATAAGTGGCTTTCCTAAGGAATATGGGTATCAAAATTTTTGTTTTCTCGAGTATGAGGGAGGACCCAAAATTAGCCGACCAGACGTATAAATGGCTGCAGTAGTCGAAAAAAAAGTAAAAAGTGGCAACCTTATAAAACATATGTTTTAAGTATCAAGGCTCCACGTTGTTTAGTTTTTTTTTTTTGGAGCCATCAAAAATAAACGATATCACTGAATTTGTAAACATGGAAAAAAATTGGTCACCGTTATGTAATTCAATAATTTCATTTGAAAGGTCTTAGTCCAACCAAAAATAAAGCCGAGCTTGATTCTTCTCTGGGGGAGTCTGCTCCTTCGTTTACGGCTATATTGGGTGGCTGAGTTTAAACGAGCCCGGACGAGCTTCCAAGACGAACATCGTAGTGGTCAACCAATTGAGGTGTCCACGCCAGAAACGGTTAAGAAAATTCACAAAATGGTATTGGAAGATCATTGGCTGAAGGTGTGTGAGCTGGCTTAAATTATAATCATTTCAAAAGTGCTATACATCGCATATTGACGGAAAATGTGATATAGAACAATAGAACAGCGAAGTGAAGATGTTTCAATAGAGTGTTTGGCGTCGAGTTTTAGCTACGATTCGTTGCCAAGTATGAGACATGTGTCCACCACTTCACACATGTGACAAAAGAACAGTCAAAGCAGTGGACTGTAATGGGAGAATCGTATCCAAAGAAGGTGAAGACAGTTCCATACACAGGCAGGGTCATGACTTCTGTTTTTTTTTGGGATGCGCGTGGGTTAACTTGTATTGATTATCTTCAACGGCGAGTATTATGCTAACTTATTGCAGTGTTTAAGTCATAAAATTAAGGGAAAAAAGGCCGCATTTGGCAAAAAAGAAAGTGTTGTTTCATCAAGACAAGGCACCAGTTCACACATCCACTATTGCGATTTCCAAAATCAATGAATTAAAGTTCAAATTGCTGGATCACGCAACTTATTCGCCAGATTTCGCTCCCTCGGATTATTTTCTATTTCCAAACTTGAAAAAATGGCTTAGTGGTAAAAGATTTGCCAACATTAAAGAGATGAAGTCTGCGGTTGATGGCACTTTTAAGGAACTAGACAGTTCTTACTATAATCAAGGTATTGAAGATATTGAATATCGCTGGGGAAACTGTATGGAGCTAAAAGGAGATTATGTTGAGAAATAAAGAAAATTTTTCACAAATTTGTTGTGGTTTCTTTGTTAGGTCGGCTAATTTTGGGACAGCCCATACTTTAACGCTGCTTACAAATACATTTCAATTTCGTTATTTCAAAACGAGTTTAACATACAATGTAATAATTTTCGTCCCCACTATTTAACCATTAATACGGTTGTCCTTATTATTTTCTCTTCTATCACAAATCCGAATTTAATTAAGATCGGCGAGAACCCATGGAGAGACTCTTGTAAAATGCTAACAAAACTTACCCTAAATGTAGTTTCTATATGAAATGGATATAAAATACGTGAACTATTACATATTTCACATATAAAACCTTTATAACTACAGAGCGTACACTTTAAAATATGAGCTTCGCCCACTTTAAAAGCCTTTTGCAATTGTTGATACAAAGTACCACGTTGTATCATCGATAAATCTCCAATGGAATACTGATGTATGTGTTCGTATAAATATTCTTTGCCAAAAAATAAACGCTGCAATTCTTCAAAAGTTTTTGGACTGCATGTAATCAAATAAGCTCGTATGAAATTAAGACGTATACGTAATGCTTGTAATTCAGCCATAGCTTCAGAAGCATTATAAATATCGGGATTGAGTATCTGGAAAAATAAAGAATATTTTAATTTTTGTCAAAATTGTGGATAAGTTCGCATTTATTACCTTTAGATCTATAAATGGCTGTGTACGAAATTCCGCCAAAAATGAGGCAGCTTTTTTGGACACATTATATTTGCGAAAATCCCAGTTATATATAATTTTAGCTGGTATTAGAACTGGTTCAACATCCATACAATTATCACAATAATAATTGCCACTAAATGAACAAACTCTAGAATTAAAAGATTGAGAAAGAGGATTTTTTTAAGTGAGATATAAATCGATTTATTACTACATTATTCTATAACGCTATAATTCATTCTGTTAAAGTCTGTTAAAATTCACAAAAACTTAAGACTAGCATAGTAATTTACGATTGTTCCCTTATACTACCTTTACCACTTACAAGGGAGGTGTGCCGATGCGGACCCAAAGATATTAATGGGCTTTATATTTGTTTTGCTCCTTCCTCTACAACATATCCAAAGTTCATTAAATCTGTGGGTTCAAGTCGAGATATCTCTCTTGCTAGTTAGCCTTAGCAACCGGCCCAGCAAAAACATGGTTTCAACTACATACCAGCCAAATTTAGCCATGGGCGTTGAGGTGTAAGGGATAACGCGTTGGACTGTTACACAGATGGTCCCGGGTTCGATTCCCAGTGACGACAACAACAATTTAGAAAAATAATAAATATGAGTTCTATATCCCTCATATGTGTCGCAACGCCCGCCTAAGGTGTTCCCATAGCAATTAACCCCACCGAAGTAAAATAATGAATCAGGGCTATGAATCAAAAAGCTCTCCATCAGGTGGCGAGCAACAACTGTTCTAAGACTTATCATCTCACGCAATTACAGTGTTGCTATGTCTGAAGCCCTTCATCTTTCCCCACCTTTAAACTCTCCGCTATCCCCTTTCCAAAAGAAAGCAACACATTAATTAATAGGAAAATTTCCTGAGTGTTGCTTCTCTTAAAAAAAGAAAAATAATTATTAAATCGGAGACTTTTCTTCCCAAACATGTTTAAACTAGTACATGTTACCGGACTGTTTGAACAACTCCAATGTAAAGAAATTGGTTTTAGATCAGATAATATAGCTTCCAAGTGGACCAAACTCCACTCTGTAAGACTCCATGTTTAACTCTGCTCTCTTCGACTTTTTGTTACTAAACTACAAACACGACTGACGACCACACATATAGTTGACAACCCATTATTTATGGTTTTAGGAAGACTTGAGTTTCTAATGTCTACTAAGTTCTCGTTTTTTGCTTCCCTCCCTTATTTTGCTAATCACATCTGGTGTACTTAATAGTTGCATTGACTTTGGAAGCAAAGCTACAAAGTAGGTCAAGTTCTTTGCTGCAGAGGATATATATTTGGAATTCAAATAATACACCTCTTGGCTGTTGAAACCTATATCAGTGGCAAGATAAATTCTCAAATTGTAAACACTGTAATGTCTGGGAACATTGTTGAAACCTATATCAGTGGCAAGATAAATTCTCAAATTGTAACACTGTATGTAATGTCTCGGATCATTATTACTATGATTCATTTAGCTGTGAATCCGGTTGAAGGATATATCTTACCATATGACTGTTCCATAATCCAATGATAATGAAAACTCTTTTTCGTTTCGCGTCTTTTTCCGGCCTCGAGGGCTTTTTAAGAAAATCTGGATTTCTTTAAATTTTTCAGGGGGTAGTTTTTCCATGTGAATGTGGGACAGACCGAGGAATCGCAATGAGTTTTATGGACCCGACAGAATTAGTCGTTTGACGGACTTCCATTAAAACTAACATACAGTGTTGGTTTAAATCATTTTATTAGAATCCTCTAAACGCTTGCGTAGATTGTCATCAGAGATGGAGATTTTTTTGTTTCTTATTTGGGCATTTTTCATTTAAGATATTTTAGCGCAGCAGAGCTACGCTTTGACTAATAGGGAGTTTAGAATGAAAAGTTAATCTTGTAAAAAGAAGATCAACTGCCTAACTTCAGTGCAAACATGTGCAGTTAATCAACTTTTTACTAGATTAATTTTTCAGTCTAAACTCCCTATAAAATCATTAAGTTCCTCTGATTTCCCTAAAAAATCCCCAAAGTCAGGCAGAAATACATCCCTCAAATATTCCAGATCTTTAAAATGAATATACAACCTAGATATCGCTTCATCAAACTAAGATAAGATCAAAGGTTTTGGGCTACTCCAAAGATTTCTAAGGATTAAGGTGGACATCCTTTATCGTCTCTCTCTCTTTTATTTCACATAGCACTCGTTTACATAGCAGGCCCCTTACTCGGAGCCCTTTCTCGCCTTTTCATAAGCCAACTCCCTATGACTCCGTTAGGTGCTGGTATCGATATAATCACCTTCAGAATAGAATTACAAGTGGGTGGTAAACTTTAAACTTATAACACGTTAGCGGAACATCAAATATAAGAAAACGGTTTTTTTTAAAATTTACAGACTTCAACAAAACAATTTACCAAACACATCGAGCTTTAAATTTTAACACCATTGATTTTGTTAAACTTACCTAAATTTGAATAACCTATACCCAATGGATGTTGACATGATTTACATAAAAATCCTTGTCCATCTAGACCAGGTTCTCGTGCTAATTTACACAATTGCTCAACCATTTCTTGTAACTCTATAATGTCAAATTTTTCCATGGCACTTCCAGAAACTAATTCAAAATCTGATTTACTAGTATTTGATTCACAGTCGACATTTTCAAAATCTCCATCATCATTATGCAAAGTAGTTTGGGATGCAGTCAAACTAGTAGAATTTTTGTTGCAAAAATTTTTCCCATACTTCGGTCCAGTCGATTTCTCGTTGGCGTTCATGTTTACGTAGCAAAGTATTATAACTGCATCGATCACCTAAAGGAGAACGTAAAGAACTGATGGAACTCGTTAAGCTTAAAGAACGCTGAAAGTCAGAAGGATGTCCTCTAGCTGCATCGTTGAGATTTGTGGCTTCCGCTAGTTCTGAGGACCACGACTTTTGCATGAGATTACTTAAAGAATTTCCAACTTTTAAAGGAGATTCCATATTATCTTTAGTTTCACCATCTTCTTTATTCATATTTCCTTGTACACTTTCCATTTCATTTTGTAATTTTTCATCTGATAATAAATTTCCCCCAGCTTCTGCTGTATTATCTTCTTCCATTTCATCGACTTTTTGTAAGAATACATCAATATTCATTCTTGTATTTAATTCTTCTACTGGAAAATTCGAACTACGTTGAAATGGACTATTTGATATAGATTCAGAAAACAATTCATTTGGTTGTAATGGCTGTGGCATTGGTATAGCCATTGCTTCCACAGCCAAAGAACCAGCAATATCAACACCGCTTGTAATGGGACAAGACTTTAATGTAGGAGTCCATAATCCGGATAACTGTAAAGCATAATCAGGCCATTGATTTAATAGGCTCGAATTAAAGGGAAGATTAAATTGTACAGCGGCTTCTATGGAATTTAAAAGTTGTGCTGCCATTTCTAGGCGTGCAGTATCCTTCATTAAGGCGTATTTCTTGTAATATGGCGTAAGAGATGAAGAATTTTTTCTCATATTATTGAGATACGAAGAAAGTAAACAATCATTAAGAGACATGCGTATCCAGGCACGACATTGACCAGTTTCAGAAGTTATTTGAGTAAGAGAAGTAATCTAAAAATATACAAATTATAAATGGAAAGAAGAAAATACATAGATATTTAGGATACTCAATAGTTTAAGAGAAAATATTATACTCTCTTTAAACCACTCTTCACTGCCGTTGCTTTAAAAGCAGTGATGGACATAACACATACTATTACATTTACGCTTGTGTGTGTAGCAGCAAAAAAACGAAGTTAAATTTTATGTTTTTTATGTTGCGTAGCGTGATTTTGCTTCAACAATTGACTCAATTTTTTTAACATAATGAGCACAAAGCAACATCCGACGTTCATAATCGTTAGCCATCTACGTGTGTCTTAAGGCTCAATTAGTCTTGTCGTTCCGTGCCGTAACGAATCAAAAAAAGTTATTATAGTCAGCAAAAAAATTTGCTGAGCCAGCAAATATGTCAACTGAATCTTTTAGCAACAAAATTTGTAGACTCAGTTTTGCTAATAATTAGTTGATTCAAAATTAAAAAATCCTTGCTAAAAGTTAATAAAATTATTAAATGAATATTAGTAGACTGAAAAAAACCAAAATTACGTAAGATGTGTGTCCTTGTCTTTCGCTTTATTCTGTCTTCCATGGTTGATTTATGTATATGTCTTAAAAGAGTTGTGCTTTCATTTTTTTAGCAAAATAAATTAGTAAACATTAGTAAAATATTAGTAAAACATTAGTTCAAAACAGTTAAGTGCTCCGGCCCATTTATGGTAAGAACATTTAAGACTTTGTGGACTATCTACATACAAAGTTTCAGGTTAATATCTTTAAAATTAGATTTTTATAACTAAAATTTTAGCTGAAAACATAATTTCATAAAAAAAATTGCTGAAAAATAGTATACTTGATTTACAAAACGTTTTACTAACGTTTCCACTAACTTATTTTTTTGAATGTAGCTTCCACCTTTAAAAATATATAAACTATTTTATATGACTACTTTTGTTAAATTTGCAATTTTTTCGAATATATTTTTCATATATATTTTGAAATGCGAATTTTCCCTCTGGGAATAGCTTTCCTAAACTAGTAATCCTATACCAAAATTTGTTGAAATCGGAAAGGGTGGAGGGTAGTTTGTGTACAAAAACAATTTTGGCATTAAAAAAAAATTTAAATGAAATTAAAAAAAAATTAAATGAAATTTTTTTTTCCAAATAAAATAAATAAAAAAAGAGCAGTGGGATCAAATTTTATAAAAATGTAATTTTGTATGGAAGTCCCCTTAGCGATTGGAGATACGGGGTAGGCATGCTCTTAGAAAATTTTGGGGTTGAAAAAATAGTTGGGGTCGGGCATACATTTGACTTGTCTATAGGGCACCCTTGAGACAGTTAAAACGGTGGATTTGTCATTTTGTATGGGAGCCCCCTTAGAGAGTGTAGATAGGGGGGTAGGTATGTTCTGAAAAAATGTTGGAATTGATATATTTGACTCCGCTAGCATCACCCTGGGGACAGTTAGAGCAGTGGGATCAAATTTTATAAAAAATTAGTTTTTAGATAGTAGCCCCTTCAGAATTGCAGTTAGGGGGTTGCTTATCAAGTTTTTACAATAAGCTCTTCAATTATATATATTTGTCCGATTTGGCCCATATTTAGAATGTATATTAAATATATGGAAAAGAAAATTTTATTCAAAAATAGATCCGGCAGGTGGCGCTGGAGTGAACAATTTATATTTGCAACGTAATTTTGCTTTTAAGCATTTCTAATTGTGAATTACAAAAGAATATATAAAAATGGGCGGCCAAGCCCCTTTATGATAATAAAGAATAATTTAACACATTATACATTTGTACACTTAATTTCTGGACAATATCAGTCTAAATATACATACATTTTACTAAAAAAAATATCTATGTACAAAGTGGACGTGTCAGTAGTCCAACTCCGGCCCCATTTATGGTAAGAATATTTAAGGCTGTGTGGACTATCTACATACAAAGTTTCAGGTTATCTTTAAAATTAGATTTTCTTCGTTCTAAATTAGCCAAAATGTGAACCGCTGTCAAATATTTTTTTTAAACCGCTCGAATTTTCCTAAATAAAATTAATTTAATTTTTGGAAAATCGTCACTTTTTTAATGCGTTTTCCTATATTCCAAAACAAAGTGTAGTTGATGAACTAGTTATTATAGTCTCCTAGGGCGTCTTAAATGAACCTAAAGAGAGCCACATACCATGGATCATGAAACAAAATGCATTTTTGAATTCTTGAAGATAATTTCCTTTCATTCGAGTTACCACACTTATAAGTTATAAGGTGTATGGTTTTTAGGACCCCCTTTACCGATAATAGAAAAAAATCATTTTGAATTCTGGTGGGTTCCACATACTTTTTTTCGGAACACTCCATAAAGTGCACTTTAGCCAATATGTTTTTGAAATCAGCTCAAAAAGTACTGTTTGGGATATCGATGATCGAAGGTATGCCATTTAACTTCACTAAAACCACAAATTGCTAAATTTTTTAATTTTGTTACAAATTTTGTTTTGTGTACCTGTTCAATAACTTCCTTGTGCATGAAAATCATGATGGGTGACCAAAAACTTGGTTCCGGCCTGCGCTCTACATCGCCAGCTATAATATTTAAAGTATGCCACAAAAAGGAATCTTTGAGACCGTGAAGAAATATGGCTTCCAAGGTGGTAGACAAAGAACTGGTACTTTCACACAAATCCAAGGATTCTAAATACAAAACAAATACAAAGATTTTAGTTCAAAAAGTTTTAACGAGTGGGCGTGTTGCTCTTACCTTTGCCATTTTCTTGAACCTCATATTCGATTTCGGTAACATTATCCTGTAGAGCTTCTAAAATAGCATCCTTAATAGCATTTTCACGTTTCGTAGAGAAACCATTATTTAAACTACGAAATAAAGAACTCATTAATGGATTTTTAAACAAATAAATATACACAATTTTCCAAAACAAGTGTGCAATCGACAATTATTTGCGTACTAAAAAATATATAAATATTTAGTTTTTTTTTTAACAACAAAACTAAAAACAGCTGTTTTTGATATTCGTTTAATTTATACTTTCGTACAATTTGTTTTGGTTTTGTTGGTATTTCATCAGCTATCGTTATAGTGCTATCACTAACAGAAGAAAACAATAAAGATAAATAGGAAAAAGCCGTAGTGCTATAAAATTCTGCTACTTCTGACTACCGATACTACTCAATATATTTCAATTAAGTAATCGATACTTTTTAATTTTAAAAATTAAATTATTTTTATAAAATATAAATATATAAAATATATATATTTAACCCTTAAGGTACCCATACACTAGCAAAACTATTGCTTAATTTTTAGGTTATGCTGTTTATTCTATTACAATATGTTTATATATATTAAATAATAAAATCGGCTAATTTCGCAATAATATTTCTAGAGTAAGAGTAAATTTAAACATGAGGTTGGGCTGCTAAAAAATTGATATGTGTCCTTTTTTCTTTTCTATCACACATACGAATTTGATTAAATTTGGAGATAAACCATCAGAAGACTATCCTTGTCAGCTCAGCTTTAGCATTTTTTCACGATTTATTAGATGTTTTTAAGTGATTTAGGATATTTCGAAAGAAAGATTTCGCCAACGCTAACTTCTATAACTGAATTGTACAAAAAATGCAACCCTAGTACTCTTTGTTATTCGATACCCCAGAAATTTTTTTAGCATCAAGTACCTGCTACTCATATACTCTTACAACTCTAAAATGCACTAATGTACGAATTTAATTGAAGACGAACGACGGAAAATTTGTAGTTTTCCTTTAAAAAAATGTAGTAAAAGTGTTTAAAATTTAATAAATGATAATAATTCCAATAAATAAAGTGAAATAAATAAAAATTGATAAATTTTTGATTAAAAATATCTTAAAAATTTGATGATTTTAATAAAATTCCTATGAGAAATTCGTAGAATAAAAAACATGCGTGGGTTGCAACATCATTTTAATTCAAGGCAATTTTCATAAATTTATGTTTTTTGTGTGTGTGTTGTTTTTTTTTAGTTATTTACTAAAGGTAATAGTTAAAATTATGTTAATTTTAAGATGCTTCAAAAATTAGTTCATTTTATTAAAAGTATTTTGCTGGCATTCTCAATGATTTTACCTTTGTTTATATCATGGCTTGGGAATGCTAATGCCTAGTATGTTTAGGGTGACCATTCACTACTGACATGAAGTCGGTACAAATTAAAAAAAAAAAAGTGTAATTATATGAAATTGACACACAAAACCCCCGGGACACGTAAACTTAATTTTGGACCGTAGCATCCGGTGGTATACTCCGTTTTAAAAAATTAGATCAAAATAAAGAGATTTTTTTTTTCCTGATTTGTGATTACTCTATCCTCCTTTGGCCTGCAAAGGATAAGAGATTACTTGGCTTGTCCCGTGGGATATAGCGCCCATCAAAATTTCAACATGTATTCCGTTTATAGTTTAACCTTAATAAACTCTCGGAAGTCCGTGATCATACGGTAACTGTTATAATTCTCATTTTTGAAAAAATCAAAGGTGTACTTATACCGACCTAAGACCGGATACTTGGCTCTTTGGATATTGACGTTCATTACGAGATTAGTTGTCGTGGTCGAGACCACTTCATCTGTATTAATTTCATTCAAGGAAAATTTAATTGGCTTTTCTATGTAGATGCCTACACCGCCATAAACATTTCTATGTTTACCAGCACAAACATAATTTGAAAAGCCAGTGCATTTATTATTATTCGCCCAAGTTTTCGATAATATCGCGATATCAATATCGTAATTATTCAAATAAAATTTAAGTTATTCTTTATTGCCTGGGTGTTTTAAAATTTGTATGTTGTAACAGTTCCATTTTAAATTATCGGATATTGTTTGTAGCAACTACCGGAAAATACTACTATATTGTCTCTGTCTTTAGTTATCAATGCTCTGTCAATGGATCTACCAATTTCACTTAGAAAGTTTCTATCAGTTTCCGTCATTGTGTCATTCGACCATGAACTCAAAGAGGAGTTAATCATGTTTTTCAAATTAGAAATCATTTTCTCCACATCGGATTTTCCGTGTTTCTCTGACCTTCATAAGTTCTATTAAAATCTTTGGTGAGTTCACGCCATTGTTCCATACTTTTGCGTGTATTAGCCTCTTCTCTTTGCCTATTAGGATTAATTTTGACAACTTTAGCATATGAGTGCATTTTATGAATGTGTCTGGCTGCTTCATTTGAATTATTAATAAATCGATCTGGTTTAGTTGATAACTGGGGAAACTTTCCTCAATTCCATCCTCACCAAGAATTTCAAATCGATTACCACCAATAATCCCAGCATACTTCGCTCTAGCTTCTTTTAAACTAAGGTTTTCCAAAACCATTAATCTTTTTAAATTAAGGGCTTTTTCACGTGCGGGGGCAGTTTCGGTCAGTCGGAGGATGAGAGTTATTGCAATTACTGCATTTTAACATCGTAGGGTTACATTTAAATTCTGTGCCGTGTCTAGAAAAACAAGTTTTACAAGTTTGCTCCTTCTGTTTGCAGTTTTCAGCCATTGGTTGAATCTGTAGCAATTGTAACATTGGCCAAATGAATGAAGGGTTTAATAGTTACCTTTGCATAGCAAAGTCCATTTCCTTAGGGATCTGTAAACCTTTAAAAACCACCTTAACTTTCATTGTTGGTTGTCTTTGTATAGTGCCATCTTTTTTCGTCATTCTTACAAGTTTAACTATGGGTACTGGTGATTCGATAAAATAAAAAAGTTCCCGCATGGTAATGTCCTCTGGGATGTTAAATATTATATATTATGGAAGATGACAAAGCCAATTGTGACAATTTTTTGTTGTTTTGGTTTTTTCTTTGATATTTTACAAATATCTCTAGAAATTCTAATAACAAAGTCCCCTGAAGATTTCTTGGCAGGAATGAAATCCGGATAGGGACACGCCTACATCAGATTGATTTTCACAATTTGTTAAATAAGTTTTGGGACTTTAGCACATTTAATTACTAAAATGCAATTAATGTTTATCCCGATGAAAATAAATTTAAATTATACCAGTTTTAGTTAACAAAGGCGTAAAAATATTAGCACGTGTAACCCGCATTCTCCAAATGAGGTTGTTTACAAAGTTATTTGCGGCTTTGCGTGTTTAAAAAAAAATTTGCATCTACTATAGCCTACCTTGAGTACGTGTTAACGTCCGCTATCTTAAGGTCTATGAGTTTTTTGTGAGCTTAAATTGATTAATAGGCGTTCTTGGTTCAGTCTTCTTCGTATCAACATATACCACATATGGTCCTTTATGATCATCATTGTAATTGGTTGGCATACCGGTTGCAGTATATTGTAAGGCATCATCCCTGTCATTCATTATCACAGCATCCTTTTGATTATCAGTCGGTTTATGTTTTCCTAAGTGCATTTGGTTGAGCCTTATTGGTTCTAACAGCCTTCAGCCGGAGTTCCACAAAGCGTTTCAAAATTTTTCGTCATTTTTCAAATTTACGTTGTATTCAGTGTTCGTACTCATATCATCGTCATCAGTTGTACGCAAAATCTTGGGCGGCGGTTCCGATCCCCCCGGATCATCCGGACCCCGACGGGGCAGCAACCCGTCTGAGCCACCTCATGATGTTATCAAAATAGCAAAGTATTCAGTCAAGATCGTATATCCTTAGCACAAAAGGAGTTTATATATAAATATAAAAGATTTCAATGATCGATTGGAATTATTACAGACGAATTTGTCAATCAATTTAACAATTTATACAAAATTTAAACGAAGCGAAAAATTGTTCACCAAACCACGCGCTGAGGCAAGCGTTGCCAGATTGAAGAGATTAATTTTTAAGTTTGCATTGAATCAAGCAATTTTTTTAAATTGTGTTTTAACCTAAATTTGGGTGCCGAACCGAATTATGGTCGATTTATAGTTAATACTAAATTAATATATTTAGCACTAAAATATTGAAATTGCGTTTCATTTTATTGAATGAGTGTTTGGCTAAACTCTTATACGCATAACTCGGATTAGATTCAAATTTTACGATCAATAGAACTTTTAATGCTGAGCTAAAAAAATACCATGTTATGGACCTCCAAAGCTTGGATTTTAAAATTATTTGTAGCTTCGTCATTTTTAATCGGATCGAGACAAAATAAATTTCATTTGAAAAATAATTGGGGGTAAGTGTAGTTTAGCAACATAACTCGATCGCTTAAAAACTTTTACACGAAAAGACTTTTTGAGCTGATTTCAAGACCCTTTCAATTATCTCAAAAAGTACAAGTCCGATCATAACAATAGGTATGTTATATGAAAGCTCTTTGAAATATCTTCTCCCAATATTGTGCAATATGTCCCCTTAAATTAACCCATTGCCAGACTTGTTACTAATTCTTATTTTTTTTTTTACCCTAGTCTTTTGGAGAAAATGTCACATATTCAATTTAAATTTATAAGAATCGGCAAAAAGTCTAAACACTTTTTAAAGACTCAGGGATACGTTCCTTTCTACTCATCATGTAAAATGTCTTTATATTGCATTTCGATCATGTGTCAAAACTGTGTATATATAAAACATTTGCAATTTTATAATACTACGAACAAGAAAAAAATGGATATTCAGTTTTTAATGTCTCTCGCAGACTGTAGATATTTTAATTTTTAAATTAAAAACGGCCCAAGATCGAATTGAGATATTTTAAAAAAGGAGGAGAAGTCTTTCAAGATTAGGTACGATATTTCTAAAAGTAGTAGGTATCTTTCAAGATTATGATATATATCTCTTCTCCGGAAGACGCTCTAGAAGATTAATGCATAAATCATATTTCTAGCTGCCGGTTAGGGGTTAAATTTGAAGTTGAAAGAGGACATTTTTAGCCTTTTTATTGATTATATTTTAAGTAAAAGACATCGAAATTTCTTTTGAAATAGTCTTATTTATTTGTCTAGTACACTAACTCTAACAATGATGGCAGTCCGTTTTAGGCGATACAATACGAAAGCAAGATGATAACCAGGGACCGAAAGTTCATGCAAATGCAAGTTTTTCCCCTTAAGTCTGAGAAAAGTGTAAACAGATTATCTTTGTGAATCGAAGAATTTGCATTACCATGACATCGATATGTCAGTGCATAATTTGCTTTAAATGCATATTTGTCCTTAAATGCATATAGTTATGGCAATTTTTACTTATTTTGCTATAAATTTCTATTTTTACGTATTTGCTTTAAATGCATATTTTTATTGCATTTTTCTTGGTTTTTTCTTAGTAGTTTTTAAATGCATGTCTTTCAATATAAATAATTAAAAGTTTGTTTTAGTTGTGCTAAACGTATGCAAGCATATAAATATTTATCAATACAAATTAATTAAAACCGTTTAAAAAAGCACTTTTTTGTTATTTTTCGGAAACTTCCAAAATCAAAGTTCAGTTTTTTAGAAGGTAGACTTTTGTATACTACTTGGCTGTCTCAACACAATGAAAGAACTAACACTGTTTAAACATTAAAAAAATCAAACTTTTGAAAAAATTACTACTGAATTTGTCATAAACAGCAATCCCACTTTAGAAAATATTTAATTAAGCAGATTTAATTTCTTTATAATTTTTTAATTTCAGCAAAATCATTTTGTACCGAGTCAAAAAATTTTAAAAATTTGCGATTTGTTAACAATTTTTATGGCATCATAACTTTCCACGATGACCCCATAATCCAACTTTTAGTACATGTGTAAATATTTGATAAATCGCGAAATTTACAAAATAGCGGGTTTGATTTTAAGATTTTGATTCAAATTTAAACCAAATATTACTACCGGGTTTGCCCTCGGTAATTTTAATACAAAAACATATGTATGAAAATTTGCAAATAAAAAAAAAAATTGCAAAAAAATATGTTAAATTACCTGTCTGGACGTGTTCAGAAAGTTATCGTTGGTGATAAAGAGTCGGGCCTTAGAGGAATTTCTTCAGGTGTCCCTCAGGATCTGTTCTTGGTCCCCTGTTATTCAGTATTTGTTAATGATGTCTTTAGTGTAGTTAATCATGCTCGCGTGCAGCTATGCTGATGACATACAACTATATATGTCAAATCGTATTGGAATGGTTTAGGATACATGTTATAGACTAAATGATGACCTAAATTCTATTTTAATGTGGGCTAGACTAATAACTTAGTGCTAAATCCTGCCAAATCTGTGGTTCTACAGATTAGTAGAAACCACTCAGCCAGAGTGACCTTCCAACACTATACCTTAATGGCACCGCCATTAAATATGTAAATAGGGTCAAGTATTTGTACGGATCATGTGAATAATGTTGTACGCAATGTATTCCTTACGCTTCGCAATCTGCGAATGTCCTCTAATTTCACACCTACAGAGTTAAAACGAAAGCTTGTTGTTCAGTTAATAGTCCCTTTGATCACATATTCGGCTGAAGTTTTACAGTAAACTGGACTCACATTCACTCCATAAGTTACAGGTATGCTTTAATAATGCGACGAGATATGTATACGGTTTAGGTAGATACTGTAGTATATCGACATGGAGAAAAATGGTTCTCGCTGTGACCTGGTTGATTATTTACGCATGCGAAACCTGATATTCTTACACAGATTATTATGCGACAAAACCCCTCTTTATCTTTATGAAAAACTTAACTTTGGTAGATCAGCCAGAGTGTAACATTGAATTTGCCGAACTATACGCATTTAAACACAAGCAGATTCTTTTTCGTTAACGCCATTAGTTTGTGGAGAACTTATCAGTAAGGTTAAACTTATACAGAGAAAAAACTGCTTTAAAAAA
>CM037855.1:41318881-41527494 GCA_021234595.1 Delia radicum | reverse complement strand
AGCCCTTTTTGAATATTTTACTCTAAACAATTAGCTTCAACTCTCAATATTTATTTTTCTCATTAACATTTTGTTAAATAAATAATAAAAAAAAAATCAAATTTACATGTTGCTTTAACTAGCTAGCCAACTTTATTAAAAATTGTCTTTAATATTTATTAAAATTTTTATCTTAAATTTTTATCCTATTTTTATCTATTATATTAATATACACTACATATTGACTTTTCAAGTGTCTAAATGTTTTTAAATGTCGTTACTATTATTATAATTATGACTTTCTATTATGTTATACCAATCGAACTATAAAAGAATTTTATTCTTAATGTTCTAATAATGAAACAAAATAAATCTAAATCTAAATTTTATATATTTATTTATAAATACAAGATGTAAGCCGCGGATGCGTTTAATAATAAATTTGTTACCATAAATCTTTTTTTTTTTGAAAACCGCAGCTATTTTGCAGTTTTTTAAATGCTTATAATCTAGAAACTGCTTTTTGTGTTACCTTGTTTTGTACCACAACTTAGCGGTTTTGTTAATACCACAAAACATACGGGTTTGTTACTTCATGAATGGATTAACCCCTTATAATACCATGTTTTTATGCAAGTCTATTAACATCGCGAAGTTAATTTTGATTTTATTTGTAGAAATATTTAAAAAAAAATTGAGCTTAATGTTAAAAAACAGAACAAATTTTTGAAAGTCAGAACAAATTTTAGAAAATCAGTACACGATGTTTTCACGTGAACAAAAATCAGTACATGTACGGATCTAATCAATGCGAATGGTCACCCTAAGTTTGTTTGTAGTAGTGTTAATGGCTCTGTGTGTTATTGATGTATTGAATGATTCATTAAAGCCAGACACTTGTGTTTATTTTGTTTGTGTAACTTTAATCAATGGGCAATTAATACTAAATTATCATTTATTTATTTTCTTTTTTTTTCGGTTTCATTCATTATTCTAGTTAAATGTTTTACATTCCCAAGGACCACAATATGTCTTCGTCCTGTAATAATAGAAAATCTCATTTACAAAAATCTTCATCATCATCTTCATCGTCCCATAATAATTCTCAAAGTTTACCACGTTTAACAACCACCTGTGCTGGTTGCATGAACGAGCTGCTATGCCATAAAAATGAAGAAGAATATGTCGTGGCTTTGGGTCAAGAATGGCATACAGATTGTTTTCGTTGTTCCGTTTGTGACAATCATTTACATAATTGGTATTTTGAAAAAGATGGTTTACTCTTTTGTCGTGATGACTACTATCAACGGTTTGGTGAGGCATGTCAACAATGTAGCAATGTTATATCGGGTCCCGTAATGGTAGCCGGTGATCATAAATTTCATCCTGAGTGTTTTTGTTGTACGCAATGTTCATCATTTATTGGTTATGGTGATGCTTTTGCCTTATTGGAACGTTCAAAATTGTATTGCGATGCCTGCTATAGAAATGTTATAAAGTCTGATAAATCGGCCATTGATGGTATTATAAAACCTTTACATTCTATTCGATTAGTGGAGATACCGAAAAATATAACATCCAGTTTAAGATTATCTGTGGATAATATTGATGCTGTACCAAGAGGTGAAAATTGGAATTCTTATGTTTATAATAATGCCTGCTCATCGTCAGCAACACATTTAGATGCTGCTGGTCTTTTGGCTAGCAGTACATCGGATTCATGTCCAGCCATTCGTATATCTGAGTGAGTATTGAGTTACATTGTGATATTTTAACAATAATAGTCAAAGAATTAAGTCATACATTTGTAAAAGAAGAATGAGATAAAAAAATCTACAAGTTCGAGTCATTTTCACAAAATCGCTTAAGTCGACTTAAGTTAAAAAATTTTTTTAAAATTAGAATTGTTTTTATCGATATATTTACATTTTTAAAGAAATTGGAGATTTTGAGTTGCTTTTTAGGCAAATTATTTTTTAAAATAACTGCTGAATCACGTAGACCTTTTGAAGCCAACAATTGTCGGACCTAAAAAATTTTTACTTATGAACAAATTTTACTAATTGGTGAAAATTAACTTACATGGGGCACAAATTCGTGATGGAACCAGTCCTTGAATAGAAATGATGTCATCCAGGCGTTATTACTGGACTTGTACATTACAGGTTGCATTTAAAAGCATTTGAGCAGGGCAAAAAAGTTATTCGCTCTTTATATATTTTTCTTCCGGGAGCCGTTTTCTCATTACATGTGACAAGAATTTGATTTGGAAGCATCCTATAATATAAACCGGATTCGTCGGCATTGTAGATTTGGAGAAGAGTCAACCCGTGCTCATCAACGTAATCCTTAAACTCTTTCACAAATGGATCAATAAGATGAGGTTTCGAAGACAATTTCTCACCCGTAATTTTTAAAAATCTTAATCCATGTCGACGCTTAAATTTCTTCAACCATCCTTTACTGGCATTGAAACCTGAATTGGTTTGATAACTTTTGGAATACAAATGACTGGCTTTTGATCGTAAAATCTCTGCTGATATTGGAATATTTTTTTCCCCTTTGTTTTACAAAGCACTTAAAAAGCAGTTTTTCCATTCTTGGATACTCAGCTTTCTTTAAGGTGCAACGTTTGCCAGGGCTACTTTCTGTTGTATGCACGAACTTTTTAAATGAATTTTCTTGCTTTATAATGAGGAAAACCGAAGACTTGTGCAACTTGTAATTCACGCAAATTGAATTTATGGAATCTCCACTTTGAAATTTTTTTAAAATCTCTAATTTTTGAGAAATCGTTGGCTTTAAAATATGTTGAACTTTTCCCATATTAAAAGATGTATTTACACAACAAATGACATAAACTGACAAAATTGAAGACCAAAATCATCCAAAAAGGTAAATCTACCAAAAGACGGGGATTTCCCTTTTTTGGTTATAGACA
The DNA here is from genome assembly GCA_021234595.1 of Delia radicum. Lineage (NCBI taxonomy): Eukaryota > Metazoa > Arthropoda > Insecta > Diptera > Anthomyiidae > Delia > Delia radicum. The sequence goes on along the minus strand of CM037855.1, from coordinate 41,524,574 downwards.
TTGTAATCAAATTTAAAAAAACAGATAAAAGTCGCGAAAATGGAACCCGTTTTTCGTTAAACTGTCGCGAATTCAGAACCTACAATCGGACCGTCGCGATAAGGGGTAGTCGCGAATACCGAGATTGCACTGTAGTACAAAAGTTTTAGCAAATTTCAATTTTATACAAATAGCTTAATATATCAAAGTTCCAAATTTCGAGTGAACATGTCACAGATATTATTATAAAATTGACCACGGTATTTTTTACTTCTAAACCTTTAATTTTTGTCAATTTAAGTCAAATAATAAATAAATATTTAACAGGATTATTTACTTTTCAAAATTACAAAGCTTAAAGTAAGTTTAAATTATTATCTTCACATTTAAAATACTATCTTTAAACTAAGTTTAACTCAGTCCACATATAAATTAAATTTAAAAGCACATTAGCCGAATTCATGTAATCATGTATACAGTGTTAACATCGTATTTGTGTCATATAAATTTTACCAGTCCTGGAAAGTTTTTTTTTACAATTTGGGTTGTTTTTTATTTCTATATTTCAAGTATTAAAAAAACCTAAAATAAATATTTATTTTATTTGTGAATCAAAAAATATTATTCTATCTAGCTATCTTCTATCTATATATATAAAATACAATGTTTGTATTGGGCGTGTCAGCTCCCATACAAAGTAAATATTTAATATCATATATCTACAGTTCTATAATAGCCAGAGTCTTAGAAATGTTTGCACGTTGATTATATTATGAATAGTCATGGGAAAATTGGGCGGGATCATACCAGTGGGCGTGGCAGCTCCCATACAAAGTGATTATTTAGCTCATATACAAAATTAATATTAATCTATATATATAAAATACAATGTTTGTATGTTTGTCCTCTATAGACTCTAAAACTATCCAACCGATTTGGCCCAAACCGGTTTCATTTGAAAGGTTATAGTCCAAATTATATCAAAAATTGATATATATGAGATATCAAACTCTTAAATCGGTTATGTAGTTCCGAAGATATTTACAAAAAACCTATGTTAATATCTACAAAAAAACTATGTTAATCTTCAAGCTATGTTACACGAACACAACAGCCTCATCCGTCTATTCAAAACAGCGCTAGACCAAATGCCGACAGATGAATTTACGGTTGTGATAAGAGCTGACCAGACAGCGGCTGGTGAGCATGAGCGGCGCTTTAATGCACCGGTAATAGGTGACGTCGCAGTTGTTATGGCAGTTGTTTTCAGCTATTATATACTTCAGCAAATAAAGGCGATAGAAGGACAAAGAGGCGTTGGGCTTCCCATCTCGCGCAATTACAGTGTTGCCATCTCTGAAGCCCTTCATCTTTCACCACCTTTCATCTCTCCACTATCCCCTTTCCAAAGAAAGCAACACATTAATTAATAGGAAGAATTTCCTGAGTGTTGCTTCTCTTTAAAAAAAAAAAAAAATTACAAATTTTAAAATGATTTACTAATGTGAATTTATTTTTTTAATTATTTATTTGTGTAAAAGAAATTTCTTGATTTAAAGAATTAATTACAATTAAAATTTGAAGGCAAAACAACGTTTGCCTGGTCAGCTAGTATATAATAAATAAAGAATATTTTTTTAACGAAATACGCACCTGCTAATAAGCATTGTATAATTATACATCATATACGAATGTATTATGAATCCCACCATTTATTTTTAAAATTTAAAAATAAATATAAATAGACTCCCGATATTAAATATTTCTTTTTTTTAATATCTAATTAAATTGATGAACTGCGCCTTTGCGCATTCGTTCAGGATTTCTATCCACAAAATAAATTCTTGACAAATATTGCCTTAATAATAGAGGCTAGGAAACTATAGGAAACTCTAGAAGTATTTTCAATTATAAATGTTGGCATCAGCCAGGTTATCACACAAAAGTTTTAACAGGAACACACCGTACGCCGGTTGACAAAAACCACAAGTTAACCATTGCTTCCACAACAGAACTGTAGTCTATTGTTTCACCAGAATCAGCACTACCGAACTAAACACGTCCCGTACAATATTGAGCGCGATTTTACTAATTAGTATGATGTGTTCACTTTAAAAATTGACAAACGAGTGTTAAACAGTTTAAAATGAACTTTTTCCTCCATAATTTTAATAATTTTGTTCAAATATTTTTTTTGTTTTAGAAAGTTATTTATATTTAAGGAAACTTAAAATAAAATAAATAACAAAGATGAAAATAAAAAATTGAAAATAGTACGGTAAAGATTTGCAGGTCCCTCCTGTAGGTATTCTAGTTGCGTAATGCTCTAAACTCCGACTGGATGCGACGTAACTATAGTAGTTAAAATTTTTAATCTACTTCTGGAGCGGATAGGCGCAATAGCGCAGTTTTTGCTGAACAAAGTGTAAATTAATATTGCTTATGGAAATAAGGAAAAATCAAAATTGTCTTTTTTTGTCTTGTGCTGATAAACTTAAAGTTTTTAGCACAAATTCAATGTGAATATTTTTTCTGTGTTTAGTTTTCATTTAATTTACATAATCCAAGCAGAATTACAAACATATCTTTAATTTGCAATTTTATTTTTAAATAACTCCAAAATTCGGTCGGAATGCAGGTTGCCACCTTTGAAAACTTGCAGGCTATCACCGCCCACTTGTTTATACTTATAGCAACTATTTTACAACGAACATTGCTAGATTATACCCAAAAGCCGCAAAAAAATCACTACATTTATAAACAGTGTTTACCGACCCAATTTTTCGCGAATATTTCAAAAACTACATCTTTAATTGTGAAAGGCGTGGTAGAGAAGAATGAGTGTATTTTCTAAAAACCATAACTACATTGTAAATTTTCAATTTTTCGGAATCAGACTGCGCAGTTTCTGGTATTGAACCTTCGTCAGTAACCCTGTTTTTTTTTTTTTTAATAATGTAATATTTGTTATGTTTTTATTTGTTCGATTGCGTCTATATGAAATTTTCTGTGCAATCACTGACCGTGGTATAGATAAACTGATTTCTAATGCCACATCCACTCGCACTACACGTTAGACAGATCTGATCTATCGCCAGGTCGAGTTTTGTTGTGACTAAAACTAGTTTTATTCAATACACGGTGTTTTTGTTCTTGCATACATAATCTCAGAAGTACAACTCCAACACAACACAACAGTTCTATTTTTAGAAACTTACCTCGCCCTAATGTCCACTTCTGGTTATAATCAATTTCTGGTTATAAATCATATTGTCTTTTATAACATATCCAAAATTCAGAATGTGTTGTTCATGATAATTATATTTTAGTAAAAAAAGTAAAAATTTGAATTTTCCTCAACACACACGACTTTTAAATTACACAGAACTCAAGACGCATAGTTCAGAGTATACTTTTTAAGTTGTCTTTTGCGCTCTGAATCCGAATCTTCAGAACTTCTCTTAGTCATCAAGTTTTTGTGATATTGTTACCTAAAAATACAAATACATAATACGATTTTTCATCATATTCGGGACGTTAATAAACCGCGAATATTTTTCTTATATAAAACTCGTTACGGCATATATTAATAATACTCTTCATTTCTAGAATCTGTGTTTTTTGTAATTTTTAGGTTAGAATGTCTCAAATCAAAAATGTAGTTTTTGAAATATTTGCGAAAAATTTGCGTTTTTGAATTTTTGCAAACTTTCTATGAATTTCTAGCAAATATCTAAATTACGAAGATTCAATCTTTCAATTTGTAAAAATCGGACAAAAATTAAAAAGTTAAGCAGTTTAAACATTAAGGCCCGATTACTGAAACATTACTAAAATTTAACAAACCGTTAAATTGATAGTTTATATGGGAAACAACAACAAATGTATCTATCAGTTAAAGTTCCAGTTAGTAGATAACGGGACATTCAGTAATCGGGCCTAAGTATTTTTCATAGTTTTGTTAAAAATATCAAACTTTGAGATGCGTACAATGCGAACTGCACCGAATTTCGACAAACTTAATAAAGCACATACATATATCATAAGAACTTTGATTACAGAGGTGAACAAAATGTTACTTTTTAATAGTTAATAAAGATCTGACCATCAAACATATATATATTTCGGACATTCTGATTTCAATGATGTACTTAATTTTTTGATCAATGGTACAGATTTCAATAAAAATGTTCTTTAAAGTTCGGGCGGTTTTGCATTAGTTTTTTTTTCATTTAAAACTTTTCGAAAGCAATCAATCTGCTTTAGTTTTGATTTAATTCAATGACAAGACCTGTGTTCATATTTATGGCTAATATTTAATGCACAAAACTTTATATTTAAGCCACTGCTTCACGCTTAATGAACAATTGACCTGAATAAGTGTTAGTTCTTAAAAAAAGGCAATTAATGGGAAAAATGTTGAAAAATATGTATTTGCAAATAGCGGCTTATATATATTCACGATTTTTGGAATATGACAGCAAAGCTGACACCAGAGTCATACTTTTGATATAATATGTGGACACATCTAAAAATTGTTGTTGCAATAATTGAAGCAAAAAAGTTTCCATTTGCAAGATTTATCGTGTATAAACTTTTTTTTCAGGTACATGAAATTAAAATCTTGTGGTATTTTATTTTTTAAAAACTGAAACTGTAAAAATGTATGTGTTTACAGAAATTTTTTAAGAAAAAAGTCAAAGTTGTGGACGAATAATTACTCGAAAAAAAACTCGAGAAAATTTAATCATTTTCATACAAATGTGTAAAAATAGGCAGATTTTTTCGAGTGGTTCGCAACGCACTGTACAATTATCATCTAAATTTTTGTAAACGAAGTCTGTTCTTATATACGAATTTAAAAATATAAACTTGTTGCAAGTACTTCAAAAAATATTTCCGCAAATTTTGCATGAAACTTTAAAAAACTTCATATTTTCACAAATTTGCATGGTCGAGTTTTTTCGAGTAGTTATTCGCCAATTCCACAATTTTTTTATTAGATTTCTTTGAATTTTTGAATATGAAATTTATTAATGCAGGTGACTCTAAAAAATAAAAGTATGTACCAAGATTTTTTAAAAAATTTGTGTAAAATTACATCAAATTTCTGAAATCTGCATATTTTCACAAATTTGTATGAAAGAGTACGAGTTTTTTTCGAGTAGTAGTTTGCTTATCCCACAATCTTCGTCGGATTGCCACAAAAATTTACACATAGATTCTGCTAAAGTATGCGACTCCAATATATAAAATGGCATCAAACCATAAAAATATTATGTTTATAAAATGTTTAATGGAAAAGGTCGAGTTTTTTCTGTCTTGATAAAAACTGTCACATTTTAACTACAGAACTTTTTTGAGTGTATGGGTCGTTAATTCAATGGTTTCTAAAAATAACTATTGACAATAATATATTTTTTGCTACCGATATTTTTGCATGAGTAACCTTGTCTAGAACCTTAAATTTATACCAATGTGAAGATTGTGTGGCGTAAAAGGTTTTATTTCAGTTTGTAACTAACCCAGGCAGAAAAATACAATCGGCACAGTGTTGGCAAAGACATAACGTTGGTAATTCAAAAAATTTGGTGCTTTTTAAATAGCTTCAATTAATTTAATTTCGAGAAATATCTTTAATAAAAGTTAAATATCTTCGGTTCGGTTTTAGACTTATACATCGTATTTAAATGTGTGAAATATAATAAATTATTAAAAGAAAAATGTTTCTAATTTGTTGTAATATTGGTGAAAATAATATTGGCAAAACAATTTGCGGGTGGTACAGGCAAAACTCAAGCTTTGCAAACAAAATTTTCTTATCCTAGTATAAAATTAGTTGTACTTTTGCTAATTTTTAACAAAACAGCAGTGGTTTGGTACGGTTGAAAATTTCTACCTGGGTATTTATGTTTGCATAGTTATTTATGTTTGTAATTTAAGCGGAATGTCTTGATAACATAATGCAAAATTCTTTATCAATTATACGATAATCAGTTGGTAAGATAAGACAATAAAAACAGTAGGCATATATGATATGTTTGCAGAAAGTATTTTGATATGAACGTAATATTTTTACTTTTACGACCTGGTTACTTATCTTAAAATAACCAAAGTTTAGGACTTAACAATAAAGGGGTAGAAATTGTCAACCGTACCAAAAAAAAAAAGTGCTTCTTTTTTTAAAAAACCACCGCCAGCGTTTTGCCAACACTGTGCCGATTGTATTTTTCTACCTGGGTAGTTATGAGTGTCAAATTTATATGGAATTATCTGTGAGTAAAGTTTAACTCTGGTTATTTTTAGAAAAGTTACCCAAGTAATGAAAAATATTTATCAATTTTGATTTTTATTGAAATAAATTCAGATTTTCATCAAAACATGATTTTTTAGAAAGTTTTCATAAAAAAGTCGTTTTAGAACGTTTCAAATTTTTTATACTTGGTTTTCAATAATAAAATTTTGAATGATAAACAAATTTCCTAAAAGTCTAGTTTTACCTACTGTGCGCAGTATGGAAATGGCACTCTCTTCTTTTTTGAATTATAATCTAAAACTTGTTTATTAAAAATTCTATTCTTCTTACTTGTAAATTTTAATATACCTCTTCTTCTTACAAATGTATGCTTAATTCGTATTTATTTAATATAATTTGCAAAATATTTATTTACCTAATTTTTCCTTCGCTTTATAAACTATACACACTTCTAAATAGTTTACCTTAATGGTCAACATTTTGTTTACGTTTTATTGTTATCAGTGATTAAATTGTCTTTGGCGAAATCAATATGTACACTATGCTCAAAAAGTATGCTTTTTTTTTATTAAAAAAACGCTCACGAAGTTACATTTAAGAATTATGTGGGATTTTATGTAGGACGGAACTCCTTGGAATATTTTTAAGACTAAACACAAACAAATACATTTTTCAAATTTTAAAATATGGCGATTTTTTTAATTTTTATTTAAAAAATAATAAAAAAAAAATGATTAAAAAGAAAACGATTATTTCGTGGATGGTAACGGATTCGATGAATTCATCGCTTAGGTGTAGTCCCGGTATAAGCCTCTCGTTAGTGGTTCTATGCTTAAATGATAAGTTCTGATATCGTGACGAATATGGCGAGATGGTAGGCTGTTCAGAACATCATTAGGGTAAGTAGCATTGTGGAAGGCTACGGGGAATTGCTTAGTGAGAAGCAGATTATGATCTTCAACCTTCAATAATTTTGATTCACAGTGAAGGTGATCTACTGTCATAAGGTGCATCCTGTGGCGAAGCGAAGGTCAAAGATCTGAGTAACTTGTTATCGATTCCATAGAGTCTTGCTAACGAATGAGGACCAAACTGGTTCTGCTTAGTTTATAAGTGATCTGCCTGCAGCCGTGCAAGTGGTAAGCAGAGCTTCCTTGTATTTACCCTAATTAGTGCCGGCAAGGGATTTTAAAATGTTGTTCCTCTTGCTTACTCTCGTTGCAATGTGCCTGGTATGAGTGGAGAAATACATCAGGTTGTCAAAAGTGACACCTAAAAGTTTCGAATGCGCCACTGTAGGAATAATGGAACCATTAATGTTGATATTAAGGACTGTTCTTAGTTCCCTGGTCCCAGGAGTGAATAGTGTTACAGTAGACTTAGTTGGTGGGAGTTTAAGATTACGTGCGTTAAAGAAATGGAATATTTCATGGAGGTGTTAATTGATTTTATTACAAATTTCATATATTTAAGCACTCCAGATACATATACTATGCATTCAACTGCATAAGAAGCCTCCTCTACTCCCGAGGGCGGTGCTAGAAGCTGAGATATGTAGAATTTGAACAAAGTGGGGGAGTGTGGAGTCCCTTGCTTAATTTTGTGAAACTTTTAGAGCCTATTCCGAAATTCAACGAATGCTTGTCTATCAGAGATGTAATTAGCAGGCCACCGCTTAACCGTATTAGGAAGGTTACTGCTTAGGATATCCTGCAATAGGATTGACAGGTTGACCATGTCAAAGGTCTTGGAAAGATAGAGAGCAACAACGACTCTCCTCTCGCATGGTTTTCTCTGATTGAAACCCTGGGAGATGTGCGTAGCAATTTTAGTCAGAACAGATTTTGCAGTGATGTTTACTATATTGATGGTGAAGTTTATCATTAAGGAGGGTAGTACAAGTGCTTCCAGGATTTTCGCTACAGGAGAAAGCCATGAGATAGGTCTATAAGACTCACCTAGATCTGCCGATTTACCAGGTTTGAGTAAGGGAATGACCCTGCCAATTTTCCAGGGAAAGATTTATAACGGCATTCATATTTACAAGGCTGGTGCGGCCAATATGTTTGAGCATAAGCGTAGAGATGCCATCAGGTTCGATGGCCTTGGAGAAAGCCATGAGATAGGTCTATAAGACTCACCTAGATCTGCCGATTTACCAGGTTTGAGTAAGGGAATGACCCTGCCAATTTTCCAGGGAAAGATTTATAACGGCATTCATATTTACAAGGCTGTTTGTGCATAAGCGTAGAGATGCCATCAGGTTCGATGGCCTTGGAAGATTTAGCGTGGAGAAAACTTCATATGTTGTAAAATTGCGATGTGATGTGGTAGAAGTTTTCTTAGTGCTGAGTGTCTGGATTTGTCTATTAAGAATGGTTGTTTAATGAATTGTCTGCAGAAAGTGGAAGCACATTTTTGAGGATTACCCAATGGATACCATTAAATGTGATGGCAGTGAGATTATGCCTGTATTATATCGGTAATTGTATTTTACGGATAACGGTATTTCAATTATTTCGGTAACGGTATTTTAGGGATGACGATAGTCAGTTGAAAGGGGGTTTGAATCGATAATGGTATTTTAGCGGTATTGGCTGTCATCCCTGCCTTCTTTTTAGTTCGAATTTTTTGTTTGTTTGTTTTTAGTCTTAAAAATGTTCCTGGTAGTTTCCATTTAAATCAAATTTTCATATTTTCATTATGACCAACAATTTTAGAATAAAATCCGCCATGCTACTCAAAACTATCAGATTAAAAAACATATGTGTACAATATTCGGCAAATCTTAATGATTTTTTATATTCTAAGAAGTTTATTTAACTCTTTGCGGTTTGGTGGTCAGTAATCTAACATATTTTCACGCTATATAGTGACAATTATTATTATTACTATTTTATTTCATAAATTTAATTATTATTATTTTAATTTAATTATTATTATTATTTTGTTTAAAATGTCATCTTTGTATATGAAACTATATGGCTGAAAGATTTAAACTTCCGTATATACTTTTATAGCATAGTGTATTTAATAGTTATTGATTTTTTGAGGACCCGGTTAAAAAAGAGCATTTATGATCATATATGATCATCCATATTCGTACATACTAGAATAATTAACCTACATTTCCATACAAGGACAAATATGGTCATATCTTATTTTATATTGTCATCCATATACATTCACACATTGAATATTTTTGTAAAATTTTGTGTTTAAAAACGGTTTTAATGAAAAAAAAACAATATATTTTAAAAGGCCTAATTGCGATAAAAAAAAAAGTTGTTTCAATGGCAGAACATGTCGCTCATTTACTTCCAAGAACGTCACAACTCAAAAAACATGATTTTTGAGTTAATGACGTAGAATTATTCGTTATATCACGTTTTATATTGTGTACAAAATTCGTATTGATATCTTGTATACTCACCTCTTGAGAGAAATTTTGTCGTTATTTTTTTTCTCCAAGGTTGGAATAAATTGAAAACTTTAAGCTCGTTTTCTACAATATCAAAGTTTTTGAGTTATGATGTTATTGAAGTAAATGAGCGATGTATAGTATATATTTTTAATTATGTCAGCACAAAGATTCTGTTTAATATCGAAACGAACGAAATATTTGCCGATAATACGACATTTAAACAACTACAAAATAAAGTACAATACGACTACATTAAATTAAAACATTGTGAAAAATATTAATATTATACATTTTTTAAACAGGTCCTTACAGATATAAATACGAATTACACAAAAATTTTAATTTCTTTCTCTTATAAAAAACTTTAAATTTTCTATTTAGTAGTGAGTAGTGTATTTGAATTACTCGGGTTTGGTTTTATTCGAGTATACGAGTAACTCCTATAATTTGAACAATGTTATTTTACTAATTTTTCTTAAAAATACAAAATAAAACACAAATTAAATACAAAATCAGGAGTCCCGAAATGTATTTTATCAAAATAAAAAATATATTAGGTTAAAATAAAAATGATCTTCTGAATTAATATACAATTGAGGTATTTTACTTTATTTTCTTTCGTTTTTATAAGTTCGACTTTAAGAAAACATTAGGGACGAAGCTTTTAGTATTTTTTGCAAATATCAAGAATAATATGGTATAGGAGATTCTATGAGCCTTGCAAAAACATAAAGACAAATTATATTATTTTTTCGTTGTCGTTATAAAATTGCCGCAGCAAATGCGTTTTAAGTTTGGAAGACATTTTTGTTGGATTCTATTTTTTTATTTATTTTTAAATTGATAAATTTTAGTTTATGTGATTAAGTACGATAGAACTGAACGTAAGACCCAATCAGAACTGTAACAGCAAAAAATTATGAATTAATTGGAATTCAGATTTTCCAAAAAAAATTTTAGCACAATATAATAGTTTTGCGATTGTTGCGATTTTTTACTTTTTTTTTTATTGAATATTTGGAAATTTAAAAGTTTTGCTTAATTTCTGGAAATTGGACCTTTTGGTGTAGCATTTTGTTATAGTTTCAACCCACCATTTGAGTATAATAATGTCTGTAATTGTTCAAGGATATTTTTAAAATATCTTGGACTGTGCTATTTGGGCATTGGTCTCGGTGCCGAGTGTTTTTTCTTTAAAATAAAAATAGATTTTTTAAAGTACAATATTGTGCATATCGTGGTGTAACGTAAAAAATATATAGCCCTATTGAACAACTATAATATGTAAATTAAAACGGTAACTGGTACATGGCTTACATTTTATAAAAAAAGAAAATCTTTTTTTTTAAAAAATACGAAACAATTTAAACAATTTAACTCGATTAATCGACCAAAATTTTTCAAGTTATTTGTTACTCGAAATTGAACATTTTAATTTACTCGAACAATTGTTTATTTATTTATTTAATTCAGTCTACTGATACTTATTATCTTACAGACTAATACATACAAAATTCAATTGATTAAAATTCATCGATTAATTGAGTAATGGTTAACCGATTGAATACCCTAGTAGTGAGATTTAATTATGAGATTGTACCTTAAAAACTTTAAATGAAAATGTGAACTTACAGTTCAACAATTCATACTAATTGAACGTTTTGAGTAATTCGTATTTTTATCTGTGTTTTAAAAAATTGGTAAAGGGTGTTTTTTATAGAGGTATATAACTTTGAAATCTAATAAAACAAAGATGAATTTTTTAAATTGGCATGAAATTTACGTTATTCGAAAGATAATCTTCTTTCATCATGATTTAAATATGACTTCTGGCATATGACCGCTCTGACGTAGTCTAATCTGGAGGTTCAATTTTCGATGACTTTCCAACATTTGTGGCCGTATATTGGTAATAAAGCTGCGAATGTTGTGTTCCAAGTGGTCAATCGTTTCGGGCTTATCGGCGTAGACTAGCGAGTTCACATATTCCCACAGAAAATAGTCCAGCGGCGTTAAATCGCACGATCTTGGAGGCCAATTCACGGAACAGAAATTAAATTATGCGGTTACCAAACGTTTCCTTCAATAAATCAATTGTGGCACGAGCTGTGTGACATGTTGCAACGTCTTGTTGAAACCACAGCTCCTGTCCTTCATGGTTGTTCAATTGATGAACGAAAAAGTTAGTAATCATGGCTCTATAGCGGTCACTATTGGCGGATAGACTGATTGGGGTCTTCCGCTACGCTACGCTCTAAAGCAGCATTGACTTCTTCTGTACGCACTGTACGACGTCTCTGTGGATGCATATTATCATTTAGAGTAAACGTGGTGCGAAAACGTTCCATAGTTAATCGAATTAATTGCTCTGATGGACGATTATGTTGACCGTAAAATGGACGTAGTGCGCAATACGTACTCGGAACGGAACCAAGATTTTCAAAATAAATTTGCACAATTTGAAAGCGTTGTTCAGGCGTCAGTCTATTCATGTTGAAATGCCAAACCAAACTTAACAGAAATCACTTGACAGCTGACAAAATGGCCGCCAGTCAAAAAAGTGTTGCCAACTTTAAGTTCTATACCTGTAAAAAAACACCCTTTAGAAACCGCTTTGGAACTAAATGAAATTTTGAAATAAGAGTTAAATGCGTTAATATTGTCGTAATGAAGAAAAAAGAACAATGAGAGTGCCTTAAACAATGGGAAGTGTCTACTGATGCACTTCAATTTAAATGAAATTTAGGCATGTGCAACAAAATAAGAACATGAATCAGAGACCTTCATAAAACATATTGGACTCACTTAGAGTATTTTGAATTAATTTTTTAATCTTTTTTACATTTTTGTATTGAAAATTATAATTTTGCGATTGGAAATTTCCCATTCGCCGCCCTTGAAATCACGCCTGTCATAGGTCTCCACGCACCTGCAGTCTCTGGTTGTTAACAATTAAATACGCCAGAACTCTACCAAACGAGCTATCGATACATATAATATTGTATTGCTTAAAGTGTAAATGAATTATTGTGATTCGTGCTTTCGTTCTTGATAATTCAAATTCAAATCCATGAGTGCTCAATAATCGGTAACTCATTACTTTTATGTTTTAAAATAATGTTAAATGTAGAGTATTCAATTTATCGGTAACTCATTACTTTATGGTTTAAAATAATGTTACATTGTAATGCATTATGTATTCAACTATTGGTAACTCATTACTTTATGTTTCGAAATAATGCTAAAGGTAAGGAGTAGTCACTGCATTATGTAACCCATTATAGGTAAATCATTAGTTTTTGGAAAATAATGATACAGTTAAGGAGTACACACAGATAGTGCATTACTTTATCGCGTCCATTACCAAAGTTTTCCTGGGATATTAAATTGCATATACCTGAGTTCTTTTTTATGTAATCGCATATACTTTCATATATATGTCATTGTATATGAAATATATATCTCCATATTTGTCCATATACGTCCATATATGAACATATTTGTACATATATAAACTTTTTTAACCGGGGAATAAAATTTATTTATAACAAAATGACGATCATTTAATGTTGATATTTATAATACCTTCAATATTTCATTGTATTGAACATTTCTGATTTAAAACAATAAAAAAAGAAATAATTTAATTGTAGAATGCATTACTAATTTCAAAATCACACAACTAACTAACTTACACACTCATTTCTTCTTTTAACTGCAAAAAACGCTTAATGGTGTTGAAATTGAAAAAAAAAAATATTCGCGTAATTACTACTCTCTACTACCTCAACCCAACTACTCCAACCTATCATCCAACAAGATTCATTTGTAGAGTTTATGGAAGTGTTGGCAAATCCGTTTTCTCCCTTATTACATCGGTAATTGATCATTGTTGTGGGACTTATAGGTAATAACATATATAATATATATATCCGTTTAATATAATTTTATTATAATCCTATACTATTGATTAAGTTAATATTTAATGACTGTTTGATAATATATAATATATATTTTTTATTTTTTTTTTTGCAAAACTTATAAATTTTATTTAGAATTGATGTAAATTTAACGAATCTTCATGTTGGCGATCGTATTCTAGAAGTTAATGGTACTCCGATCAGTGATAATTCCATAGAACAAATTGATAAAATGATTAGAAGTACGGAAATATTACAATTAACTGTAGAACATGATCCCATACAAGTTTGTCGCAGCTGTAGTCATGTAGATATTAAAAAAGTTACCAGTGAAGTTTCTCTGCCATTAGCCACTTCGGCATCAAGTGTCGAAGTATTTGGTCGTACTTATGATAGTGGTGATGGTGGTACTCCTTTGTGCCATACAAGACATGTCACTAACAAAGATGGCTCTCCCACACGTCTTACAAAACAAGAAAAGGAACGAATATATAAACGTAAAGATGAAGGTTATATAAGTGGCACTAAAACTCGACAGTTAAGAAAATGTAAGAATCTCAATATGATTGCAGCTCAAGATTTGGTCAATAAAGCCTCTCTCAACAACAGCAATAATAATAATAACAATGAAAAAACAAATTCGGCATCTTCTAAATCATTTAGAGGTGCAGAGAGATGTTCGAGTATGTCGAAATTAACGGGAGATCAACATACCACCCAAACCGATCAAATATATGATTTAACACGTACAACTTCATTTCGTGTCGAACAAAAACCTCAAAGAGTTTTCCGTCCTTCAGATTTAGTTATAGGTGAACTATTGGGTAAGGGTTTCTTTGGCCAAGTTTTTAAAGTAACACATCGCATAACGAAGGAGGTTATGGTTTTAAAGGAACTACATCGTGTAGAGGAAGATGCTCAATTGAATTTTCTTAAAGAAGTGGCCGTTCTAAAGTCTTTACATCATAAAAATGTTTTAAAATTTATAGGTGTATTATATAAAGAAAAACGTTTACATTTAGTTACCGAATATGTGGCTGGTGGTTCTTTAAAGGAACTATTACATGATTCTGGTTTACCTTTAACCTGGCCAGAGCGTATATCATTTGCCAAAGATATAGCCTGTGGCATGACATATTTACATTCCAAAAATATTATACACAGAGATTTAAATTCTTTAAATTGTTTGGTAAAAGAAGATAAAACTATAATAGTTGCTGATTTTGGTTTAGCCCGAATAATCAATACCTCCTTGAGTTCTCGATACAGTGAAAAATGGAATTCTCCCGACAAATCAGCAACAGAAGGATCCAGTAATGCTACCACCGGTGATTCTAGCAATAACAATGGTACTTGGGGTCGCAGTAAAAGTCGTCAACGTAGACAACGTTATACAGTTGTAGGTAATCCCTATTGGATGGCTCCTGAAATGATGAAAGGTTTTATATATGATGAAAAAGTAGATATATTTTCCTTTGGCATTGTTTTATGTGAGGTAGGTTGAATTTTGTATTGACATTTGAATTGTTTTAATATTTTAAATATTGTTTTGTTAGATCATTGGTCGCGTTCAGGCAGATCCAGATTTTTTACCCCGTACCCATGATTTTGGTTTAAATCAAAATGTTTTCCGTGACAAATTTTGCTATCAATGTCCGGATCCATTTTATAAAATTGCCTTTTTGTGTTGTGATTTAAATCCAGATAAAAGGTAAGTTTAACAAGCAACAAAACCAACTTAAAATAAATCTATAGAAATTTCTCAAAATCTTAGAATTTGTCTATCAAAAAAATTATAAAAAGCTACAATTTTATAAAATAAATGTCACTAAATCTCTTCCTATATTAAAAATGTCTCAGATTACAAGAATTTTTTATGAGATATATGTCCCAGAATGTGAGAATTGTACTTTACAAAAATATCTCGAATGGTAAAAATTTTTCTATACGAAAAATGTCTTAAAATCTGAGAATATTTCTATACTCATAAACTGAGATTTTTTTAAATGAAAACTGCATCAGGTTGTAAGAATTTTTCTTTACAAATACCATCTCAAAATATGAGAATTTTTCTGTAGAAAAGATTTTTCAGATTGTGTGTCTAAAGGCGTCTCATGCGATCATTTTTCTGTCGAAAACCCGTCTCAGCCTGTAAGAATTTTTCTTTACGAAAAATGTCTGAGTATGTAAAAACTTTTCTGTACAAAAACTGTCTCCGCTTATGAAAATTTGTTGCTTTTCAAAAAGTTTGATCATTTTCATGATAGACAATACAATTGTTTCATAGACATCACCTCAATCTTAAGTTGCCTGCAAAAGAAAATTATGATTGGTTTAACTCAACCTGAGACATTACATACAACCGATTAAATCAACTTTATGAGAATTTTGTCTGCTTTAGTGTATAAACTGGCTGATTTCGTAAACCTAATCGTAAAATCAAAACTTTTTGAAAAGCTGCCATTTTTACGTATAAAATCTAATATGACCTTATCGTATTAGATTTTGAACTTGAGGTAGAACAATATTCTAACTAAATATTTGAAAATATAGAAAGTCCGAAAAAAGAATTTTTGTATTTTTAATACAAAAATTAAAAAAAAATTTGAAAATATCTCAGAATGTAAGAGTTTTTCTTTACATAAAATGTTTCACAATGTGAGAATTTTTCTGTATCAAAAATATTTTTAAATGTAAAAATTTTTCTATACGAAAAATCTCTCAGAATCAGAATTTTCAGATACAAAAAATTTCTCAGAGGTGTAAGAATTTTTTATACCGAAAACGTATCAAACTATCAAAATTTTTTTATAGAAAAATATGTAGCAGATTGTAAGAATTTTTCTATACGAAAAATTTCTTAAATTGTGATAATTTTTCTATAAGAAAAACATTTCAAACTGTTAGAACTTTTTTATACGGAAAAACGTTTCAGATTGTGAGAATTTTTCAGTTTAAAAAAATTTATCAGATTGTAAGAATTTTACTATACGAGAAATATTTAAGATGCTAGAATTTTTCTATACTAAAAATTTATCAGATTATCAAAATGTTTTGAAACAAAAAATGTTTCAGAATCTGATAGTTTCTCTATGCAAACAATTCTTAGGAACGTGAGAATTTTTCTATATAGAAAACGTCTCAGAATGCGAGAATTTTTCTATACGAAAAATGCCTGATAATGTTTTTCTATACAAAAAATGGCTCCGCTTGTGTGAATTTTTCTATACAAAAAAATCTGTCAGATTCTCAAAATTTTTCTATACAAAAAAATGTCTCAAATTATAAGAATTTGTCTATACGAAACCTGCTCAGAATCTAAGAATTTTTTTATACGAAAAATGTCTTACAATCTGAGAATTTTTTTATAAGAAAAATATGTTAGAATCTGAGAATTTTTGTATACGAACAATTTCTTGTAAGAAATTTTCTATTCAAAAAATGTTTCAAGTTTGTGAGAATTTTTCTATGCAAAAAACGTCTCAAAATCTGAGATTTTTTAAGAATTTTGAGGTATTTTTTTTAATTATAAGCGAACATGAGAATTTTTTTATATCTAAAAATATAAGAGTTTAAAAACTACTACCTTATTTTATATATACTTTCAGACCATCATTTGAAATTTTGGAAGTATGGCTGGATAGTTTACAAACGCATATAGCCTCTAATCAATCAGTACCACAAGATTTACTATACGATATCGATAATTATCAAGGTGGCAGTATAAGTTCAACACCAGTTGATTTTTTAACACCCAAATCCAACCTTAGTCGTGATAACTTGGATGAAGTTGGTCACTCAAATCTCTCTCTAACACTGACAAACATTAAAGATACCAACGAGCCAGAAGGAGATTGTTTTAAAGACTCGGATCCAACTGAAGAAAAAGTAGAAGCTTATCTCTTACCAGATGGTATACCAAAATCACCACATTTGGGTAAAGATTTTTCACCCTCAGGAGAACGTATACACAATAGTATGCGTGCCAGACGTAGACAACGTTTTTTACAAGCCCAAAATGCTGATCATGAAGAACAACAACGTACAGATTTGGTATTACAGGCTGTTAAGGATACTCTACAACAAGACTCGGCCAAAACAAGTCGCCGTAAAGTGGATAGAGGTTTTGTTTTAGATATTAATCGTAGTGGTGTATTAAATATTAACAATGTTAGAGATCTTAATAATTTATCTGATTTTGACTCAAGTTGTGATACCAGCCTTAATTATCATGAAGTGAATACAATAGAAGAACCGGGTATAAATGAAACAATTTTACACACAGACTTAAAAGATAATACCTTAAAAACTATACAGGAAACAGATAACGATGTTAACGAAAGTAAGAAAAATAGAAATATTTTTGAAAAACGTAAGATTTATGAAGAAAATTTACCTGCTCCTGCAATAACTGTTACGGATGAAGTAGATTTAAATGATTCTGTAGATACCTTACACAATGTCAAACGTAATCTTGCCGAAAAATCGTACAAAAGTGCCCTCGAAGATATACGCACAAGACTGAATTTATGTAAAACAAAATTCGATACTATTGAAGAGGCCAATCGTAAAAATTTCAATAATTCCCAAAATTCAATGAAATCTCTTTTTAAAGTACAATCTAAAGATGATGTATATAAAGCACCACCAGAAACGTATAAAATGTTTGGAACTCTAAAATCTACCTCTAGCACAAACGATAAAGATGATGTAAAGAAAACATATCGTGTCAATCAAACGCCAGTTTTTGGTAGAAAATCTCAACCAAAACCAACCGAATTTTATAAATCTCATTCGGATTCCTTAGAAAATTTAGATAAGCTATGTTTGACTCTTAATAATGCAAAAAGTGAAAAGAAAGATTTAAGTCCAGCAAAACGAGCTAAACTACCCAAGGAGAGAACATTTAAAAGTTATATCACCTCTTTAGAAATGACACCCACACAACCAACAATGGAGGAATTACCAGCGACCAAAAAAGAAAGCAGCAGTAGTAGTAAGCTAAGAATTTCCACAAACTTATTGGGCATTAGAAAAACTCTAAATTTAACCTCACCCACACGAAATGAAGAAACGAAAACATTTAGCCGTAGAACATTATCACCCACCAAATCAAGTGAAGCTAAACGTGTTATAAAACAGGAATTACCAACAAGTAAGTGGGATTGTATTTAAAGATAACACTGAATTTTTTTTCTATAGACAAATACGATGCTGCTCTTAAATGAAACAAAAAATATTCGTATGTAAATTACAGAACAATAAAAAAAAATCCAAATGCTAAAATTTAAATTATTTATGAATTTAAAAACTTTTTAACAAAATAAAATAACAATAAAATTATCGAAATTTTAAATTCCGTGTGATTTTACAAATACACTCTAGTTTTAAGTAATAATTTTTTTTCTCTCTAACATTCGCCTATGTTTTGAGGTTCGAATCCACATAAAAAAAATCTAAAGTAAAGCATTACGAGTTTTATATAATTTTTATTAAAAATAAAAATTATGTTTTTTCGACCTTTAATTGTGCAATGAAAAGGAAAATTTGTTTGTAAGGTATTCCCTTTGGGCTAAGTTGGTCAATTGTCTGATACTTAAATTAAAATAAAAAAACAATTTATTTCATTTCTCACTCGAGGTGTCTTTGGCTTATTTCTAAAGCAACAACCAAAGCAACATGTTTTGAATGATTATAGTGTTCTCAGGGCACTCAAATGATAACCCAGATTTACGGTCTCATGTTGGTATTTTAGAGTATTCTTAAAACGTTACAAAAACCAAACATAAAGTAGTTGTAAAGCGCTACGTCTTCTGTTTTTAAAACGCTCCCAAAACATTTGAAAACCCAAAAGTATAATGATTTTAAAGCGCATTTAATGCAAAAATTTACTGCTTTCATAGAATTTTAAATACAAAATGTGGAATAATTTTCCAGTACTCCAAATACCGAAAAGAAAGTAATTTCCCAGTGCTAAAAACACATTAAATATTTTTTTTTATTTTATTAGTAATTCAATTTTTTTTTAAATAATAAAGTAAAAAATTATTACATTATCTATTTTGTTTAAGGAGACTTAATCTATGTTAAAGCAAGGACTATACTTTATTTTTATAAGATTAATCATAATGATGAGCTTGTATATTTGAATTCATTTTTTTCTTTTGGCCATTCTACACGAAATCGTCAAATTCAAATCCCTAGGTTAACCTCAATCTTAGAACGATCATTTCATGTGCGGGTAGCTCATATTTTTAATCACTTGCCTACAGAGCTCAAGTCCTTGGAATTACCATTCTACACTTTTAAACGCAAAGTTTTGATCTATGCTCAAGGTAATGAGTTATAATATTTTTGACATTTTAATGGAACGTGTGATTGTAATTATTCATTGGTTTACAGTGCCTTTATATTGTTTTTCTCTTCTTTCTTTTAACTTCTAATGTTTTTACTATTTTATAATACATATATGTTTATTTCTCTTTTTTTTTTAATATTATATTGTTATTTATATTTTTGTTTTATATAATACAGTAGTCTTGTGTTGTAGTTATTTCTTAGCCATATATGGCCCTTAATTGAAGAATAATAAATAAATAAAATAAAACTGAAAAAAAAAAAAAAACGTAATTGACAAATACGTTGAATTTTTATGGTGTAGCGTTCTGCCAACCAGCGGCTAGTTTTCGACAAAATGGAACTCTGGTTTTCATTTGGAAACTGCTTTAGGAGATGGTCTGCAAAAATAAAAACGATTTTTATTTAGAAAAATAAGTATTTTAATACAAATTACCATTTAATTCTTTATACATTTGCGTTGCACTAAAATTTCGTTTGGTCACCCCTTTATTTGGTTTGACACAACCACTAAATAAAAGCTGGAGTTCGTGTGACATCAAAGCGGTTAAAACCCCTCCAATGGCTTCATAAAGTCCTTTGGTTCTGGTTTTGAACGACATTAGTTCTCGCTGTTAAAAAATAAAATATTAGTAATGAAATTAAAGTGTGTGTATAAAAGTATATTACAAAAGATGCAGCTAACTCCTGATCGTTTTGTATTTTGTTGTCATATTGGTAAAAATCTTCCAGCTCATTTATTGGTGACACTAAATTTAAATTTCTTTTTATGTCTGCTATCGATGCCGTCTTGTCGGTTTTTCTTTGTGCGGTCAGTTCAGACAAGACGTCGTTCTGCATTTTGTTAATGCTATAGGTAACACTTCTCCGAAATCCTTTTATTTCCTTCATTAAATCGTCTCTCAACTGAACAATGCATTTAAAATGATAAATAAATAGAATCTGTAAGTTCTTAATTTTCTAAATTAATATTTGTTAAACTTACCAACGCTTTGTGTTGTTGTTTCATCTTCTCTGGCATCGATTGCATCTAAAAATAAATAATGAAAATAAAATATTTGTTTTATTTATAAATTTTAGAGCAGTTGTGGCCAAATTTCCTATCACGCGTGGTTGATAAACAATATGAAATTCCACTCTTTGGCCACCACTGTTTTAGAGACACCAATTGTACTAAAATTATGTCGAAAAAGAAACCAAACATTGGACTTCCCAAATACGATCAAAAAACATCTTTGGAATTCCTTTGGTGTTTTTAGACAACCTTTGGTATTGGTGCAGCAGAAAGTTGTGCGTCGGTTTCTTTACTTAAAGTTGACAATTTAGACTTCTTTGCTGCTTGCTCTAATGATGCTGGCGGTTCATACATCAGTACAGAGTTAAGAATATCTTGGACATCTAAACAAATTATACAAAACATTAAAAAATCTATAGACATGAAAGTATAACAAACCTTTTTGTTTTTCGGTGGCTTCTACGTTGGTGTCATCATTTTCTATTATTTTTCGGCGACCCATCTTTATTGAATGTTTAATATAACTCTTTATTTTTCTTGAAAAAACGCTATAAGCTCAAATTTACAGTTTTGTTTTTTTTTTTTCATTTGACATAGAAGTATTTCTATAAAAACTTTCCATTTTTTCAATTACTGCAGTAAAACTGCGGCAAGTTACGAGTGAAAATAAGTGCTTTAAAAATGTTGAAATAAGTTGATTTGAAAAACGTCTGGTATCTTATAGTATAATAGTAGAAATGTGCGGACTATACTAAAATACACTCACAAAAGTTTTACAGTAGAATCTACTGAAAAAGACTGTAATTTCAGTTTAAAAGGCGACAAAGGTAATTACAGTTAAAACAACTAAAAATGTAGTTGTTTTAAACTGTTAAAAAACATCTAACAAATGTGGTAAAAACAACTACCAATGTCGTAAAAACAACTGACAATTTTTTAATACAAACATTTTGAAACAACTGTAAAAATTAGTAAAAACTACTGTTTTTGAAGGTTATTTTTTTTTGTATTTTAAAAAAAATTTCAATTTTTTTTTCTTCATTCAATTACAACAAAATTTCGTATTTCCAGCATCTTACTTAAATTCTCAAGTCAACATTCCAAAACAACTGTTAAAAATTTTAGTAGTTTTCGTTAGTTGTTTTTGATTTTGTATTTCATACAAAAACAACTGTAATTACAGTTAAAAACAACTACTACTGATTACTACACAAACAACTATCATGTAGTAACTGTAAAACTTTTTTGAGTGTATCCACATTTAAAAGTTCTATTGACTACACTATTTTATCAAAATTCCACAGATATCATTTTTATTTCAATAAACATCAGTAAAGTTTGTTTAAAAAGTGCTATTAAAGTAATTTAAATATGTTTTTTTTCAAACGTTCTCAGAACGTTTTGGATTTGTGTATATTGTATGATTTGATAGTACTTAGTTTTTTGAACCATCATGAATTTCTGGCTGGGAAAATACAAAATTTTTTTTAAAATAAATAATTTTAGATATGTGAAATACAAAATTTATGTTTAATAAAGATATTTTAAAACTAATATCACAATTTAAATTTACGATTTTATGTTACATTGTCAGAAATATCATTAAATTAAAAATTAAAAACGGGACTTCACGACACAAAATTAATAATGAATAAAAAAATATTTACGACACAGCAATTATATCACAGTATAAACTATATTATTGGAATCACAGAGCTTTACTAAACTAAACTTTGGTAAACTTAGTTATAGCAACTGAGTACTGTAACTTCGTGTTATCCTTGGCCTTTTTTTGTGTTCATCGCTATTTCTATTCGTTGTTGTATTCATTCGGAGACTCTCTAACGTATATCTTTTATTATAATGTTTCTCTTTGTCTAATATTTTTTATTCAAGTTCAAGGCCATACTCTATATTTCTTTATTAAGATATTGTTTTTAAATTTATTAATTGAACACTTTCAGGAATGTGTAAAGCTTTACGATTATTTTGGTTTTCTATGATCCACATCTGAATAATTTTTTTTCCTTTTATTTCATGTTTTGAAACAGAAAATTTCCAAAGTTTGCGGTTTCGAGAAAAGTTTTGGATTTGTTTAATTATTTTTTTATACCGAATACACATAAAAAATTCTAAAGTGAAACATTTTGAAATTTTTGGCTATCTGTGATCCACATCCGAACATTTTTTTTTCTTTTTATTTTATGTAGAAAAGTTTGGTGAAATTAAAATGAAATGCATTTTTTGCAACAATAAGTAAAGAGTGGTTTATATAGAGGAATAGAACTTTGAAATGGAATAAAACAAAGATGATTTTTTTAAATTCACATGAAATTTACTTTATTCGAAAGGTAATCTTCTGGCATTATAATTTAAATATGACTTCTGGCATATGACCGTCACGGCTGGCTCTGACGTAGTCTAATCTGGAAGTACAGTTTTTGATGACTTTTTCCAGCATTTGTAGCAGTATATTGGCAATAATGCGGCGAATGTTGTCCTCCAAGTTTTCAATCGTTTCGGGCTTATCGGTGTAGACTTCAGCGACTTGACATATCCCCAGAGAAATTAGTCCAGCGACGTTAAATTGAACGATCTTGGAGGCCAATTCACGGGTCCGAAACTATGCGGTTACCAAACGTTTCCTACAATAAATCAATTGTGGTACGAGCTGTGTGACATGTTGCGCTGTCTTGTTGAAACCACATTACCTGCGCATCATTATTGTTCAATTAATGAACGAAAAAGTCAGTAAGCGGTCACCATGGACGGATAGTCTGATTGGGGTCTTCATGTACGCTACGCTCTACAGCAGCAATGACTTCTTCTGTACGCACTGTACGACGTCTCTGTGGATGCATATTATCATTTAGAGTAAACGTGGTTCGAAAACGTTCCATAGTTAATCGAATTAATTGCTCTGATGGACGATTATGTTGACCGTGAAATGGATGTAGTGCGCTATACGTATTGCGAACAGAGCCATGATTTTCAAAATAAATTTGCAAAATTTGGAAGCATTGTTCAGGCGCCAGTCTTATTCATGTTTAAATGTCAAACCAAACTAAACATAAATCACTTGACAGCTGATAAAATGTCCGCCAGTTAAAAAAGTGTTGCCAACTTAATGTTATATACCTGTATAAAAAACACCTTTTACAACATTATTGCTATAAAAAAATAACCAATACAAAATACCTATGCGTTCCTTTTTCTAAAGAAAATATTTTTTTTTTTTTTTACTTTCAGCTTCACGTGTACGTAACGTTACAACTTCACCGCAAAAAACCTCATTATCAACATCGTCATCGTCGTCCAACAACACAACCCGCCTGACAATATTAAGTCCTGAAAAGATACATAGCTTAAATGCCAAACTAAATGATCAGAAAAAATCTACGAAACCCTTAAGAAAAACGAATGATCTTAAAACGCCACAAAATTCGCAACATACAACATTGACAAACCTTAATACAAATTCGAATACAACAAATCATTCCACAAGAGGGACAACAGATCATGAACGAACAAAACGAAATGCAACATCAAGATCCCAGTTTTATACTAGATATTAAAACTATATAAATCCCATTTTTTTTACAAGAATCTCTTTAAAACAAAACTGCTAAGGCCCAGTTTTTAGGATGTAGATTAAATTTGTTTGTTAGTTAAACCTAAAATTTTGTTTTTTAGATGTGATTTATAAAGTTTTTAATTAAGGTTTAATCCAGCCTGGTTGGCCAGTTAAACCTAAAGTATAAAGTGCCTAATTTAGGCGATATGAGCCAAAATATTTTAGGGTGCATTTTGAAAATTAAGCATGTAAAAGAGAAGTTTTGAACAAAAATTATTTCTCTTACCAAGATATAACCACACTCCAAAAACTATTTTTTTTCTGCTCCTATTTAAGAAGATATCACGATTTTCGCTTTTGGCGAAAAAGTGTCGAAACTTCAATTTATATTTTAGTTGGTCTCTTTACAGGAAGATGAAGAAGAAAACATTTGTATTGAAAAATTTTACGAACACAAGGGATACACCAGACTGCCGCAGTTTCGTCCCCCCCCCCTGTTCATACTTCAACGCTTTGCTATTAATACTTAATGTATTCTTTCTGCCAAATTTCATAAAAATCCGTCTATTAGTTTATAAGTTAAGATGATGTCCTTTAGAGGAATCCTGATAAAATCCTGTGAGTCCTTGGACCAAAGTAAGTACTTATTATTGAAGATAAAGCTTCAATCTTACTTATAGATTTGACCGGGATTTTTGAAATTTATAACGTTTTTTGACTGCATAGCGTCATTCAAAACTGCATCTCTAACCTTAATTAATACACAAGTATTACATAATTTATCCAATTCATGATTGTGCATAGATTTGATTGAACAATGATCTTTTTTCGAATAATTCGGTAAGGATTTTAAAAAAGCGATTATGGCTTGGTATGTGAATTCACGTTTAGCTTGTAATTTTTTCAAATTATCTATTAATACACCGTTTGATATTACGGAATTAGCATTAGCTACGACATATCGGGAAATGATATTTAACAACTATACTCTGACCATAACTAGGTCCAATCGAATGGGTGCGTGATATATCCACTGCATCAGCATATGTTCTTTCTTTCTTATAATCAGTTAATTTAGTTATCTTTTTTCCGGCGATAATGTCGCTGAACGATTTTATCTGAGGTGGACTTTTCTGCATTGTGGGATTAATGATTCCCTGAGGGCGAGTTTGCATTGGTATCAAGTCATCTTTTCGTCGGTAATTTTGCTTCTTTAAAAGTTCTTCTTTATCAATTTCATCAGCCCAAGATTCGATTATTTCACTCGTTGATTTGTCATCTAACATGCCTTTATTTACATGAGGTTTGCATACATCATCAGTATTATCATTATTAATATTTTTCATCATCAATTCAATGCGTGTTATATCATCTAATTTATTCAATACTTTCCCATCGCTCTTATTGGTTTTAGCAATATTTAAGTTGCTGTTATTTTCACCACTTCTATCACTTCTATTCAAATTGTTGGTGGAATTGCTATCCAAGCCATTACTCTTAACTTTGCTTTTAGTCATCTTTTAATTGCACCAGTACTAGTGGCGACTTTCGTAGGCTCATCCTCTTTAATCAGAGAGTTTCGAGGAACATTTAATCCATTATCTTTTTTATCATTTTTGGTGTGATCACCATCATTAACTGTATCATTATCAGGATCATCTTGATCCCTGATGCTATTATCAGCTACTGTAGACATGATAAATTATTATGTCTACCCAATCTAATCTCTTATTGTACTACTTACTATTTTATCGTTTAAATATATCCGTTCAAATATCGTTATTGGTTTTATATGTTTATACGTGTTATTTTTGCAAATCAATTCCTATCAATATGGCTATTCTCCGTCTCAGTGGTTTAGCTAATCTCCGTGCGGAAGGTAGAGGTAATCACTGAAAACATGACAGATCAAAGACTTTTCTTTTTCTTTGTCCTTCTTTACTCCTCAATGGAGCATAGGGCTTCAACATGTTGATTTCTCCAACGTAATCTGTCTCTAGCTTCAACTGCGGCATCGTCCCACGTGAAACCATATCGTTCAAGTTCGTTTTTCACTGATCGTCTCCATGTGTTGTTTGGACGGCCACGTTTTCTAGAACCTTGGGGATTCCATTTTAGTGCCATTTTTGTTATATTTGTGGCATATTTTCTCAGAGTGTGGCCTATCCACCTCCATTTTCTTCTTTTTATTTGTTTGCCAATTTCTTCTTCGTTCGCTAGTTGCCAAAGATCTTGGTTGCGTATAGTGGCTGGCCAAAATATTTTATGAATAATACGAAGACATTTATTTAAACACACTTGAAGTTTTCTGGTCGTGCCTATGGATACCAACCAGGTTTCACAACCATAAAGTAAAATGGATTTGACACACGCTTTGAATATCCTCAGTTTGGTGTTCTTAGATATTTATGTTGAGCGCCAGACCGCGTTTAGTCTACCGAATGCTGCTCTTGCTCGGTTAATTCGATTGGCTACGTCGTCTTTTGTTCCGCCTGATGTTGTTATTATGCTACCTAGGTAACAGAATTTGTTGACGTATTCGATGCGTTGGCTGTTCAATAAAATATGATGTGAGCTATTGTTATTTATTCTCATAGCCTTATATTACTTACTTATATTTTATTGTAAAGAGTTTTTAGTCAACTTAAATTGGTTTTTTAGATTTTTCAAAACTATTTTTTTCAAAAATAATTAGTTTTTGAAATTTTACGAAATTTTGATTTTGAAGCTTTCTTGCTTCCAAACCGTGGATGGCACACGAAAAATGTCTTTGCAAAATTTTTAGCAAATTTAGTTTTCTATCGGACTATATTAATTTCTAAGTATAAAGCACTCATTTGACATATTTGTGGTAAATTTTATGAAGATTGCCCTGAGGCAACCTTACCCGTTAGAGGGTTAAACTACAACTGAAAAACAGTATGAGGAGTTAAATTCAGTTTAATTTTGTTTCAAGATTAACTTAACTGGCCAATAAACAGAATTTAATTGACATCCGAAAAACTAGGCCTAAAAAGTAGTTTCAAAATTTTAATACTCGATTTAAAAAATTCAACAAAAAAAAAAAAAAAACGAACGATTTAAAAATAAACGATTTAGACCTTGATCTAAAATTTAAATTGCTCAAAATTTCGACATAAAAGTATACATGAATGTCTACTATTAAAGAAACAATAAAGTTTCAAGTGCCTGAAAAATAATTTAGCAATAAGTCGTATAAAATGACTACTTTTATATACAATTAAATAAATATTCCCTAAACAAAATTCCAAAACCTATTTTTATACGATGTTGTAGTGCCATTGTTTAAATGCTTATTAATATTAAGTATTCAATTAACTTTTTTTTTTTCATTTAAAACTAAATTTTATTTAAGTTTTATTATAAAAAAAAAAAAAAACAATAATTAACAGTATTTTATTTACATTTTACATTAACTTTAGTTTTTTAAGTTTTTTTTTTTTTTGTCCATTTATGTTTTATATTTAACTCATTGTATAAACAAAATTTGTCAATTTATTTGCTCAAGTATAAGAACGACAAGAAAGACACTGATTTTTATTTAGAAAAGACAATTTTTTTTGAAGTAATTATACTATTTATCAGCCTTTTTGGTTTTATAAATATTATAATAAATACATTTATATTAAGTAATGTTTAAAGCTTAAACTAATCCTTAATTAATTGTTATCTTGTGTTTTAAGTCTTGTTCGAAAAATAATAATAATAATAATTACACTTTTATTTTTATGCATATTTTTTATACATAAATTGTTTTAAGTCAAGACAAAAATCATTGCAAATATAAATAAAAACTAAAATTTTAAGTTAAAAGAAAACCATGCGTTTAAATCGTGGTTGTTTAAACCCTAAAATACCGATAACGATTCACTAACGTTTCAAGGAACTATTTTTAACCTTGAAATAACACTAACGAAATAACCGATAACCCTAAAATACCCTAACGAAATAACTTAAAATGTCTTTAATCTTAAAATACCTTAACAAAATAATTCTAAAATATCGATAAACATAAAATATTCTAACGAAATACATAATTTTTTATCTCTCAAAAACATCAATACTTTGTTATTCGTCCATGTCCTAGGTTTCCTTACTTTTTGAATACGAATAAATTTTGAAAGCACATGAAATTAAAATTTGAAATAATAATCGTCAAAATGCTAAATTTTAACTTATAAAGCAGTGTTATGATTTTTAAAAACTTCTGTAAGGAAAAAGTGCTTTCGTTTTACTTTCTACAGGAAAGTAAATAGAAAATAAAAATGTGTATGTGAAAGTCAAAGCACCAAAAAGTCGTATTGATTTCACTTTCATGGGAATCTGAAACATAGGACAGAGGTTATTATATTTTTTAAAAAATACATAATTGCCGATTTTGTTAATCACCCGTTAATGCCACACGCAAAAAATAAACTAGTGTAAGAATATCGAAGTCAACTTGGTAATTATTTTTTTATATAAAGTTGATAAAGTTGATTATCAAGTATAAACCACCGCAGTGCAAGTATAAATTACATGTGTCATTTTTTTTTGCAATTTAAAATATTTCACATTGTTTGTTTTCCAATGTGTACTATTTTGTATCTTACCTAAGTTTTTTTTTGTAACTTTCTAAAGTAAAATTTGAAAGCTGTCAAAGTAGTAGTTAGTCAAGATAGCAAATGATTTTTTCACTAAGTTGTAAAAGAAAACTATAATAGTTGACTGTGTAATAGGGTGGGACGATTTGAACATATTAATGGGAGCTTCGCGTTTTTGATTCTTGGGATTGTACTGAGCAAAAAGGTCCACTAGACCATACGTCTACGGTGAAAATCGAGCTTCCAGATTTTGACTTGCTTGTAACAATGTGTGGGATGGACATATCTCAGGAAGTAGGAGGAGCTTATCCAAGATTATGGTATCAATCTCTTCTTTGGAAGATTCTCTAGCAGATTAATGCATCAATCATATTTGTGGTTGGAGTTTAAGGGGTTAATTTTTAATTTCAATATAGGGCTTTTTTGCCGTATTTTATGAAAGTCACAATGTGTGGGATGGACATATCTCAGGAAGTATGAGGAGCTTATCCAAGATTATGGTATCAATCTCTTCTTTGGAAGATTCTCTAAAAGATTAATGCATCAATCATATTTGTGGTTGGGGTTAAAAGGTTTAATTTTTAATTTCAAAATAGGCCTTTTTAGCCGTATTTTGTGAAAGTAACCCTGTCCCTTTGCACTTTCACAAGGCCAAAACTGCCTGAAGGAGCGTTCCAATGCTTTTGCGATGTACTAGAGAGTTCTTAACTATTGTCTTGGCTACAATTTTTGTCTGAGTATTGGATCGAAAATCTCAATGGTTTGGCTGTTATAGGCCAAAATATCCAAAAAAACGTGACAAAATTCTGAGATAAAACTGCAAGTCAAAATCTGGAAGCTCGATTTTCACTGTAGACGTCTAGTGGACTTTTTTGCTCAGTACAATCCCAAGAATCAGAAACGCGAAGCGCCCATTAAGATTTTTTTTTCCTTCCATACTAATCGCCCCACCCTACTGTGTAATGCATATAGGGTTTGTTTAGCGATTTTATTCACGTTTTTTATTTTTTAAAAACTTGTTAACTTTGATGACTTAAACTCACTACTTTAAAAAAGCTTCTGAAACCTGCGATTGTCTACTTTTACGATCTGTAATCCAAAAATTACCTCTTCTTTCTAAAAATGCATTTGCAATTTTGGAATGCATTTTGCACTTTTTAATTTAGATGTGCTAGATGTTGCAGTTATCTGCAAAATATGTATACTAAAAAACTACGTAAAATTACGTTAACCCTATAACCTAACGAAATAACGCAAAATAACATTAACCCTAAAATAACCTAACAAAATAACTTTAAATATAGTTAACCTTAAAATAACTTAACGAAATAGTCACAATATACCGTTATCCAATAACCGAATGAAACGATTGCCAACCCTTGTTTTTATTCTTATGTTGTTTTTACTAAAATATTTTTTTGGTTTTAGTTTGCAAAATATTTATCTCACAAGAAGAGACTCCCGATGGCAGAAATTTTAGGGTTTTCCAGTATTAAGTGGACTCATACCACTTTCAAAATAATTTTTTCCGAAACTGTTGAACATAAACAATGAAATATTTAGTTTTATCGTAAACTTTTTAAGAAATTTTAAAATTAGAGGATTTTTTCACATGATTAGTTCATATTAATCTGTTAATTATAAAACTTGCTTGAAAACTGCATTTAAAACATGTACTTGCATTAAATTTGGTACGCTTCTAAATGAACAGTGGTACAAACTTCTTTGAAGCAAAGCTCGCAGTCAGTTACTTTAACATTAGAAAGTCATTCTTATTTTTGTTGTGTAAAGATCATACGTCTTGCGTAGTCGATTCAACGAAGAATGACCTTCCAGGGTTAAAAAGATCTAGCTGGTAAATTTGACCAAAATGTCTAATTTCTGTGGCAAATCGGTTAAAAAGTGCTAAAAAGCACTTTTTTTAGGAATAATAGCTTAATTTTACATTATTTTTTCTTAGAAATTTTGAAGATTTAAAAAAAATGTATATAAAAACAAAAAAACTAATAAAACTAAACAAATATTACTTGAGCCAGAGTAAAAACTAAATTTATTTTATATAAAGTTTAGTAACGTCATGATGATTGTTAGGAAAAGACCCTAACCCCGTGCTTGATTACTAAGAAGACAAGAATGGAGCAAAGTTGATGATTAATAGGTTTTTTGTTAAAGTTCTGCCTAATATGGAGGCTCTAGCTTTTCTAAAACTTCGGGTTCTGATGAGATCTTTAGCCAGATCAAAATACTAGTATCAACCTTGCTAATATGTTTGATTTGCTTTATTTGTAAATATACGGAGGTTAAAAGCCCGTTATAAATTAAAAAAAAAATATTTTTGTTCAAATTTACAAAAATAAATCACTTTTAAGAATAATTTTAAAGTATTTTATGCTAAATTGTAAAAAAAAAAATGTGAAAAAAATGTATTTTTGGCCTAAAAGCGTTAATATTAGGTAGAATTGTGTTAAAATTAAACATTTTTCGAAAAAGGCGCTAAAAGAGCTAAATAAAAAAAGCGTAAAGTGACAACCTAGCGCCTGAAAGAAAACAATGCGAGTTTTGGGTAGTAAAATAGCGCTAAATTTTTATCGCTGAAAATAAACCCTTACAAATGAATCAACAACAAAAAACTATGTTAGAGGTTTAAACAAAATTTTGAGGTAAAAAACTTTTTTTGATGTAAAAAGAAATTGTGTAAAAAAAAATTGTGAGGTGAAAATATTTTTGTGGTGAAAAAAATGTTTGTGGTAAAAAAAAAAATGTTTGTGGTGGAAAAAATTTGGAGTTGAATTTTAAATATTAATTACCTCTTAGCGTCTGGTGCAAAAATACGATGTTATATTTTATACACTAGACGCTACTGTAAAATTGTACTAATATACAAAAAATTGTATGGAAAAATTAGAGTTACCTTCACATTTTCACTCATAACTTTTGAACCGCAGGACCAATTTTGCAAATTTTCAATACCAAACTTTTCGGTAAAATGTAAGTCAATCTAGGTAAAAATTTTCGTTTTTCGCCGTGATCGCCATTTCAACAGACAGACGGACATCGCTAAATCGTCTTAAAATTCAATAAGGATCAATGGGGTCTTAGGGCAGATTTGGAATCTGGTGATCAACGTTAATAAGATCCAGGCAATACTTTCATGAGGAGGATATCCGTGTTATTCAAAATAACTTACAGCAAACGAATTCCGTTAAAATTTCAGCGAGTACCCCCATCATTATCTATTTATTTTTTTTTTTTGCAAATGTGTTAATATTAAAAAAAAAGTGTTTTAAAGCCATTTTTCTTTGCGCTTTTTACTCTCAAAGAGTTAGCAGCACTACTGGCGATATATATCACACCAATTTTTAGCTGACGATATATAAATATAATCGTACATTACCGTTATTTAAGATGCCACTTTTAAAATAAGTGGTTCAAATGTTCCTATAACAATTAAAAAAGTTCAGTTTAAAGTGTTATTTTCTCAAAAAAAAATACTCTTTAAGGTTTTTGTTGAGTTTTTTTATTCTCAAAAAGTTAGCAGGGCTACTGGCGGTATATAGCACACCAATTTTTAGCTGACGATATATATACAACATATAATCGTACACTACCGTTATTTAAGATTGTTAGAATTTGTACAATAATTTTATTACAGCCATGTACAACCCTGAGTTTTGCTATTTGCTGATATCAATTTATCATATGTTTCCTTTATCATCTCTAAACGTGTTTTGTCAATCAAAGCAACAGACTGCAACCACAAAATGTTAATGTGCAATAAACTCAACTCAACAATGCATTGAATTTTTTTAACTATAATATATATAATAAATTTTATATAGCATTTATACAACACGCAGAAACTGTAAAATGTTAAGTATTGTAAATATATTATGTATCTATATAGGTTTCGGTATTATGCTCTGCTTATTTCTAAAAATTCCTCTCATATTACATAATCAATATATTGTAGTCACCGCTTTATCGTTTCAATTGTAATTTATCTTTAAAGTGGACTTTAGTACGTACTGTTGGCGTACGATCTTATATTTCTTCAGTCAGTTGGTTAATAGAGCGGAGAGGTAGTTTAATTTTTCTATAATAGAAACATTTTTTTTTTTTTAATTAATTAAATTTACACTTTTCTACTGCAGTTTGCTTTGTTGTGACAAATTTTATATATATATTGTTAGTAAATTGTGTGTGCCAAACAATCAGAAATATGTTCAGCACCAATACTGCTCGTAGTCTATTGCGTACTAATCTCGTAAGTTTTTTTTTCTGATGGCAGGTGAAAATTTTCCATAATTACAAAATTTCCTTTTACTTGCCAATAGTTACACCGTTGCAAGAGTACTTTGGTGGTAGCCGAACATAATAATGAAGTTTTAAATCCGGTTACTTTAAATACCATTGCCGCAGCTAAAAAGATCGGTGGTGACGTCACAGTATTAGTAGCAGGTACAAAATGTGGTCCCGTAAGTTGTTAAAAGTTTACATAACAGCCTTTGTCAATTGCGTTAATACAAATGTATTTTCTTTCTAGGCTTCGGAAGCTCTTTCCAAAGTAGAGGGTGTTGCTAAAGTTTTGGTGGCTGAAAATGCTGCTTTCAAAGGTTTCACTGCAGAATCTATAACACCCTTAGTGTTGGCTGCACAAAATCAATTTAAATTCACTCATATTTTAGCTGGTGCCACTGCTTTTGGTAAAAATGTTTTACCCCGCGTAGCAGCCAAATTGGATGTTTCCCCAATTTCCGAAATTACCGATGTCAAGAGTGAAGATACCTTTGTACGTACCATATATGCTGGTAATGCTATTATGACTTTGCGTTCAAAGGATCCTGTTAAGGTGATAACTGTTCGTTCCACCAACTTTGCTGCCGTTGCTGCTACTGGTGGTAGTGGTGCCGTTGAACAGGCTGCAGCTGGTGATTATGCCCAAAGTCTAAGTGAATTTGTTAGCCAGGAATTGACTAAATCTGATCGTCCTGAATTGGCCGGTGCCAAGGTTATTATTTCGGGCGGTCGTGGTTTGAAATCTGGTGACAATTTCAAATTGTTGTACGATTTGGCTGATAAGTTTGGAGCTGCTGTTGGTGCTTCTCGAGCTGCCGTTGATGCTGGCTATGTACCCAATGATTTGCAAATTGGTCAAACTGGTAAAATTGTTGCACCTGATCTATATATTGCTGTTGGCATATCTGGTGCTATTCAACATTTGGCTGGTATGAAAGATTCCAAAACTATTGTTGCCATCAACAAAGATCCTGAAGCTCCCATCTTCCAAGTTGCCGATATTGGTTTGGTAGCTGATTTGTTCAAGGCTGTTCCTGAATTAACTGGCAAATTGTAAGAAATCTATTTGAGATCAAAACTCTTACCACCTTAAATGTGCGAAGTGGTCGTATCAATTTTAATACTCCTAATGAATTTTATATTTTATGGGGAGTATAACACAGCGCTACAAAATTGACCCCTTAAAATCGAAAACAATAGTACCGACAATTAAGCCTAAATAGTTTGGACACGCTGATTTTAATGGCGTACTCAGTTTTTTTTTTTCACTTATAAGTGAAAAAAAAACTGGATTGCAAAAAAAAAAATCTGGTTCATAAATATGAGCCAGATTTTTTTTTTGGTTCAAATTTGCAGTTATTTTATACTATACATTTTTTTTAAATCAAATAATTTTATCTTAGTTTTTATGGTAAATACTTAAAATCAGCGTGGCCGAAATATTTATGATCAATGGTCGGTACTCTTGTTTTATTTTTCACGTTGCGCAGTGTAATTGGAACCTAGTGCATTTATTAATAATGAATTATAGTTAAATTTTAAGTATAAAAAAGTGTATATGCCAACTATTGTGTGCACATTTATCTACAAAACCAAAATTTTATTAGTTTTTTTTTTATCATGTTAAGAATAAAAGTTTTCTAAATAATCTTGAAATGGAAATTATATATGATCGACCAGCCCATGCCTGACTTTTTAGTATGTTGTGTTTTTTTTATTGTAAGAGGTCTATTCTTATCAATTTTAATTTGATGATAATATTACGCAAGCTTCTAGCACTAAATTGTCGCTTCCATACATACATACATGATGTTAATTGGATTGCCAATTTTTAAAAACAACATTTAATCTAAAAGCATTGGTTAAACCATGGGATTGATTTGAATAAACTACACCATTTCCATTTATAATTAATTAAATTGTAAATTCTATAAGAGCATGTTTTCTTTGTATAAAATTTGGACCATTATATTTGAAACTTAATTTTTTTGTTGTTTTCGATACAAAATTTAAACGTTATTTAGATTTAAACGGAATATTCAGTAGTTGGACCCAAAGTAAAATTCAATACCACAAATATGTTTAGTTAGTTATATTACATGTTAGGAAAAGCGATTGGTTAAGAACTGAAATTTAAAAAGCACAAAAAGATTTTGAAATTATTTTTAACCCTCTAACTGGCAAAAGATGTTTTGCAACGAAATTCATACCATGTGCTCCACTCGAAAAACAAATAATAAGTTCTTCAACAAAATTGTTTATCGTTGCCTAATTTAGGCGATACGAGCCAAAATATTTGTCTTTAATTTGGACAAAAATTATTTCTCTTACCAAGATATAACCACACTCGAAAAACTTTTTTCTGCTCCTATTTAAGAAGATAACGCGATTTTCGCTTTTTGGAAAAAGCGAAATTAGGCGAAAAAAGTATCTAAACTTCAATTTATATTGTCCAAACTTCAACGCTTTGCTATTAATACTTAATGTCTGCTTTCTGTAAAATTTCTTAAAAAACCCGTCTATTAGTTTATAAGTTAAGACGATATCCTTTAGAGGAATCCTGATAAAGTCATGTGAGTCCTTGTACTAAAGTAAGGACTTATTATTAAAGATAAAGCTTCAATCTTACTTATATTTTATTATAAAGAGTTTTTAGTCAACTTAAATTGGTTTTTTAGATTTTTGAAAACTATATTTTTTTTTTTAATAATTAGTTTTTCAATTTTACGAAATTTTGTTTTTGAAGCTTTCTCGCTTCCAAACCGGGGAAGGCACACGAAAAATTTCTTTGCAAAATATTTAGCAAATTTTGTTTTCTATCAGAATATATTAATTTCTAAGTATAAAATGATCATTTGACGCATTTGTGGTAAATTTTATGAAGAACTGCCCTGAGGCAACCTTACCCGTTAGAGGGTTAATCACTTCAGTCGAATCAGTAACAACGATTAACATATTTTAATATTTCTGTAATTAAGACCAATACGAAACATACGGAATTGAAATATCTTCACATACCTGTATATTGCAAAATAGAGTTATAGTATATATATATATAAATTCCTGGGATTCCTAGTTGGAACATAGGGCCAGTACAAAAGCTTTCCATTGACTTCTATCTTCGGCTAGTCTTTTTGCTTCTCCCCATGAAGTTCTGGCTGAAAGCAGTTCATTTTTTTTTTGGCGCCTCCATGTATTTGCGGGTCTCCCTCTACGCCGGCTGCCCTGGGAATGGTAATCAAGAGCTTTTCTTGTGACGTCGTCATGGCTTTTTCTAAAGGTATGACCCAGCCAGTTAAACTTTTTCAAGCGGATATCAAACATGACTTGATTTTGTTGTGTTTTTCGCCATAGATCATTATTTGAAATTGTTGTAGTCCAAAAAATACGTAAAATTCTTCGCAAACAACGGTTAACAAAAACCTGGAGTGCATTTGAGTCTTCACTTGTTATGTTCCATGTTTCACATCCATATAGTAAAACTGATTTTACATTCGAATTAAAAAGTTTTATTTTCGTGCGAAGAGTTATACGATTGGACTTCCACACTTTAATTAGTGAGCAAAATGATTGCTTAGTGAATATACACTGTCGGACAAAATAAGTGCAAATCTTAAAAATTTACGAATTTTAGCCAAACTAAAAATTTTAAAATTTTGCTAAATGGATTTCCATTTACTAATCGTAGAAGTCTATAGATTTTAAATGTTCTGTCCGTTTTAGTACACAGCGCCTATATATCAAATGGCGTGGCATTTAAAATAAAAATTTATATATTTACCAATTTTGGAAATTTGGCTACAGATTAGAAAATTTTGATCAGATCTGAAAAGATGTATGAAATCAAACTAATAAAAATAGTATTTTAAACTACGTCCAAATTATTTGCACCGGGCCGCAGAACCCAAAACCAACGGGTCTTAAACATAACATTTAAATTCTTGATTTTACACAATATATATAAATTAAAATTTAAAAACTAGTTAACTTTAAGCTTGCCATTTTTTATAATAATAGTAATGATAAATCCCTTGAAATTAATTAAGAATATAAATTTTCGTGCTATCTATTAATTTGCAATAGTTATTGATGATTTCGTCGTTCTTTCAAAATAACGAAATTTCAATACCCCATTGTTTAAAGACCTTGCTTATCCAATGGAAACATTGTTAATGTTATATGAAAGGCAATTTTTGCAGGTTTGATTTCATCCATACATCATTTTAAGATATGATCAACAATTCCTAATCTGTGGATGAATTTCTTAAAAATGGTAAATATTAAAAGTTTTTATATTAAATACCACGCCCTCTGAGATATAGGCGCTGTATACTAACACTTTTTTCAGCAAAATTAATATTGTTTTCTTTATTAATGGCTTCAAACTCTGTCTTCCGCCAATAAATTAATAACTTTTTAGAAAAATTTTCTTTTTTATTTTATTTTTTTACAAAATGTTATTGTTTGTCACACCAAAATCAATTTCGCCTGCCAAATTTTATAATTTAAACATGGGTGATTTGTAACTGGATTTAACTCGATTTTAAACCAGATTTCGTGGAAGTGCAAATTTATTATTAAAGAACTAATTTTTTAAAAGGTCTGTTCACATTCCCCTTGGAAAATGTGTAGTTTTATAGAAACAGTTTACGGGAAAAATATTACAAGTAATATGGCAACATTACAATAATTGAAATGTGAAAATAATATGTTGCATACTTTTAGGTGACAAATAACGAAGTTTCCCAGAAAACATTTGCCCATTATTTATTTATTTGTTAATAAAATTACGCTGGAAGACAATATCTTGACTTTTTAAAATTAATAAGGATATGAATACCAATTCTATATGTTTCGAACACGCTGATTTCAACATTTGATTATGTTGCTTAATTATTTAGTGATCGAAAACTGAAAGCTTTATTATTCAAGTAAATGATGCTTGTTAGGAAAAGAACCTAACCACGTGGTTGATTACTAAGAAGACAAGAATGGAGCAAAATTGATTATTAATAGGTTTTTTGTTAAAGTTCTGCCTATTATATAGGCTCTAGCTTTTCTAAAACTTCGGGTTTCTGATGGAGATCTTTAGCCAGATCGAAATACTAGTATCAACCTAGCTAATATGTTTGATTTGCCTTTATTTTTTGTAAATATACGGAGGTTGAAAGCTCGTTATAAATTATATTTCAACAGAATTACTTTTCGCAAAACCGGTTGTTTTAGTATGTACACACAGAGAATAAATTGGTTGGATTTCCATTGTAATCAACATTATTTAATCATTATTCACTAATTTCAATTGTAAGTGCTTAAAATTCATTATCAGAATAATTAACCTATAATTAACCTAAATATATAAAATTAAACCAAAACACAGTCCACATCATTCAAACTATGGTTTTCCTTATCAATATTGAAAAAATATTATCTTCTACATTATCTTTGATACCAACAAACCAACCACTTTTCAGAGATTTTATCTCTTGAACAAAATATTTGCAGTTAAAATCGAATATTAGTTTCGCCTGCAAAAAAAAAAAAAACAATCACTCTATCTAAAATATTAGTTTTCGTTAGCAATTTTAAAATTATATAAAGATTTTTAATAGTTTTGGTAACTCTAATAAAATATTAAGATTAGCACCCAATTTCTGTTTGTACATACAAATCTATTTTTAGACATTCATATTTAATTTGAAAAAAAATATTCAAGGTAGAAATTTGAAAATTCAAATTGAGTGTGGGAGCTAGAGGTAAAGTAATTGCCTGACAAGCAGAAGGTCACCAGTTCGACTCCAGTTCGTGGCATAAGATTTTTGTTAATAAAATAATTTTAAAATAATATACATATTAGTTTTTTTTTATAGTTTTGGTAACTCTAATAAAATATTGAGATCAGCAACCGAATTTCTGTTGTACATACAAATCCAGTTTTAGACATACATATTTAAATTTGAAACAAAAAAACATTCAAGGTAGAAATTGAAAAATATAAATTCAAATTGGATTCAGGCTAGAGGTAAAGTGATGGCCTGACAAGCAGGCGGAAATAAGAATTTTTATTAATAAAATAATTTTAAAATAATATAAATTTTTTATAGTTTTGGCAACTCTAATAACATATTGAGATTAGCAACCGAATTTCTGTTGGATATACAAATCTATTTTCAGACAAACATTTAAATTTGAAAATAGAAAATATTCAAGATTGAAATTTAAAAAAAAAACACATTTAAATTGGATTTAGGCAAGAGGTAAAGTATTTGTCTGACAAACGGAAGATCGCAGGTTCGAGCCCAGTTCGAGACATAAAATGTTTTTATTAATAAAATATTTATAGAATACATAAAATATTCAATTGTTACAATGAAAATTCGAAAGTTGTAAATAAATGCCGGTTGTTACAATAGTATTAAAATTTAAAAATAGTGATAGTACGTGAAACCACAAAAATTCAGTTGGCACAACTACAAACTGTTTTCTGTGTGTAGGTACTATTTTTACACATTATATGTAGTTAGTTAGTTAGTTTTCTAAACTGATGTTGTCCTCACCGGAATCGAAACCGGGACCATCTGTGTAACGTCCAACGTCCAACGCACTAACCATTACACCACAACGGCCGATTTAAGGCTAGAGGTAAAGTGATTTTTACCAAATATACATTCACCAAAGTCAATTTTAAAGATATTCGGCATACTCTAATGCACAGCAATAAAGATTATCATGTGACTTCTGAAGATCTAGGTAATATATCTATTCACAAAGATAAAAAAGATAATGACTGCACTTGACTACGTTTGCTTATAAGCTTACTAATTAGTAACAAAAAATTATCTAACATCAATCAATCAAGTTGCCCATAAAGATTTCTGCGTGGTCCAATTTGTTATGGGATTATTAAACTTTAATGACACAGTAATGGAGATTAATGTGGACTAATCTTCTATCAACAAAACACATGTTTGATAAGGATGGTCTTTTTTTAATAATCATCATGGTGATGTTTTTAAAAATAAGCAAAAGTAGCGCAAAAGAAAATGGCACAGAAATAAATTTAAGACAGATAATAATTACTTTAAGAGTATTTCACTTAAAAAAAGTCTGTATGCAGTGCTGCCAACCCAATTAGTTCAAAAATCGTCAAATTTGGTTGAAAAAATCTTCAAAATCGTCATTTTGAGAATGAGAAATCGTCAAAGAATCGTCATTCCGAAAACTATTTACATTTTAATAAAAAAATTTAAATTTTACGTTTTAATCACTTTAATTGTAATTGTTTCACAATTAAAGAAAAATATTGATTTACCTAGAATCAAAAATGTAGAAAATCACTCTTTTATCAGTGATTTTGAAGCTAAATGATTTAAATTATTTAAAATTAAACATTTTAGATTTGCCTTTGTAAAATATATAAAAAAAATCATTTCGATTTATTTTTTAATTAAAATTAAAATAAACCGTTCAAAATGATGGAGTTCTATATGTAGTTGATCATTAAATGGGTAAATGAAGAATTTTTATTCGATTTGAGATCATTTTATCACATTTTTTTTATTTGTATTAATTAATAATCATATAATTACAAATTATATACTATTACCGTAACCGAGCACTAGCTACTATGGCCTTCGGCGCGTTGTAGCGAAAACAGACCAGTGCCTCTGGTGGGAATCGAACCCTCAACCCCCTCACTGATAAGCCAGCACGCTACCAACTAGCCTACCGGGGCGCACATTTTCTTATCACATTTTCCTTAGATGTTTTAAAAAAAAAGAAACTTGATCAAATTTTGTCAGTAAATTTTAGAGAAATAAATTAAAAAATTAAAAATTGTATAAAAATTGCAAATTTTTATAAGACGTCATTTTCCATAAATAAATTTTGTGAAATCGTCAATCGTCATTTTATCTGATAAAATTTATCATATTTCACTTCAAAAATCGGCAAAATGGGAGCAAAATCGTCAAAGTTGGCAGCGCTGTCTGTATGATTAAAGAGAGTAATTGTGGAGAGTATATAATGTTGCTGTAACGAGAGCCCCCTCCCCCTTATGATCAAGATAATGTTGTTTGTTTTCATTACTTTGTATTTTTGACAATGGAAAATAAACGCCAGTTAATAAGTAACAACAAATAACAATGTTCGGTTTACGAAGGCTTCCATAAACACTACACTCAAAATATTCTTTCAGTATCTACATGTCACGCATTCGTGTAGTAAACTGGTATTAGTCATTTTAACTGTAATTGTAGTCATTTTACTATGTTGAAATGTAGAATAACCATCGTCATTAAAAAATAATTAACCAAAAAAAACCTTATTTAACAGTTGTTTTGCGTAGTTATTTTGACAACTTCCAGAAAATAGTAAAAAAATAAAAAACTATTAATTATATTAACAAACTGGTGAAACATTTTATGAAGAATGTTTAAGAGACCAGATACAAGTTTTTCCATATAGCATATTAAATACTTTTTAGCTTCTCGGATCGACTTAAGCCCATCTAATACAACAATAATTGATATATGTAGTACACACAAAAAAAATTTACTAATAAATTATTGTTGAGATTGTTGAAAACCAACAACAAAAATGAAATTAGGGTTCGAATTTTCCTTTTTATTTAACAACTTAAATATAGCTTTTTATTTCGATCTACTTTTGAAAAACGAGACAATAGTTTGAATGACAGTACGATTTATATTATCATCTTTTTATTAAAAATAATTTCACTTTTCAATATTAGATTTAATAAATTATAGTTGCAACCATTTTGACTTTGTGTTGCATATTATTATTTGTTTGTGAAAAACCCATTTATAACTTTTAACACGCAATTAACAAGAAATTGACCTAGTATATGTTATGTTCATCCATATTTATTTTGTTAGATTTAACCAAGTAATGCTTGATTTAAATATGTAAACAAAATGTTAGAGGAGTGCAATATACAGTTTGACATTTTAAAAGTTTTAGCATAATAGGAATAGTTGTATCCATAGATAAAAATTTTTTAAAATATGTGAAATGACTTGTCACGTAGAAAGTATTTTAGGAAAATAGTGTAAATGCGTAGACAAAATTAACACAGTGGGATATATCAATTTATGCAAAACTTGTTAAAATCCACAGAATTTTAATGAAAAAATTGTACTAAGTATGCTTTTAATATATTCCCTCTGGAAATTTTTTGTGTTTTGTTAGTTGTTTTTTTATTGTTTTGGCAGTTATTTTTACTAATATTGAAGTTATTTTTTTTTATAGTTGATTAGAACTACAATGTTTAGTAATTTGTATGACAAATGTAGTCATTCGAAGTCGTAAAAACAGCTTTTGTCGGAACACCTAAATCGCACATTTCTCAAATTCACACCTCAACTTTTGCTGACGATACAACATTTATGAGCACTCACAAGATCCCAAAATTGCTCTGGGCGAAGTATTAGTAAAATTTCTTGGGTGCTCCTTTAGTAATTATGTAGGTATGAGGTTGTTGATATTCTTCAACAAGTCGATGGCAAATGGCTTTCCAGACTATATAGTTAACAATTATATTTTATCCCATGCGGAAAGAAACCCCTAATACATCCAATATCCAATACATCACTCGACTATGTTTGAACGATCATTTCAGATTAGACTTTCGAGAATATGGAATGATTTACCTATACACCTGAGAAATTTTAGTTTTTCACCCCAGGTCTTTAGGCAGAAGCTGAAGGATTATGTGACTGTTCACGATTTGTAATTTTTGTGTTCGCTATAATTTTTTAATTAAAAAGCAATGTTTTTTATTATTTTATACATAGATAATGTTTATTATTAATTAGCTTTTCCAACCTACAGTCTAATATGAAGGGTCCGCCAAATAACATTTTTTTTTTTGAACTCCTGAACCAATTGGACTTTGTATGGCGTCATACCAAGGTCTTTATGCAAAATTCGTCTCAATGATGTCTCCAAAATGTTCAATTGTTGAGAACGACGGTAAATTGATGTTGATGGTGCTTCACGCACACTTTCTGCCACAGCAGCAAAATATTCTCGGATGTACGCACTGTTTTTGGCTTTTCACGCTTCGGTTAATCGATAAGGATGCCAGTTTCTTTCACTTTTTCACAAGATAACGAACATACGGACCATATTCGTTCAGCGGAAGGATAAAACTAATTATCTGTCAAATCAGACATGAGCTAAGTGTTACCATTCACGAAATAAGCACTAGTTGAAAAAAAACGTTAGATGGCGGACCCTTTACATGAGCTGGAATCATGGCTTAACAAATGGAAGATAAAAGTTAATCCAGTTAAGTGTGCACATGTGACTTTTACTTTGCGAAGAGAAAACTGTCCCACAGTTACAATAAATAACACCAGAATACCTGAAAAACTCCACATTAAATACCTAAGAATTCACCTTGATCGCCGCCTCACATGGTCCAAACATATCGACTCGAAAACAACTCAAATAAAACTCAAAACTGCCCAACTTGGATGGCTTCTAAATTCTTCATCTTCACTTAGTTTAGAATGCAAAGCTCTACTCTATAAAACCGTTCTCAAGCCAATATGACCCTATGGAATCCAACTTTGTGGAACAGCA
Source organism: Delia radicum (assembly GCA_021234595.1). Lineage (NCBI taxonomy): Eukaryota > Metazoa > Arthropoda > Insecta > Diptera > Anthomyiidae > Delia > Delia radicum. The sequence continues at coordinate 41,480,541 of CM037855.1, read as the reverse complement.
TCCGCTTCCAATATTACAAAGTTAGAAGACAGTCAAAAGTATTAAGATACATAACAGGCGATCCCTGGTTCATTCGTAACGACAATATACATAAACACCTCAATAACCCGTTAGTTCGCTATGAAATAGAAGAATATTGTACTAAATATGCATCTAAACTAGCATCTCACCCTAATCCTCTCGCTCAGAACCTACTCTCGTTTAGAGGCCACTCACGGCTAAAGAGGGTAGATACCTTGGCTATAGCACAAAGCTAAAATATGTTTAATGTTCACAATATGGTATTCTATTGTACTGGCAATAGAATCATAAATCAAAACTGGTTTTTAAGATTTTATTACTTATTGTTATTTTCTATTAAGAAAGATCCAATAAACAAATAAAAAAGTTGAAAAAAATGACAGTTATTTAAAAAAGCACCTGAAGAAAAATACTCTATTTTTGCAGCAGTTGTTTGAAGCTGTTATTTTAGTATTTTGGTAAACTACCAAAACAGTAATTTTGTAGTAAACAGTTGATTTTTGTTCCTTATTTAAAAAAAGAACATTATGTTATTTTAAAAAAGAAGATATTGATATGTTCACAGCTTGCAAATAATAATTATGAAATTTAAATTGAATTAAAACGTCATAATTGGAGTACAGACGGCTACAGACGGAACTATGACTTACAAAAAAAACAAATATTTTTTTTATTAAAACATATTCTTAAAATGCGGAAAAATACCTGTTAAAAAGTTAAAGTTTTCGCCATATTTTACAGTTGTGTTGTAGTAAAAAATTTTCAGTTATTTTTACGACATTTGTCGTTAGTTTTATTTAATTTTTTAATAGTTTTTCAACAGTTGAAAATAACAAAAATTTTAGTTATTTTAACGGTAATTACACTTAGAATACTATGTTCGTAAAGACCACTACAAATGTAGTTAAAAACAAATGAAATTTCACATTTTCAGTAAATTCAACTAACATTGTTATTTGTTTTTTAATGTTCAAAAAATTAACCACAATTGAAGTAAAAATGAACCACATGTTAGTTAAAAAAATAAACAAACATTTATTTTTTTAAATAACAAAAAATTACTGTAGAAAATTAATATAAAATCATTAAACTGTCATTTGATGTGGTTTGTTTTTTTTTTTTTAAATAAACTACAAGGTTAGTAAAAAATGTTATTTGTTCTACAAATGACTGACATTTACATTAAAAATAAAGAAACCTGTATTACAACCCAAACAACTACATATTTTTAAAGCAGAAGCTCCCTGAGTGTACCTTTGTCGACTTTGTAATTGTTATGTTCAGTAGATTCTACTGTAAAATCAAAACTAGATTTATCAATTCGTAATTTTGGCGGGTTGGATATTTGATATTTGATGCACTCAAACATTTTTACATTTACTGCGTGAAAGTTGTGTGTGTAGTAATCAGTAGTTTTTAACTGTAAAACAACTGAAGAAAAATACGAAATTTTGCTTTACAGTTGTTTGAAGCAGTTATTTTAGTATTTTAATATTTTTTCCGGAAACAGTCAATTTTCGTTAATTATTTAAAAACTACAGAATTTTGTTGAGTTTTTAAAATTCTTATTTAGTTTATATTTGTTATGATTGATATAATCATAGTTTGTAAATAAAAATTAGAAACAAGGTTGATAAAATTTTTTTCGACCTTTAACTGTGCAATGAAAATGAAAATTATTCAAGTTCGCGGCCATACTCTATATTTTTTTATTGGGATATTGTCCCAACAAATAATCTATAGAGTTTGAATTTAAACGTCTTTTTCAGACAATTGCAATTAATACTATAATTAATATGTAATTTTATTTAATTTAAATTGTGAAAGGCGTGGTAGAGAAGAATGAGTGTATTTTCTAAAAATCATAACTACATTGTAAATTTTCAATTTTTCTATATCAGACTGCGCAGTTTCTGGTATTGAACCTTCGTCAGTGACCCTGTTTTTTTTTGAATAATGTAATATTTGTTATGTTTTTATTTGTTCGATTGCGTCTATATGAAATTTTCCGTGCAATCACTGACCGTGGTATAGATAAACTGATTTCTAATGCAACATGCACTACACGTTAGACAGAGCGCTTTAGCCCACTGATCTATCGTCAGGTCGAGTTTTGTTGTGATTAAAACTAGTTTTATTCAATACACGGTGTTTTTGATCTTGCATACATAATCTCAGAAGTACAACTCCAAAATCACAACAGTTCTATTTTTAGAAACTTACCTCACTCTAATGTTCACTGTTTTCCCATATGTTTTTGTTTTCAAATGTATTAATATAGAGTATGGACTCGAACTTGAATAATTTTCATTTTCATTGCAAAAATTTCATTGTAGTTATTTGTTACAGTTCAAAATAACTACATTTATAAAGGGTCCGCCAAATAACTTTTTTTTTTTTTTTGAACTCCTGAACCAATCGGACTTTGTATGGCGTCATACCAAGGTCTTTATGCAAAATTTTTTCTCAATGATGTCTCCGAAATGTTCAATTGTTGAGAACGACAGTGAATTGATGTTGATGGCGCTTCACGCACACTTTCTGCCACAGCATCAATATTCTCGGGTGTACGCACTGTTTTTGGCTTTTCGCGCTTTGTTTTATCGATGAGGATGCCAGTTTCTTTCAATTTTTTCACAAGATAACGAACATACGGACCATATTCGTTCAGCGGAAGGATAAAACTAATTATCTGTCAAATCAGACATGAGCTAAGTGTTACCATTCACGAAATAAGCACTAGTTGAAAAAAAAACGTTAGATGGCGGACCCTTTAGTTATTTTAAATGTAAATACCTTTGTCGCCTTTTTAACTGCATTTACATGTGTTTTAACTGTCATTTTCAGTAGAGTCTACCGACAAACTTGTTTGAATGTAAAACTCTTATAGATAGTCAGCCAGTGTAATTCAAAAAAACTCTTTTTATATCAAATGCTTATTGGGTAGCACAATTGAAAAGAAAAATATTTCCATTAGCAGGTAGTGATAACAAAGTTAAGATACAACCAGTTCATAAGTATTGTAGGGTACGCATACACACAATAATACTACAATTGTATTTAGTTGTGTGACGATCACAAAATCTTTCAATGCTGGTGCAGTGTATTTTTAAACATCCGCATGAACGGTCGGTTAAAACGGTTCATAAAAATTTAAAAATTTAATATTAAACGGTCCATATTCATTCATATACGATGGAATTAAATAAAAATATTCGGGTTTGTGTTATAGGAGCTGGTACGGCTGGTTTATCGGCATTAAAAAATTACATTACAATATAATTTGGAGGTGGTATGTTATGAACAGGGAAAGCAGATTGGTGGTACTTGGATATATGAAGATCCCAAACCGAATATAACTACAGATGAAGAAGTTCATAGTAGTATGTATCAGGGACTAAGGTAAACCAGACTATTAATTTAAATTTATTTTGGAAATTCTTTTTGTTTTTATAAATTTCCATAAATTGTCCCATTCTAGAACTAATTTACCTAAAGAAATTATGGGATTTCCGGATTTTCCTTATCCTGATAGTTATACGCAGTCATTTGTTGGTTCTGAAGATGTTTTGAGTTTTTTAAATCTCTATGCTGATCATTTTCAATTGAAATCGCACATAAAATTTCAACATGAAGTGATACGTGTAAGACCCTCGCAGCAATAAGGATTGGGAGGCAAGTATTTGCATCATAGAATTTTAATGATGTAACATTTAACCATGAGGAGTGGTGATAGTGATTGTTTTCGTATTTTGTATTTCCATTAACGCGTCAAGGTTTACGTTTGGAGTCAAAATGATAGCAAGTTAAGTATTGAATACTTTGATAGGATTTTCGTTTGCAATGGTCATTATACGAAACCTCAATATCCGGATATTGCTGGTATGGATATATATCGTGGAGTTCAAATGCATAGTCATCTTTATCGTTCACCTTTAAAATTTAAAGGTAAGTTTTAGTTTATAATAATTTAGCATTGCATAATTTCACTTCCGTTTGAACGTAATTACACTAGGCGACAGTAATAATTTTTCTTAAAATGCCTTTAGATTTGTTAACCCAACAACCGGCAAGACCGCCTTCTGGCGAGAAATGTTAAATTGTCGTCAATTTGCGTCAAATGTGTGTTTTTTGTAAGAAGAAATTAAAAAGATTTCGATGCACTGAAAAAAGTTTTATGTTTACTATATAAGTAGTTATTTTTAACTGCAATTACAGTTGTTTTTTCCATGAAATAATACAAAACAACTATTATGACAGTTATTTCAAAAAAAAAAACTAACTGAAGAAAATTACTGTATTTTTTAACAGTTGTTTAAAACAGTTATTTTGATATTTTAATAAACAACTACCAAAACAAACAATTTTGCCGTAAACAGTTAATTTTTTTGAGTTTTTTTAAAATCAAAGATTTTCGACTATGTTCTGAAATTAGTGGGGAATTGAAATCGTAAAATTTTTCAAATTCGTCAAATTGAAAAATCGATGTCCGTGAATTCGTATGTTTTTAAAGTGTTTATAAAAAAATATTTTAGCCGTAAAAACCCCTAGAATTTTTCCACAAAATAGAATTGCAAAAATAGATGTGAATTTAAGAAACATTGGTGATTTGGTAGAAATATTTTTCTTAAGATAGATTAAATGAAAATAATTGCAACTAACACAAGAAAAATTAACCATAACCAAAATAAAATTATAATTTTTACCAACAGAAAATTTATTATTTGAAAAAGTGGCATTTCAAATAACTGTCAGAAATTCATGTGTAATTTTTGACGTTTTATTTAAACAAACTTAATATACCCATATTCGGGCGCTCAAGTACATTACATATGTATATTAATATAATAATTTATTCATTTTTTGGAATTTAATATTTTTATTATTACAATATATGTTAATATTTGCATTTAATATAAATGATATGCAAAGAAAAAAGCTTGAAAGAACCTTACTTTTGTATTGCAAGAAGATAAAAGTTACAGTCAAGGGGTAAAAAGAATTGAAAAATTAGTCGGTGAGCCACCAATATTTTTTTATATTCAGGTTTAGAATCATATTTCTGTCCCTTAGGTAAATGCTAGTGTCAAATCTGCAATTATCATTTGTTAGTTGGTTACTAGTTACAGCTTTAATATTGGAATGTTATTAATATTATATAGGAATGCCACTTTCGTTTAGAATAAAACCTTTGCTGTCGAGGTATAAGAAGGCCTCAGAAGGAACATATCCACTTTGTAAAGTTGAATGTACATATATACAACTTATATTTAATAACAAAAATGTACATACTAATTACTTTCGCCTCAGGCAACCGTTACATTCGGTTTATCGGTTTTGTATAGCGTTATTTACAGATCGGAAAAGTAGACAATAGCAGCTTCCAAAAGTAGCCAGTTTAAAAACTGTAGGTCATCAAAGTTCGCTAGTTTTAAAGTTTTTGAAAAATTAAAAACGTGAATAAAATCGCGAGTTTTTAAAATTTGCATTATCTAAAAATGGCAATGCCTATGAAATTGTTTGTGTTAATTCTTAAGAAATTATGGTTTTTGAAACAATAAAATATATTTATTTTGAATATTTTAGGTTCATCGGTATTTTAGAATTATTTCGTTAGGGTATTTTGAGGTTAACGGTATTTAAAGTTAATTCGTTGGGGTATTTTAGAATTATCGGTATTTTAAGGTATTTCGTTAGTGTTACTCCTTGTCGTTGTCGGTGTTTTAGGGTTAGTGTTTGCCAACCGTGATTGTAATTGAATAAAACAAATTTTTTTCATTAAAAAATGTTTTTAAAATACATAAAAAATAACTGTAAAAAACAGTACTTTTTACCAATTTTTACAGTTGTTTCAAAATGCTTGTATTAAAAAATAGTCAGTTGTTTTTAAGACGTTGTAAGTTGTAAGTTATTTTAACAGTTAAAAACAGCTAAATTTTTAGTTATTTTAGTGGTAATTATCTTTGTCGCCTTTTTAACTGAAGCTACAGTTGTTTTAACTGTCATTTTCAGTAGATTATGTGTACTGTCAAACTTTTTGAGTGTAGTAGCGAAATTGAAGGAATTTTTTGTGAAGACATTTTTTGTGTGCACTGTACGGTTTAGCAGCGAGAAAGTTTTAAATTTAAAACTAAAAACTTATTTTTTACAATGATTTTTTCAGCGCCATATAGACTGTCGCAATTAATATTGTTTGGTATTTAAATGCATTTGACAATTTTTTTAATTTTAGAAATGTTGAAGTGAAGAGATGAAGAAGAATAAACATTTTCCTCAAAAAATTGTCAACACTTTTAATTTGAAATCAGACCGGTTTTTAAATGTTGAAAAACAACTATCAAATGCAGTAAAAATAACTAACACTTTATTACTACAACAATTTTGAAACAACTAAAAACTTGGTAAAAACGATTGTTTTTTATTTTTTCAGTATTTTAAAAATATCGATCCCTAACCGCCAAAAAGACGTCAGAGTAAGAGTAAGTTTATACCATTGCAATGAAATTGTAATACGATAATAAAAGAGCAAAACGTAATGCAAATAAAAATTTTTTTTAAGCTGCCAAACCTCACTTTTAGTGGTTAAATAAGGGGGGTTGCATCTGAACTCATTTTAGATTATTTGTGCTATTTGGTCCAAAGAAAATATATATGTATGTACTTAATGGATATCAATAAGTCTTTTGAATTGCGAATACATGCTCAAGCTGCATAATACATGCTCAAGCGTGTCCAACATTTTGAGTTATGCAATAAATAAAAAAAAGATGTATGTGATGTCACGAAATATGTAAACAAACCGTAGTCCTGTAAGAATTGGCGGTAACGGCTGTTTTTTTTTTATGAAATTCCTAACGGTACTTCCTAAAGATGTTAAATTTCATAAAAAATTGTAGTTTTTTTTGGCGGTTAGGGCTCGATATATTGTGACAACTTGTTTTCTTTTGATAACAAAAAAATTTACTTCCTACATAAAATATAAGGTCCAGTTTTTTAAACGGTACTTCAGTTATTACGTTTTATGCATTGGAAATACATTGCAATTGTTTAATTATTACACTCAAAAAGTTTGATAGTCACTACATGACAGTTGTTTGTGTAGTAATCAGTACTTGTTGTTTTTATTTGCAATTACAGTTGTTTTTCTACACTAAACAAAAAAAGTTTGTAAAGTCAGCAACAATTTTTGCTGAGTCAGCAAAATTTTAGTCAGCTCGCTGAAAATTAGTAGATTCAGCAAAAGTTTTGCTAACACTTAGTAGATTAGAAAAACAAAAGCCTTGCTAAAAATTAATAAATTTTTTGCTGAATTTTAGTAGACTGAAAAAAAACGCAAAAAAAATTGTAAAAAAATTGTAATTTAGTTAATATATTTGCTGAAAATCATAAAACATATTTTTGTGATTCTTTTAAAAATAATTTACAATAATTACGAAATATAAAAATTTTCATTTTCCCACATTGACGACATGAATTAATTTAATATCTGAAAATATATAGAAATAAATATATATAATAAAACAAAAATTTTCTTTCAACTACTTACATGAATGGTTGTCTAAATGATGCTTTCTTTTAAAGGACGCAACTGCCGAAGATAATTATAGAAACGAAACGAAACGAAAAAATAAACAAAAACAAACGAAACGAAAAAAACAACCCTTTTTTTGCAATAAGAAAAAGGAACCATAAAAATCTACCTAAGATGTGTGTCTTTGTCTTTCGCTTTACTCTGTCTACATGTCTGTATATGTTTGTTTGCAATTTGACCACACTAGATTATAAATCTATAAGCATTTAGTTTACGTACGGTCTATACTAGCAATAAATATGCGGAAATATATTGCAGTATATGTCAAAATGATGTTATCTCTAGTGTGGACCACTCTATTGCTTACATATTTATTGCCGTACATATATGTTGCAATAAGTTTTTTGGCAATATTCGGCAACACTTATTGCCAACATATTACGTCAAAATTAGTTGTCATTTTAGTTTGACGTTTATAGAAAGGACGCCAAAAAACTAAGACGCTATCAAAAAGTAATTTGAAAAAAAACTATGTAAATAATTATTTAATTCTTTAAAAAAAACTTAATTTTTTTTCTTATTATTTATGAATACACAAATGGCCACGCTCTTAATGTTTGTTTTTATAACCTTTCTCTTTGAAATTTTCTAAAATATGAGTTACCATAAATACGTGTTCACCACCCTAAACATAAGCTTAGCAATAATAATTTTTTTACTGTTATTCTGCCGACGTATTTCGAATATTGTCAACATATTTATTGCTAGTATAGACCGTACGTTAGAAATACATATTAAATTTAAATATTTTATTTTGTCTTTTATTTAATTAAAAGACAATTATTTTTACATGCCGGTGACAACGCAAAATTTAAGTTGTTTTAATCCTCAATTTTGTTTTATGTATGAAAAACAGATACAAAAGACTTCCATGGTTGATTTTTTTATATGTCTTATTAGAGTTGTACTTTTTAGTATCATTTTCCCTTTCTCTACTACATCTTGACATGCCGCGACATCTGCTTCATTCTGCGTATATCTTTCAATCTGGTTGTCGTCCACACTATTAATGTGCTTATCAGCACAATTTTTTTTAGCAAAATTAATTAGTAAAACATTAGTATATTAGTAAAGCATTAGTATAAAACAGTTAAGTGCTGAATAAGTATAACAAAAATTTTAGCTGAAAACACGATTTTAGCAAAAAAATTTGCTAAAAAATAGTATACCTGATTTACAAGACGTTTTACTAACTTTTGTACTAGCTTATTTTTTTTTAATTGTATGAAATATTAAAAAACAACTATTTTGACAGTTATTTAAAAATCAACTAGACAATTACTGTATTATCGTTGTTTGTTGTTTGAAGCAGTTTTTTTAGTATTTTATTAAACAATAGTATTTTTCCAGTAAACAGAAATACAAAATTTTGCTAAGTTTTTAAAAATTCTTATTTAGTTTACATTTGTTATTATTCATATATTGTTATTATTGATTGTATATGTACATAGTTTGCAAATAAGAACTAGAGCATTTCATTGTATTTCCAATGCATAAAAACGTAATACCTGGAGTGCTGTTTTTGAGTGTATGTCTAGAATTCTTTATCAGTTAAGATTGTGACTATACATCGTAAATAATTTATTTTATGTAAATAAAGTTGTTAATTTGCTTAATATTAATTATTAATATAATATGTATTAGATGCAATTAAATACAATATAACTTGGTACAATATTACAATGTAAATAGTTAACAGTTAAACCACGATTTTCGTCCCCTTTTTGGGGCAAACGCAAACCGGGAGGGCTGTAAAACTAATTTAAATTTTTTTCGCTTTTATTGTCCGTCTAAAAAAAAACAATTTTTTTAATCAAGCAGGAACAATATTACCTCATTAAAGATATGTCACATAAGGGTAATTCGATTTTTTTTTTTGTTTTTCCACAAAAACCACACGGAAATTGATACGAAAACGAAAAATCTTTGTACTATGTTTGTTTTATGTGACACCAACGATCATACACAGAAAAAACTAAAAACGGGTTTCAATTTAAAATTTTATTGAATCAATTAATATTTTAATTGATGTTGCACCTACGACTGAAATGATAGTATTAACTAAAACAATTTGCAGACAGTTTATTAAAACTCTTTCAATTAAAATAATAATAATAATATCAATTAAAAGAGTTATTGTTTTTCTTTACAACCTCAATTAAAAAGTTACGTTAAATTGATTAAAACTTTAATTGAAACTTGAGAAGAAAACAATGGTAGTTTTAATTGAAAACTCGTATTTTTTATTTTTGTTATATGCCCCCATTCAATAAAAAAAGAAATATAGTTTTGTAAATTAAATTGGCATTTTATTTATAATAAAATTAAAGCTTTTTAATATTAAAATGTATTATAAGAAAACAAATAAAAGTAAAAGACAAAATTTTCGTTTTGCTTGTCTTGAACTTTTTCTTGTATTTGAATTGCTTTCTTAAAAGAATCACACACAACTTTAAAATAATAGTTTAATGACACTTATACTTATTGAAAATTTAATTATTTACAAAAATAATAGTTTAATTGTCCTTTTTCTATAAGGTTTATTTAAATCCACATGTGCACTTTTATTACCACAGATAAAACACGAAACTAAATTAAGTTGTCGTGCGTACACGAATATCTCAACAAAAAGAGTGTTGCAAACTCTAGTAAAATAACTACGATTTTGCGTGTATTTGAAATCGGTAAACTATTCAACTTATTAAAAGTTAACCATTTGCGATTTTTTCTTTTAATTTACAAATTTAATAATATATTGTTATAATTAAACCTTTGTTTGATTATTTAATCTAATTAAAATAAAAAAAAAAAAATAGTTTGCCAAATTTTTAAAAATTTTGTTTACATGTTGTCAACACTGTATGGATATATTAAAAAATTCAATAATTTTTTTAATTGAATCAATTAAAAAATGTTTAAATTGCCATTGATATTCAAACAATCGATTAATTAGATATTTTTGGCCCACAATTTTTTCTGTGATATAGACTAAAAAGAATTCAATATACAAATTTGTGCAAATTTATGCTCATGAAATTTGTATGAATACTCTGTGCGTTGAATTTCCGTCACGAAAAAGAAGATTAAAGAAAATGAAAAATATAAAAACAGTGCTTTTCTAATTATTTTTAAATAAAACTTTAATAATTAAATTATTTATAAATAATTAGTTTTTTTTTTTTTTTTGTTTAAGCTTTAGTTATTTGCTGGTAAACACAATTTTATAAACATTTTATTTTTTTCACATTTCCTTTATCGACACTCATTTATCGTTGAATTATGTCAAATTAGTTCTTCTTCTTAAAGGAATTTCAGCAAGAAATCGACAGACTTTAAAACTCTGCAATTGAAACCCCCTTGTTCTATTTTCATACTCTGCACTATTGTGAAACTACTTTTATAAAAATATCACTTTAATTAATTATGTTTTATTATGTTTCAATGTTTTTGTAGTAACGAATTTTCCGTTATTTTTACAACATTATTTTGACTGCATTTGTTACTTGTGTTTTAGCCGTTAATAATAACTAAATTCCCTAACTACGTAAGCGCCATCTATCGAATATACAAAGATATATCATAGATGTGGCTTCACTTACAACATATGGGAAAACAGTGGACATTAGAGTGAGGTAAGTTTCTAAAAATAGAACTGTTGTGTTGTGTTAGAGTTGTACTTCTGAGATGATGTGTGCAGGAACAAAAACACCGTGTATTGACTAAAACTAACACAGAGAAATAAAGTACCAACCGAATTGAAAAGTGTGTTTTAATGATAACAACTTATAAATTCAGTTAGTACAACGATATTTACAATTCGATTTCTGAATGTTTTGGGTGTTGAAACTAAAATTCAGTTGGATTAACCGAATTTTTTTTTTGAAAACTAATGTTAAGTTGTGCCGACTGACTGAAATTCGTAATAATCGATTTGAGTCATAGTAACAGAACTTCAGTTGGCAATTAGCTAAATTTTTCTCTGTGTGTAGTTTTTATCAAAACAAAACTCAACCTGACGATAGATCAGTGGGCTAAAGCGCCCTGTCTAACGTGTAGTGCGAGTGCATGTGACATTAGAAATCAGTTTATCTATACCACGGTCAGTGATTGCACAGAAAATTTCATATAGACGCAATCGAACAAATAAAAACATAACAAATATTACATTATTAAAAAAAAAACAGGGTTACTGACGAAGGTTCAATACCAGAAACTGCGCAGTCTGATTCAGAAAACTGCAAATTTACAATGTAGTTATGATTTCTAAAAAATACACTCATTCTTCTCTACCATGGCTTTCACAATTAAAATTTTTAGTTGTTTTAACAGTAATTACCTTTGTCGCTCTTTTAACTGAATTTAAATTACCTAGTTTAGTCTTTTTTTGGTCAAAAGTTGTAACATTAGCCCTATATAGATCAAATTGCATAAAATAATTATTTTTATCAAGTGGAAATTCACATTGAACTACAAAATATTTATTTCGATTTAAAATTTGTATGGGATTTGGCAGTCGAAAAATTAATAAAAAGCGTAAATACGTATTTTGGGGGTTCAATATGAATGTAGTTTTAGTCATAATTTAAACCACGTTTTATGGGTCTTTTTTGTCCCTAAATTAATGTAAAGATAATTATAGTCAACTCAAGTTTAAGCGATATTTTTCCGAAAATTATGGAAACTTTGATGAAAACATTAAAATTTTGTTCAATTTTGGCAAAATAAACAATTTTTATAAAATGTCTTGGAAAGAAGTCGTTCCACACACAAACACGAATTATTATTTTTCAATTTATTTTTTTATTTAATTTTTTCTGCTTTAAAAATATGTAGTTGTTTGGGTTGTAAAACAGTTTCTTAATTTTTAATGTAAATGTCAGTCATTTGTAAAACCACTTAAATTTTTTACTAAACTTGTAGTTCATTTAAAAAAACAAACCACATCAAATGACTGTTTTATGATTTTACATTCATTTTATACAGTTTCTTTCTTTTTTTTACGAACATGTGGCTCATTTTTATTACAATTCTTAGTAATTTTTTTAACATTAAAAAACAAATGACAATGTTAGTTGAATTTACTGAAATGTAAGTCGTCCGTTCTTTAAGTGAAGTTTCATTTGTTTTTAACTACATGTGCAGTGGTAGTATTCTAAGTGTACAACTATTTTATTAAAAAATAACAATCGACATCTTTAAATTTAAATCTTCTTTAAAATTAATTAAAAAACACGTTTTTGCATTTTTATAAAATTCGTGGCTTATTTTTGATTCCCCCATAAAGTGGTTTGATGATATCCGAGGAAGTCAGAATTTCATATCTGAATAATTTTGAGTATATTAAATGGAAAACTGTAATGAAAAATTAAATTTTTCAAAATATAAAATTTTTGGAATATTTATTAATAATACACGTTTTTTACAAATGTGAAATGTTCGGTCAAAATTCGGCACGGGTTAACGTTTCACAAAAAAATAATCAATTTGGAACCATTTGCAATAAAACTGGGGGTGTAATGACAAATCGTTTTCAATTACACCCTTAGATATTCTTTTTAGCCATATCGTCATCTTTTAATAATGTAATTATTTGATCTCATTACAGATGAAACGGTTCTTATTATTGGAGCTGGCCCCAGTGGCATGGATCTAGCAAATCATATAAGTAAAACAGCTAAAAGAGTTTTTCTAAGTCATCATTTAGACGTTTCACCGCCAACAGATTTTATGGGTTCGGTAACACAAAAAACAGATGTTAAACGTTTTACAGAAACCGGTGCCATATTCAAAGATGACACTGTGGAGGAATTCAATTATGTTATATTTTGTACTGGTTATCAGTATTCATTTCCATTTTAAGCTCTGATTGTAAGGTGCATGTGGAAAATAACCATGTACAACCTATGTATAAACATTGCATCAATATCGAGTATCCAACTATGGCTATTATAGGTTTGCCATTTTTGTTTTTACCAACGCAATGTTTTGATTTACAAATACGTTTTGCTTTGAAATATTTTACGAATGAAAAAAACTTGCCTGCAAAAGAAGACATGTTTAAGGACTCGAAACGTGATATGGAGGAAAGATTGGAAGCTGGTATGAAGGAACGTGACGCTCATAAGTTGGGTCCGAAACAGGTAAATCTGTAAAATTTAAACGTACTCACGATGAGTAATGCAATCAAAAAGTTTGTCTATATGTTAAAACAATGGTATATGCATTACAAAAGGCGATACATGAATTTACCTTTTAAAATAACAAAAATATTGTTATTTCTAACTGTTTAAAAAACAACTAACAAATGCAGTAAAACAAAACAATTTAGTACAGATAACCTGAAAATGTCGACTTTAACAAATTTTGAAACAACTGAACAAATTGATACCGTTACCGTTTTTTAATACAGTTATTTTCGGTATTTTTTATACAAAAACAACTGTATTTGCAGTTGAAAACAACAACTACTGGTTGCTACACAAAGTGTATTTTGCATCGGCTGCACTCATAGCAATAACCTATAAAATTAGGTAAAAATTAAAAAAAACTGCTCATACTAGCATATTTTTTGCTAAATATTAATAAAACAAGATCAGCAAAAATTACTTTACAAAACTTACAAAATTTTAATTATATTCGAGTTGAATTTAGTTAATTCAAAAAGCAATTAACTCTGCTTAAACTAGCAAAAACTTTTACTAATTATTTGTAGACTAAAAACAGCAAACAAAAACTGTAATATCAACAAAATTGTTGCTATATTTACTTTAAATCTGGCAAACAACAGTATATTTTGCTAGAATCAGCAGAAATTTTTATTAAAAAATTTTATATTGCTAATTTCAGAAGGGCATGTTTTTATTCGTATTAAAAAAAATTTTTAAAAAAATTAATCTTTTAAAATTTCACATTTTTTGTATAATTTTTTGTTTACCAAGATTTAGCAATTTTTTGTTGATTTTAGCAGATTAATTTGTGACTTTCAATTAACTCAAATTTAGCTCAAATATAACTGAAATTTGGTATATTTAACACATTTACTAAAATTTTTGCTAATTTAAGCATTTTTTTCTGAAACGTAATTTTTTACCAATTATCATTTACAAGACACTATTGTGACTACCCTTTTTAAAAAAATTTGAAATAGTTTTGAATATATCGTTACCTAAAATGCAAAAAGGCGTAACTAACAGTTTCCAAGGCCGGGTTTATTGATGATTATGATTTATTTGGCTTACACAAAATTTTAGACTTCTAGGATAAGAAAGCGGTTTTATAAAAATAAACTTCAAATCTTATATTTTTGTATTTATAGTAATTAAATGTGCTAAAGTCCCAAAACTTATTTAACAAATTGTGAAAAGCAATCTGATGTAGGCGTGTGCCTATCCGGATTTCATTCCTGCCTAAGGAAATCTTCAGGGGACTTTGTTATTAGAATTTCTAGAGATATTTGTTATGTTAAACCACAAACTCAATGAGAATTTCTTGTCCACGTCTAGGAGCGAGATTCAAAATTTAAAATATCAAAGAAAAAACAAAAAAACAAAAACAACAACAAAATATTATCACAATTGGCTTTGTCATCTTCCAAATACTACTCTGTTTTTTTGACAGACCTAGCAATGTAGTGACGTTTATTCAAGTAAATCAACAATAGAAAAATCATATGTTTTCTATTAGTGTCAGTTACATTTAAATTTGCACAAGCGCCTGCATATTTGTTATTTTAAATTTATTTTCATCGGGATAAACATTAATTGCATTTATAGTAATTAAATGTGCTAAAGTTCCAAAACTTATTTAACAAATTGTGAAAAACAATCTGCTGTAGGCGTGTGCCTATCCGGATTTCATTCCTGCCTAAGGAAATCTTCAGGGGACTTTGTTATTAGAATTTCTAGAGATATTTGTTATGTTAAACCACAAACTCAATGAGAATTTCTTGTCCACGTCTAGGAGCGAGATTCAAAATTTAAAATATCAAAGAAAAAACAAAAAACAAAAACAACAACAAAATATTATCACAATTGGCTTTGTCATCTTCCAAATACTACTCTGTTTTTTTGACAGACCTAGCAATGTAGTGACGTTTATTCAAGTAAATCAACAATAGAAAATCATATGTTTTCTATTAGTGTCAGTTACATTTAAATTTGCACAAGCACCTGCATATTTGTTATTTAAATTTATTTTCATCGGGATAAACATTAATTGCATTTATAGTAATTAAATGTGCTAAAGTCCCAAAACTTATTTAACAATTTTTGCTTTCGCGCATTTTTTTTTTTTTTTTTTTTGTTGCACTGTAAAATATTGAAGAAGAGTTAAGTGATTATTAAGCACTGTATCGAACTATATTTCTCCACAAAATTGTTTAGTGCTATGATTTAAACTATCAGTTTTATTAACGATATTGTTAAAATATCTGTTGCCTTTTTGTTTCTTCTGTAAAAAAAGTAAATATGTTAGTTACGTCTTTTTGCATTTTAGGTGACGATATATAAAACTAATATCGTTGTCTAATATTCAAACGGAGCTATCTACATATATACAAGTGTTCGGGACCGTGAAAAAATGTTTGATTTTGTCATATTAAAAATATTTGCAATTCGAACTTGTACAATGTTAATTAAAAACTGCTCCATATTTTTATATGAAATTAATCAACATTAGTAGATAGGACCTTTAAACTACTAGCGGGAGTGATGCTGAACATAACTTTCGAAATGAGATCATACACACATAGAAAAATTTAGCAATATGCCAACTGAAATTTGGTTACTATTACTCAAAATCGGTTATTACGAATTGAACATTAGTTTTCACAACAAAGTTCAGTTGAATTAACTAAATTTTATTTCCAACATCCAAAATATTCAGAAATTTAATGTAAATATCGTTGTACTAACTGAGTTTATAAGTTGTTACCGTTTTCAATTTGTTTGGCGTTTTATTTCTCTGTGTGTACAGATATTTACCATGAAAGCTGTGATGCGTGTTTCGTAAATATGTAACTGGGAAAACGTAACTGTTGCTAAGTCGAGTATCCTAAATGCGATGCGGTGCTAGCTGTTTTTAAATTTTAGCGCTTGTTTTCCCGATCTTTGCGATATAAAGTTCGATTTAAAAGTGTAATAACAACGATATCTTTTGCAATTTTGGTAATTTATTGTGCTTAAATCAATTTGACTTTATTAAGTATAAACAACATTCTATTATTTTCCGCGAATTTTTTTATTATTATTTTGATAATAATTTTTACAATGATAAGAAACAGTATTTTTAAAAAACAAAATTAAGAAAAACATTTTGGTGATAATTTTTGAAAAACTGTGTTAGGATCAATTAACAAGAACAATCTTGTTCTAACAAGGAAGGTATCCAGACCCGGCAGGTCTTAATGAACTTCGGATATGTTGTAGAGAACAAAAGTTTAAGGTACCCGTATTTTGTTTATCTTCCCAATCTCATGTTTAAGCGTTACTAAGTGTGGTCAAAAATTACCCCATTGCTATCAAATGAATTGTTTTTGTTACCCCGTAACTCGAAAAAAAAAAAATGTTTCGAATTCTGAAAGCTTACGCCTTTCGTAAAAAGCGTAAGAGTAAAAACCATAAAACAAAAGAAAAAAATCTAATTTTTAATTTTTCGACTTGAGTTACGCGGTAACCCCTGAGGTATTAACTCGGTACTCATTTTTTCACGAAAAATACAATTTTTTAAAGAAATTTTGTGGAAAGATGTCATATTGTCTCAATATGATTTTTCTGAAGTTTTTGTACACTTGTTGCGACCTCTAGCGGTAGCATTCACAGTTTATATTAAAATGTTGACGCTTTGAATGTACTTAATAGGTTAAGATTTTTTTTTTTTTTAAATTACAATTTTTATTTATTTGTAAAGCAAATTGCCGTGATTACGGTTGTCGAATATGAAGTCGAATTTTTCGACTCCATACAAAATAGTTTTGCTTAATTTGAAAATTATACAGAAATTAAACCCTGATTAAATATGTTCAACAATCGGATTGTTATTTATGATAGATTCAATTGTAAAATTGTTCAAAAGTTGTGTTTCAAATGAGTTATTAGCAAATTTGTCTTAATCTACGTTTCCACTGAACGTGTTTTGTACGTGTTTTGAAATAAAACATGTTTTGCACATATTTTCCCATACATTTTTTTTTTCACCAAAACGCATGTTTTGCTTAAAATTACTCTCGAATTCGACTACGATAACCCTAATAAGGACAAATATCTATCGAACTGTGATACACAATGTTATATATCGGAAGATTTGTTTTGTTTTTGTGGAAGAAATATTCTTAGCATATATATATGATGTTTATATCAACAAAGTATATTTTGCCACAATTAATGGAATGTGGCCAACCATTTCAACTGAGAGGAGCCGAACCGATTTTGACAAATTTTTGAGAATTTTTTGAAAATTTTGCTGTTTTTGGTAATTTTTTCAAAATTGTAATAAGGCAGCACTGGTGACCCAATTTTAAAAAAATTTTTGTTTGTTAGAAAATAAATAATTTTTCACATTAAAAAAAAAGAAAATGGAGAAATTTACTGTATATTAATGTTTTTAAAAGTTTGAAAGTTTCTGGATCATATCTTTTAATTTTACAAAAAAAAAGTACACAACAAATTTTTCTCATTCCAAAAAATTGTTTCATACGTCCCTAACCAAATCGACATGTAACATTTAAAACACCGGTCTTTCTTTCTATAAATTGAACATTTTTCAAAAAAGTTCATATAAAAAATGTAAAAAAATTTATATATTTTTATTAATTATGTGGCAACCCTGGAACAATTGCTTTTAATAGTTTTTATTTATTTGTATCGTTAAGACCTCAAATTATCAAATGCATTTTACTACGTTATTATATCTTTCTCGTATCCAAAATTATCAGGCTATGTATTCTGTAGGACAATCGACGATTATCGTTCACTTTTTGAAGTTAAATTGCGACCATATTAAATAAAAATTTTAAATAATTTTAACAATTTTGGTAAAAACAATAATTTTCCATTGTTTAGTTCAACGTTTACGTAAGTAACATCGTTAAAACGATATCAATTTAGGTATCGTTATGAACAAAACGATATCGTTTTTCTTAGAGAATCTGCCCCAGGCCTTAAAAGTAGCTTGTTGCTTTAAATCAACGGCAGTGCAAAATGGATTAAAAATAAAAAGTTATTTCAGCGCAAAAATTCGATTTAATAAAATTTGTTTTGGGTTATTTTTTTTTTTAATTTTCTCATGCAATTCTGAATTTCCAGATGATGTTTTTGATTTAGTTTCTGGTTTTTTAATATTTTTCTTCTTATTTTTTTTTTCTTTACAGTTTGATTATTACAAGGATTTATCGGAATTAGCCGGCATAACTAATATTAAACCTGTGGTAGCTAAAATGATGAGAGATTGTAACAAAAGATATATTTACGAGTTGGAAACATATCGTCAATATAAATTTCAAGTTTTAGATGATGAAAATTTTGTTAAAATTTGTTTAAAATAATGTACATTTTATAATAATTTTATATGAATAAAGAATTTGGCGCTATATATTTAGTATAAAAATGCATACCTTTAAAGAATTTGTTGGTCATTACTTCAAAATTTCCTTTGTGATTCTCGAAAGAATAAATTGTTGCCTTCAATTCAAAACTTCGCAAAACTGGTAAGTCCCAAATTAACAAATAATAAACCACTGGAAAGCCTTTTATGATAAATTTTGCATGATTCACGGGTGATCACGTGTGAGTAAAACATAATGTTACTCACGTGGACGTGAATGAGTATGAGTAGGAAAAAATTCTTCGTCAAATTTTTTGCGCGAGTGTGAGTGAGTAGAATTTTGCTTTTAATAAATATCTTCTTAACGCTATATAAAATGTCGTCAAATTCTTTTTAATATAATATATTTTAATATATTTTATTAGATAGACAATTCTTTTGATTTTTTAAAAAACTCAAATTAATGTTAGCCAATATTTTCAATGTATTTCAGGACATGGTTGAATTTGTTTTGAATCGTTGTCACAAAACTGTTAAAAACTATTTTTTAAACATGTTCTAGTGAAAATGTAAGATCTAGCTAGCTATAATCAGTTTCATAAGCTGTTTTAGTGAGTACATGTTCTACTTCGGTGCAGTAAAACCGACCCTGGAACGGATTATAAATAAAAATTATTTCTTATGCAAGTAGTTCTTCGAAACTCGCATATTTTGAAAATGGTAACATTCTTAGATTCTTAGGGCTTTTTAAAAGAAAAACAGTGTAACTCTAAGGATTTATTGCCACTAAACATATACGATAACCGGGGCAAGTTTAAAATGACAAAAAGTTTATAAAGGGTCCGCCAAATAACTTTTTTTTTTTTGAACTCCTGAACCAATTGGACTTTGTATGGCGTCATACCAAGGTCTTTATGTAAAATTCGTCTCAATGATGTCTCCGAAATGTTCAATTGTTGAGAACGACGGTGAAGTGATGTTGATGGCGCTTCACGCACACTTTCTGCCACAGCAGCAATATTCTCGGGTGTACGCACTGTTTTTGGCTTTTCACGCTTTGGTTTATCGATGAGCATGCCAGTTTCTTTCACTTTTTTCACAAGATAACGAACATACGGACCATATTCGTTCAGCGGAAGGATAAAACTAATTATCTGTCAAATCAGACATGAGCTAAGTGTTACCATTCACGAAATAAGCACTAGTTGAAAAAAAGAACGTTAGATGGCGGACCCTTTACAATTTAGAATTGTATTTATTAATTTCAAGCAAAGTGTTAAAGTTTTAACATTTTTCAACAATAAAACAAAGGTGTTTTAGTAAACTTCAAAAATATATATTTTTTGGAAATTACACATAAATTTCTGACAGTTATTTAAAAATGCCACTTTTTCAAATAAAAACTTTTACGGTGGTTAAAAAATATACTTTTATTTGGTTATGGTTAATTTTTTTATATAAGTTGCAATTAGTTTGCTTTAATTCAATCTATTTGTAACAAAATCACAAATTTTCCTTAAATTCACTTTTATTTTTGCAATTTGATACGTACGATTTCAAGAACACCGATTTTTCAATTTTACGAGTTTGAAAAATTTAACGTTTTCAATTCCCCACTAATTCCAGAACATAGACGGATATTTAACAAAAAAAAAAAAAAAACAGTTCTTATAAATACATTTTAAACGATTAATCGCCAATTTTGTCGATTAACCGGTTAAGCAATTTTTCGAATAATGCCTTAACCGGTAACCGCCTAGGTCATATAATTGAAAACACTAATTTATTAATAACAAAATAGTACATACTAACTACTTTCGTCCCTAAAACTTTAGCGAAATCAAATTCCGTAAAAAATAGTGAAAGAGAATTCAAGAACACCAAATCATTTAAATTAGTTTTATTTCTTTCGGAATGGAATTCCAGAACAGAGACGATAGTCACATTAAATAATGATTATATGCAACAAATGTCATATATAAAAATTAAACATATGTGACTTGCTCCACGAAAAGGACCTCTGCTCCGAAAAGAAGTTATTGAGAAAAACGCGTTTAAAAAAAGCGCTTCGTTTTTCCGTGTTTTGCGCATGGTTATGCAACTCTTCCTTCAACCTGAAAATGTGGCGATGTATTTCGACTCTCTGGTACTTTGTACGATGTTCACTATGCAGTGTTGCCTCTATGAAAATTATTTCTAACAGTTAAAAACCTGTTTTTGCTAATTTTGTTTTCAAAATTACTAGAGCTGTTTTATTCCTTATCAAATTATCAATGTTTTGGATTTAAGCCGATAGAATTGAATCTATTATTATTTAATTTATCTATTGTTTAATTAATTTCAGGTTAAAATAAATCTTTATTAACGTAAGAAAATGTGTCTGGAAGACGAATTTAAGAGTGTTGAAGAACAATACTTCAACGATTGTTTGGAAGAATGTTTACCTATAGTCAGTGATGAGTCGGGTGCATTTTCATCGCCAGAAGTTTCAGAAACGCTGCAATTATCTCTTCAAGATATTGAGGAAGAGAAAACTTTATCGCAGTTTTTAGAAAAACCTTGCTGTACGAATGGATGCAATACTGTAAATCCGGAAGAACGAATGTTTTTGCAAGAAATAACTTTTTGGAATTACAGAAAGTTGAACAAGATTTAGTTATTCTAAGCCAAATTCAGTCTGGTAAAGGGCATGACGATTTCAATGACGCCTATAAAGATATATTGGCGAAAATCAAGTATGGACGTAAGTCAAAGATACCGAAACCGAAAACCAATCCCTGCACTAATCCGGCCGCACTGCACCCTGAAGAAATCACTAAAGTAGTAGATTTTATAAAAAGTACGGCAGATCAATTAGCGATTCCATTACCCGGACGTATGCCTCGTTTCAAAGATTATATAGTAATGAAACTCACCTCATCTGAAACAAAATCCTCTTTGTATCGAACGTACATATCTTCACTTCAACCAGAAGATAAAAAATTGAGTAATCAGTTATTCAGGAAAATCTGGAACCTTTATGTACCATATATCACTATTAGGAAACCATTATCTGTTTACATCACATTTTTCAATTTTTTCATTAATTATGTTCATCTTTAAGGTGATTTGTAAAAAACTTAAAGACATAGAAACTTGCGAATTGCGGCATTTGAAAGAGCGTTTTTTTTTTCCTATAAGAATCATTCCCTTTTCGTAGAGCAGGTCACATATAGTAAAAATTAGCGATACAGTCCACGATTGGCGTGCAACTAAGAGATTTGACTATAAGCGAAAAGTACTGTACTGGAAAATAGAAGGTATGGGTAGATAGCAGAGCAACAAGCTGGCCGGCTTAAAATCGGCCGACTTATTTTATTAATTTTAAGCAGCCGCCGGCTTAAACGGCTCTCTTCGGCGGTTAAAGCAAAAGCCGCCGAATTTTCTAGTTATGCCGCCAATTTTATCATTAAAGAGGCTATAAAATATTTGTTGTACACTTAGTTAGTTTTCAGACGTTTTTTTATTATTCTAGAAAAAACAAAATGACGCATAGATCACTAAAGTTTTATTTTAATTCTTATAAAGAAAAAGATATGGAATCTTCTGATTTCGAATCTGAAGATTTGCCAATAGTGGAGAAAAGCAAACAACATTATCAACAATTGCTAAGCAATCAGAGTGATTTAGCAAATATTTAATAGAAATTTTTTGTATGAAATTTTTTTTAATGTTCTGTATTATTTGTGAAAGGCAGAATTAGAGAAGAATGAGTATATTTTCTAAAAATCATAACTACATTGCAAATTTTAAATTTTTTCCTGAATCTGACTGCGCAGTTTCTGGTATTTATTTAATAATAAAGTAAAAAAAAAACAAACATAAAATTAAATATTAAATTATACATAATTATTTTCAAACAGTCCAGTAAACATTGTTGCTACTTTGCACGTGAAAATCGTTAAGTTGACAATAATATAAAAAAACAAAACAAAAAAAAAAAACATTTACAGCCGTTAAATCAGCCAACGCCGATTTATTTACACAAACGCCGCCGAAGCAGAATTGCTTGCGCAGCCCCCGCCGATTATTTTGGGTAGGCTTGTTGCTCTAGTGGATAGCGTGTGAGTTGAACCTTGAACGACACAACACACTTAATATATCAATCCAATCAGCTTAACTTGATATTTAACAAAAAAGCAGTTCTTTGTGTTTTTATTGATAAAAACATAAAAAAATCATTTATTTTGCTTTAATCGATTAAACGCCAATTTTGTCCATTAACCGAACCGAATAACCGGTTAATCAAATTTTCGAATAATGTCCGACCGAGTATTCGACTTCGGCTTTGGAGTTCACCAAAAAGTGAAGTTCGGTGTTCGGCCAAATTTTGGCCGAATTTGGCCGAACTTCCTAACTTTTTATGATTATTTATAAAGATCACAAATAAATAACATCCGTGGTTATATTAACTTTTCAGAATTTACAAAAAAACTACATAAAAATAAAGGGTCCGCCAAATAACTTTTTTTTTTTTTTGAAAATGCTATAAAAAAAAATCTACTGAATATTTTCTCAAATTTCATTTTTTATTTGAAAGTACAATCCTTCCGGTTAATAATGGAAAATAAATTCATTCAAATGACAGCCTCGGCTGGCCATGCAGTAGCCTACACGATCGATCCAATTTTTAAGCACATTATCGATTGTGTGCAGCTGTATTTCACCAATGGCTTCATGAATATTGTCCTTTAAAGCGTCAATTGTCTCTGGCTTGTTGGCGTAACACTTATCTTTGACGGCACCACACAAATAATAGTCTAACGGTCTCAAATCGCAGCTCCGAGGTGGCCAAAACGACATCAGCTCTGACGGTACTTCTCTTCTCCCAAAATCCGTACGCAATTTTCGCACACATTCTACAACATTACCATGATTTTCAAAGTAATGTCGCAATATTTCCCAGCGTTATTTAAGCGTATACACAACCATATTCGTTCAGCGAAAGGATAAAACTAATTATTTGTCAAATCAGACATGAGCTAAGTGTTACCATTCACGAAATAAGCACTAGTTGAAAAAAAAACGTTAGATGGCGGACCCTTTACAACGTTGAGAATGAAGAATACCAAAAAAAAAACAATTATGTTTAAATATCAATGTATGCGTGTGTGAAAAAATTTCAAAAAGCCAAAAGAGTTTAAAAAAAATTTGCGTCGTTTCGATTTGCGTCGCTTTTAAAAACTGGAAAAATTCGATTTGCGTGGTTGCAATTTCAAGTTGCGTCGGACCGAGTTGCGTCGTTTTGACCCCGATTTGCGTCGGTTCGATTTGCATCGTTTTGATTTCGATTTGTGTCGTTTTGTTTCCGATTTGCGTCGTTTTGTTTCCGATTTGCGTCGTTTTGATTTCGATTTGCGTCGCTAAAAACGGTTAAATTTTTTACTGCAGCATTGCATTTGTAGCATTTGTAGTGCCTAATTTAGCATCTTTTCTGTCGTTTAGCATTTTTACAACTTCTGGCAACACTGATCGTCACCTGTACGTTAAGAAGTTTTCAAATTGCGTGAAATAAGGGGAATTCCCTCTTCTTTGTTATATAAGTGGTGCTAAGAACAACTGTTGGTTATGGTAAGAATTTAGTGTGTGATTCGCCAAAATACCTTAAGGACGCAAAAAATGAGTCAAAGTTAAAGAAAAGTAATAAGTTTGGAATTAAAATTGGACGTAATAAAACTTTTAAATCGGGTGAAAAGGCTGTTAATATAGGAATAGCTCTTGGACTAGCACCTACAACAGTAAGAACAATTTGCAACAATTAGCTGAAATTGTCACAACACTCCAATCTAAACAAGATACTATAGCAAGAAATCTCTTATTGGTTAAGATGGAGTCCCTTCTTTTAATTTGGATACATGATCAAAATAAGCGAAGAATGCCACTGAGCAAGGACGTAATAAAAAAAAATTCTTTCTATATACTCCGACCTTAAGAAAAATACTGCATCTAGTAGTAACGGAAATTCTGATGATTTCGAAGCCAGCAACGGTTGGTTTAACCGCTTTAAAACACGGGCAAATTTACATAATGTGGCATTAAAAGGAGAGTCAGCCAGTGCAGATTCAGCAGTTCAGTAGTAAAAGTTTAAGCTTGAGCTGAAAACCATAATTGAAAAAGGAGGGTATTCTGCTAAGTAGATTTTGAATGCGGACGAAACCGGTCTTTTTTCTTAATTTATTGTTTTGTTATTTCTTTATAATAATTATAAACATTTGTTGAAGTAAATGAAATAAATAAAAATGTATTCATACTTGTTTTTTATCAAAAATACAAAATTTTTTGCTTTGTTTTGAATATTTTCTCCAATAAATTAGATTTCAGTGCATTTATATAGAAAAAGGTGATTCGATTTGCGTCGTTTCGATTTGCGTCGCGTTTCTCCGTCCCCATTAACGACGCAAGTCGGGGCTCTAGTGTACTTTTATATCTTGCAATTAATTTTGAGTGGTAAGTAATCGTAAAAGATAATAAAAGTTTCATCAATTTGGGATAGACATAATGCAGAACCAGACTTAAAAGTAGCAGAGCCAAATAAAAATTTTATTGAAAAAGAAATTAAAATGTTTATTACGGAGCCTTTAAGTCCCCGAAATATAAATATATTTGAGTATTGAAATTCAAGTCCATTTACAAATTTAAAAGTTGTAGCAATAAAATATTTATCAGCACCACCAACTAGTGTAGCTAGCGAACAGCTTTTTAGCGCTGCCGGACAGCTGTATTCTGATAGACGAAGCAATTCACATGGAGTGAATGCGGAAAAACTGTTTTTCTGTCATTACAATATCAAACTTTTTAATTTTAAATATTAAAGTTTAAGTTTTTTTTCTGTATCAACTTAAAAATCGATCAACAATTTTTCTTTGACTATAAAATATAGTACAAATATTTAATTCTTTTTTTGTACTTAAAATAGTACAACTATTTTCCAAATATGATTTTTTAAAAAAATATACCTATAGATTTTTTATTTTTGTTTATGTTTAATAACTTTTTGGTTTAAATTAATTGATCTAAAAAACAATTTATATTTTTTTTTTATTAACGAATTTTTTATTAATAAAATAATTTTAAAATAATAAAAATTTTTTTATAGTTTTGGCAACTCTAATAACATACTGAGAATAGCAACAGCATTTCTGTTGGACATACAAATCTATTTTCAGACAAATATTTAAATTTGAAAATAGAAAATATTCAAGATTGAAATTTAAAAAAAAACATATTTAAATTGGGTTTAGGCATGAGGTAAATTACTTGCCTGACAAACGGAAGATCGCAGGTTCGAGCCCAGTTCGAGACATAAAATGTTTTTATTGATAAAATAAATATTGTTGAATGCATGTGAATCTACCTATAGAATACATAAAATATTCAATTGTTACAATAAAAATTCAAAAGTTGTAAATAAATGTCGATTGTTACAATAGTATTAAAATTTAAAAATAGTGATAGTACGTGAAAAATCCCACTTTGACCCATTTAGAGTGCCCCCAATCGAATATATTTATACGCTATTTCTTCCGGAGAAGAAATAGAGACCCAAATCTTGGAAAAACTCCTCCTACTTTCTAAAATATCTCTATCCCGAGATTTGTACATTTTGCTAAAAAAACACGGCTAAAAAGGCCCTCTTTTAACTTAAATTTTAACCCCTAGAATGATGATTTATGCATTAATCTGCTAGCGCGTCTCCCGGAGAAGAAGTATCTCCCATAATCTTGGAGAGATTCCTCCTACTTTCTGAAATATCAAAGTGGGCTTTTTCAAAAGTCGGGACATCAGAATTCGTTTTAGAGGTATGATTCCTTCGGCAAAGTTTCTTATTTTAATCCCTAGAATACGATTTTCCTTGAACGTTGAGCGATTTTTTTTGCGTTTACGAAACGTATGCACTCGAGTAATGAAGTCTGCGATACATATATGATAGAAAACTCATATACATATATTATTTTTCTAAATTTTTGTTGTCGGCACCGGGAATCGAACCCGGGACCATCTGTGTAACAGTCCAACGCGCTAACCATTACACCACATCGGCCGATTTAAGGCTAGAGGTAAAATGATTTTTACCAATTATACATACATTCACCAAAGTCAATTTTAAAGAATCAAGGTTTTTTTTTTTTTTATTCGGCACAGAAATAAATGTAAGACGGATAATAATTACTTTAAGAGTATTTCACTTTAAAAAAGTCTGTATGAATTAAGAGAATAATTGTGGAGAGTATATAATGTTGTTGTAACGAGAGCCCCCTCCCCCTTATTTTTTTTTGTTTTTGTTTTTTTTTTTAATTTTTTTATTTTTATTTTATTGAATCTTCACTAAAGTTATGTAAACTAACAATAAGTATTCAAATCTTAAAACTACAAAATAAAAATAATATTAAGTCCGGCCAGTGCCAGACAAAATTTTGTATGCTCGTATATATATTACAATGTGTTCAAAAGCATTCATCCTTCACTCCAGTATGCCAAGTCAGCAGTGGTCCTCCTTCTAAGGCGTTGGTGACCACGATTATTGAGTAGATTACGCGCTAAATTGTTTGGATGTGTTTCCAATTTAAGTAAAAAGTTTTGTGTATGTCTCGCAATTTACTCTTTAACAAAGGAAATATTCAGATCTCTGTGAAGGTTTAAGTTTCTAACATACCAGGGGGCACCAGTACTCACTCGCAAAATGTTGTTCTGTTTCCTCTGTATTTTTTCAATAATAGACGCAGAGGCAGTGCCCAGAATACCAGAGCACCATATGGGTTTTATAGTCGAGTTGTAGAGCAATAGCTTACAGTCTAGCTTAAGTTTCGAGTTTCTTCCAATTAGCCAATAAACTTCAATGGTTTTTTAATTTTATCTGCGTTAATTTTGCATCTAAAGGGTCCGCCATCTAACTTTTTTTTTCAACCAGTGCTTATTTCGTGAATGGTAACACTTAGCTCATGTCTGATTTGACAAATAATTAGTTTTATCCTTCCGCTGAACGAATATGGTTGTGTGTACGCTTAAACAACGCTGGGAAATATTGCGACATTACTTTGAAAATCATGGTAATGTTGCAGAATGTGGCAAAGAGTGGCCGTTACAGTCAATGGCGATCGTTATCGGGCCATGTTGAACGAATTTTTGTTCACAAAAATTGAAGACGAGGATATTGGCATCATTTGGTTTCAACAGGACGGCGCTACGTGCCACACAGCCGAAGCTACACTCGATGTTTTGCGCCCTGTTTTTGAAGATCGCATTATTAGGCGCAGAGCTGATGTCGTTTGGCCACCTCGGAGCTGCGAATTGACAACGTTGGACTAATATTTGTGGGGTGCCGTCAAAGATAAGTGTTACGCCAGAGACAATTGACGCTTTAAAGGACAATATTCGTGAAGCCATTGGTGAAATACAGCTGCACACAATCGATAATGTGCTTAAAAATTGGACCGATCGTGTAGGCTACTGCATGGCCAGCCGAGGCAGACATTTGAATAAAATTATTTTCCATTATTAACCGGAAGGATTGTACTTTCAAATAAAAAAAGTTATTTTGCGGACCCTTTATATGGTTTTCCACGTGAGACGACGATCAAGATGAATTCCGAGGTACTTATGGGGTACATTGTGATTATTAATTCGAATTTGGGGACAAGTTTCTCGTCTTAACGTAAAAGTTATGTGGATGCATTTCTGCTTACTATGTCCAAAATAAAGAACGACTTTCAATCCAATTATTCAAAGGTTTTATTCTTTACTTAAATATTAATAACTAGCTGACCAGGCAAAGGTTGTTTTGCCTTCAAATTTTAATTGTAATTAATTCTTTAAATCAAGAAATTTCTTTTACGACTACTAATATTTGTAATTGATGGACTCGTACAAAATTTGAAGGCTATATAGCTAATATAGAACCATAGATATTTAATATTAATATTAATTTTGTATATGAACTAAATAATCACTTTGTATGGGAGCTGCCACGCCCACTGGTATGATCCCGCCCAATTTTCCCATGACTATTCATAATATAATCAATTTCTAAGCCTCTGGCTATTATAGAACTGTAGATACATGATATTAAATATCTACATTGTATGGGAGCTGACACGCCCACTGGTCCGATCATGCCCATTTTTTTTTCCTGATTATTCAAATCAGTAACATATGGGATACTGCAATGTTTCAAAACTCTTGCTATCACAATAGTCAAGATATATGATGTTATTCAGTTTATCTGGGAGGGGCCACGCCCACTTGAAATACATATAGCCGAAAACCTAATTTGGACTATAACATTTCAAATGAAACCGGTTTGGGCCAAATCGGTTGGATAGTTTTAGAGTCTATAGAGGACAAACATACAAACATCGTATTTTATATATATAGATTTTACAATGAATTCAGTAAACGTTTTCTAGTCAGAACCAAAAAAGAATTAATAATAATAATAATAAGTGTTGTCAGTTCGCATAAAAAGTTGACGATTAAAATCAAACAATAAATAGATACCAGATTATAGGATACAACACTGCTCATTCACTTTAATCTTCCAATTATTTAACCAGTCTTCTAATTGAAGATCATGACTTTGCATAATCGTGTTGCCTCTAGTGTATTGTTATGAGAGCTTAAAATTGCTGTATCATCTGCAAATGTGAAAGTATGCGTATTTTAATTTGTAGGCATATCAGAGGTGTACAAAATATACAAAAGTGGCCCCAAAATGGTACCTTGTGAAACGCCGGCTTGCGTGATTTGTGAGGTGCTGACAAATTCGTTCTCTTTCATTTTAAACTTACGATCTGTTATGTAATTTTCAAGTAATTTATGTGTATTTGGTGGTAACATATTTTTTATTTTATGGAGTAAGCCCTCGTGCCAAACCTTATCGAACGCTTGTGAGACATCAATAAAAAATGCAGAACAATACTTTTTTTCCTTGTTGTTGTTGTTTATTACCTCATTTTTTTGACAATGAAAAATAAACGCCAGTTAATGAGTAGCAACAATTAACAATATTCGGTTTACGAAGGCTTCCATAAACACTACACTCAGAATATTATTTCAGTATTAGTCATTTTAACTGCAATTGTAGTCAATTTACAATGTTTAAATGTAGAATAACCATTTTTGATCGTCATTAAAAAAATAACTAACCAAAAATACCGTATTTTAGTAACAGTTGTTTTGCGAAGTTATTTTGACAACTTCCAGAAAATACATTCAGAAAAGAAACACTTTAAACTCACTTTAAATCCAGTACAAGGGACTTTAAAATTAAAAATTTTCATGTATGAAAACCAGCCGTATTAAAAAATATTTAATTTTAAAGTTTACACTTTAAAATGTAAATTATTAATGTTAGCACTTTGAATATTAAAGTGAAAACTTTACATTTTAATATGCGCATTCCCGAATACAATTTAAACACTTTTGATTTTAAAGTTCACACTTTTAACCCAATTTAAAAATGTGTGTATTGAAATTAAAAGTTAACACATTCAATCTTAAATTAAGAGCGTTAGCTTTTATTTTAAGAGTGAACACTTTCAAATGCAATTTAAAAGTGTTCACTATAAACTTTAAAGGAAACAGATTATTTTAATTGTTTTTAATTCACATTTTTTTTATTCAAACATATTTAAATTTATTTTATATTTATGAAATAACTTATTTATAACTCATTAATAAACTCATTAAATAAAATAAGAATTTAAAAACTTCGTAAAACATAAAAATAAGCTTGCTAAATTATAAACGTAGTAATATGGAAATGGGAATTGTATCTATGTACGTGCTTAACATCGCAAATAAGCTTCATAATTAATATTATATTTACCTTTGACTTGCGGCAGAAAAACAACTTTTCTCTAAACTCCGCTCGAAGACCAATATTTCTTACTGCTTCCGCAATGTCTTCTTTTGACAAAAATTTTAAGCTTCGAAAAGTTATTCCAGCATCTAAGGAACATTAATAATATTGCATAAGCGTTAATATTACCTAAGAATTTTTACTTACTTTTTAGGTCAAGAAAAAGTGTTTCCAGATCAAACTCCTTTAGCAGATTAAGGAGATCCGTATCTTCCTAAACACACGTGTACGCAGTGTTGCCAGGTATGTTGAGCACAAAATCGTTCAATTTTCCAATAAAAATCGTCAAAATCGTCATTATATTTTCAAAAATCGTCAAAAAATCGTCAAAACAAAAAATATTTGGTACAAGTGGGATAAAGTTTTAATAAAAAATAAGAATAATAATGTAATTCACATTTGTACTATCGGTGTAATATAATACGATTTTTTAGACTTTTCTGTAATTTAAACTTCGAAAATCATTTAACTGTTAATTCCTTCTACATAATTCTGTAAACACCACAGTAGCACAATTTTTAAATCTTAAATTCTTTTACATAGTTTAGAAATTCTCTAACAATGTTATTTTCTTTAATTATTAAATTTGGACTTCCATTAACGAGTTAAAGTTTCAAATTGCATTAGATGTGATAACATAGTTTAATACAATAAATTGTGAAATTTTTGATTATTTCATATTTTTCATTTTGGGTTGGT
Source organism: Delia radicum (assembly GCA_021234595.1). Lineage (NCBI taxonomy): Eukaryota > Metazoa > Arthropoda > Insecta > Diptera > Anthomyiidae > Delia > Delia radicum. Next base: position 41,448,796 of record CM037855.1, on the reverse strand, counting down.
TTTTAATATTGCTAAAAATTATTTATTATTTATTTATTATTTATATTATTATTTATTTTTATTTAAATATTGTTTATTGCTGCATGTTTTTCCATTTTCAAATATAAATTGTGAATATCTGAAGTTTTACTTTGGAACACTTTATTTATATTATTATTAGACCTGTTTTTTTGCCGGATTTATTTTTGGATTTATAAATGAGAATATTCGAACTCGATGTTTGTTTCGCAAAAACTTGGATGTATTTTTTAATTTAATAAATATTTTATTTTTATCTCAATATTACACTAATTAAACTTTATGAAAATAATAATATTAAAAAAAGCAGGCTTGGCATTCAATAACTTTTCATAATAACGATTGGCTATCACAGTAACACTTAAAGCGGAATAGAAATTTAAAAAAAGCGATTCAATTAAAGACATGTTTCTTCTTATGTAAACGGTTTTAGTTTTCTATTAAACCTGTTTGATTTTGAAATATCTTGAACTAGTTAAAGTCAAAATAACGCTAAAATACCGAAACGACGATTTATAACGTTATTTTGTTGATTTAACAAAATTTAATGGGTAGAATTTTTAAATAAACCCTGTAAAGACACATGCCACTATTGGAATCGTAGCTTTAAAACGTTCATAACGGCATTGGTGTGGCCGTGGCAGGCAACTGGCATTGTAATGAAAAGGTAGTGTTTGCCAACCATGAAAAAAAGTAAGCACATACTCAGGAAACTTCTGCTGTAAATATTTGTCGTTGTTTCAGTTGTAATACAGTATCTTTATTTTTAAGTGAAAAAACAGTCATTTGTAGAAGAAATTTAATTTTTGACTACAATTGTAGTTCATTTAAAAAACAAACCACATTAACTTACAGTATTATGATTTTACATTCATTTTATACAGTATTTTTTTTATTTAAAAAAATAAAACAAATTAATGTTTTGTTTATATTTTACTGCACTGACTGAACCACTCATTAATAATACAATTGTAGTTAATTTTTTGAACAGTGAAAACAAATGACTATGTTAGTTGAATTTGCTAAAATGTAAGTCGTTATTTTTTCAAGTGAAATTTCATTTGTTTTTAGCTACATTTGCAGTGGTCTTTACCGTTATTAAGTGCAGAAAATAAATTAAAATAAACCTAACATGAATTCATAAAATAACTTTTTTGCTAAACTGTCAATAAAAAATAGTTTTTAATTTTAACAAAATAATAAAAATCCAAAAATAGATCCGGTGATTTTTGAATAATTGCAAATAAACATGTTTTGCTGTCATTTTAAACGTTTGTCAAAAAATCGTCATTTTGGAAGCAAAAATCGTCAAATCGTCATTTAGTAATTTAGGTACTAAAAATCATCAAAATGACGATAAATCGTCAAACCTGGCAACAGTGCGTGTACGTTAATTCACCCTGCTCATTAGTTTGAATATCGTTGCCAAGAATTTGCAGCAAGTCACTTTATTGCATAATTTTACCCTGACTGGCAATTCTTGTATCTTGTTCACACTTCTAAATTCACTTTACTATAACGAAATCACACAAATGCCGCTAACGGTACAATTTAAAGTCGAACTTTTAAAATAAATTTAAACACTTTGAAAATAAAAATTTTTACGTTGCGTTTTAAAGTGTTCACGTTTAGTTCCAACAAAGACACTTTGAGTTTAAAAGTTAACACTTTTAATACAAAATGTACGCTTTAAACGTCAAATTGAACACTTTTAATAATAAACTGACGCTTTATATATTAAAGTGAAAACTTTAAAATTAAGGTTAACACTTTTTACTCAAAACTAAAACTTTCAATATTAAGGTGAACACTTTAAATTAGAAAGAGACACTTTAAATTAGAAAGTGACACTTTGATTTATCCAGTGAACACTTTCAATGTAAACGTTAACACTTTTCTGCAAATTGATCACTTTACATTTTAAAGTTAACACTTTGAAAATAAACGTTTTAATTTTATTTTTTAAAGTTTAAAAATTTTAAATTAAATGGATTCACTTTTAATACAATTTTAAAAGTGATTACTTTGTAAATAATATATTATACTTTAAAATATAAAGTTTGTCATTATAAAATAAAGTCAACATTTTTAAATTTAAGAATTTTACATTAAAAACAAAAATTTTAACTTTTAAATTAAGAGTAAACACTTTAAAAACTTAAAATAAGCACTTTTAGAAAATATTTTTTTTTGTGCCCCCCATAAGAACCTATAGACTGAGGCACTTTAAATAAAATTTGAAAGTGTTCACATTTAATTTTAAAGCGCACTTTTTTTCTCAGTGTAGTAAAACAAAACTATTAATTATATTAAAAAACTGTTGAAACATTTTATGAAGAATGTTTAAGAGACAACGCAGATAGCCTAATTTCCAATACATAAACATACAAATTTTTCCAAATAGTATTTTAAATAATTTTTTTCGGAATCGACTTAAGCCCATCTAATACAACAATAATTGATATATGTAGTACACACAAAAAAATTTCAGGGGACGCTTATCAAAAAAAGGTATAATATTACCAAGTATAGTAGGTATATTTCAACTAATAACTATTTGTAGGAAAGTTTGTCATTCAACTTATAAAAATTATTTAGAAAAATATATTGACATTTAACTACAATAATTTGGTAATTCTTCCACTTTTATTTTATGATACTTTAGAAAAACATATTTATAAATGTTTTACTTTTAAATTTTAAAAAATTAAAACCAAAAGTTTATTTTGGATCTTTTATCATAAATTATGATGTGAGCTAAATTATTCAAGTTCAAGAGCATTTGTTTTTTATTAAACAGAAAACCGTGCAATGTTTTTTATTAATTAAAAAAAATTAAAATGTTTTCTTTGTTTGTTTATAAATCCTTATATAGCTTAATAGATTGTCCTATTTTTGTGGATTTGAAATACTGTTTTTTTATTTTAATGTAATAAAATTTAAAATAATTATAATTAATACCTTTACTAATAAATCGTTGAGCAAAAACCAAAAAGGCAGAAAATAGTACCAATGTCAATAGTTTTCAACTACAAAAAATTAAATTAGCGTTAGAATTTTCCTTTTTATTTAAAAACTTAAATATACTTACTCATTTTCATAGCTTTTTATTTCGAGCTACTTTTGAAAAACGAACAATAGTTTGAATGACAGTACGATTTATATTATCATCTTTTTATTAAAATAATTTCAGTTCCCAAATATTAAATTTAATAAATTATAGTTCACCATTTTGACTTTGTGTTGCATATTATTATTTTGTTTGTGAAAAAAAAACATTTATAACTATTAACACTCATTAACAAGAAACTACATATTATATGTTACGCTCGCCCATATTTATTTTGTTACATTTTACCAAGTAATGCTTTATTAAAATATGTACACAAAATGTTAGAGGAGTGCAATATACGTTTGAAATTTTAAGAAGATTAAGTAATAGTTGTATCCATAGATAAAAATGTATTTTTTTTTATAATATATGAAATGACTTGTCACGTAGAAAGTATTTTAGGAAAATTATGTAAATGCATAGACAAAATTAATACAGTGGGATATACAAGGTGGCGCATAAGTAATCCTCCTATCAGAAAATGCTATAAATTTTGCGATTGGCCTCTAATGGCAGTTCTGTTTTGACATTTGTGTAGTAAACACATGCGAAATACACGTTAATAAACAATGTTACGCTACACTGCTCCAGAACGCGGAATATTGGTGACACCAAGAGGAAGATGATTTTTCATCAAAAATAATCATGAGTGATGAGGCCCATTTCCATCTTAGCGGGTACGTAAATAAGCAAAATTTACGCTTCTGGGGCACTGAAAATCCGCGTGTAACCCACGAAGGGCCATTAAACCCGCTCAAAGTCACTGTATGGTGTGCTGTTTTCGCTGGAGGAGTCATCGGACCTTTTTTTCTTCGAAGACGTCGCGGGCCAAACGGTTACTCTGAATGGTGAGCGTTACAGAGCAATGATCAACGAGTTCTTTTTGCCGCAACTTGATGAATTGGGATTGGAAAACATGTGGTTCCAACAGGACGGTGCAACGGCACACACTGCACGTGCCACAACCGATATGCTGAAGGATGCATTTCCCGGGCGCCTAATCTCCCGTTTTGGCGATTTGCACTGGCCAGCAAGATCGCCTGATTTGGCCAGCAAGATCGCCTGATTTGACCGCTCTTTTTGTGGGGTTTTTTGAAGTCGCGGGTTTATGTCAACAAGCCTCAGACTCTTGCAGCTCTTAAAGACAATATCCGTCAAGAATGTGAGGACCTATCGCCGGAAGTTTTGGCCAAAGTGATGGAAAATGCCATTAAAAGGGCTCAAATGACAATCAACTGTATCGGCGGCCATTTACATGACATCATATTCTCGACTTGATGTAAAAAAAATTAAAATACCAAATAAAAATAATCCACAAGAAGAATCAAAGTTTTTCATTTTGTTTTTAAATTACAGCCAAAAAACATCGGAAGGTTATTTTTGCGCCACCTTGTATAATTTAAGCAAAACAAGTTAAAATCCACAGAACTTTAATGAAAAACAAATTTTACTAAGTATACTTTCATCATATTCCCTCTGGAAATTTTTTGTGTATTATATTTTTTTAATTGTTTTTTATTGTTTTGACAGTTATTTTTACTAATATTGCAGTTATATTTTTAATAGTTGATAATAACTACAATGTTTATTATTGTGGGAAACATCCTTACTCTTGTCAACCTAACCTAACGCAAAGGTTATACATGTGCAAGGTTGCATATAAAACTACACAAATATATTAACTCTTAACACAACAAAGTTTTACAGTTACTACATGACAGTTGTTTGTGTAGTTATCAGTAGTTGTAATTTTTAACTACAATTACAGATGTTTTTCTACACACAAAAAAATCTTTGCCAAGTAATTAGGAGCATTTTAACTAATAAAGTTTATTTACAAAAGTTATGCGAAAACTAGTAACATTTTACTAAGTTTTTACTTGTATCTACTTAATTATTGAATAATTTATGAGAAAAAACGTTATTATTTGAAATGTTCCTAGTTACTTGGCAACGATTTTTTTGTGTGTATGTAATAATATAAAAAAGCTATTATGACAGTTATTTAAAAAGCCATCTGAAAAAAATACTGTATTTTTGCAGTAGTTTGGTTAATCGGTTATTTTAGTATTTTGATAAACAACTACCAAAACAGTAATTTTGTAGTAAACATTGGATTTTTGTTAATTGTTTAAAAAAAGAACATTATGTTACTTTAAAAAAGAAGATATTGATATGTTCACAGCTGGCAAATAATATTTATGATATTTAATTGTATATCCAATGAATTAAAACGGCATAACTGGAGTACTGTCTGGAACTCAGACTTTTAAGTAGGATGTAGAAAAGCCAATTTTTTTGTAAGTTAAAAAAAAAAATTTTTTTTTATTAAAACATATTCTTAAAATGCGGAAAATACCTGGTAAAAAGCAGTATTTTTTACCATATTTTACAGTTGTGTTGTAGTTAAAAATTTACAGTTATTTTTACGACATTGGTCGTTTTTTTTCTTAATTTTTTAATAGTTTTTCAACAGTTAAAAATAACAAAATTTTAAGTTATTTTAACGGTAATTACACTTAGAATACTATGTACATAAACCCCACTGCAAATGTGGTTAAAAACAAATAAAATTTCGCTTAAAGAATTGACGACTTATATTTCAGTAAATTCAACTAACATTGTCATTTGTTTTTTAATGTGTAAAATATTAACCACAATAAAAGTAAAAAATTAACTACATGTTAGTAAAAAAAAATAAACAAACATTTTTTTTTTTTTTTTTTTTTAAATACCAAAAAAACTACTGTACAAAATTAATGTAAAATCATAAAACAGTCATTTGATGTGGTTTGTTATTATTTTAATAAACTACAAGGTTAGTAAAAAATTGTTCTACAAATGACTGACATTTACATTAAAAATAAAGAAATCTGTATTACAACCCAACAACTACATATTTTTAAAACAGAAGTTGCCTGAGTGTACCATTGTCGCCTTTGTAATTGTTATTTTACTCTTATTATACTGTAAATTCAAAACTAGATTTACCAATTCGTAATTTTGACGTGTTTGATATTTGATATAGGTACTTAAACATTTTTATAGTTACTACATGAAAGTTGTTTGTGTAGTAATCAGTAGTTGTTGTTTTTTAACTGTAAAATAACTAAAGAAATATACTATATTTTCGTTACAGTAGTTTGAAGCAGTTATTTTAGCATTTTATTATTTTTATCCAGAAACAGTTAATTTTTGTTAGTTTTTTTTTTTAAACTACAGAATTTTGTTGAGTTTTTAAAATTCTTATTTAGTTTATATTTGTTATGATTGATATATACATAGTTTGTAAACAAAAATTAGAAATTGTCATTGTAGTTATTTTTTACAGTTCAAAATAACTACATTTTAAGTTATTTTAAATGTAAATACATACCGCCCTTTTAACTGCATTTACCTTTGTTTTAACTGTTCCTTTTCAGTAGAGTCTACCGACAAACTTGTTTGAGTGTAAAACTCTCTCTTAGCCATTGTAATTTAAATTCGTATACTCTTTCTCGTATACTCTTTCTATATCAAATGCTTATTGGGTAGTACAACAGAAAAGAATAATATTTCGATTAGCAGGTAGTGATAACAAAGTTAAGATACAACCAGCTCCTAGGTATGGTAGTGTACGTACACATTTTGATCGTCACTGAACTATTATTGTATATTACTTAACGATCACAAAATCTTTCAAGGTGCTACAGTGTATTTTCAAACATCAGCGTGAACGGTCGGTTGAAACGGTCCATACAAATTTAAAAAAAAAATAACTGAATATTAAACGGTTCACATTCAAATATACGATGGAATTAAATAAAAATATACGGGTTTGTGTTATAGGAGCTGGTACGGCTGGTTTATCGGCATTAAAAAATTCATTACAATATAATTTGGAGGTGGTATGTTATGAACAGGGAAAACAGATTGGTGGTACTTGGATATATGAAGATCCCAAAACGAATGTAACTACAGATGAAGAAGTTCACAGTAGTATGTATCAGGGACTAAGGTAAACCAGACTATTGAAATTTATTTTGGAAATTCTTTTTGTTTTATAATTTTCATAAATTGTCCTACTTTAGAACTAATATACCTAAAGAAGCTATGGGATTTCCGGATTTTCCTTATCCTGATAGTTATCCACAGTCATTTGTTGGTTCTGAAGTTGTTTTAAATTTTTTAAACCTCTATGCTGATCATTTTCACTTGAAATCGCACATAAAATTTCAACATGAAGTGATACGTGTAAGCCCTCGCAGTAATAAGAAATGGGAGGTAAGTATTTGCATCATTAAATTTTAATGATGTAACATTTAACCATGGGGAGTGGAGAAAGTGATTGTTTTCGTATTTTGTATTTCCGTTAACGCGTCAAGGTTTACGTTTGGAGTAAAAATGAAAGCAAGTTAAGTATTGAATACTTTGATAGGATTTTCGTTTGCAATGGTCATTGTAAGAAACCTCAATATCCGGATATTGCTGGTATGGATATATATCGTGGAGTTCAAATGCATAGTCATCTTTATCGTTCACCTTTAAAATTTAAAGGTAAGTTTTAGTTTATAACAATTTAGCATTGCATAATTTCACTTTCGTTTGAAAGTACACTGATAGAATTTTCCTTCATGGTATTAATGAAAAGACTTCATTAAAATTGATTCATAGGTTAAATGAAAAATTTCATTAACTGAATGAAAATTCATTAATATTTTTATTTTTTTTTTCATTAACATTTTTTATGATTTTTTCATAATTTCATAAAAAAAAAAAAATCATTAAATCAATGAAACATTTTCAAATTTTTTTCAATAAAAAAATTTTTTTTTGTACTATTATTTTGAAATAAAAAAAAACTGAAAAATTTTTTTTAAACAGAATTAACCAAAACTTTGATATAAATAAATTTTTTTTATTAAGTTTGGGTAGAGCTAACATTTTTTGACGAATTTGAATAGTTTTTCACTAAACTCCAGGGAACAGATTCTCTAAGAAGAACGATATAGTTTTGTTCAAAACGAGACCTAAATTGCTATCGGTTTGACGATTTTACACAAAAACGTTGTGCTAAACGATAATAAATTTTTGTTTTTTAACAACATTGTTAACAATATTTAACATTTTTATCTAATATGGTCGTAATGTAACTACAAAACGTGGACTATATTCGTCGATCGTTGTACAGAATTCCAAGCCGGATCGATAAAAAATTACATATTTTGTACCGACATATAAGAAAATATGTCATCTTTTAACACAAATTATAAAAAATGTAAAGAAAGATTGAACAATTTTCTAAAAATAAAGCAATAAAAACAGCAATACATTAAAATTGGTTTTTTTAGTTCAGCTTTTAATATTTGAATGCCTGTTAATTATATTTAAACGATTTTTTCAATCATTAATATTCTTAATATACATAATTTACTTAAAGTACAATACTTAATATATTTCTTTTTTATGGATAAAAAATTTTATTATCAAAATTTGTAATTTTCGATCTGAAATCTAATCAGCTACTTTTCAAATTTTATCCTTTTCGAATTCGTCAAAAAATTATCAGCTTTAGCAAATTTGTTGAGAAAAAATAGAATTTTCCCCACTGTGCTACGAAAATTTGATGAATCTGCCATCGCTTTTGCAGAACAGCCTGTGATGTTTACTTTCGAACTTTTTTTATAAAAATATTTTATAGATCCTATAAAGACCAGACCTTATAAATAATATCAACGAATGATAATTTCTCAATAACCACCAAATTAATTCTATGCTAAAATAATCATAAAAAGTGCAAATTATTTAATATCAACGAAAATATTTTATACAACTTATGAATTTTATTCATTAAACACATGAAACTTTCATAACGATTAGGCTAGTATTAATGAAAAAAAATTCATATACTTTATGAAATTTTCAGGGGTCAATGAAACCATTCATTGACTTAATGGAACGTTTCTTTGGGGACTTTTTTATGAAAAAATTCATTGGATTAATGAAGGAATTCATTAATACTACGCACAAATTTCTATCAGTGTAATTACACTAGGCGACAAAAATAATTTTTAATATAATGCCTTCAGTTTTGTTAAACCAACAACCGGCAAGACCGCCACCTGGCGAGGAATGTTAGATTGTCGTCAATTTGCGTCAAATGGGTGTTTTTTGTAATAAGAAATAAATTTATTTCGATGCACTCAAAAAAGTATTACGGTTACTTTATGACAGTTGTTTGCGTAGTAATCATAAGTAGTTGTTTTTAACTGCAATTACAGTTGTTTTTCTATAAAATACTACAAAACAACTATTTTGACAGTTATTTAAAAAAAAAAAAAAAAAACAACTGAAGAAAATTACTGTATTTTTTAGCAGTTAAAAACAGTAATTTTGCAGCAAACAGTTAATTTTTATGAGTTTTTTAAAAATCGAAGATGTTCTGGAATTAGTGGGGAATTGAAAACGTAAAATTTTTCAAATTCTTCAAATTGAAAATCGATGTTTGTGAATTCGTATGTTTTGATGTTTTCAAAGTTTTTGTTAAAAAAAAAAAATATTTTAGCTGCCAAAACCTCTAGAATTTTCGCACATACAAAATTTAGGTCGTCAAATTGCAAAAATATATGTGAATTTATGGAAAATTTGTGATTTTTAGAATTATTTTTTTTAGAATAGATTTAAGAAAAATAATTGCAAATAATATAAAAAAAATTAACCATAACCAAATAAAAGTATATTTTTTAACCACCGGAAAGGTTATTATTTGAAAAAAGTGGCATTTTAAATAACTGTCAGAAATTCATGTATAATTTCCAAAAAAAAAAAAATTTATATTTTGCTGAAAAACTTTAAATATCTGCTCGAAATTAATAAAAAATAATTCTAAATTATATTTAACACATTGAGTGCCAAGGGGTTTTGACGAAAACCTTCCCCGGGTGCCAAGCACATTTTTTGTTATAAAACTGGTGTAAAAGTAGAAAATATTCAGTTCTGCGCCAATCCCGGATGATTTTGTAGTTTATCTTGGATTTTGTAACGGCTTTGTTATGTCGCACGTTTCCGTACGACGTGGCACTGCACGACGGAATTGCAATCGTAAAAATCGCTGTCGTACGAAAATGTGCGACGCGATTTTTTTTTTGCTATTTCTTACTTTTTTTTCTTTTTACGCATTTTCTTCACATTTATTTAAATTTTTTATTATATCTGTTATATCTGGATTCACCTGGTCAGTGAAAATATATTCCGGAAAGTCATCAAGTTGATTGAGAGAAGTCGGTTTGGCAAAAAATGTTTGCGAGGATCTGATCATTGATTTGAAAGCTCAAGGTCGAACTTTATATGTAGACAACTTTTACACAATTGGTTCGAATTGGCTCGTTCAATGCTAGATCAAAAAACACATGTCGTCGGTACACTCCGTGCCAACAAGAAAACATTTCCCAAAAGAAGTTATGGTTGCTCCTATAGAGAAAGGCGAAGTAGTGGCTAGACAAGATCACAATGGTATAGTTGTTCTGAAGTAGAAAGATAAACGCAACGTCAGAATGCTTTCTACGAAACATGCCCCGATAATGGTATCCACAACAGATGGAGCACGTAATCCTGGAGAGCCTTCAACTAGTCGAGGAGCGAGACGTAAAAGACGAGCAATAGAAAAGCCATTGGCTGTGGTAGAATATAATAAGGGGAAATCAGGCATTGATATTTCCGACCAAATGGCTTCATACTCAAATACCCTTCGCAAAGGGTTAAAATGGTATCTAAAGCTGGGAATTGAACTTTTACTCGGACTTTCCGTGGTAAATGCCTTTACTGTGTATAACAACAAATAAAAACATTAATATACGAACATTCCGTGAACGCGTTGCTAAGGACCTACTAAATCTCACATCCCCGCAGCCTGTATCGCAATCCAAACATATTATCACAAAAAGAGTAGATGAAAATAATAAAACCATCCGACGTGCTTGCGTTTTATGCTACGCAGAAGCAAAAAGCAAATTTAGTCGAAAGGAAGCAAGAAAGAATATCAAAATGACAACTACGTACTGTCCGCAATGCCCCAACACTCCCCAATTGTGCATTGATTGCTTTCCAAAATATGCACATCTAAAAAATTAATGTAAATTGAAATTATCATATCCTTATTTTAATATTTTTGTATCTTTTTTATACTTTTTTCCGAAATATCGAATGAATTCCAATACATTTTCAAAATTAAAAAAAAACCTCCGAGGTTTTATCATAAAAACCGCAAAAATGAAGATATCTCTATGAAACTTGGACCAAAACTTAGGGCAAACATTAGGGTACTAGAAACACATTAAAAAACCCTGTAGAGTCAAACAGAAACGCACGACAATATCTAAGGCCAGACAATGCCTGTCGCACGTTTTCGTACGACGTGGCACCCCAGGAAGGATTAGGTGTCGCACGAAAACGTGTAGCCATGGCACTTAATGTGTTAATAACAAAAAAATACACACTAATTACTTTCGCACCCTAACACTTCATTTCACTTCGAATTCAATTCCCGTAAAAAAAGTGAAAGTGAATTCAACAACACCAACACATTTGAAATAATTTTATTTTTTGCGGAATGGGATTCCAGAACAGAGACGTACGGAAGTTTTAAAAAATTTTCGTTTAGTTTATATTTTTTTATATTTGCAATTAATTTTGAGTGGTAAATAATCGTAAAAAGAGAATAAAAGTTTCATCAATTTGGGATAGACATGATGCAGAACCAGACTTAGAAGTAGCAAAACCAAATGAATATTTTATTGAAAGAGAAATTAAAATGTTTTATTGCGGTGCCTTTAAGTCCCAGAAATATAAATATATTTGAGTATTGAAATTCAAGTTCATTTACAAATTTAAAAGCTGTAGCAATAAAATATTTATCAGCCCCACCAACTAGTGTAGCTAGCGAAGATCTTTTTAGCGCTGCCGGACAGCTGTATTCTGAAAGACGAAGCAATTTACATGGTGTGAATGCGGAAAAATTGCTTTTCTGTCATTACAATATCAAACTTTTTAATTTTAAATATTAAAGTTTAAGTTTTTTTCTATATCAACTTCAAAATTGATCAACTATTTTGATCAACTAGATATTGTGGCCAAAAAAAATGAGGTTGCTGATTTTAGCAAAACGGTTTTAAATTGCATTTACAACAATATTACTAAAATTTCGTAGCGGCTACTAATTTTGTCTACTAATTTCATTGTACTACAGTTCGGCAGATATGTGTTACTAAATTTAGCAAATAATACCATATAATAATAGTTAAATTTCCCGTAATAACATCAAAATTTCCCGTAGCCATTACGGACTTTTTTTTCCTAGAGTTGAGAAAATATGAAAATGTATTTCTCTGCTAAAAATTAGTTCATCGATTGTATATAATTTTTGAAAATCTGAACCATTGCACGATGAATTTTTTAAATACACATAGCAGCGCTGCCAACTTTGACGATTTTGCTCCATTTTGACGATTTTTGAAGTGAAATATGATAAAATGACGATTTCACAAAATTTATTTATGGAAAATGGCGACTTATAAAAATTTGCAATTTTGCAATGATCAACTACATATAAACTTCATCATTTTGAACGGTTTATTTTAATTTTAATTAAAAAATAACGAAATTCGAATGGATTTTTTTATATATTTTACAAAGGCAAATCTAAAATGTTTAATTTTAAATAATTTAAATCATTTAGCTTCAAAATCACTGATAAAAGAGTGATTTTCTACATTTTTGATTCTAGGTAAATCAATATTTTTCTTTAATTCCCTTTTTATTGTATGTATGCCCAAATTTTGTGAAACCAAATATCGGAAAATAATTTTAAAACTAAAGGAATTTTACAGATTTTAAAATAGGTCAGTGATTTTAAAATTCTATTTCCCGAAATATGTATTGGGAGTTGTGTTTTTTAAGACTCAGAGTCATTTGTAAAGGAACTAATAAAAAATAACTTTAGAATTGTGAAACAATTACAATTAAAGTGCTTAAAACGTAAAATTTAATTTTTTTCGGAATGACGATTCTTTGACGATTTCTCATTCTCAAAATGACGATTTTGAAGATTTTTTAAACCAAACTTGACGATTTTTGAATTAATTGGGTTGGCAGCACTGACACATAGTCAAAAATATTCCATTATTTAGTTTTTATTAAAAAAAAAAATCATCTACGTTGTCACCATTGCAGATTTTTAAAGTCTGTAGTTTTCTTGCAGAAATAACCTTAAGAAAATGAAATAGTTTAGTTTAGTTTATTGATTTCCAAAACAACAAGATTAAAAATCTTATAATTAAAGTAATGGATTTTTATATTGTAACATTATTTTTAAGGAACAATAATAGGAAAAAAATGATTATTATTATTAAAATATAAAAAAAAGAAAAATAATAAAATAAAATTTTTTAAAATAAAATAAATAAATATTATAAAAAATAAATAAATATAACCAAACAAATGATGACAATAAATAGGTACAATTTTTATTTAAATTTCAGAAACAAACACATTTTTAGGCTCGTTTATCTATAAAGTTCAAATATTTGTTTTTTAAAATGTAATGCGTTGCTTAAGAACTGAATGGATGATGGTAATGAGTTCCAAAGACGTATTGAGTTCACAAAAATCTGCCGTAATTCAACAATAAATCAGAGTCGATAAAGGAAGTAGAAAAAATTAAATTTTAATAAAATCGTGTTACAAACAAAAATCTAAAGTTTAAACAAAAAAAAAACTAATTATGTATGAATAATTTAATTATTAAAGTTGTTTTTTGTACCGATTTTTTTAAGAACAATACGAAAAACACTATTTTTATATTTTTTCATCACCTTCTCTTTTGTGAAGGAAATTTACGGCACCGAGTATGCATACAAATTTCATGAGCTTGAATTTGCAGAAAATTTCATATTGAATTCTCTTTAGCCTATATGTTCGATGGCAACACTTAACTTATCAATCAAAAAAGTTGCAAATATATATTTCTATATCAAAATACAAATTCTCAACATCATTTCAAAAATATTACTAAATATTAGAAGAAACAATTAGTTCAAACACATTAGAAATTTGTCCTTGTAGTATAATGAGAAAACTAACAACTTTAACTAAATAGCAGATTAAACCGATAACAAAAAAAATAGTTTAACAAAGTTCGAACCCATTTGATAGACTTTTGTACTAACTTTGTTTATAAGTGTGTAGATTTCGTTTAAATAAATTAAAAGAAATCGATTTTTGTAAATTATTTCAAGTCATCTATCTACATACATATGTATGTATGTTTAAATGTTATATCTAAAATAAAAAAAATAATTTTGTTTTAATCTTATCAATATTGATTGTTCAAATGTCATGTTATTCGTCTATGTGCTGGCTTTCGAGTCGTTTTCAAAACGCAAAATTTTTTGAAAACGCATCATGTGAAAATCGGTGTTCTTAAAAACGCTCGTTTTTGTATATTCTAAGTTTTGTTCCTAAAAATAAATTAACATGTCAAAAGCTTAAAAACTTTTAATACTAAGTGTTGTTTTTATTATTTAACAAACCTTTCTAAGAAAAAATCCACATTCTATTTACTTTCGACCAAGTACAACTGCTCGATTTAAAACGAGCAAAAAACTTGCGATATCGGATTCTGGCACACCTAATCTTGTATACTCGTTTTACTTATGCGGTTTCATTTTCTGGCACATACACGAATATTTAACATAGAATAAACCTGTGAAATAAAAAAGTTGATTTACCTTGAAGAAATTATGAAACGCTTTTATGAAATGATGAAGATCTATGAAGAATCTTCGTCGTATTTATGAAATCTTCATAAATATGATTAATAATTCATAACAAACGATTTATGAAACATTTGCATTACTATGATGAAACTTTTTTCCCTAGATGTAGATTGTCTATGCAAATATAAATAGTTTACTTGTACACTCAAAGAAATAAGTTTGTAGAAAAGTTAGTAAAACATCTTGTAAATCAGGTATACTATTTTTCAGCAATTTTTTTGCTAAAATTATGTTTTAAACTAAAATTTTAGTTATACTTATTCAGCACTTAACTGTTTTAAAGTAATGTCTTACTTATATTTTTCTAATGTTTCACTAATTTATTTTGCTAAAAAAATTGTGTTGATCAATAGTGATCTACAACCAGACTGAAAGATATACGCAGAATGAATTAGATGTCGCGGCATGTCTAGGTGTAGCAGTGACAAAGAAAATTATACTAAAAAGTACAGCTCTAGTAAGACATAATATAAAAAAAACAACCATGGAAGATTTTTATATCTGTTTTTCATACATAAAACAAAAGTGTGGATTAAAACAACTTAATCTATTAAACTATTAGTTAAATAAAAGACAAAATAAATTATTTAAATTTAATAAAGATTAAATGTGTATTTGTAAACTAAATGTTTATATATATTAATAATCTTGTGTGGACAAATTGCAAACAAATATGCAATAAGTAGACCGACTAAAGCGAAAGACAAAGACATACATCTTAGGTTGATTTTTCTGTTTCCTTTTTCTTATTGCAAAAAAGGGGTTGTATATGTTATATTTTGTTATTTTTCCGTTTCGTTTCTATAAATCTCTGCGGCATTTGCTTTCCTTTAAAAGATAGCATCATTTAGACAATAATTAATGTAAGTAGTTCAAAGATAATTTCGTTTATGTTATATATAATTATTTCTATTGTGTTTAGATATTACATTAATTCATATCGTCAATTTGGGAGTATGAACATTTTTATATTTTATAACGTATTGTAAATTATTTTAAACAGAATCACAGCAATATGTTTTATGATTTTCAGCACATAAATTAACTAAAGTTTAAGTTTTAAGCAAATTTTTTGAGTTTTTTTTTTTTCAGTCTACTAATATTCAGCAAAAATTTTAATAATTTTTAGCAAGGGTTTTTTAATTTCTAATCTACTAGGTGTTAGCAAAACTTTTGCTGAATCTACTAATTTTATTGCTAAAAATCAGCTCGCTAATTTTCAGCGAAAGATTTTGCTGACATTAGCAATTTTTTGCAAGCTGACTCAGCAAAATTTTTTGCTGACTTTCATAACTTTTTTATTTGAGTGAAGCATATTTGACCATTTGTTTTGTAAGTATAGGTTTTAATTATTCCAAATAAAAAAATTTTCTATATAACATATTTTAAATTAGCAAAATTTTTTGCTAATTTTAGCACTCGGTTTTGAAAAACTAGTAAAATGATTTGCTGAAATCAGCAACAAAAATTAGTAAAAAAAAAATGCCGTAATTTGTAAAATGAGAATAGAAAAAATGGTTACTAAAAACATTTATTGTGCTAAAAATAAGTACAAAAATAGTAAACTGGAATTGAAAACCATTTAGAGAATTGGATTTGTTATATATTTAATAATTTTTGAATTTTTGATCCTATCAAAAAAGTTCAAAAATTGATTTTAATTTGTCATAATTATTTGGCAACTCTCAAAAAAATTTTTATTCACGATTGTAGTCAAGATGTTGAATTATTTCATCAATTAAAAAAATATAGCGGTTTACAGGAACAATGAGTTTAATAAAATATACTGAAAATAGTTTAACAGTCACTACACGACAGTTGTTTGTGTAGTATTCAGTTGTTGTTGTTTTTAACTGTAATTACAGTTATTTTCAATGAACTAATATAAAAAAATATGTTGATAGTTATTAAAATAATGTATTTTTGAACAGTTGTTTGAAGCAGTTATTTTAGTATATTAATATCAAAACAGTATTTTTGCAGTATACAGTTAATTTGTTTAGTTAATTAAAAAATACCAAATTAAGTTGAGTTTTTAAAAATTCTTGCTTAGTTCATACACTCAGGGAATTAAGCAGTTATAAACTACAAAAACTTACAGCTAAAATTACTACAAAAGTAGTTATCATTAAAATGACTCAAATTGTAGTAGTTTTTAACTTTCAATTTAGCAAAAATAACTAACGTAATGTAGTAAAAATTACTAACTGAAATTAACAGCATATGCAGTTAAAATAGCTTAAAATGCAATAAAATTAACTACTATGTTATTTATTAATATTTTATTAAAATTCACAATACAAATATTAAAATCCAGAAATAAATAAATCAGCACCATAAATCAGTTGTACACTGATAATAATCCATGCGTAAAATTACAAAAAAAATGTCAAAATAACCAAATTTTTTGTAAAATACACGAAAATTTGTACATTTTACGAAATTTTTTGTAGTTTTGACAATAAAATGCGTGGATTATTATGAGTGTAAATTTTATTGAAAATAAAAATTATGTTTTTTCGACCTTTAATTGTGCAATGAAAATGAAAATTATTCAACTTCGAGGCCATACTCTATATTTCTTTATTATGATATTGTCCTAACAAATAATCTATAGAGTTTTTAATTTTTTAATAAATTTGAAAACAAAAATTTATTAATAAATTTGAAAACAAAAACTCTATAGATTATTTGTTAGGACAATATCCTAATAAAGAAATATAGAGTATGGCCTCGAACTTGAATAATTTTCATTTTCATTGCACAATTAAAGGTCGAAAAAACATAATTTTTATTTTTAATAAAAATTATATCAAACTTTTAAAAAAGACAAAGTACGGTCTTGTTTACTCCACACTTTACATCTTGGTTTTAAACAAAACAATACAAAACAAGTGTGAAAATAAAAAGGAGAATAAAAATAAAAAGCGTCTATTATATATATATCTACCAAAGGTATAGCTTGCACATTACGAACAAGTTTTCAATTTATTTTTGATCAATGGTGATAATCTTTAACATCGAGCTCATATATTAGTTCTCATTTAGGGAAAAAACTAGGTTATATGAATGTATGATGTTTTGCATGGGATTGTCACTTCTTTCACCTAGAAAATTCCAGAAATAGATCTATCAACACATCCCTGAATGTGGTCAATTAATAAATTTGAAAACAAAAACTCTATAGATTATTTTTTATGACAATGTCCTAATAAAGAAATATGAAGTATGGCCTCGAATTTGAATAATTTTCATTTTCATTGAATACATATTAATAAAAAAAACAAGTTTTTGTAAAATTTCTTAACTTGATTTTATTCAACGAGCATAAGACAATTCAATATGAAAGTCTCTGGAAATTTATGATCATGAAATTTGTACGCATACTCGATGGGTTGAATTTCCGTTACAAAAGAGGAGGTTAAAGAAAATGAAAAAATATAAAAAAACAACTTTAATAATTAAGCTATTTATAAATAATTAATTTTTTTTTTGTTTAATCTTAAGTTACTTGCTCGTAAACACGATTTTATTAACATTTTATTTTTTCAATTTCCTTTGTCGACTCTCATTTATCGTTGAACTATGTAGGATTATCGCTTTTTCTTAAGGGAATTTCAGCAAGAAGACTACAGACTTTAAAAATCAGCAATTGAAACCCCTTGTTCTTTTTGTAATCTACACTGTTGTAAAACTACTTTTATAAAAAATATCACTTAAATTATTTATGTTTTATTATGTTTCAATGTTTTTGTAGTAACGAAATTTCAGTTATTTTTACGACATTATTTTGACTGCATTTGTTACTTGTTTTTTAGCCGTTAATAATAACTAAGTTTTTAGTTGTTTTAACAGTAATTACCTTTGTTGCTCTTTTAACTGAATATACAGTTGTGTTAACTGTCATGTTCAATAGATTCTACTGTCAAACTTTTTTGAGTGAAAAATTAGCACGGATATAAGGACCTTCGCATATAACGAACAAAAATATCTGTTCGTTATAACCGAACTCCACTAAAACTAAACTGAAAAACTAAACTACTAAAAACTAACTGCTACAAACAACTGTTACGAAAATCAAGTACTTTTCTTCAGTTGTTTTTTTTCAAATAAATGTCATAATAGTTATTTTGTGTTATATCGTATATAAACAACTGTTATGTAGTAACTGTCAAACTTTTTGGAGTCTTTATTCTGAGTCTTTTCGGTAAATAAATAAAAGTTCAAGATCTGCCTATATTAATTAAGATGTCCCTTTAAACTCTTAAAGGTGTTAGATTGGGACGATAAAGAATTGCGTTTCATCGTTAGTTTTGTAACCTCTATCAGACATCCAAATGTAATCAAAATCTGAAAGAAGTTATTCTGTAAATTACCTAGTTTAGTTTATTTTTGGTCAAAAGTTATAACATTAGCCCTATATAGATCAAATTACACAAAATAATTATTTTTATCAAGTGGAAATTCATATTGAACTTCAAAATACGTATTTTTTAAATTTCGATTTAAAATTTGTATGGGATTTGACAGTCGTCGAAAACTTAATAAAACGAAAATACTTTTTTTAGGGTTTAATATGAATGTAGTTTTAGTCATAATTTAAACTACGTTTTATGGGTCTTTTTTGTCCCCAGTCCACTAAGGGTTAACGATTTTTAAATTAATGTAAAGATAATTATAGTCAACTCAAGTTAAAGCGATATTTTTCCGAAAATTATGCAAACTTTGATGAAAACATTAAAATTTTGCTCAATTTTTGGCAAAATAATCAATTTTTATAAAATGTCTTGGAAAGACGTCGTTCCACACACAAACACTTTGAAGATATGTAGTTGTTTTGGTCTTTATTTTTAATGTAAATGTCAGTCATTTGTAGAACATATTAAAATTTTTACTAACCTTGTAGTTCATTAAAAAACAAACCACATCAAATGACTGTTTTATGATTTTACATTCATTTTATACAGTTGTTTTTTGTTATTTAAAAAAATAAATGTCTGTTTATTTTTTACTAACTTGTAGTTTTTTTTTACTACAATTGTTAGTCATTTTTTGAAGACTAAAAATCAAATGACAATGTTAGTTGAATTTACTGAAATGTAAGTCGACCGTTCTTTAAGTGAAATTTCATTTGTTTTTAACTACATTTGCATTGGTCTTTTACCTACATAAATAGTATTCTAAGTGTACAACTATTATATTAAAAAATATCAATCGACATCTTCAAATTAAATTCTTCTTTAAAACTAATTAAAAAACACGTTTTTGCAACTTTATCAAATTCTTGGCTCATTTTTGATTTCACCATAAAGTGGTTTGATGATATCCGAGGAAGTCTGAATATCATATATGAATAATTTTGAGTACACTAATACCCCGGTTTGCGTCGTTTCGAAGTTGCGCCGTTTAAAAGTTTTCTGTGATTTCGAAGTTGCGTTGTTTATGTCTCAGTTTTCGTAGTATGGCTTCGAAGTTGCGTCGCAAATGCTTTTATTTGCGTCGTTAATATGAAAATGTTTGTCGAACCCCGATTTTTTTAACACACACAATATGAAGCAGAACACAAAAGCTTTCCACTGCTAATATCTCTGAAGCGATGCACTTAATATTGCAAGCAGTGAAAATTTTTCAAAATAATGATGCGGACAAAGATCCTCAGTTTAAATGTGTCAAGAAATGAATAGATCGATTTAGATGACTCCGGCTCAGAATAGAAAACTAAAGGCATCGATTCAGATTTTTAATTTTATACAATGAATTCCTTATTTTAATTTCTTTATGTTATGTTTTTGTTTTGAATTTTTGTATTTTTATTTTAATAAAAACTTGTTTTCCAAAAATAATAAAAAAAGTTAATTTTTTTTATTGAAAAACGTTCATTTTTTATTGAAAAATATTTTTTTTTCGGCTTAAATAAGTTGCAATGGAACCAATTAAATAAAAATCAGTACAAATGTATGGGAAATCTTGTTTCGGTTAGCGTCGTTTCGGTTTGCGTCGCATTTCTCTGGTCCCCATTACCGACGCAAACCGTGGTATTAGTGTATATTAAATTTTTAAAAATTTTAAATTTTTGGAATATTTATTGAAAAAAACACTTTTTTACAAATGGGCCATTTTCGGTCAAAATTCGGCTAACGTTTAAAAAAAAATCAATTTCTTCGATTTGGAACCATTTGCAAAAAAAAAAATGGGGGTGTTATGACAAATCGTTTTTAAAGTACACTCTAAGATATTCTTTTTAGCCATCGGTAATATTTTAATAATGTTATTATTTGATCTCATTACAGATGAAACGGTTCTTATTATTGGAGCTGGCCCCAGTGGCATGGATCTAACAAATCATATAAGTAAAACAGCTAAAAGAGTTTTTCTAAGTCATCATTTAGACGTTTCACCGCCAACAGATTTTATGGGTTCGGTAACACAAAAAACAGATGTTAAACGTTTTACAGAAACCGGTGCCATATTCAAAGATGACACTGTGGAGGAATTCAATTATGTTATATTTTGTACTGGTTATCAGTATTCATTTCCATTTTTAAGCTCTGATTGTAAGGTGCGGGTGGAAAATAATCATGTACAACCTTTGTATAAACATTGCATCAATATCGAGTATCCAACTATGGCTATTATAGGTTTGCCATTTTTGGTTTTACCATCGCAATGTTTTGATTTACAAATACGTTTTGTTTTGAAATATTTTACGAATGAAAAAAAGTTGCCTGCAAAAGAAGACATGTTAAAGGACAAGAAACGTGATATGGAGGAAAGATTGGGAACTGATATGAAGGAACGTGACGCTCATAATTTGGGTCCGAAACAGGTAAATCTGTAAAACTTGAACGTACTCACGATGAGTAATGCAATCAAAAAGTTTGTCTATATGTTAAAACAAGGGTATATGCATTACAAAAGGCGATGAATGAATTTAGCTTTTAAAATAACAAAAATATTGTTTTTTCTAACTCTTTAAAAACAACTAACAAATGCAGTAAAAAAAAATCCATGTAGTACAGATAACCTGAAAATGTTGACTTTAACAATTTTGAAACAACTGAACAAATTGATGCCGTTACCGATTTTTAACACAGTTATTTTTCGGCATTTTTTATGCAAAAACAACTGTATTTGCAGTTGAAAACAACAACTACTGGTTGCTACACAAAGTGTATTTTGCATCGGCTGCACTCATAGAAATAAACCTGTAAAAATTAGTTAAAAATGAAAAAACTGCTCAAATTAGCATATTTTTTGCTAAATATTAATAAAATAAGATCAGCAAAAATAACTTTACAAAACTTACAAAATTAAATTAATTATATTCGAGTTGAATTTAGTTAATTGAAAATAGCAATTAACTCTACTTAAATTAGCAAAAACGTTTACTAATTATTTGTAGACTAAAAACAGCAAACAAAAACTGTAATATCAACAAAATTGTTGCTATATTTACTTTAAATTTGGCAAACAACAGTATATTTTGCTAGAATTAGCAGAAATTTTTGTTAAAATATTTTATATTGCTAATTTCAGTAGGGCAAGTTTTTATTCGTATTGAAAAAAAAATTTAAAAATTTTTTTTTTTAAATTTCACATTTTTTTATGATTTTTTTGTCTACCAAAATTAAGAAATTTTGTTGATTTTGGCAGATTAATTTGTGACTTTTAATTAACTAAAATTTAGCTAAAATATAATTTAAATTTGGTATATTTAACACATTTATTAATATTTAGTCAAAAAATGTTGCTAATTTAAGCACTTTTTTCTGAAACGTAATTTTTTACCAATTTTTTAGTAATCATTTACAAGACACTATCGTGAACACCCTTTTTAAAAAAATTTGAAATAGTTTTGAATATATCGTTACCTAAAATGCAAAAAGGCGTAACTAACAGTTTCCAAAACCGGGTTTATTGATGATTATGATTTATTTGGCTAAACTACATGCCTACACAAAAGTTTACACTTCTAGGATAAAAAAAAAGCGGTTTTATAAAAAAAACTTCAAATCTTATATTTTTACTTTCGCGCATTTATTTTTTTTTGGTTGCACTGTAAAATATTGATGAAGAGTTGAGTGATTAACAAGCACTGTATCGAACTATATTTCTCCACAAAATTGTTTGGTTCTATGATTAACGATATTGTTGAAATATCTGTTGACCTTTTTGTTTCTTCTGTAAAAAAAGTAAATATGTTAGTTACGTCTTTTTGCATTTTAGGTGACGATATATAAAACTAATATCGTTGCCTAATATTCAAACGGAGCTATCTACATATATACAAGTGTTCAGGACCGTGAAAAAAATGTTTGATTTTGTCATATTAAAAATATTTGCAATTCGAACTTGTACAATGTTAATTAAAAACTGCTCCATATTTTTATATGAAATTAATCAACATTAGTAGATAGGACCTTTAAACTACTAGCGGGAGTGATGCTGAACATAACTTTCGAAATGAGATCATACACACAAAGAAAAATTTAGCAATATGCCAACTGAAATTTGGTTACTATTACTCAAAATCGGTTATTACGAATTTCAGTCGCTTGGTACAACTGAACATTAGTTTTCACAACAAAGTTCAGTTGAATTAACTGAATTTTATTTCCAACATCCAAAATATTCAGAAATTTAATGTAAATATCGTTGTACTAACTGAGTTTATAAGTTGTTACCGTTTTCAATTTGGTTGGCGTTTTATTTCTCTGTGTGTACAGATATTTACCATGAAAGCTGTGATGCGTGTTTCGTAAATATGTAACTGGGAAAACGTAACTGTTGCTAAGTCGAGTATCCTAAATGCGATGCGGTGCTAGCTGTTTTTAAATTTTAGCGCTTGTTTTCCCGATCTTTGCGATATAAAGTTCGATTTAAAAGTGTAATAACAACGATATCTTTTGCAATTTTGGTAATTTATTGTATTTAAATCAATTTGACTTTATTAAGTATAAACAACATTCTATTATTTTCCGCGAATTTTTTTTTATTATTTTGATAATAATTTTTACAATGCGTGTAACATGATAAGAAACAGTATTTTTAAAAAACAAAATTAAGAAACTTTTAGTGATAATTTTTGAAAAAAAAAGCGTAAGAGTAAAAACCATAAAATAGAAGAAAAAAATCTGATTTTTAATAATTTTTTTTTTAAAGATTTCCGAACTCGAAATTTTTTCTACTCGAGTTACGCGGTAACCACTGAGGTATTAACTCGGTACTCATTTTTTCACGAAAAATACAATTTTTTTAAACAAATTTTGTGGACAGATGTCATATTGTCTCAATATGATTTTTCTGAAGTTTTTGTACACTTGTTAAGCCCTCTACCGGTAGCAATCACAGTTTATATTAAAATTTTGACGCTTTGTATGTACTTAACAGGTAAAGATTTTTTTTTTTAAGTATAATTTTTATTTATTTGTAAAGAAAATTGGCCTGATTACGTTTGTCGAATATGAAGTCGAATTTTTCGACTCCATACAAAATAGTTTTGCTTAATTTGAAAATTATACAAAAATTAAACCCTGATTAAATATGTTCAACAATCGGATTGTTATTTATGATAGATTCAATTGTAAAATTGTTCAAAAGTTGTGTTTTAAATGAGTTATTAGCAAATTTGTCTTAATCTACGTTTCCACTGAACGTGTTTTGTACGTGTTTTGAAATAAAACATGTTTTGCACATATTTTCCCATACATTTTTTTTCACCAAAACACATGTTTTGCTTAAAATTACTCTCGAACTCGACTACGATAACCCTAATAAGGACGAATATCTATCGAACTGTGATACACAATGTTATATATCGGATTTTGACAAATTTTGAGAGTTTTTTGAAAATTTTGCTGTTTTTGGTAATTTTTTCAAAATTGTAATAAGGCAGCACTGGTGACCCAATTTTAAAAAAATTTTTGTTTGTTAGAAAATAAATAATTTTTCACATTAAAAAAAAAGAAAATGGAGAAATTTACTGTATATTAATGTTTTTAAAAGTTTGAAAGTTTCTGGATCATATCTTTTAATTTTACAAAAAAAAGTGCACAACAAATTTTTCTCATTCCAAAAAATTGTTTCATACGTCCCTAACCAAATCGGCATGTAACATTTAAAACACCGGTCTTTCTTTCTATAAATTGAACATTTTTCAAAAAAGTTCATATAAAAAATGTAAAAAATTTAATATTTTTTTATTAATTATGTGGCAACCCTGGAACAATTGCTTTTAAATAGTTTTTATTTATTTGTATCGTTAAGACCTCAAATTATCAAATGCATTTTACTACGTTATTATATCTTTCTCGTATCCAAAATTATCAGGCTATGTATTCTGTAGGACGATCGACGATTATCGTTCACTTTTTGAAGTTAAATTGCGCCCATATTAAATAAAAATTTTAAATAATTTTAACAATTTTGGTAAAAACAATAATTTTCCATTGTTTAGTTCAACGTTTACGTAAGTAACATCGTTAAAACGATATCAATTTAGGTATCGTTATGAACAAAACGATATCGTTTTTCTTAGAGAATCTGCCCCAGGCCTTAAAAGTAGCTTGTTGCTTTAAATCAACGGCAGAGCAAAATGGATTAAAAATAAAAGTTATTTCAGCGCAAAAATTCGATTTAAATTTTTTCACTTTGTTTTAGTTTTTTTTTTTAATTTTCCCACGCAATTTTGAATTTTGAGAAGATCTTTTTAATTTAGTTTCTGGTTTTTTAATATTTTTCTTCTTATTTTTTTTTTTTTCTTTACAGTTTGATTATTACAAGGATTTATCGGAATTAGCCGGCATAACTAATATTAAACCTGTGGTAGCTAAAATGATGAGAGATTGTAGCAAAAGATATATTTACGAGTTGGAAACATATCGTCAATATAAATTTCAAGTTTTAGATGATGAAAATTTTGTTAAAATTTGTTTAAAATAATGTACATTTTATAATAATTTTATATGAATAAAGAATTTGGTACTATATATATGTAGTATAAAAATGCATACCTTTCAAGAATTTGTTGTCTTTACTTCAAAACTTCCTTTGTGATTCACGAAAGAAGAAATTGTTGCCTATAATTCAAAACTACTTTGTGATTATAGAATTGTAGTCGTCAGGTATTCGCAAAACTGGAAAGTCTCAAATAACAAATAATATACCACTGTCCTATGTTTCACATTCTCATGAAAGTGAAATCAATACGAATTTTTGGTGCTTTGTCTTCCACATAACCATTTCTATTTTCGATTAACTTTCCTGTAGAAAGTAAAATGAAAGCACTTTTTTCCTTACAGAAGTTTTTAAAAAACATAAGACTGCTTTATAAGTTAAATTTTAGCATTTTGACCGAAAACATATGTTTTCGATAATTTTTTGAAATTTTTTGATTATTATTTCGAATTTAATACATTTATGGGGATTAGAAAGCACCAAATTTCAATTTCATTTGCTTTTAAAATGTATTCGTATTCAAAAAGTAAGGAAACCTAGGGCATGGGCGAATATACCACTGAAAAAACCATTTATGATGTAAGCCCATGAAAGTTAAATCAATACGAATTTTTGGTGCTTTGTCTTCCACATAACCATTTCTATTTTCGATTAACTTTCCTGTAGAAAGTAAAACGAAAGCACTTTTTTCCTTAAGAAGTTTTTTAAAAAACATAGGACTGCTTTATAAGTTAAACTTTAGCATTTTGACCGAAAACATATGTTTTCGATAATTTTTTGACATTTTTTGATTATTATTTCGAATTTAATACATTTATGGGGATTAGAAAGCACCAAATTTCAATTTCATTTGCTTTTAAAATGTATTCGTATTCAAAAAGTAAGGAAACCTAGGGCATGGGCGAATATACCACTGAAAAACCATTTATGATGTAAGCGGTTTAAAAGTAGAGATGGGCACGTGAGCAGAATTTCGCGTAATTCACGGGTGATCACGTGTGAGTGAAACCTAATGTTACTCACGTGAACGTGAATGAGTATGAGTAGGAAAAAATTCTTCGTTAGTGAGCGTGAGTCAAATTTTTTGCGCGAGTGATAGTGAGGAGAATTTTGCTTTATATAAATATCTTCTTAACGCTATATAAAATGTCGTCAAATTCTTTTTAAATCGTGTGAAAGCGATCCTTAAGCCTCTGGGCAATATATTTTATATGAAAGACAATTATTTTGATTTTTTAAAAAACTCAAATTAATGTTAGCCAATATTTTAATGTATTTCAGGACATGGTTGAATTTGTTTTGAATCGTTGTCACATAACTGTTAACCAATTCACGAATTAATTCTGTAGGAATCCAACTCCTTCTCCCGTGAATATTTTTTATAATTTCTGCCCAACCTAGCACAACCAATTTCAGAAGCTATTTTAGTGAATACCTGCTCTACTTCGGGGCAAAAAACCGTCCTTAGAACGGATTATAAAAAAAATAATTTCTTTCTTTTTGAAAATGGTAATACTGGTAGATTCTTAGGACTATTTAAAAGAAAAACAGTGCAACTCTAAGGATTTATTGCCACTGAACATATCCGATAACCGGGACAGGTTTAAAATGACAAAAAAGTTAATACATAATATCACAAAAATAATGCAACATTTTCACAAAATGGCAAAAATGACTTGAGAATTCCAAAAATTGCTTAAAATAACAGTTGATTTAAAGTTTTTTTTGCATAATATTTTCAATTAAAAACAATAATAAAGAAATGTACAGTTAAAGTGCTAAATTGTTACCGTTGTAAAGGGTGATATTTTTCTATTTGACAACACTGTTTTTGGCAGCCCAGCAGTTTTCGTGTAACATGTTACTGTTAGACATGTTCAGTTTGATTTATAATTTAACCATGAATCGACTTACACTTCTTCCAATTTATGGTCAGTTTGGGCGACCTTCGGAATCTTGTGACTAAATTTCGCACAAAATTTACATTATTGGACAATAAACTACCAACACGCATACGTAGAGTGCGAACAGGGGAAGATATTGCAGCTGTATCCGCCAGTGTTGTCGATGACTGTGAACTATCAGTGGACAATTTTGCGGAAGGATTTTTAAAATGCAGCTGGTGCAAGAATTGAAGCCACACGACCTACCACAACTGCTTACCTTTGGTGAATGGGCGCTGGCAAAGTTGGATGAAGATCCGCTTTTTTATTGGAAGAATGTGTTCAGCGACGAAGCTTATTTCTGGTTTAATGGATACGTGAACAAGCAAAATTGCCGTATTTGGTGTGAAGAGCAGCCAGAAGAATTGCAAGAACTGCCAATGCATTCCGAAAAATGCACTGTTTGTTGTGGATTATGGGCCAGTGACATCATTGAACCGTACTTTTATAAAGACGACGAAGGCAGGACCGTTTGCTGTGGCGAGCGTTACCGTGCGATTACAAAAATTTTTTTTTGCCCAAAATGGAAGAGCTGGACTTTGGTGACATGTGGTTTCAACAAGACGGTGCCACATGACACACAGCACGCGAAACAATGGCCCAATTCAGAGGCGAGTTCGGTGAATTGGCCGACTAGGTCGTGCGATTTAACGCCTTTAGACCATTTTTTGTGGGGCTATGTTAAGGCTCATGTCTATAGGGACAAGCACGCAATGGTTGACGCACTGGAAGCCAAAATTGAAGAATTTATTAGCGAGGTACCGGTCGATATGTTGGAGAGTATGTCAAAATTGGACCCAGCGTATGAACCACTTAAGGCGTAGCCGCGGTTAACATTTACATGAAATCATCTTTAAACATTAAATTATATAGATCGTTCTATCGATTCAAATAAGATTTCATACATTTCCCTAAATTGTGTTTTTTTTTAATCAAATCTGAAAGCTCTTAAAATATCTCTCTTTAAATAAGAATGAACTTAAAAGTTTAAAATTTCGTTGCTTTAAAAGAAAATATTCTGAAATTTATTTTGTACAATACAAACATCTACTTTTTTCCATTTAACTATATTTAACAGAATTTTTTAACGAAGAGTCAAAAAAAAAAAAAAAAAAAATCCATAACTGGATTTTTATGGTAAGGATTCACAATAATTTTAATGTAATTTTTTAAAAATAATTGGAAAAGTACCGTTTAATGACAAATGCCAAAAAAAATTGCCTTGCTGATAACATTTTGTTTTTTAACGGCCCTTAAACGACATTCACACTAAACCCCAAAATACGTATTTCGTTTTTTGAAGTTTTCGACTCAAATTCCATATAAATTTTAAATCGAAAATACGTATTTTGGGGTTAAATATGAATGTAATATTAGATTCATTCAATATAACATCAAAAGATTCTAAGTCATGTTCATTAAAACATCGCAGGATGCTTTGAATCACCCTTAACAAGCACATTTTAAACCAGAGCGGTCAACTTTACTTGATCGTCTGTTTTATAATTCCATTCCACAAAAAATAAAACAAATTCAAATGTATTGGTGTTCTTGAATTCACTTTCACTATTTTGTACGGGAATTGAATTCGCCGTGTTAGGGGGCGAAAGTAATTAGTATGTCCTTTTTTGTTATTAAATATATGTAGCTTGAAGAAAAAAAAACACTTGCTTCATACAATTTAGAATTGTATTTATTAATTTCAAGCAAAGTGTTAAAGTTTTAACATTTTTCAACAATAAAACAAAGGTGTTTTAAAAAACTTCAAATATATATATTTTTTGGAAATTACACATAAATTTCTGACAGTTCACAAGTTTGTTATAATTTTTATTAAAAATAAAAATTATGTTTTTTCGACCTTTAATTGTGCAATGAAAATGAAAAATTATTCAAGTTCGAGGCCATATACTCTATATTTCTTCATTAGGATATTGTCCTAACAAATAATCTATAGAGTTTTTGTTTTCAAATTTATTATTTGACCCTTTCAGGAATGTGTTGATAGATCTATTTCGGGAATTTTCTAGGTTCCCATCATCAGAACACGTTTTGAAAGCGGTAACAATCCCATGCCAAACCTCAAGCATTCATATGAACTAGTTTACTCACTACATGAGAACTAATATACATATGAGTTTAAAATTAAAGATTATAACCATTGATCAAAAAATAAATTGAAAACTTGTTTGATGTGCAAGATCCACCTCTGGTGGATATTCAATACACGTTTTTTAATATCACTTTTTCAAATAATCTTTCCAGTGGTTAAAAAATATACTTTTATACGGTTAATTTTTTTTATATTAGTTGCAATTATTTTGCTTTAATTCAATATAAAAAAAAAATATTTGTACCAAATCACAAATTTTCCTTAAATTCACATCTATTTTTTCAATTTGACGACTTAAATTTTGTATGTGCAAAAAATGTTAACAAAAACTTTCAAAACACCAAAACGTACGATTTCAAGAACACCGATTTCAATTCCCCACTAATTCCAGAACATAGACGAATATTTAACAAAAAAAAAACAGTTCTTTGTATTATTATTGATATTGAAAATCAAAGAAATACATTTTAAACGATTAATCGCCAATTTTGTCGATTAACCAGTTAATCCATTAAGCGATTTTTTCGAGTAATGCCTTAACAGAGACGATAGTCACAGTAAATGATGATTATTTCCGAAGTCGTTATATGCAACAAAATGTCATGTATAAAAATTAGACATATAGTCCACATTAACCTCCTAGGTCATATAATTGAAAACACTAATTTATTAATAACAACTAATAACTTACTTTCGCCTCTAAAACTTTAGCGAAATCAAATTCCGTAAAAAATAGTGAAAGAGAATTCAAGAACACCAAATCATTTATATTAGTATTTTTTTTTTTTTTTGGAATGGAATTCCAAAACAGAGACGATAGTCACAGTAAATGATGATTATTTCCGAAGTCGTTATATGCAACAAAATGTCATGTATAAAAATTAGACATATAGTCCACATTAGCGATACAGTCCACAATTGGTGTGCAACTAAGAGATTTGACTATAAGCGAAAAGTACTGTACTGGAAAATAGAAGGTATGGGTAGATAGCAGAGCAACAAGCCGCCGCCGGCTTAAACGGCTCTTGTCGGCTTAAAATAGCAGCCGGTTAAAGTAAAACCCGCCGAATTTTCTAGTTACGCCGCCAATTTTATCATTAAAGAGGCTACAAAATATTTAGTTAGTTTTCAGACTTTTTTTTATTATTCTAGAAAACACCAAATGACGCAAAATTCACTAAATTTTTAGTTTAATTCTAATAAATAAAAAGATATTGAATCTTCTGATTCCGAACCTGAAGATTTGCCAATAGTGGAGAAAAGCATACAACATTATCAACAATTGCTAAACAATCAGAGTGATTCAGTAAATATTTTATAGTAATTTTTTGTATGAAATTTTTTGTTATTGTTCTGTATTATTATTTAATAATAAAGTAAACAACAAAAACATAAAATTAAACATTAAATTATACATAATTATTTTCAAACAGTCCAGTAAACATTGTTGCTACTTTTCACGTGGAAATCGTTAAATTAAGAATAATATATAAAACAAAACATTTGTAGCCGTTAAATCAGCCACCGCAGATTTATTTACAAAACGCCGTTTCCGCCGAAGCTTAATTGCTTGAGCCGCCGCCGCCGATTATTGTGGATAGCGTGTAATTGACTCATGAACGATAGCCAACACGCTCTTAATAAATCAATGCACTCAGCTTTACTTGATATTTAACAAAAAAAAAATGCAGTTCAAAAAAAATCATTTATTTTGCTTTAATCGATTAAACTCTAATTTTGTCCATTAACCGAACCGAATAACCACTTAATCAATTTTTCCAATAATGGATTAACCGGTTAATCGCCTAGGTCGAATAAATTAGAAACACTAATTATAAGTAGGATGTAGGAAATACAAATTTTTATTGTAATTGACAGAAAAAAGATATTTTTTAATAAAAAAAATGTTTTTAAAATACGGAGAAAATAACTGTTAATAACAGTAGTTTTTTTTTAAATTTACAATGTTTTAAAATGTTTGTAGTAAAAAGTTTTCAGTTGTTTTTACTACATTTGTTAGTTGTTTTTCAACAGTTAAAATCTACATATTTAGTTATTTACAGTTGTTGTAACTGTCATTTTCAGTAGAATATACTGTAAATCTTTTTTGAGTCAACTGTAAAGGTTTGCAGTAAAATCTACTGAAAATGACAGTTAAAACTACTGTAAAATAACTAAAAATGTAGATTTTAACTGTTGAAAAACAAATAACAAATGTAGTAAAAATAAATGGAAATTGTTTACAATAAACATTTCAAAACATCTGTAAAAATTGGTAATAAAAACTACTGATTTTAACAATTGAACAGTTCATGCGAATAAAGACGAATAGACCATTTGTAAAATTTTACAGGGGACAATAAAAACGCAGGAAACGGTTAAAAAATAATATTTTTGTCAACTTTTTGGTATTAGCTTAAAGATTTAAGTCACATCTACCTATATACAAAATTTTAGTAAGGTATTCAAAAGAGAACTTGCCAAAAATTGGAATTCAATTTTTGCTTAAATGGAAAAAGGGCGAATATTCAAAAAAATGTATTGAAATTTGAATAAAATTGTGTTATTTTGCAGCAGATTTTGACTATATTTTCATGAGACTTGCAAAACTTGACGAACTTTGGTTGGTATTTGTTTGTAACACTTTAAGGACTTCAAGGATACACTTTTTAAGGATTGCAAGGACATGCAAAAAAAATTTTTTTTTTTTAATATTCCTGCCATTTGATGCAGTATTAATTCTTTATGACACTAAATACATTTTTAGGAATTATAATATTAACCCTTGAAATAAATAATTCAAAAGACGGTTAAAAATATGCTTAGACCATGTATTCGTGGTTATATGATCTTAATTACGCGGTAACACTGAAGATTTTTTTTCGCAAATCTGGTTAATTTGTTTGTATGTGCTAAGATTGTTTTTTTTTTTTTTTTTTGTGTACAATTTCAAATTTTAGCTAATATAAATTTTAAACTCGCAGCTAAATAATTTTTATATAATAATTTGTTAAGGATGGATATTCGCCCTTTTTGCTTTCCACACTTTAAAGTCTTATAACTCAAGAACGGTAAAATTGTTTGCCAATATAATAAGTGTGGTTTGTTCCTCGTAATGTTCTTTTAACACATTGTTAAAGAAAGTAAAATTTTTGTATGTTTTTGTGTTGTATTTAATCAAAATTGTGCGTTAGTTCACTCCCAATTTAAACAAAAATATACGAATTATTGCACTTTCAGTCATTTTTTTAGCCTTAAAAGTCAAAATTTCCCCAAAATTTCTGCATAGGATTGTAGGGCTCTGCTAATAAAATGCATTTATGCAAAAAAAACGTGTTTGCGAAAAAGTGGTCTATTCGTCCTTATTCGCATGAACTGTTCAATTATTTTCTCGGTATTTTAAAAAATTGTTCCAGTAGAACGAACATGTTTACATATTTGAATAAAATATTTTTCTTTGGGTTTATGAGGATTTTAACTTGCAAAATAGGGACATGAACTACAAATTTTCTGCCAACACTAACCAGGGGTTTAAAAAGAAAATCCCCCGAAAAAGGCAAATGATTTTAGATTCTTGTTCATTAGGCTAAAAAAAAACTTTTAAGTCCGTGCAAAAAAAAAAAATCAATTTTTGTGCAGAAGTATAATCAATATGTAGTAAAATTTTTCAAGTGTTTAAATTTGAATAGACATAAAAAATGTAGCAAATTTAAACCATATAAATCAAATGACAAGGCCAAAGGAAATAAGAAGATGTTTCACAAACAATGTTTCTGCTAAAATTTTCTAGCAAATAATAAATAAAATATGTTTTTTTTTTTTTTTTTGTTGGAAATTAGAAATTACAATTTATTTCATTCTCTTTTAAATTGTTTAATGTTTGCTATGATCTTATTGCAATATTAAATTTTACATATAATATATAAATTTCTCGCTTAAATAAAATGCCACTTAATTAAGGATGGAAGATGGGGCACAATATATTTAAAAAAAAAAACAATCATTACAAAATTTTACCTATAAACATTTTTCCAAATAAATTTAAAAAGTTATACAAAAAAATACTACAACTCCTTAAAATACAACAGGTTGAACACCCTCCGCATTTTCAGCATCAATAAATACATTGGCGAACAAGGGTTGTATAAAGGAAAAAGGAGTTGTAATTATTTTTTATAAACTTAAGAGTTTTATGTTTAAAAAAAAAAAATAAAAATAATTATACGAAAAATATTGAAGTGATTGAATTAAGAAAAATAATTTCTAATTATATTTGAGTGTGTGTGTGTGGGGGGGATTTTACGATTTTTTTGTAAGGATTTTCCTGGTTTTTTTATAATATTTTTTAAAATTTCAGTTACTTCTTTTCTCTCTTCTCTACAATTTTTTTTTGTTGTTTGTTTTATAATTTGCTACTACAATTTGTTGTTGTTCTTAATTTTATACATAATACAATACATATATTTAATTAATTATAATAATTGTTTTTTTTTTTTTGTTTTTTTTAGCATAACTATACAATAACAAAGAAAATAATTATAAGGAGTGATAGAATTAGGAAAAGTTTAAAAAACATATTTTAAAAAATGAGAATTTTTTAAAATTATTTATATTATTTTCCCAATTCTAATGAATTTTGAATATGTATTGTTGAATATATATTATAAGTTTTTTTTTTTTTTTTATAAAGTTTTTGTATATTTTGTTTTATAGCTTATCACAAATGAAAATAATCATATTTTTTTTTTTAATTTATTATAGTTTTAAATATTATTCTTAGAATTGAACAATAATTAAACATAAATATATTATTATTATATAGGACTTATATTGTAGTATGTATATGATTTAAGGTTTGTGTTATAAGATAAATATTTTTTAAAAGTTTTACTTGTTTGAACAAATAAAAACTTTTATAAAATATTACCTAAAAAGAATTTAGTTAACTAAGTTTAAAAAAAATTAAAAAAATTACCCTTTTTTTGTTTAAAAGATGTTCATATAATGTGTGTGTTTGTTATATATTATATTTTTTTTTTTTTAGTTCTTTTAAAAATATTTAACTATTTCTTTAAAAAATTTAAGATGATTTTGAATTTTTTTTTTTTTTTAGGTTAGGTCCTTTTTCACAAATTAAAAAAAAAAAGTCCTTGTTCTAAACTCCCTTTTGTTGTTGCTGTTTGTCTTAATTTGTTTTTTGGTTTCTCTCTTTGTCGTTTTAAGTATATTATTGTATAAGATTTTATTTGTTGGTTTTTATATACTGGTGGTTTTTCTCACTAAATTTCTTTTAAACATTAAATTTTGTTTTGTTTAAATATATATATATATATGATGAAATGGTATGTTGTTGTTGTTGTTTTCATATTAATTATTGTTTTAATTTAAATTACATTTTAATATTATTACATATGTTGTTTTTTGTTTAATATTTATATATATATAAATGTGTAAGTGTGTGAATTTAGATAATTTTTGTTTTGAAAACTTAAAAAAAAGGGAAAAAACATTTTAATAATTTTATTTTCTATACTTTTTTTTTTGTTGTAAAATAATAACGACTCAATAATAAGGACGAAAAAAAAAACGAAATCGTTTAACATAGGCTGTGTAAAAAACACAAAAATAAAAAAACAAAAATGGAAATAATTATAATAAAAAAAAAAATTTTAAAAATAAAATTATTTTGTAGAATTTTTAACAATAACATCAAGCAAAAACATTAACAATTTTACAAAAAATTTATAGAAATATTTATATAGAAAACGTTAACAACAAAGGTTTGTTTAGAAACATCATCAGTAAAAGTGAAATCTGATCTGATCTGTTAGTGAATATTAAACAGTTGGCCACAACATTTTCAAAAACTAAAAATTTATCAAAAGAAATCCCAAACAATCTATTCTATATATACAAATTGTAAAGGTTTCAATTTTTCCCTAATAATAAGTTATAGACTTATTCAAGTGCAAGTGAAGTTGAATTTTGGGAGTTTTGTTTAAATAAAAACATTTTTGTGGAGTTTTTTTTTTGTGTTGTTTTATAATTTGTACAAATAACGTTTCTTTTGTCAAAAACTAACAAACCACATATTGAAGAAATCTTCTTTTTTTGTCAATATATTCAAAAAAAGAAGAAAAAAAAAGGACAACATAATGAAAGAAATCAAAAGCTTACTTTATATAGTTGTTTAAATGATTGTTAAAGAAGAGAAGTTCCTAATGATCATTAAACCTGATAATGATGATGTTACTTGCAACAAAGTCCAATACCAGCTACGGTTTCCTCTAAAGTAGTTGTAACGTTTTTTATAATAATAATAATAACGTTGATGATTGTTGCTAATGTTCTTAATTGTTGCATTATTACTATTACTGTTGTTTTTGTTATTATGTATTTATTTTGTGTACAAGTAGATGGCAACAATGAGACCGTACAGACCCAAGACTTCAGCGAAAATGAGAATCAAAATCATACCGACAAACAGACGTGGCTGTTGAGCAGTACCTCTGACACCGGCATCACCAACAATACCGATCGCAAAACCGGCCGCTAAACCAGAGAAACCTACAGCCAAACCAGCACCTAGATGAATGAAACCCCTTCAAAGGAAAATTAATTTTAGTTATTATAACGAACTATAATCTTTTACAAAACAAAAAAAAAACAAAACTTCTCTATCTTACTTGTATAGGCTGTATTTTGATGGTTCATCTAAAGCACCAGCAATAAGGACAGCTACGACCAAACCGTAAATGGCAATAATACCAGCCATGACAACGGGAATGATAGATTTCATGATCAATTCTGGTCTCATAACTGACATAGCAGCGATACCAGTACCTGATTTAGCTGTACCATAGGCGGCTCCCAAAGCTAAAAGAATAGTAATTAAAATGAACAAATTAATTAACAATATTAATTAGGAGATTTTTAAAAATATTTAAAATTATTGTTTATGATGTTATAGGTTGAAACTTTTAAATTATCCCTATTAAGTCATAAATTTTTAGTTATTAGTTCTAATCTATTAGTAAATGTAATGTAAATGTAAAGTAAATGTAAATGTGACTAGGGCAACGGTTCCTAAATGGGGGTCCGTATGAGTATTCCAGGGGGTCCGCGAAGAGTTTCGACAAAATGATTGTTTAAAGCAAATTTTTGTTTTAAATTCATTCTCACCTTAATATTTTTTTAATTTAAAAGCCCTGCGCAAAACTAGGTTAAAAAATGAAATACTGTCATATTTCTAAAAACTAAAATTTTTGTAATGAAACTTATTCAATGTCCTTATTAGGACATTGTCCTAACAAATAATCTATAGAGTTTTTGTTTTCAAATTTATTAATTGGCAACTTTCAGGAATGTGTTGATGGATCTATTTCGGGAATTTTTGTAGATTCCCATCATCAGAACACGTTTTTAAAGATGTGACAATCCCATGCAAAACATCAAACATTCATATCCTATTGTGGAGGCTCTATCTTTTCTAAAACATCGGGTTTTGATGAGATCTTTAGCCAGATCGAAATACTAGTATCAACCTAGCTAATATGTTTGATTTGCTTTATTTTTGTAAATCTTTCAACCTCTGTATATTTACAAAATAAAGCAAATCAAACATATTAGCTAGGTTGATACTAGTATTTCGTTATAAATTGAAAATAACATAAAAATAATCTCGATGTATATAAAACAAAAAACTAATATAACTGTTTTCTCACTAAATGAGAACTAATATATGAGCTCGAAGTTAAAGATTATCACCATTGATCAAAAATAAATTGAAAAATTGTTTGTTATGTGATGTGCACCCTCTACCTTTGGTAGATGTATAATAAACGCTTTTTGTTTTTTTTTTTTCTTTTTTGCACACTTGTTTTGTTTAAAAACAAGATGTAAAGGGTGTGTTCTGATGATGGGAACGTAGAAAATTCCCGAAATAGATCTATCAACATATTTCTGAAAGTGGTCAATTAATAAATTTGAAAACAATATAGTTTTGCAAGGACAATATCCAAATAAAGAAATATAGAGTATGGCCTCAAACTTAAATAATTTTTTTTTTTTTTATAATTTATATAATTTTTATTCCACAATTAAAGGTCGAAAAAACACAATTTTTATTTTTTAATAAAAATAATATCAAACTTGTATTAAAATTTTTGTGTATGAAAGTTCATCCAAAAGTGTTTGTTGTTTAATAATCCCTAACACAATACAAAAAAAAATTCGGTGGCTCAAATGTTAAACCTTTTTTAATTGTTCAAAGAACATACAAATTTTCCTCGCGCTTTTGTATTTTTTATGATTATATCTAGAAGTTTCGTACAGTAGAACTCGTTTAAGACGACCTCGGTTAAAATGAAACGTCAATTAGTACGAACTAATTTGAAAGTCCTGTTGCTCTGGTAACAATTTCAATGTGAGATCTGTTAATACAAAC
Source organism: Delia radicum (assembly GCA_021234595.1). Lineage (NCBI taxonomy): Eukaryota > Metazoa > Arthropoda > Insecta > Diptera > Anthomyiidae > Delia > Delia radicum. The sequence continues at coordinate 41,410,398 of CM037855.1, read as the reverse complement.
TTTCTTAAGACGAATCCTCCGTTAGGATAAACAGTTTTTGATAGTCCCACAACCAATTTTATTTTCATATAACTTTTCCATTTTTAATACTAAATTTCCAAAATTTTTTAAATTTCCCTAAAAATTCTTTGAATTGTAACAACATTTAAACCAACACAAAGCAATTCTTTCTCAATTGTATCGAAAACTATTTAATTATTAAATCTAATGAAAGAATTTTAAAATATTTACAAAAAAATATTTGAAAAAAGATTTTTGTTGGGGGGTCCGTGAACCAGTCAGTAGATGTGTGCCAAAGTGTTCGTGAAGCATAAGTTGGTGGAAACCGCTGGCGACCAGCTAGGGCAACCAAAAATAAGATAGGGCTTGTTTTTTTTATTTGAAAGGTAGATATATTTAGATTGAACACAAGTTCTGATCTTGTTTGTTATTATGAACACTTCAAGCTATGAGCTTTTTGTAGTTTTTTTTTTATATATTTGCTAATTTTAGCATATTTTGTAAATATTGACTTATTTTTGACTATTTTCTTTAAAAATTAATTTTATTTCAGCTACAACTACAAAAGCAGTTAATTTAACCGCTATTTGCAGTTAATTGTATCTAACCGAAATGAAAAAAAATTATATAAGCCATATCAAATTATATATAATTATATACGAAAATTGGTGGATATAATTATATAAAATCTGATATAACCAGATATCCGAAAATGGGTATATATTCGGCCTTATTATGAGTGTCGTTCTCGTATTTCGACAGTTATCGTTGTCGTTTTCAATACTTTTTTGGTATCATTAAAATCAATTACAACGACATTTTTGTAATTGATTTTTAAAAACAGGTTGGTTCATAATTATCACCATTTTAAATGTTTATAAGCAACCCGGTTTTATAATCTGTCGGCATTAAACACGTAAATTTAAATACAAATTATTGTTGTTTGTGAAATACATTTTAAAAAAGAAAAAAAGATGAAGAGGAATAGACTACGGCTGAGTTAAATGCCATTCAAAGACAATTACGCCAACAGTCGAACATATTAGCCATGCCGAACTCCACGTAAGTAAATATAAAATAAATGTATTGGTTATTAGTGTCCGACCGAACAGTTCGGCCAAAAAACTATATTTTGTCGGTTTTTTAATATCTAGAGGCAATGATGACAAATTTTGGTATTGGAAACATATTTGTTGAGCCGATTTAATTCGATTTTGTGTATAAAATTTAAGAGAGAAGCCGAAGTTTAGCTATAAAGTTAAAAGTTCGGCCGCCGAACTATTTTCGATTTGCCGAACTTTCTGAGGCCGAACAGTGAATTCATTGCTTAACTACAGACTTTTCTTCAAATTTGACACTCAAAATAGCATCTAATCAGTCCAATAAACATTTTTCCATCCGCCAAATTTGTCCATAATGCTTTAAAATACCGAATACAGCCCAAATGCATTTTCTGGCCGAACTGTTCGGTCGGACACTATTGGTTATTTTCTTTAAGATTTGTTAGATATTTTCGTTTAAAAAAGGAGGCTTTTTAATATGTCCTGCAAAGAATACGCCTAAATTAAAAGAACACGAAAGAATTACAAGTTTGTCAAATATTTTAAAACTTTCAGCAACAGTGCGGCTAATCGCCGAGGGAAGTTATCAAAAGGGTGCTGGCAATGACTACAACATAAGCAGGTGCCAATCATCAGTTAGTATTGTTTTTCGAGAGTGCATAGATGTAATGTATGATGAACTTTGCCCAGAATGGATTTATTTTCCAACGGAGGAAAGTGAAAAGTATGAAATCAAGAAATATTTTTACAACAAAACTGGGCTTCCTGGTGCTATAGGATGTATATATGGAACACACATAAATATTATATCTAGTGTCCGACCGAACAGTTCGGCCAAAAAACCATATTTTGTCGGTGTTTTGATATCTAGAGGCAATGATGAAAAATTTTGGTATTGGAAACATGTTTGTTGAGCCGATTTAATTCGAATTTGTGTATAAAATTTAAGAGAAAAGCCAAAGTTTAGCTATAAAGTTAAAAGTTCGGCCGCCGAACTATTTTCGATTTGGCCGAACTTTCTTAGGCCGAACAGTGAATTCATTGTTTAACTACAGAATTTTCTTAAAATTTGACACTCAAAATAGCATCTAATCAGCTCAATAAACATTTTTCCATCCGTCAAATTTGTCCATAATGCTTTAAAATACCGAATACAGACCAAATGCATTTTCTGGCCGAACTACACTAATTATATCACTACAAAAAGAGGAACCATTCAAATATAGATATTTTGAATTTTTCCATTTTTCGTGAACAAAAACGTTAACGACGATTGTTTTAATATGTTATATTTAAATACGCCAATTGTAATAGAATAGTAAACAGTGATACATTCTGTCGTTTTTCGACAACCATAATACCGATTTTTGAAAACGACTTATTTACGAGACGACAACGCCGCTCATAATAAGGCCGATTATTTGTCCATGTCCAAAACTTCTCTTTTATATGCTTTAGTTTCCAAAATGCACTCTAAAATATTTTGGCTCATATCGCCTAAATTAGGCAACGATAAACAATTTTGTTAAAGAACTTATTATTTGTTTTTCGAGTGGAGCACGTGGTATGAATTTCGTTGCAAAACATCGTTTGCCAGTTAGAGGGTTAAGGTTTAAGTTTTAATTCAGTACTATAAAATGTATTAAATTTAATGATGAAATTTTAAGTTCTTATTTAAACAGAACAGATATAATTCTATAGACTCTGTAGAACCAAAAAAAAAAAAAAAAAACGTTCAATAGTTTAGAGAAATTTCAAAACAACAAGTTTACGGTTCGTTTGATCATTTGTAGGTTAAACCAAATTAATGAGAGTTAATGAATTTTAAATATATTTGGTTTCAAAATACTCAATATCATATTTTGTGTAGGTATTAAATTTTTGTTTTAACAATTCAAATTTTGTAATTGTCGTTGACTTCATTTTAGTCATGTGATTGATACTTTAAATAAAAGCTTAATTATTTTTATTTCAATGAAATCAAAAAGCTTTTATACTCTAGATTGAGTTTCATACAAAAAAGAATATGATAACATTAATATTAACGAATGTATCAAGAAAACTTAATAGCAACCAACCTATTGCACAGAGAGAGTGTTATGAAAGAGTGGAAATTAACATGCAAAGATATAAAAATAAAAAATAATTATACAAAATATAGTAAATCTTAACAAAGTTATCAATAATAAAACCCATGACTACTTATTTAACACTTTTTTTCTTTTGTTATAGAAAAAAATGCAAACAAATTAAAGATAAGCCCAGAGATAATTAAAAAGAAGTTTAAAACTACATAGAAAAAAAAATCTAGAAATATAAAGAATAAAAAAAGAGTAGATAAAAAATTTCGCTTGGAAATAAAGAGAACAATAAAATTAATAAAACCAAAATATATTTATTAAAACCTGTTTTAATTGTATTGATATTGTTATGATGTTATAAAAAAAAGATTGTATAATTAAATTTAAATATCTCTCTTTTTTTATTTAACTAAATATTAACAAGTGTATAGAGGAGAATAAAAATAAATTCAGTCATGTGATTTTAAAATGTTTCATTTTGGAAGATTTATGACTTTTAGTTAAAACTAAAAAAATTATTAACTAATGATTTGGATTTTGTATTAAAAAAACAATTATTATTTAAGTATGTGCGTTCATTGTAATAAATTTAAATGAATAAATTAAGAAACAGGTAAGAAGACAAAATTTGTAAAAAAAAAAATAAAAATATAAAACACTTGTCATGCGAATGTGGCCTTGCCAGATGGTAGGTTTTTAATAATCGGAAAAAGGGAGGAAGAGAATAATAATAATGTGTAAGTAGTAATTTGTTTATAAAGATTAAATATAAAATATAATTTACAAAGGAATTAAAATGTCACTGCATTTAATTAATAGTGATGGAATACAAATTATATCAACAATGTTAGACAAATTATTGAAAAGGAAAAGCGAAAATGCAAGATGACAAATGTCAAACAAGTTTAAGCGACAGTACACGTTGCACAGTAGGGTATTTGAGAAAAATAATGGTATTAAAAAGTACAACCAAAAATAAACTAGATATGCTTTTTTATTTCAAAGAATAGAACTTTTTAGACTAAAAGCTCTGATCATGAAATTATGAACATTTTAAGCTATATTTATTTTGTTAATATAAACTACTTTTTGACTTTTTTCTGTAAAAGTAGGCTTATTTTAGCTTCTTTCTTTTAAAAATATAGCTTTTTTGCTATTTTTACCAATCTGTATTTTGAAGTTTTTTTTAGTTGAATGTGTTTTATGTGTACTATGTAGTAACAATTTTAATAAAAAGTTATGAAATTAACGTTTTCTTTTTAAAATTTAATTGCTTATTATTACATATATTTAAACGGCTTATTTTACTGCTTTTCTAGCTGTATTTTGGTTGTCCTAGTAATAAATATATATCTTACAAACTACTGATCCAATTGTTTAGAATCAAATTGGAAATTGTAAAAATGTTAATATTTTGTAATATTGTGACTGGATAACCCTGTTTTAGTACAGAATGTACTGACAGTTTGTCAAAGTTGACTAGGTCGTGTATCACAAATCTTTTGGGGTGTGTAACTTTTGTAATTGTGGACCGATTTCTAGTAATATACGTTGTAAGATAAAAAAAAAAACATGTACTTTTATAGTGATAGGTTATCTCCTCTTCTTTAAGTCATTTAAATAATAGTTTTTTTATTTAATTTAGGGAAACAAAATAATAATAACATTACATTACGAATAACCTTTAAATGAAAATTTAAGTATAAAATTTGAAATCATAAATGAGAAAATATTTTTGTTGAAAACTGTTTTAAATTGCGGATGACTACTTGAAAGCGTAATAATTAACTGTGTTCAATAAAAAATACATTTTATTGGTTTTAAATTTATTTAATTTTTGTTTCCGGGTAAGAAAATCTGTGCAAACAACATTAAAATGGTGATGTGAAGGAACAAACAGAAATATTAAGCTTCCAAGCAGCCATTCCTAATTAAACACTTTTCTCATAATATTGTTTTCTTTAATGATTGCAAATTTTATACTTACTTTTTCAAAATAAAATTTCAATTAACTTTTATTCGAAATATGTACAGTTTGGCTATCAAATTTAGTAATGTTAACGGAGTTGATTTAAAACTGGATTAAACTGGATTTAAAACTAGATTTCAGAGAAATTTTAACTCAATATAAGCGCTTGTTCTTTAAATGTTAAGAATTAAGAATTAAATTTTCACTTATGTACAGTCAAGGAATAAAGTCTACATACACCCACGGATTTGAAGTTCTAGTGAATTAGTAGCGATAATTAAAAAACATTTTATACCAATGTTTAAGGCCTTATTTGAAGAAAAAAAAAATATGAAAAAAAAAATAAAACAGAAATTTTTAGGGAAAAACATAATTATTAGCGGGAAAAAAGTCTGCATACAGCGTGGTTACTCCTTGCTAAGGCAGTTAAAATTGCTAAGGCAGTTAAATTAAGTCGTGCTACTGTACAGACGATCATTAGAAATTATAATAATACCAATAGTACCGAAAGTAAGCCACGATCTGGCAGACCTAAAAGGCTTTCGAGACGCGATGTTAGCTGTATTATTAAAGTAGTCAACCAGGATCCGAAAATAAGTGCTCCAAAATTGGCGGAACACATCGAAAAATATTCCAATATAATTGTTACTCCACGAACAATAATAAATGTTTTACATGACAATGGATTTAATAGCAGAGTGGCAAGCAAAAAACCACTAATTTCAGCGAAGAATCGTAAAATTCGCCTTGAGTTTGCTAAAGCACATCTACCAAAGGATGGATTTTTGGAAGCGTGTTATATTTACCGACGAAAGTAAGTACAACATTTTTGGAAGTGATTCAATGTTTGGCGAAAACCAAACACAGCACTTGAACCAAAGAATATAATACCTACTGTTAAACATAGTGGTGGTAACGTTATGGTTGAGGCGCCATTGCGTCATTTGAAGTTGGTCGTTTGGTTTTTGTCGAGGGTAATATGGACCGCTATCAATATAAGAACATATTGGAACATAATCTGCAGTCATCTGTTGATAGCTTGGGCCTGGGAAATCAATGGATTTTCCAACAAGATAACGACCCTAAGCATACTGCACACGTTATTCGAGACTGGCTTCTAAATACTATGCCCCAAGACAGCTCAATTCACCACCCCAGTCTGCAGACTTAAACCCTATAGTGCACATATGGGACGTTTTGGAAAAATCGGTACGAAAATATAACATTAGTAGCCGTGAAACATTTAAAACCGCCCTTATTCGTGCATGGGCCGAAATAACACCCGATATTACGAAAAATTTGGTGAGATCAATGCCCCGTCGTCTTCAAGCAGGTATTGATGCTCAAGGTGGACCGACCAAATACTAAAAGTTAAAATTTTTTTATTTTTTATATAACATTTTGAAATAATGTGTGAGTTGTTGGTTAGTTCGGTTAAAGATCATGAATATTTTTCCATATTAACAGAAAAATTATAATTTTATTTGTGATAATTTACTTTAATTAACAGAAAAAACACTTAGAAAAAAAGTTATTTGACATTTGAAATTTACTGCGAACCTATTTTCTATAAAGCTATGTTTAGTTCTGTTAATTATTACCAGTTGCCAGTTCAACTAAGTCGAAAATTTGACTGGCAGTTATTTTCAAATGTCATCATATTTTATCCTTTACATTGTAAGTGAAGGAATATCAAACATTGAAGATTTTATTCGTTTTTCAACATAGGTCGAGCATATATTAAGCGAATTTTTGTAAATTATCACAAATAAAATTATAATTTTTCTGTTATATAATTATGACTTTCTATTATGTTATACCAATTGAACTATAAAAGAATTTTATTCTTAATGTTCTAATAATGAAACAAAATAAATCTAAATCTAAATCTAATATGAAAAAATATTCATGATCTTTAAAAGAACTAACCAACAACTTACACACAATTTATAGATCAACAATAAAATTCACTATTTTGAAATAATATTCAATTTTTGTAGCTGTATGTAGACTTTTTTCCAATGAATTTTTAATGTTTTTGTTATTATTGTTTTTATTATGTAAAATAATTACTTTTTTTATTTCATAAATAAACTTATGCCTTAAATATTGACATAAATATATTTTTAATTTTCTTCACAAACTCTATAAAACCCCTAAATCAAAGGGTGTATGTAGACTTTTTTTCTTGACTGTATGTTATTAAAATAAATTCAAAAAAATCTTAAATTTCAATAAAATGTTTGGATTTTCCATTTTTATCCGATTGTGCAAAAATCGTAGTGAATTCCATATGTTTGCATATTATAAAAAAAAAAAATTTAAATAATTAATTTCCATTAAAAATTTCTTTTAAGCTACAATTGAAAAAAAAAAAAATATATATTTTTTACATCATTCTTTTACTGTCATTGTATTTTTTTATTGATAAATTAAGATGCTGGTGGTTTGAGCGACCTTTTTATTTTTTGTAACGCTTTTTTTTTCTAGTTGTAAAGTATACCAGTATATATTTAGTAATCTGATACATACATTTATATACTACACATTCCATGTTTTTTCTTATAAAAAATATGATTTGAAAAGAAAAAGTAGAATATGAAAGAAGAAAAAAGAGTTTGCGCACTCTATGTAATATAAAAAATAAAAAAAAAAACAAGTATTGGCAAAAATTAGGTAAACTATTATAAAAAAAAAGGTTAAACAAATTTAACAAAGTGCACAAATGTTTAAACAATAGAAATTGTTACAAATATCTAAAAAAAAAAAAAACAAACCAGACACAAAAGTCCCATATTATTGGTAATAACGCCCCATTAAAAAATATAACATACGTAGACAATGAGATGCATGAAGAGGGAATTGAGTGAAGCATGACTCAAATCATGTTTTTCTATATTCAAGGGAAATATTAGTTGATAAATTGCAAAAAAAAAAAAAAAAAAAAAAAAAAAAAAAAAAATATTTGTAAAAAGCACTATGAATAATGTTGATTTTTTTTAAACAAATGATCGTTATAAAATACATTTTTATTTTCTGTTTAACTGTTTTAAGTTTAAAGCAATATTATTCAATAAAATAAAAATATGATTTCAAATTTAATTTTATTTAACTAGATTTTAATGCAAAGCTGGTTATGAAACGCACAATAATACAGATTTCCTATAAAAATTTCGGAAAATCTTACTTTAAATTACGTTTAAAATTTAGTTATAGCTGTATGTTTGGAGAGAAATTTTAAAAATGTGGCTTTACATAATAATCAATTTGTATTTAATATAAAAAAAAACAAAATATTATGAGTATTAAAGCATTTTTTATTAAAACAAAAATTAAATGCAGCATCATATTATTTAATTTTGTTTCCGTTAAAGAAATTCTATGTAAACAACATTGAAATGGTGTCGGGAAGAACAAAAACAAGTGGAAGCATTAAAGTCCGATGTGCCGAATTTGGTATTAAAAAAGATTAAATTCGGCTGTGACGAATTTTTGTATACCCTCCATCTCGGTGTTTTCATAAACCAGGGAAAGTGCAAACAATATTAATATCTATATTCTTTGTAAAAATAACAAAAATAATGTTGTTTTTATAAGTAAAACAAAATATGACTGATTGATTAATGTATTTGGGATGTTACAAAAGAAAAAAATGTTTAATTAAAGTTTACTAAAATGAATCTGAAATTCTGCATGCTTATAACAGTGGGTATTCAAAGGTTATTCTGATTACCTAAAGAAGAACGTGTAGTGAAAAATATATATATTTGTATAGTTCCTTATGATGTTAAAAAAACTGTTGTAAAATTCGCCTGTTGTTTGTCTCTTTGCCTATATAATAATGAAAGAAAGTTACTAAAATATATTTTTGGATTGTTAGATGCAATGAATACAAACGCATAAAAACAGTTTCGAATAATCAGAATTTTAGATAAATTTAAGGGAACAAAAATACGCTTGCGGAGACATACATAATGAAATAATTATGAAATGCCAGTTTACATTACAACACATGAGTTTATACTATACATCACATAAGTAAAACGGAAAGTGTGATGAAACTAAGTTTGTCAAAAATTATAAAAGAAAATCTTTCGAGTGTTTAGGGTGTTTTCGAGACACAAAAAATTAAAGAAACTGGTATTTCAAATTATTGTTTTTCAGCTCAGTTGCTTGTGCAATTCTCGTTTACGACTCCTAGAATAAGAACCCTAAGAAATTTTCCCAAATTCGATTGGTTTTTACACATCAATACTTTAATTTAGATTATTTTTGTATGTATCAAATAAAAATTAGGGCTTTTAAGGAAAACAAATACATATAATCAAAAGATTTTAAGATGAAATATGCACCTTATATGTTTTAAAAAAAAAAAACGTTCTGAAAGTGAATGTCATTTTAATTTAATGGGGTTTTTAATAAATGTAATTAGAGTGTAAGAGTTTCCTTGCAAATTTATTAAAGGTTGAGAATGAGAATAAGTAAAAATAGTGTACGAAAAAAAGTTATGAATTTACATTGTTGGATTCGGGGATTTTGTTCCTGGATATTTTTTTGATCTGATAACGATTAACGTGTCTGGCAACTCCGGTTAATGCAGTCAAATAAATAAAGAATTTTAACTAAACTATTTTGTTCTACCTTTTTTCTAATTGGTGATTTTTTGATTTGTTGGGGTTAACAAAAAAAGGTATATGGCAAGCCTGGTATATGGAAAACAAAAGCATACTTTATAAATTAGCTTAACAATTTTTCGAGGGCTTCTCGCATTTGCACTCATAACCAGTGTTGCCAGGTTTGCAAAGCATAAAAACGTAAAATTTTCTAGAAAAAATCGTCAAAATAGTCATCATATTTTGAAAAATCGTCAAAATAAAATATATTTGTTAGAAGAGGGATAAAGTTTTAATGAAAAATAAAATACAATAATGTTATTCACATTTCAAATGTTAACGTGTTATCGTTGTAATATAACACGATTTTTGACACTTCTCTTTGGTTTAAACTTCGAAAATCATTATATTTTACAACGATGTTCATATTTATAAAATGTTGAAACAGTGTGCCCAGTAGGCTAGTTGGTAGAGTGCTGGCTTATCAGTGCGTGGGTCGTGGGTTCGATTCCCACCAGAGGCACTGATCTGTTTTCGCTACAACGCGCCGAAGGCCATAGTAGCTAGTGCTCGGTTAGGGTAATAGTATATAACTTGTAATTATATGATTATTAATTAATAAAATAACAAAAATATAATGTTGAAAGATCAAATAAATACAACTTTAAATCAAACAAATTTTACCACTTGAACTGTTAATCACTTATATCTGCATAATTCTGTGAACAACATTTCAGTGGCACAACTTTTTAAATATTAAATTCTTTTACAAAATTTGGAAATTCTTTAACAATAAGTCTGTTCGATTACTTTTCCTGTAAAGTTCAGTAAAAACTACTCAGTAACAAAATTACAAATAGTAAGACAAATTTACAAAAAAGTAAACGAACAGAAAATTTGTAGGAATTATTAAATTAGATAAAATAGCTTGTTTTAAATATTAAAACAAAATCAACTGGTCATTATGGAAAAGGAAAAAGTTAATTGAAATTATCGACCAAAAATAATTTTAATGTTTTTTAACTTCTTCCATAGTTAGTTATTTAATAATTTTCACTTTCAATCCATAAACAATTAAAATTTAATTTAATTTTTGTTTTGTTTACTAAATATACAAGTATATTTTTTTATTTTTTAGTCATATGTTTTTTTCATCTTACAAATTCTTTCTGGCAAAAATGTATCCAGTAAAAAACTTGTAAATTCTTTGGCATCAAACTGTCACTTTACTCTCTCTTTTTACCAGTTTTTACTGCGTATTTGTCTAAACGAACACCTTCCAGTAAAAACTTGTACAAATTTTTGTGTTATCGAACAAACTTAATGTTATATTTTTTAATTATTAAATTTTGGCACTTTATTTATATTATTAGGCCTGTTTTTTAAGCACCGGATTTATTTTTGGATTTATTTTGTTTCATTTAAAGTTGTATATCATCTTTCAACATTAAATATATTCGGGCTAGAGATCTGTTTGTTTCGCAAAAAAAGTCCATGCCTTGTGTTTTAACATGAAAATTTTTTTATTTTTATTTAAATCTAACTCCAATTAAATTTTATACAAATATAAAAGCTAACTATCGATCAAAAAACAATGTTTTTGCTTTCAATTTTTAACGAAATAATATAAATTTAATAATCGAGCCGGCGATTTTATGAGAATGATAAATAAGTAGATCTTGCTGACATATTAAATTATTGTCAAAAAATCGTCATTTTGGAAGCAAAAGTCGTCAAATAGTCATTTAGTTATTTTGGGTATTAAATATCATCAAAATGACGACAAATCGTCAAACCTGGCAACTCTGCATGCGATTGCTACTAATTCATACGTACATACATACTGTATACAAAACAAAACAAAAAAACAACAACAATATTTTGTGGGTTTTTTTTTTTGTTTTTAAGTGTTGATCATGACCATGGATGGTAACCGATTCTATGTGGTTATTGGCCGTAGTAACGCTATTTTCTTTATTTCGGTAACGGTATTTTAGGGGAAACTATACTTCAGTTATTTCGGTAACGCGATTTTAGCGTTAACGGTATTTTAGCGTTAACGGTATTTTATTTATTTCGCTAACGGTATTTTAGCGGTAACGATATTTTAGATATTTCGGTAACTTTATTTTAGGGAAAAAGATTTTTCAATTATTTTGGTAACGGCATTTTAAGGATAACGTTATTTTAGTTATTCAGGTAATGTTAATGCACACCACAATTTTTAACCGCATTATGCCCGAGTTTAAATGACTGTCTAGTTTATGATCATACTTTGGGAAAATAAATCTATTTACAGAAGTTTTTTTGTTCAGATCTTGTTAGATTATTTCGGTAACGGTATTTTAAGGTAACGGTATTTTACGGATAACGGTATTTCAAGAATATCGGTAACGGTATTTAAGCGATAACGATAGTCAGTTGAAAGGTGTTAGAATCGCGGACGGTAATTCAGCGATATTGACAGCCATCCCTGCTTGCGTATATTCTTGTGTATAAGCATTGAATGTACGTATGTATGTATGTATGTATGATGAAAAAAAAAAAAAATTTTTAGAGGTCTTCCCACTTTTTCACTCATAACTTTTGAACGCGTTAACCGATTTTGATCATTTTCACTAGAAAACTGCTCATGATATCAACAAACAATTTGACTGAAAATTAGCAGTACCTCTTCTGTATTGGAGGAGTATTTTGTGTTTCCACAGACAGACGGACGGACAGACGGACAGACGGACATGGCTATATCGACTTCTCTATCCATGCTGATCAGGAATATATATAGTTTATGGGGTCCCAGAATTTTTTTAAAAGAATTACAAACATTTGACAAAGTGAATATACCCTCCTGCACTATGGGATGGAGGGTATAATAAAGAGCATGCTGCTAAGTAGTCATCCCTAATTAAAAACACATTTTTTTTTGCAAAATTATTACCCGAGTAAAAAATTTATATATAATTATATATAGTCATATATCCCAACAAAAAATAGTGCTTCAAAGAAGCGCTTCCGAAAGGCATTATTCAATTACGAAGCTCTTCCGGAAGGCATTCCAGAAGGCATGATTTTTGTTCGCGATGTCCCACTTCGTATGTCTCTTTTAAAGCGCTTCTTTCATGTGCTCTTAGAAACAATAAATTCATGCCTTCTTAGGCACACTTTTTTGTATGTTGACAACATTAGTGCTTCATGGTATGCATACTTTATTGCTTCATTGTATACATATTTTATTGCTTCAAAGAATGCATTTTGGAAAGCACTACAGAATGCCTTAAATAATTGATTTATAGTACGCATGGCGGTGAAGCGCTATTTTGAAAGCATATAGAGGCAGCAACTGCTTACCAAATCGAGTTTTTTTTTTGGTGGAATAGTCTCATATATATTTAGATATAATTATATATGCTGTTGATTATTAAAAACTGTGTTTATATGGTGCTGTATAAAATTATATATAATTATATATGGTCCAATATATAATTATATCTAATATTATACAATTATATAAAATTATATATACCTCTTTTTCGGATATAATTATATATAACTATATCTGGTTATATTACATTTTACAGAGTTATATATAATTATATCCACCAACATTCGTATATAATTATATATAATTTGATATGGCTTAAATAATTTTTTTCAATCGGGTAATGTTTTGTACACCGCCAGTAAATTGATAACTTTTTTTCGACATATTTTCAACTTAAAGCTGCATTAATATACTATCGAAATCCGGTTTATTCTCGATTTCGATCATATGGTAGTGTAAAAAAATGATACACGAACTCGATTTCAAAATCTAGTTTAAAATGGTTATTTTTTATTTTGTTCGCCAAAATCCAGTATTATATATATTTATATATATATTTATGTATATATTTATATATATATTTATATATATATTTATATATATATTTATATATAATTATATATATTTATATATAATTATATATATTTATATATAATTATATAAATTTATATATAATTATATATATTTATTAGGGCGGGTCGATTTAAAAATCGCTCAACGTACAAGGAAAATTGTATTCTAGGGATCCAAATAAGAAACTTTTCCGAAGGAACCATACCTCTAAAACGAATTCTGATGTCCCGACTTTTGACCCGTAGGGTCAAATTTTGAAATAGCCCACTAGAATACGATTTTCCTTGTACGTTGAGCGATTTTTTTGCCTCCCTACAAATCGACCCTAATATTTATATATATTTATATACATTTATATATAATTAAATATAATTATATATAATTATATATAATTATATATAATCACCATATATAATTATATATATAATTATATATAATCACCATATATAATTATATATAATCACCATATATAATTAGATATAATTGTTTAAAGTATATCTGCCGTATATAATTATATCTAATTTTATATTATTTATAATGTATAAGTTTTAAAGCTGTTGCTAAAAGTATTGTTCTAATTTTTTAGAGTTGGGATTAATCGTTAATTTTGGTGACTCGGTCATTATCGTTCAAATTCGAGTCAGTGAACTAGTTCGTTCAAATCGTTCAATTGTTTTTTTTTTTGCTTTGACTTGTGACTGATCTGCGTATTGTGAACTGTGTCGTTCGTTTGACAATTATTACGCACTATTCAGGTTTTACAAGTTTTTTTTTACAAATTTTACTGTACATAGACAGAAAGTGTTGTATTTAAAATTTAAACTTTTCCAACAAAAATTTATTTATTTTGTGTAAAAAACATTTTATTTAATTTAATTGTTTTTCGTAATTTGAAACAATATTATTTTCTAAAAAAAAAAAAAATAATTGCTCTTGCAAGAAATTTGAATTGAATAGAGATTGTTCTATAAATAAAAAGAACGAAATGAACGATTGAACGACAAGGTCGAATATTGGTGAACGAATCACATAGTTCAATTGAGTGAATCGTTCAATTGAACTAGTTCGTTCATGAACGACACAACTCTATAATTTTTATTTATGATACCCTCCACATACTGAGATGAGGGTATATATCAGTTTGTCATTCCGTTCGCAACGGCCCATAAAGTATATAATCTTAATACTTATTCAATTCTAAGACGATTTAGCGAAGTCCGTCTGCCTGTCCCTTTGTCTGTTGAAATTGCTATCACGGCTCTAAAAGTTTGATATTGAAAATGAGCAACATCGGTAAAGCGGTTCAAAAGTTAAAGAGTGAAAATGTGAAGGTACCTTTAAATTTTACATACAAATTGGTCTAGTGTATAAAATAGAGCGTCATATTTTTGCACCAGACGCTAAGAGGTGAATAATATTTAAAATTCACCTCATATTTTTATTTCACCTCAAATTTTTGTTCACCACAACAAAAAATTTTACCACAAAAATAGTTTTTCATCTCACAAAATTCTTTTTTACATTAAAAAATGTTTTTCATTTCAAAATTTTGTTTTCACCTCTAACATATTTTTTGTCGTTTCTTTTGTAAAGGTTCATTGTGGAGGGTATAAAGAAAAAAATTGGTAAAACCAAATTTAATGCATGCACTTGTTTTTAATATAAAGGTGTTTTGCAAATAAATTTTACAACATTTATAGTTCAGTTTAAAGAAACAATCACATGACATTTAAAAATTTATTATGAAGCTTTAATAGATAGACAGAAAGAATAATAGATTAAATTAATAAAAGAACCATTTAATATTATATATATTATTTAAAATTAATTTAGTTGGAAATTTTTTTGTTAAATCAAATGAAACTTGAAATCGATTGATTGATTGATAAGGGAATGATCACACGTTTTTCCTGGTATAGTATAATTTTTCATTATTGACACAGTGTTTACTTAGCGACACAGTACTTTTAAACTGCCAAAATTTTTTACTGGATAAAGATAATTATATGATTTTAAAATCCTAAAATTCAATAAAAAATTGTGAAAAATTATTAAAAATAATTTTTTTTTTTTAAATTATTTAAAAATATAAAAAAGCATAATCTTTTATATTTTTGACAGTTATGTTGATGAAAAAACATGAAATTAATTCCGCTAGAAATTAATTCATCTTTTTTATATAATTTTTGAAAATCTGATTGATCGGACCATGAATTTTTCAAATATCCCGATCGAAATTATATAAACCATATCAAATTATATACGGAAATTGGTGGATATTATATAGAATTCTAAAAAATCTGATATAATCATATATAACTATATCCAAAAAATGGGGATATATTATTTTATATAATTATATAAAATTAGATATTATATAATGCAGATATAACTATATATTGGACCATATATAATTATATATAATTTTATATAGCACCATATAAACAAATTTTTGAACAATCAATTGCATATATAATAATATATATTTATATATGGTGTTAGATTATATATAATTATATATAAATATATAAAATTATATATAAATTTTTTTACTCGGGATTCCGTTTCCACTCAAAACATAAATAATGAATGATTTTCATTAAAATATTAATCAACTTATAAAAATTATATCGTCATGTTATATACATACATATGTATATACATATATGATATATGGTAATTTTAAAAAATGGTCAAAAATCACCATCTTTTTCCAAAAAAATTTTAAAAATCATTTAACTTAAAACAATTAATTTTTCATATATTTTTTAATTAAGATTTGTTTACAAAATTATGAAAAATTTAAATTTTTAAAATATCTTCAAACGTCTAGGATTTATGTATATATTGTCAAAGTTTCAACTTTGGTTGCTAATATTTCCACTAGAGGGTACTTTGAGTGAAAAAATACAAATATTTCTTAATGAAGCGTGGTTCTCTCAACCCGTATACAACGATCTCTTCTAAAAACCTGAACTGGTTTTAAGAGAGTTTCAAAAAAAAGTGTGTTAACAGTGGTACTTTTAATTAATTAATTTTCATGCTTTTAAGCAATTTTAATTTAATTTTAAAGTTAATTTTTGCGGTTTAATGTATTCTCTGCATAAGTTTTTTTAAAATAAAACAAAATATTGTTTTTATATACACTTAAAAAATAGGCATTTAAAAAACCTTTAAAAAATGTTTCTCTTAAAGCCAGTTGGCATATAAAAGTACCTTGGGTACCTTGGATATTCTTTAGTATTTAAGTTCTTTGGTTCTTTATACATATAGATATTTGCATTTTGTTTAAAAAACGCCCAGCGGATTTATGACGTGTCATTTATGAATTAACATAAAAAGCCAGTTTTAACGAATTTTCTAACATAAGTCAGATTTTTGCAAACGGTAAAAAAAAAAAAAAAAAAAAAAATTAATTGATTCCATAAAAAATATAATAAAAAAAATGTGAAAAATTAAATTTTCATAACGTTTGCTGCAGTTGATCTTGATATATTTTCTTATTTTTTGATGATTTTTTAAAAATTTAAAATAAATTTTGTGGGAAGGAGTAGCACTTTTAGACACCGTAACGATATTTCTGAAAAAAAAATTTTGGAAGTTACACGACCTCAAATGTACCCAAAAAAACGTGTTTTTGAACTTTTAGGTTAGAAAATCTCGAAAAGATGAAGTGGTAGGGCTATTCAGATTCGGATTCAGCACGTCTAAAACCTTCGGGAAAGTATAGTCTGATTCTTGTTTAGAAAATTTTATCAAATTTTGTCGGCCTGTGTTATTTGGTTTTATTTTTTTTTTGACTCAGGTACGGTTGAATAAAAAACTATTGAGTGATTCTTATTACTTGGATAATCTTGCTCACATCAAAAATATTATATATATTTATATATATTTGTTTATAATTGTGTATATTTATATATAATTATATATAATCGTATATGGCACCATATATAATTAGATATACTAATTATATCAGATATTGATTATTCAAAAAATTTTGTATATGGTGCTATATAAAATTATATATGGTCCATTATATAATTATACAGTGCACTCGCGATAATGTGAACACTGCATTACGTGAACACCGCTTAATGTGAACACATTTTATTTTACATTGACTACTCTAAAAGGTGAACAAAGTACGAAAGCCCTATAATGTGAACAGAAAAAACAAAGTCAATATGTTAGTTGGAAATGAGTAAATACGTTAAGAATTAAACTTCTTCTAAGTTTTGGGATTCCCCTATTTTAACTGTTTCACTGCATTAAGGACAGAAGATACATAGAAACTATTTTAGTTTGCTATTTTTACTTATTGCTGAAAGGTTGTTTTTTCGTATTTACATTTGTAGTATTTTTACATAAATCTTCATACAAATGTATGCAAATAATTTTCTTAATAAATCATTTACTTCTTTTATTCTAATAAAATGACAATTATTATTTTAATATGTATAATTAGTCTAAACTTATGACATTATTGATACATTTTGCCTTAAATTTTTGGCATTCGGAAATGCGAACAGCTCACAAACGTGAACACTCCCGGTTTTAATTAGTTCACATTATCGCGAGTGCACTGTATCTGCATTATTATTTTAATACGTATAATTAGTCAAAACTTATGGCATTATTGATACATTTTGCCTTAAATTTTTGGCATTCGGAAAGGTGAAAGGTTCACATTATCGCGAGTGCACTGTATCTGCATTATATAATTAGATCTAATTTTATATATATGTAATTGTGTAAATTATATCCACCAATTTTCGCATGTAATTACATATAATTTGATATAGCTTATATAAATTTGTTTCAATCGGGATGTTAAAGTATTTTATAGAATTTTAATAAAATTGATTACAATGCAAACAATGTTTTTTAAATAGCAATTGGAATTTTGCAGGAATGGCAGGCAATAATGCTAAAATATCGTTACCGATTCAAACCCCTGTCAACTGACTATCTTTATCCCTTAATTACCCTTTACAGAAATAATTGAGATACCGTTATCCGTAAAATACCAATATCGAAATAACTAAAATAACGTTACCGAAATAATTGAGATAGCGTTACTCTTAAATTATTCAACATCTTTACTTTTTTATTTTATTTTTATTTATTTATTTTATTTTCTTCATTTTCAATGACCTAGCCTTTTGGCCATAATCGGTCATAAACTTCTACTCAAAAACAAGTTACAATATTTCTGTATTATTATAACAAGATAATTATAACAAGATAAATATTTAAAATTATTTAATAAAATAATTATAAAAAAAAAAATATATAATAAAAAATATTAATTATAAAATAATTAAAAAATAAAAAAAAAAAAACAAATCCCAAACAATCTTAAACAAAAAAATTTAATCTATATCATCCATTAATTGCTGATAAAATAAAAAAAAAAAAAAAAAAAAACTTCTATCATCTATTAGAAACATTTTGAATAAGTTTTCTTTTGAATGTATTAACCGAATCACAGAAATCTCGCCTTAATGTATTTGGCAAATGATTAAAAGTTAAGTAGAAATCAGAAAAAAATCGCTGTATATAGATATATTTGCTGAAAGTTTGATCATATACTAGCCACTCATTATAATTCAGTCATGATGGGTTTAAAAATATTGATGTGCATTGATATTATCGTTATCCTTAAAACACCAATACCGAAATAGCTAAAATAGCGTTACCGAAATAACTGGAAACCCGTTATCCTTAAAATATAGTTATCGAAATAACTAAAACATTTGCCGCTAAACATAACATTGCCGCTAAAATATCGTTACCGAAATAACTTAAATACCGTTATCGCTAAAAAAAAAAAAAAAAAAACTGTTACCGAAACAACTAAAATCGTTACCACTAAAATACCGTTACCGAAATAAAAGAATCGCACCGAATCGGTTTCCAATCCATGGAATAATTAATTGCATTATTAATTCCATACAAATTCTAAAATATAAATAATATTTAAAAAAGAACTGCAAATGGTAAACTTTTGAAATTCTTATGTGTGTTACAATATTAAAATATTTGTCGTTTACATTAAAAAAAAAAAAAATGTGTAAAATGTTCATAAAATCTTTAGAGTTAAATAAAATTTTTTAAAGAAAATTTTTAAAATATATTTTGTTTGTTTTAAAAATTCTTTTGTTTAATTAACATGTTATCATATCAGTTGATAATTGTTATAATAATCTTATCAAAGTTTATAATGTTTAAATAATAAAGCATGTGATAAAATTATAAGGGCAGGTGTGATGTGTGAAGTAGGCATGTGATTCGATTGAGGTTTTCTCACATGAATTATATTTTGAAAAAAACTACAACTTCCATTTATACTACTTTATAAACAAATTAAGTGGCAACTCCATTATTACTTTAAGCTTAGTCTTGTGACTTGTCAAATATGAAGAAAATTTATAAAAACTACAAAATAAATAATTGAAGGTTGACTTAACCTACAAAATAATTTATCATTACTCTTTATTAAGGGAGATAGAGAGAGAATGATTAAGAAAGGGTATAGAAAAGGAATATGAAAAAAACTCTTATAAACTTATGAACAGTTTTTTTTTAATGAAAAAAAAAAGATGTGCTTTTTCTTAAATTTTATAGCAATTTTATTAAATTTTTTGTATTGTTATTTCTTGTTCTTTTTACACATATTTTTAAACACAGGCGCATCATTATTCTCAAGAACAATTTTATGCTCTTTTTTGTATTTTCAAAGTAGCAGTAGTAGTGGGTTATTAGACAAATTATGCGTGTGTATTGTAATTTAGTTCCAAGTTTTTTCGTCGTCTACTCTCTCTTTTATTGAATCTTTTTTTTTAACGTTTTAGCTTTACTATAGTGGCTGTATCTGCCAAAATATTCGATTTTTCCCCCAACATATTTTTATATATTTTTTTTTATACATCTTACAAAGTGTTCTATTTCTTTTTAATTTCCTTGCAATATTTTCCTACAATCATGTTAAATACTTATTTAATTTGTTAAGTATTCCCTAATTTGTATATGAAATTCCTTTGTTTTTGTGGATAGGTGTGTATGTAATATGCACAAAAATATTAAATTGATTACTCACCACTGAATATGATAGCTGAGGCGGCTCCCATAACACCGAAGAAGGGTCCGTAGATGGGATTATCGCTTCCTGCATCTGCCATTTTTAATGTGTGTGTTTAAAATTGGGGGTTTTCTACAAAAGAAAAGTTGAATTTTTTTGTTTAATTTGCGAAGTTTTTCTTGTGTAATTCGTTTGTTTTTTTTGTAGTGTGGAGCAGTCAAAGTGCTTTCTTTTCTTGTTTCAGATTTTTTTTTTCTATATTTGCACTTAACAAAACAATTGCGCCTTTACTATGCAAGAGGTTTTTATTAGTGAGTATTCTCTTCGACGGTTGCTACACGACTGGTTTTTTAGTATATAAATGAAATAAACGACTACAAATAAAAATGTGACGTTGTCATTCATTCATTTTTGTTGTACCCAAGAATTGAGGGCGAATAAATATAAAAGCGGTTTTTTATCAGTTGATTTAAATATTTATGTATTGTTTAAAACAAAAACTTTTTGAAAATTAAAAATATCTATTGAACGCAAGCATATTATACTTAATAAAGCACTAATTTTTTTTTTGTTCATTTTTAATACTTTTCTACTCCGATACTTGCAAATTTTATTAAAAATTTAATATTGTAATTATCACAAAATGTAGATATTTTATTTTTTAAAAATCTGGCAACATCTTAGAAACCTTGTATAAGTATTTTGCAAGTGTGTGTGCGGTACACAGAGAGTAAAAGATGAGAGAAATGTCAAACTCCAAAAATGAGTATAAAAAATTGGCTGAGTATAGAAAAAAATTGCAAATTTCAAGCAATTTAATAAATTTTTCAATTCCAACTTTTAAAAATCTCACAAGTCATATGATTTTTATAAAGTTTTTACAAAATTTATCAAGGATTTTGTGTAAAAAAAACAAATTTTTATAATTAAGAATTGTCGCTTTTTTAAATTCCTTTTGCCCTTGTTTCTCTCTCTTGGTCGCTGGTATAGGTGGTTTTTGAATGTTTTTATGTCGTGGCAGCAAATCTTTTTCTTTTTTCGTCCATTTTCTTCTTGATTTTTCTTTTTCCAACAATTTTCTGTTGTTTTTTCTTCAATGTTTATTAAATTGTTTGTACACTTTTTACATTTACGTTTCTTTTTTTTTTTTTGTATGCTAACACTCACTTGACTAATTAGTAATTGATTTATTGTATTGTCAAAAACGTTAAGTTTTTGGCCTATTTCAGTTGTTGTTTTGGTAACTGCTAAGGAGTTTGCGAAGCACGCTTGGTTGGTTGGTCGCTGACTGGTATTCCACTCACTTTGCGGTAACGTACGTCAATTCTTGTTATTCATTTTGCTGTCGCTGTTGTCTTGCTTGCACACTCTGTTTATTTCATATAAGTGTCTCGTTTATTCTAGGCTGAAATTATTAAAAACCTCACTAGTGTGCTCTCTTTTTTTGTAAATGTCTCAAAGTCATATGACTCGTTTAGAAGTTGGAATTTTAGAAGCTTGATTTTAATTGGTCGATTTTTACGGTAATCTTCCATAGAATCAGTGATGTCAACTGTGTAGAGTCACAATACTTTTAAGACTTCTAAAATAGCAGTAGAAATTTTAAAATATTTTATGAGGCAATTTAAACCAAGAAATTAATTGCAGGCAATTTTTGAATTCTCTTTTAAAGTTGCTTCTAAAAATCATTAACATTTACACGAGGAGTTTTTGCATGCAATTTTTTTGGGCGTTTATTTTGCCAATCTTTTTAATTGTTCATTCGTTGAAATTTAATTTATTCGTAATAATTTAAAATAATATAATTTAATAATATATATAATATAAAATAATATAATTTAAAATAATATATAAATAGTTCTTTATTATACATTATTTATTTTTATTTTACGAAATATTTTCGATACACAACACTTGAGAAGCCGAATACGAATAAAGCAAATTAACAAGAATACGAACGATAGCAAAAAGAAATGTCAAAAAATATCTTGAAAAACGAAAACCGTGCAATTTTTGCTACCCCGCTTGCTTCTCTACCCCGTTTACCTACAAACAATAATTGCACGCAACATTGCATACAAAAATTGCCTCGTTTAAATGGCCTCTAAGTAAAAAATTAGAAATTTAATCCTGTTTCTTTAAATTACGCCAGCAATATTATTGTACAACTTTTTTTTTTTGAATTTTTTATTACCATAAATGGGAATAAATTAAAAAATATTGTAAAAAAAATGAGCAATAATATTGCTAGTTAATAAATGGAAGAAACTTAAGTTTATTGAACGATATTGTTTTTCTATAAATATACTTATTAAAACTTCTCCATGTTTCTACTTACTAAAGCCAGATTCACACTAGATAGCAAAACGCGTATTGAAGCTCTTTATTTTATTCTCACAGTTCTTTATTCGTTTACATTCGTTTCGGCGAAACTCTTGTTTTGCAGTCTAGTCTGAATGCAGTATAATATTTTAGCTGATTTTGTTTATTAAATTAAAATGACATGGTATGTCAATCAACAATGTTATAATCTTTGAAAATTAATCTACGAACGGCGTGTAAAAGAATAAACAAAATTTGTAATATAATATTGAGCTTAAATAAGTAATTTGGCAAATCACGTGTTAAAAGGTACATACACTATGCAATATTCCTGTGCTATTGTGCATAATATTACCAGTCTGTATTGGCAGGTAGTACAATATATTGGAAACAATCAAAATGGTTTTAATTCTTATTGCGCAACCAAAAATGTGAAAAATATTTTATAACGTGTTTTCCACATTGTGTAATTTTTATATCCCTTCACCTCACAACAAAACAGTGTTGCTGTATTTTGTGCAAAAGTATTATACATCTTATTGCACTGTGTAGGGCAAAATTAAAATAATATTGGCAATAATATCGCATGGTGTATGGGTACCTTTAAGCGTTTAGGTGTGAATGTGGCTTCAGCTTTTTCGGCAAAAAATTACGCTAATGGATTTTTACTGAGTTTTTTTAAGTTGGCATCACTAATAACACGCAACGCAGAGCA
Source organism: Delia radicum (assembly GCA_021234595.1). Taxonomy (NCBI): domain Eukaryota; kingdom Metazoa; phylum Arthropoda; class Insecta; order Diptera; family Anthomyiidae; genus Delia; species Delia radicum. Next base: position 41,386,661 of record CM037855.1, on the reverse strand, counting down.
GGCATGAGAACTTCAGTACTTTAGTACTAGTTTCAGTACTTTTTCACATGCAAACGTATCGCAGTCTACCGCGATTGATTTATTATTCAGCAAATAAAAAAATTGGTGGCCTAATTATATGCTTATAAATTCGCCGATAACTCATTCGAATGAGTCATAAATGTCATATGTGTCATAAGACATTTAAATATATATTTTGGTGAAGTCGCAAAACCATTTTAAATTTCAATGTTCCATCCCTAGTTCAGAGTTGTATATTATATTGTCTGAAAAGAAATCAGTGTTGCTAACTTTTTATTAGTCTAATGCGCAAAAGAGCTTTAAGTCCGTATGACACTGTATAGTTTTTGTATTGACAATCTAAATTAAAGCAGTACAAATATATTGTTACTCAATTTTTTAACTAGTGTAAAGAGTACGAACACATAGTCCCACATTGTAGTAAATGTCAAAACAAATACTTTTGTTATCGATAAATCAGCGAAAAATTGGGATATCTGTTAAAAGTGCAAACGAAAATTTTGAACTTTATCTTGACATTTCTCACAGGCAAATAAGTTTGTTGTCAAATTGTATACAAATTGTGTATATGTTTGTTTACAAATTGTATATATGTTTCATTCGCACATTAATGTTGTTTCTTTCTCCCAATACATCTTGAAACTATACAAAAACTATACAGTGTCATAACAGCTTTATACAAATTTTATTACAATTTTTTCTTTTTAACTCAAATATAAACAATTTACGCACACAAAATTAATAGAATTTTACACGTGTTTTCGTTTTTTTAATATTAATAAATAACAGTTATTTAATTTACTTTTAAAGTATTTTAATATTTTTTTAATAAAAACTTTATTTCATAAAGATCAAACTTTCTTGGAAATAGTATTTCTAATTTTAAATATGGCGCTCACACCTATATGCTAAACACGTGTTTTGCCAAAACGAGTGTTATACTGAGTTTTTTTTGAGCAAAACATGTGTTGTGGTGAAAAAAAATGTATGAGAAAACATGTACAAAACGTAGAGATAGGGGCTAGGTCTGTTCTGGGAAAATGTTGACAAAATAATGCTGGTCGGTCATAAATTTGACTTCTCTAGGGCAACAGTGTTCCATACAAAATGACAGTTTATAAAATGTCATTTTGTATAGGAGCCTCTTTAGGGGAGATAGGAGGTAGATATGATCTGAGAAAATGTTGGGGTTGAAAAAATATTGGGGGTCGGTGAAACATTTGACTCCGCTTGTGGAACCCTTGAGACAGTTAGAGCGGTGGGAGCAAATTTTATAAAAAATTTATTTTTGTATGACATGGGTCGGTTTAACATTTCACCCCTCTAGGGAGAACACCGGGGAAGTTGTGGGGTTTTTTTGTGAATTTCCCCCTAACGATAAACTGGCGTATACAGCAACAGCATCCATGCAGCTGGCTCTCATTTTCGAAATCCTCACAATAATGTCTGTTACTATAAAAAAAAATCAGCCTTAATAAATGAAAATTTTTTATCTGATTTATTTCATGTTGGGGTGCCCTAGCGCCTAAACGAAAAGGAAATGGACCAGCTAACCGCCGTTTTACTTCTTTAACTGGATTACAATATGCGACAAAGACTGCCTAATAAATAAAATGCAATTCTTTGGTTTTAGTTGGGTTGGTGGTCTATTCTCTAAAAAAAGTAAATAATCGCAATACATACAATTTGATGTTAACAAGCATTGAATAGATTGAAACATTTAAATAACAAAAAATCAATTTAATAAAAACAATTTCTCTTACTAAAATAGGACTTACTTACTTTTTCGGTACAGCAAAGGGAAAGGTTTAATTTTTGCCTGAAGGGCCAAAACATTAACACAATAAAAACAAAAACATTAACATAATAAAAAAATAGTTTTTCGAAGTATTAGTGCACTTTTCTTGGCGTCTTTGATTTTCGCCTTTGAGTTTCGTCATTGATTTTTTAGTTGCAAATAACGGAGACATTTTTTCGGCGTTCTCAAGCCTGAAAAAGCCACAATCACAAAACACGTGTTTTGCCAAAGCACGTATTTAAGCTCTTTATTCTATTCCAATGTTTTTTTTATTATTTTCCACCCTTTTTGGCAAAGCACGTGTTTTGCAATGTAATCTGAATGCCGTATAACGTGCTGAGCTTTTTTTAATAGTAGGCAAGTGACGATCGTTAATACCCTCATTGCTTTACATGTAGCTTGTAAATGTGCGCCAGGTTAATATTCCAAAAGCGCTCAATTGGCATCACCGCGGCGATGAGAGAAAATGACGATCGATCGTCAATACCCTCATTGTTTTGCATGTAGCTTGTTAACTCGCGCCTGGTTAATAGTCCAAAAGCGCTCAATTGGCATCACCCGCGGCGAATTCACTTTCGTCAGAAACTTCCTTGTAGAAAATTCCAAAATGAAAAAAATACTTTACTGTTAAATCTAACTGCGCTTTTTTTTCGCAAGTTTGCTAATTATCGTGAGTGTTTCTTGTAGTTAAAAATTAATTTAGACAATTTCTAATACTATTTTAAAACGTTGGCGTGTGTTTTTCAGTGATACATTGTAAAATAATCAAAGTACTTTAAATTCTAAAGTTATTAAAAGTAAATCCGCGCTTTTTTTTAAAAATAAGTTTTTAAAGCCGAGTGTTTTTATTGATTGATTAAATAAAAACTAAAATTATACAGTGAATAATATTTTGGAATAACTAGAAATTTTTATAAAATGATTGTGTAAAGATCTAAATAAAATTAACATTTCTCCAAAGCCTTGGTCAACAAAGCATTCATATTGGTTAATAGTGTGCGTGGATCTTCGGCCAAACCAGCTCCCACCATGGCATTGACAAATAATTGTTGCACAAGTAAATCAGCCAACTCTGCATCACTTGAACGTAAGTTGTTTAATTTTTTAATAATTTCATGTCTAGAAGAATAAGAATGGTAAAAAATTTGATTTTTTTTTTTTTAAATATCTTCAATATTTAATTTGTCAAAAGTGCACTTTAGCGAGCAAACAAACGTCACAATAAAAAAATGAACCCCTCTGGAATAAAAAAAAAATCGAAATTAGGAATTAGTGGCGCCGGGCAATATAGGTCTATGGGTACTCAGATGAAAGAAAATTTCCTCACGATTTCAAAAATGGTCCATTTTTACTAAAATGGCTCTAGCTTGGGCCACGTTTAATGAATCTGGAAAACTGGAATATTTTTAAAATCGTAAGGAACTTTCCTTTCTGAGCACCCATACTTGGATGTAGTACATAAGAGTTTCCGTTGTGGAGCCACTAATTTTAAATTTTGATTTTTTCTGTTTTTATTCCAGAGGGGATGGTCATGTATTTTTTTTTTTTTTTTAATTTCCACGGGCCCGCTAAAGTGCAAATTAATTAGCCTTAAATTTTAAACAAAATATGTATGATTTTTAAACTTACTTTGGATTAATTTCCAATTGAGGTTGTAATAAAGCATAACGGTTTTCTTCGGGTACTTGATGACTTTGTGTCCTTATAAAATGTCGCGCTGCCGCCATTTCTTCAACGGTCACAACACAGGGATGTGTATCAAGTCGTGTAGTAACACGTACATTTGCTACTTTGCCCGATAGTTTTTCTTTAATCCAAGGTAAAAGTTCATCAATTTGTGTGCTCAGTAAACTTCCCTCTCCATAATCTAACGTCTTATCACCACTAGTGCTGGTGCGCATTTCCTTTTCCACAGATACAAGATTTTTATTCTTAAACATGGTCAATTGCATTAAAACCAATTCATCGTAGGGTTCATAACAAAATAATACTTCAACGCCACGTTTTTCAAATTCTCATAATAGGGAGAGGACTCGGCTAAAATGCGATTAGGAGCGGCCAAATAATAAATATCTTTTTGTTCGCCTACATTAGAACAATACGTCTCTAAGGATATACGTTGTCCTTCGGGAGTTTTTGAAGATTCAAATCTTAATAATTTAGCAATACTTTCTTTTTCCGTTTGATCATGAGATGTTACAATGCCTTCCTTAAGGAATAGTCCATAATCTTTGTAGAAAGCTTCATATTCCGAGGGTTGTTTGTTAGCTTTGTCCAATAAGAAACGTAACACACGACTGGTTAAAACATTCGACAGTTTTCTGGTACATAATTGAAAAAAGAGGGAGAAAGAGAGAGTATTAGAGAGTAACACTAACGACCGTATTCATAAAAAAAATCTTAAATCAGATTTCAAATATATTTTAGTTAAAACTCATGTTAAGCCTTAATCCTCTAACTGGCAAAATGCCTTCGGTAAAAGGTTTTGGTACTCAATTAAATTCTGATATTACAAATTAAGGGTGATTTTTCGCAACTTTCTTTTTGGCAACACTGTTTTTGGCATCTCTGCTGTTTTCGTGTAACATGTTAGTGTTAAACATGTTCAGTTTGGTCAATAATTTAACCATGCATCGTCTTACAAACGAACAACGCTTGCAGCTTATTGAATTTTGTTATCAAAATGCATGCTCGGTTAAGAAAGTGCATCGTGCACTTCCAATTTATGGTCAGTTTGGGGGGCGACCTGAGGTGGCTATTCGGAATCTTGTGACTAAATTTCGCACCAAATTTACATTATTGTACATGAAACCACCAACACGCATACATAGAGTGCGGACAGAGAAAAATATCGCAGCTGTATCCGCCAGTGTTGTTGATGACCGTGAATTATCGATTCGGCGCCGTTCGCAGCAATTGGGCCTTTGTTAGTCCACTACGTGGGAAATTTTGCGGAAGAATTTTTAAAATATAGCTGGTGCAAGAATTGATGTCATACGACCTACTACAACGGCTAACTTTTGGTGAATGGGCGCTGGCAAAGTTGGATGAAGATCCACTTTTTTTATCGGAAAATTGTGTTCAGCGACAAAGCTCGTTTCTGGTTGAATGGATACCTATTTGGTGTGAACAGCAGCCAGAAGCATTGCAAGAACTGCTAAAACCGTACTTTTTCAAGGACGACGAAGGCAGGAACGTTACTATAAATGGAGAGCGCTACTGTGGCGATGATTACAAATTTTTTTTTGCCCAAAATGGAGGAGCTGGACTTGGGTGACATGTGTTTTTAACATGCCACACAGCACTCGAAACAATGGCCCAATTGAGAGGCGAGTTCGGTGAACAGTTTTATTTCACGTTTGGGGACGGTCAATTGGCCGCCTAGATCGTCCGATGTAACGCCTTTAGACCATTTTTTGTGGGGCTATGTTAAGGCTCATGTCTATATGGACAAGCCCGCAACGGTTGACGCACTGGAAGCCAATATTAAAGAATTTATTAGCGAGATACCGGCCGATATGTTGGAGAGAGTATGGCAAAATTGGACCCAGCGTATGAACCATTTGAGGCGTAGCCGCGGTCAACATTTACATGAAATCATCTTTAAACATTGAATTATATATGTAGATCGTTCTATCGACTCAAATAAAGATTTCATACATTTCTCTAAATTTTATGTGTTTTTTTTTAAATCAAATCCAAAAGCTCTTAAAAAATCACCGTTTATATATTAGAGCTATCTTCAAATATTTTACAAGTTTGTTTAATCTTCTTCTAGTCCATATAGTATACAATGAATTTCAGCTTCTTCCAAAAAGGTTTTCCAAAGATGCGGGTTCTAAATTCTTTTAACGCTATGCATGCTAAGCAAAAATGTTGCATTGTTTCATGTTCTTGCCGATTGCACATTGTATAAAACTTCCAGCTTCATTTGCGTTTTCATTTCCATTTATCTGATAGCGTTGAACCTTATCATTACGCTTCTTGATTTGAACACCCCGGTGATTTTTTCAATAGTTGTGATCTTGCGGGATTTAAATGTTTATAACTTCTTCTAGTACTATTTTGAGCTTTTTGTATTCTTTCATTCCATGTATTAATTTTCATATAGCTTAAAAGATGTGAACTGAAATATTTCAATTGCGTTTCTGTGAAATGGTTAACGGGCCATTCCAAATTAAGTTTTAGAGCTAACTCTTTTAATTTATTTACAAACAATAGTTCTTGTCTAAATAATATTTTTGATAAAAAACTTTGGTAAACGATTTTCATTGTGCTTTCAAATAAAGCTTTACTATTATATTGAAGATGTAAAGCCATCGTATAAATATGGTTGTCTTCAGCATTAGTTTCTAACATAATTTGGGGTATAAAGTTTATCAATCTCATCAACGTGTGTAAAACCCCAAACCTGTGCATCATACGATTGGATTCAACGGCAAACCGTCAAAAAAACAATTTCCACTTCATTTCCAAATTAATATATGACTTTTTGACAAAAAGCTTTGCCAAGTTGCAGTGATAGCAATTTTTGCCTGTTTATTACACTTTTCAATATGTTTACCATAATTAGCAAGCCCCTTTCTCCATTTCTAAATACAACTATCTCCGACTTATTAAGATTTACTTCTAGGTTCCAAGATGAGCAATAATTTTCAAGGTTTTTAATCATTTCTTTTTGCACTTCGGCATCATCAGCCAGCAGAACTATGTCATCTGCATATAAACAAAAAACGAATGAACCCACCTCCAATACATTCGTGGAGATCATTGATATATATAGAACATAAGAATGGAGATAATAGGCAACCCTGCTTCACTCCATTTCCAGTTTCAAAGTAATCTGAGATTTCTTCACCATTCCAAATAGCTTATTCAGTTTTCCCGATAAATAGCTTCCAACATTTTGACGAATTTGTAAGAAACACTAATATTATATAATTTATATATTAGAGCTACTCTTGACACGCTATCGAATGCTGCCTTAAAATCAATGCAAAAGGCGTAAACCTTCTTTTTTTCTTGTTTTTAATGCTTACTATAGCTGTCAAATTGTAGACATGATCTACTGTAGAGTATTTTCTACAGAAACCAGCTTGGTACTCGATTAAAATTTGATTATTTTCGAACCAATTGTACAGTCTTTCGTTAAGGATCCCCATCATTACTTTTTTTAACACAATGAGAACAAAGCAACAGCCGAACGTTCATAATCGTTAGCCACACGAAGATGCTATAGTGTTCGTGTGCCGACGTCGCCAAAGCAGCATTTTCTAGCCTAAATTGAGAGGATACCCTTCACTGCTCTATAATTATTAGGTATATCACACCCTTTTTGTATAAAGGAAATAAAACAGTTTTGTTAAATGAGCTATTTATTTAGCTATTGTTGTAAATATACAAAAGCTGCTCATGAAATCTGTGCCATTTATTATGAATTCATAAGGTAATCGATCTTCGCCAGCAGCTTTATTTAGTTTTAGCTTATTTAAAACTTGCATTAGTTCTCCATATACTATGGGAGACAAGTTACTTTTAATACGAGGTGATGCATAATAAAATTCATATATAGCTTGGGATGGGTTAAGTAGATTTTGGAAGTACATTTTTAAGTTCAACGCTGTGATACTGGGGCTAATTACATTCTGCTGGCCTCGTATTTCCTTCGCGGTTTTCCACCATTGTTTGTTGTTTATTTTTTGAATCATTTTTTATATTATATTTTATTATATTATATTTTATTATATTTTATTATATTTTATTATATTTTATTATATTTTATTTTATTATATTTTATTATATTTTATTTTATTATATTTTATTATATTTTATTATATTTTATTATATTTTATTATATTTTATTATATTTTATTATATTTTATTATATTTTATTATATTTTATTATACTTTATATTATTCAAATTGCAATTTTAATATTAGCTCTGGTTTTTGAAATATTCGCGAATTTAACTTTTACCAAAAATCTAGAGTTTTTTCATTAAAACTTCTTATTAATTCATATACCTGAATAAACTACGAATAACTTTTAATGTTGCTTTAAAGTATGGACTTTGAGCATTTAAAATCATATCAATTAATTGTGAAGGATGTAGGATATCCGTGCAATTAAAGTAAAAACTTCACTTCTTTTTATTTTTTGTAAATAAAGGTTGAACTAACCAAAATCGAACCACTTTGTTTTCTAAATAAAAAAATATCCAACAGATTTTGATTTTTTTTATATATTTTATTATACCCCATGTAAAACATCAACCATTCATATAAACTAGTCTTCTCACTAAATAAGAACTAATATATGAGCTTAAAGTTAAAGATTGTCACCATTGATCAAAAATAAATTAACAAACAAGTTTTAAATTTATTTTTGATCAAATGGTGAGAAAACTGGTTTATATGAATGTTTGATGTTTTACATGGGATTGTCACTTCTTTCAAAACGTGTTCTGGTGATGGGAACATAGAAAATTCCCGTAATAGATATATCAACACATTCCTGAAAGTGGTCAATTAATAAATTTGAAAACAAAAACTATAGATTATTAGTTAGGACAATATCCTAATAAAGAAATATAGAGTATCAAACTTTTATTATACAATCTATAGTAACTACCAAAATGTAAAAAAAAAAAATAATTAAAAGTCGATTGCTAAGCAAAACATCGCACTTTTTTTTCGAATTCGTCCCATTAGTTTTTGCATGAGACTTTCATCCACTTTAATGGCTGCCAAATTCCATTTAGATTTGAACTCTTCTACAGTTGACATTGTCATTCCTGTTTTCTTTAAAGTTCCTTTTATAATTGACCAATATTCTTCTATTGAACGTAGTTCTGGATAATTTGGTGGATTGTTTTTTTTTTTGTACAATGTCGATTTTGTTGTTGTTATAGCATTCAATTGTGGCTTTTGCACAATTGTTGTTGTTATAGCATTCAATTGCTGGTTAGGCCATGCCAAAATAACGGTTTTGTAGTGTGAGATCTTACAAATGGTAACAGACTTAATGGAAATTTGGACTTAATGTTCTGTTTACATTGATCTGGAGCATCACCACGACTACATGCTGAGTAAAAGACTTGTCCTGCAATGTACCGGAAATTTGCAAAGCAATCGCCCATGTCCTGTCTTTCCTTACTTTTTGAATACGAATGAATTTTAAAAACACATGAAATTCGGCGCTTTCTAATTCCCATATATGTATAAAATTCGAAATAATATTTGAAAAATGTCGAAAAATTATCGAAAACTTATGTTTTCTGTCAAAATGCTAAATTTTAACTTATAAAGCAGTTGTATTATTTTTAAAATATTATGTAAAGAAAAAAGTGCTTTTGTTTTACTTTTTACAGGAAAGTAAATCGAAAATAAAAATGTGTATGTGAAAGTCAAAGCACCAAAAATTCGTATTGATTTCACTTTCATGAGAATATGAAACATAGGATTGAGGTGAATATGTTTCATCATCCATTATCACGCAATTTTGTTAATTGTTTTTCGTAAAGACGTCGATAAATTTTGTTTTGCATTCCTATCTGGACATACTTGAGCTTTATAACACTTGAGTTCATTACGCTTATTGACCGATTTCTTGATTTTACTAGCGACTGCTCGAGTTGAAATGGTAAGATCTTTTTTAAAAGCTATTACATTTTCCGGTGCTTTTAGATCCCTTTGACAAGCATTCATTTAAGTTTTTAGTAACTTTTCTTACCGTGGAATATGGTAATTTAACATTTTTTGCCATCAAACGTATAGAAACACTTTTGTTTTTATTATATTCGTGCAGAATAAGTTTTCTTCGATTAAGCTCTGAAACCATTTTTTACAAAACTATATTAAATTTCAAAAATCTTTTTTATTGAAATAAAATGAGAATAGCCTATTTAAATCATACATTTTATTTTTATTAGTCAAGCAGTTTTGAAGAAAACAAAGATTAAAAATGGTTCGATTTTTGTTATTCCAACCTTTAAAACCGAAAGTATAAGATTTTTCTAATAAATTAAGTAACGCGTGATCTTTACTTTTGGATCTTCTTTTAGTTACAGATCTTTTATTAGCGAAATCGTGAATAATAAGAAATTTCAACTTTTAATACATGTATAGGGAAAATTATCGCATGTTTCGCAAACGTGTAACATATTAGATTAAAAAGCATATTTGTTCAGTAGTTTTTGAATGTTGTAAAAAAAATATCGGCTTTGTTTTCAATTTTTTAAATTTTTGCAAAAAGTTTATCAAAAAAATTATATTTTCTACAAAAAGTTTTTGCAAATATTTGTTTAACTATAGCTAACTTTAAAATTCTGTGTCCCAAAGTCTTAAAACGGTTGGTCGCATCCCCGATGCATCAACTTTTTCTGATTTTTTTAAATTGTGTTATCATTCGTGAATTTCTGAAACTTACCGGATTAGAACACTATTTTGTAAAAGTTCTCGGCTTAAATTAAGTGGTATATCTTCAGAATCGACGACACCTTTAACAAATCTCAACCATTTGGGTACTAAATTGGCAGTTTTAGATTGTATTAAAACTTTGCGGGTATATAGAGCTACTCCCACATCGCCATCACGTGTCATATCAAATAATCCGGGTTTTCCCTCGGGGAAATATAGTAAAGCACGAATGCTAATGGGGACATCAGTCTGTAATTAATAAAATAATAAAAATTATGTACCCAAATTAAATTTCTAATTTTATTAGAGATTTTCGCACAGAAAATTTCCACTTTAAAGTTTAGAAAATATAATTTGAAAATTTAAAATAATTAAAATTCAGGAAATATTCGTGTATGTGCTGGAAAACAAAACCGCATAAAGTAAAACGAGTTAACAAGATTTGGTGTTCTAGATTCCAATATCAAATTTTTTTATCGTTTTTTAAATCGAGCAGTTGTATCTTGTCGAAAGTAAATAGAATGTGGATTTTTTCTTAAAAATGTTTGTTAAATAATAAAAACAACACTTGGTATTCCAAATTTTGAAAGTTTTTTTATTTGTTTTAAGTCAAATTGTAATCTTTAATATTTTTTTTGATTTAAATAAGACATTTAAAAATCTTTTCGATTTCTGTCAATTTCAATTTTTCTTTTTGATAAAAATTTGATTAAAATGATTTTGTCAGCTTAAGATTTTTTTTTCGAACTACTCGTACACCTCGAATATGCCAAAAACGAGCGCTTTTAACAAAACCGATTTCTACATGATGCGTTTTCAAAAAATTTAGCGTTTTTAAAACGACTCGAAAGCCAGCAAATAGAGGATTAAATACCAATTAAATAATTTATAAAAAACCGTTATTTAAAATTTGGAAAACATACTTTTAAGCCCGGTAGAAGGAATTATTTTAAGTTCTAAACCAAAACAATAGAAATACTGAGAAAATTAATTTTGTAATTAAGATTTTAATTGACATTCAGAAATTTATATTTAAATGAAATTGAGTAAATTCCAAATGCAATTGGGGTTATAATATTTGAAGTTGAGATCATTACAAACAAAGTTGAGAAAACTTTAACACAGCAGAATTTGAGAATTTTCCAATTGAAAATTCTGAAAATTCATTTGAAATCATTCAAAATTCAATTATATTTCTCCAAAAATTTACTTATACTTTCTTGATTTTATTTGAAATTTTTGCCAAATTCAAACGAAATTAGAATGTTCTCAATTAGAAATTAAAATCATAATTTCACTTGCAGTTTACCTTAATTTAAATTGGAATTTTCCTAATTTAAAATGAAATATACCAATATTAAATGGAATTTTATTAATATCAAATTTAAAATATCAATTTAATTTTAAATTTTCTCCATTTGAATTAAAAAATCTACAGTTGTGTTCATAAAAATAGGAGTGCCCTTAATAAAAACAAAGTTTAAATTTTTAAACAAAAAGCACAATTTTATTCAGTTTTTTCAATTAAAATGAATTATTGATGTATTTTTTATTTTTAGAACTATTTGAAATTGAATTAAAGACATACAAATTAAAAAAAAAATTTCAACAAAATTATTTCAAAATTCACTGTTCAAAATAATAGGAGTATTTGCTCAAGGTTTAATTTTTATAAATTAAAATACATAAAAGTTTATAATTATCTTACAAAAAGTTAAATAAATTTAGTATTTAGTGGAATAACCTTTATTTTTGATGACAGCACCACATCTGCGAGGCATGGAGTCTATAAAATCCCGTTATCTTTTTAACGGTATTTGCTGCCACGAATCTCGCACTGTGTTCCACAACTCTTCAGCATTTGACGGTCTCTTCTCTGCCACACTTTTCTTAACGTCTCCCCATAGATGTTCTATAGGGTTGAGGTCAGGAAACTGAGCAGGCCACGACATGACCTCAACCCCATTGACCAGGAACCAGTCCTTTGACAATTTACTGGTGTGTTTCGGGTCATTGTCTTGTTAATATACCCATTTCAGTGGCATATTCCACTCTGCATATGGTAGCATCACTTAGTCCATTATTCCAACATACACTTGTTTAACAATAATGGCTCTTATTAGATGAATTGGACCAACTCCGTTGTATGAGAAGCATCCCCATATCATGACTTCATATTCTGTGCTTCATATTCTGTGTTCGGTGGACGTCGGACATACTGTCTAGAACCAGTTCCACCAAATAAAACGATTTTGCTTTCGTCTGTCCACAAAATGTTTCTTCCATTTTTCTTTCGACCAGTTGCCGTGTTCTTTGGCGAACTTTAAGCGTGAAACTGACAGCTTCTTGATCAGTAATGACATCTTTCATGGGATTCTTGCGAATAAATTTTTCTTCAATATGCGCCTACGAACAGTAACACTACTTATAGCGAGATTAAGATCCTTTTGGATCTTTCTTGACGATCCCGACGGGTCACATTTGCTATATCGTACTATGCGACGGTCATCTGCACTGGATGTTTTACGTTTTCTTCCACGCGTTTCGGGCTTTTTTTTAAATGCTAAGGCATTTGCGATCATATGATCCGAGCACCCCAATAGTTCTTTAATTTCTCTATATGTTTTTCCTTGTTTTCGAAGGTTTTGAATTAATTTACGCTTTTCTTCAGAACAGTCCTTTACTCGACCCACTATGAGCAGTACCATACAAAAATTATATTTAAAACTTAAAGAAACCAGACTCATATCACCTTTCCATACTTACTTTTCACTTTATATTTAGAATTTTAATCTAATCCACTTTTTTTATTCATAAATCAATCACACTCCTATTTTTTGATCAATTAAACTCGAGGAAAAATATTAAAATGAATGAATAACATTAAAAACATAATAGTTATCATGAGTTCCTCTTTTGTGTTTAACTTCTTGAACCCCGTTGGAAGTACCGTTAGGAGATCGAGTCATTTGCAATTTGTTACACTAACAAATTGTGCATGTGAAAATATTGGGTATCAGCACTCCTATTATTTTGAACACAGCTGTATATTTCATTTAGAGTTTTCTCAATTTAAAACTTAAATTCTTAATTTTATTTGAAATTTTTTCAGTTTAAAATGGAAAATCACAATTTTATTTGAAAATTTCTAAATTTCAAATGTAACATCACACTTTAAGTTGGAATTTTCTATTTCTATTTCTATTCATTTCTATTTATAATAGCAAAGAACATAACGACTAAAGAATAACCAAGATACTCAACATCTGTTACATTTTATATGCCAACTGGTTTTCAGAGAATCAGTTTTTTTTACAGGTTTTTCAATTTAAAAGCACCATTTTTTTTTACAGTTTTATTAGTTTTTTTAGTTTTTTGTTTTATATTTATCGAGATTATTTTTAAGTTATTTTCACTTTATAACCAGCTTTTAAACTCCGTAAATTTACAAAAATAAAGCAAATGAAACATATTAGCTAGGTTGATATTAGTATTTCGATCTGGCTAAAGATCTCATCAGAACCCGAAGTTTTAGAAAAGCTAGAGCCTCCATAATAGGCAGAGGTTTAACAAAAAACCTATTAATCACCAATTTTGCTCCATTCTTGTCTTCTTAGTAATCAAACACTTGGTTAGGGGTTTTTCCTAACAAGTATCATGACGTTACTAAACTTTGAAGACCAAAAATGTTCTATTTATATAGTAAAATTTTTTAGTTTTATTAGTTTTTGTTTTTATATACATCGAGATTATTTTTATGTTATTTTCAATTTATAACGAGATTTTAACCTCCGTAAGTTTACAAAAATAAAGCAAATCAAACATATTAGCTAGGTTGATACTAGTATTTTAATCTCGAAGTATGATGCAATGTTAAATCTAATAGGAAACCAATAAACTGGAATATGTTTGGTTGAAATATTAGTGTAAATGACAGATTGGCAGTTCGTTCCCAGAAATTGCAACATTAGCAGTTGGTCTAGCAACTCGGACAATTCAAAAAAAAGCTTTAAAATTTAAATCTGTTGACTAAATTCATCAATTGAAATTCAGAATACATCAATTGATATTTAGAAAATATCAATTAAAACTCAGAAAATATTAAATGAAATTGAAATGAAAGCTTTCTGAATTTCAGAATTGAATATCAAGTGATATTTTCTAAAATTCAATTGATATCTTCTGAATTTCAAATGGAAAATCTGATTTTCAATTAATATTTTCTGAATTTTAAATGGAAATTCTGAATTTCAAATGATATTTTCTGAATATCAAATGGAAATTCTGAATTTCAATTGATATTTTCTAAATTACGATTGCAAAAGGTGTAGTTTAGGAAATTCAAACCATTTTTGAAAATTTCAAAATACTGATTTTTAAAGAAAACTGTTTTAAAGAGCACATTTTTAAAATTTAATTTTTTTCATTAATTTTTTTTATTGCATAAAATCGATGTTTTAGGCTGAGTTTTTTGGATGTTGATTAACAAATTATTAATTACCTGGTTAGTTAATCAGAAAACATTTTTAACCGGGAGTTAATCAGTCGTGTTGTTTTTCAGTGATTGTTTAAGAACTGTCAAACTTTTCAGTATTACCCTGTTTATAAATTGAAAAAACTTGGCAACATTGACATTTTTTAGTTATATGGCAAACATTTGCTTATGTCAAAAGAAAAAAAAAATATAAATAAAAAACGCGCCCAAGCTAGTAATTTCCAAATTATTATATTATTATATTATTGTTGGAGCTCCGTTAATGATTGTGGAAATTTTATAAATCGATCCTTCAGAAGAGCTATATAGTGTGACACACGTTTTACGATTTTGGAAACAGTGGATTTCACAACTCCATTTAAATCGCCGATTGTCATCAGCATGCCCCCTGTTGCATACAACCTTAATGTTATTAACAACATCTGCTCTTCTGATATAGCATTATTCCTAGAAAAATAAGAATAGTTTATATAAAATATACAAAATATATTAAAAACATACTTACCAGTTCGAAGGATGTTTTATGTGAGTTCTAATGAGTTCCAGGACTACATATGCATATTTTTCAAACTGACGTACTTGTATTGATTTTTCATTAGTTATTT
The DNA here is from genome assembly GCA_021234595.1 of Delia radicum. NCBI lineage: Eukaryota > Metazoa > Arthropoda > Insecta > Diptera > Anthomyiidae > Delia > Delia radicum. Next base: position 41,371,324 of record CM037855.1, on the reverse strand, counting down.
TCTTAGTTTTATATTTTTTCTTATATCTTTCTTATATCTTTCTTATGTATTTATCTGTTAATAAACAATAATTGGAGTAAAATTCAGTAGTTTTTAGTTTTGGTACTTATTTTGATATTACCACTTCCCACCCGAATATCTCACTTCACCCCAAAATGACTTTTTTAAATAACATATGATTTAGTTGGAAAATTAGTAAGTGCACTAATCAATCTGTAAGATGTGTGAAAGATTAAGGAACTCATTGGTGTGGTCTTTTAAAAAGCTAGAGTGTGTTTCAATTTCACCCAAAATTCCCCTACATTTTCTTTTTTAATTACCTTATAATGTAAAACAAAACGTGGCGTATCAAAAGTATTTCCAATAAAACGATAAAATTCATCATGCTGCTCTTTGCTAACATCTTTTGGTTCCATTAACCACAAAGGTTGTATATCATTTGCCTTCTGACCATTCAAATATATGGGAGAACCAACAAAATTGCTATATTTTTTAATAACTGCCTTGATGCGATCCTCATCAGCATATTCACGACAATCGGGTTTAAGATGTATAACGATTTTAGTGCCATGGGCAACACCTTCTGCTTCTTGTATTTCATAGCTTCCTGAACCATCCGTAGACCAACAAAGTCCCGGAGAATTAGCTTTCGATGAACGTGTGTACACCTCAACCTTGTCGGCAACCATAAAGGCTGAATAGAAACCTACACCAAATTGACCAATAATATTGGAAGAGTTTTCAGCAGCAGCTCCTTTATCCTTAATTTGTTCTAAGAATTTCTTAGAACCACTTCGGGCTATGGTACCCAGATTATTAACCAATTCTTCACGTGTCATACCAATACCGGTATCTTGTATAGTTAATTGCATACCCTGTTTATCGGTAGCAATTTGTATTTCCAATGGACGATCTGTGGCCTCATAATCTTTTCCTGTTCGCCAGCTGTGTGAATGGTATAGCGGAACTTTTCCAAAGCATCACTAGCATTTGAAATAAGTTCACGTACAAATACTTCATTTTCCGAATATAGGGAACGTGCTACAATATCAAGCAGCATTCTGGTCTCAGCTTGAAATTCATGTTTGTCGGGTGTACCTAAAGGTTTTTCCGTTTGCGTAATTCTATGAGTTCCTGTCTCGGCACTCAGATGACGTACATAATTTACTCCTGCAAAATAATAATTCCATGTAATTTGTCAACATCATATAGAGTAGCAATTATCCTACCATTCAATTTCCAATTTCTTTTCCATGTCAAAGTATTGATGCTTCTTGCCAATGGTCTGGTTGCATAACGTTGTAATCCACATGCCGGTGTGGTCAATCTTAAAATTCGTGTTGCAAATGACATTTTTATAAAATTATTGAAAATTTTGTCAATTGTTTTTCAATCTTATTTTTTAATTCAGATTTTTTTTTTTTTGTACAAGTTGCACGTTGGAGTAGTTTTTTTTTCAAATTATTTTTTGACACTTGTTCCAATTCTTTATTATTGCTAGGAGGCATTCACTTGGCGATGAGGACATTGTATAAATCATACGGACGGATTTATATTAACCCCTTTACGACCCGTCATTGATATTTTTGCAATCATTAATATTTTTAACGAAAAAAAATCCTTAGTAGCTCAGTAAGAGAAAACCTCAATTAAAAATAAAATATTTTTGGCTTAAGTCTAGTTTAGGGGCCTCGCTCGGATTTATTTCAAATTTTCACCATTAGTAGAACTTTTAATGCTGAGCTCAAAAATACATTTTTTTTTTGTCGGCGACTCTCGGTTCCCGAGCTATGGACTTCCAAAGTTTGAATTTTGAATCTTTGCATCTTCACCATTTCTGATCGGATCAAAACAATATACATATCATTTGAAAGCTTATTAAAGCACCTTTCATTTGATATATAATACTTCTAATTCCATTAACCCGTTAAGCGTCAAATTAAAAAAGTCTGTTTTTTAACCGAATTTTTTAGACAAACCTCGTATTTTCTCAAAATTTGACTATTATAAAGGTACGATACAAATAATATTTATTTGTAGCTAAGATTTCAAGCTTTAATTTGATATATAATATTTCACTTTAACCCTTTTAACACCGTAGATATTAACATTTATATCGTTATTTAATTTTCTTCATTTTTGTACTTTTGTTCTTATATGTATATGTAAATTAATAACTTTGTTAAATTGCTAATTTTAGAAACAAATACACTTTTGTAAACACGCCGAAATTTCTGCAGCCCGGGGCGAAGCCTCAGCGAAGCCGAGAATTGGACTGATGGGAGTAAAAAAACCCCTAAGCCCGGCCGAAGGCCGGTTACACAGAAAAACTTTGCTCGGCATATGTATATATAAATTAATAACTTTGTTAAATTGCAATTTTTAGAAACAAATAGACTTTTGTAAATACGCCGAAATTTCTGCGAAGCCTCAGCGAAGCCGAGAATTCGACTGATGGGAGTAAAAAAACCCCTAAGCCCGGCCGAAGGCCGGTTACACAGAAAAACTTTGCTCGGCATATGTATATATTTTAACTTTAATTTCGGTTTTTTTCTGAGCGAGGCCCGTAAACTACATTTGTTCCCCAACTTTAACCATTAATAACTTTTTTATTATAAGAGATATAGTAACACATTATACCTTAAATGAAAGCTTGTAAAATGGGCTATAATTTTCTATAAATTTTTTATTTACATATATAGACGTTTTTTTGAATAAACAGATATGTTATACAAAAAAACTAGAATAAAAAATGAAAAACTTAAAACTGGGCTGTAATGGGTTAATTTATGAGGACATATTGTACCTCATTAGAAAGATATTTTAAAGAGCTTTCATATGACACCCATATTGTCGTGATCGAACTTGTACTTTTTGAGATAATCGTTAAAAACTATTCCAACTTTAATGCCCATTTCTGACGCAAGGGGGCGTCGCCGACAAAAAATTTTTTTTTTGTTGAAATCAGCTCAAAAAGTACTATTCAGGGTAAAAAAAAAAAAAAAATCTGAGCGAGGCCCCTAAACTAGACTTGTTCCATATTTTTAAATTAAATGAAATAATTATGATTAACATTTATAGTAATTAAATGTGCTAAAGTCCCAAAACTTATTTAACAAATTGTGAAAAGCAATCTGATGTAGGCGTGTCCCTATCCGGATTTCATTCCTGCCTAAGGAAATCTTCAGGGGACTTTGTTATTAGAATTTCTAGAGATATTTGTTATGTTAAATCACAAACTCAATGAGAATTTCTTGTCCTCGCCTAGGAGCTAGATTCAAAATTTAAAATATCAAAGAAAAACAAAAACAACAACAAAAAATTGTCACAATTGGCTTTGTCATCTTCCAAATACTACTCTGTTTTTTTGACAGACATAGCAATGTAGTGACGTTTATTCAAGTAAATCAACAAAAGAAAATCATATGTTTTCTATTAGTGTCAGTTACATTTAAATTTGCACAAGCACCTGCATATTTGTTATTTAAATTTATTTTCATCGGATAAACATTAATTGCATTTATAGTAATTAAATGTGCTAAAGTCCCAAAACTTATTTAACAAATTGTGAAAAGCAATCTGATGTAGGCGTGTCCCTATCCGGATTTCATTCCTGCCTAAGGAAATCTTCAGGGGACTTTGTTATTAGAATTTCTAGAGATATTTGTTATGTTAAATCACAAACTCAATGAGAATTCTTGTCCTCGTCTAGGAGCGAGATTCAAAATTTAAAATATCAAAGAAAAAACAAAAACAAAAACAACAACAAAAAATTGTCACAATTGGCTTTGTCATCTTCCAAATACTACTCTGTTTTTTTTGACAGACCTAGCAATGTAGTGACGTTTATTCAAGTAAATCAACAATAGAAAATCATATGTTTTCTATTAGTGTCAGTTACGTTTAAATTTGCACAAGTTAAAAAGTATATTTTTTTTTGTTAGTTGATTGAAGACAAAAAATGGCCAAATCTGAGGTATTTATGGCAAAAAATATTTAAAAAAAGGCAAAACATAGCAAAACAACAAACAAATTTAACTTTTTGAAAGAAAAAGTAAAAAATTGAGAAAAAAAACATTTAAGCAAGGAATATCTGAAGAAAAGCAATTTTAAAGCACAAAAATCTTAAGAAAAATCAGTTATTAAGCCCATAAATTAAAAATAAAAAAAAATGGCAGAAAAGCATATTTCGTCGTATGAATATTGGTGAGACCTACAGACCATTTCTGGCAAAATTGAGTTAGGAATTGATTATATATGATTAATGTGTCCTCTTTCTAAATCATTAATCCGTTGTTATATACCTCGTATCAATTAGGAGATATCCAGTCCCATATGTGCTGCGTATCCCTATTTTTACAAATTTCTTAACATTGGTATGGTGTATTGACCACTTTTTGGCCAATGAGTCAAACTTTCTATAGAAAAATAAAAACATTATTCGTCAATCTTGGTTTGACACATTGAAATTAAGCAACGCATATAAAACAAAAAAACAATAAAAAAAGTTTAAGCATTGGTTTGCACTATGACAACCTAGTTTTATAATGGTTAAAAGAAAAAAAATACTTTTGACCTACTTGAAAGAAAAACAATAAAATTGTGATAAAAACGGCTTATAGCTTATATAATAAAAAAATCTTTTTTTTAAAAAATTGTTAATAACTCTGGATACTCAGTGCAAAAAGGCCGTAAAAATTAACAATATTGTTTATAATAAATGCAGCTATAGATATAGCAAACAAAAAATAAAACCTATCTTGTAGAAATTTAATAATTTTGTTGTAAACATTCTTTATCGTTTTTCTCGCAAAATGTTTTTGGTCGGTGCGGCTCTCCAATAATCAATCGACGATTTGTTTTTTCTATTGATTTCTTACACGGAGTCCACATTAGATATTAAGTTGGATATAATATGTGCGAGAACGCCAATAGAATAACGGAATTAAATGATCTATGTTCATATTAATGTTTAGGAGGAGAACACGTATTCAAATTTATATCATGTCTTCTCATAATTTTTTGTTTTTAGTTGAGTAAAGACGTTCGTTTTATTCAGTCAATTTTAAACTATGCGATTAAAAAACAACCTCTAAATTGATTTTTAACAGTTAAACAATTTTTAATACACTTTTTTCATGTATTTTTTTAATTTTAGGCGTTTAGCTTTTATTTTTTTTTTTGTTTACAATTTCTTATGTACCCAGCGAAAAAAGAGTGGAAAAAGATGTAGTAAAATCATCACATATACGGATTCAGATGTAGTGCAAATTGAGGTGAAACACGCATGATTTTAACATGGGGTTGTCATAGGACGGAGGTAATGCAAATTCCTCAAACTTCACTTTATTAAAAGTACTATGTATAAGGTTATGAAAGATTGTATTTTTGGGTGTTCTTTTTCATAGAACTTAATTTGTTATTTTTAATTAGTGATTAAGGTATGATGTCAAGTCACATCTTTTTTACTGAGTGATAATATGTGTCTGTAGGAGTGCTTAAAACGTTATAATTAAAAAAAACTTTTAAACAGCTTTCTAGCTTTAAAAACAAAGCGAAATAATAGTTTTTCGTTCAACTGAAAAGAAAGAAAACTATTGTTAAGTCTGATATTTTGTAATCATTGTTTTTCAAATTTAAAGGTCAGAAAACACAAATTCAAAGCGACTTCTAGATTAAAGAAAATAGTTGTTAAAAGACACAAACTCCCGATTCCATTCGAGTATGTCAAATACCAATTTGTAACATTCGTGACATTTCTACTAGTTAGCCTTGTATATGATGACATTATATGCTAAGTTATTAACTGATCTAAAAGACCAGCGTCAGATCAGAAAAATCAGTAGTAGTAGCTACTTTGTGTGTAATGAAAATGTTGTTTATTTGGAACTACTTCGCATTATTTTTGCTGGGTATGTGTGTATTTTGACAGCTTATATCGTGATATTGTTGTCTAGAGATTTATCATAACAACACTATTTTGATATTCAGATATAATACTAACAGTAACAGTAATGTGTGGTCCACACGTAATATAATTCTGTCTGCGATTGAATTTGGAGTTTGCTGACAGAAATATATTAAAGTTAGTGTGGATACTATGTTAATAGTTAAAACATTTTTAAGAAAAAATGTCAAAAATAATATCAATAACACAAATTCCAAATGACGCCTGTCTATAAAAAGACAGAAACTAGTTTAGTCTGATTAGAAAATTAATAGTGTTTATTATTTTTTAGAGAAAAACGTTTATTTTTCTTCTTAACCTCAACCCTTTTAAAACAAATTCAAGTTCAGAAAATTTTGAAAAAATTAAGTATAAACTTTAAAAATATGTAATTTAATTACACGGCATGACATAGAAAAAAATAATAGAGATCTGACAATTATTGATACATATATACAAGGTGGCGCAAAAGTAATCCTCCTATCAGAAAATGCTATAAATTTTGCGATTGGCCCCTAATGTCAGTTCTGTTTTGACATTTGTGCAGTAAACACATGCGAAATACACGTTAATAAACAATGTTACGCTACACTGCTCCAGAACGCGGAATATTGGTGACTATTTATTTGACCAATAATCGGTCGGTGACTTTGGCACAAAGTGAATTTCGTCGCAGATTTCCTGGCCGTCCAACGCCTACTAGTGAAAAACACTGCGACGTTTAGCCGCTCGCCTCGAAGAGACTGGCACAACATGAGATGCTGCCAGGCGTGGCAGACCCCGGAGTAGCCGTTCTGCAGAGAATATTGCTGCTGTAGCCGAGGACGACGTGCCACTCAAATGGGTATCAGTCAACGAGTTCTTTTTGCCGCAACTTGATGAATTGGGATTGGAAAACATGTGGTTCCAACAGGACGGTGCAACGGCACACACTGCACGTGCCACAACCGATATGCTGAAGGATGCATTTCCCGGGCGCCTAATCTCCCGTTTTGGCGATTTGCACTGGCCAGCAAGATCGCCTGATTTGACCGCTCCAGACTTCTTTTTGTGGGGCTTTTGAAATCGCGGGTTTATGTCAACAAGCCTCAGACTCTTGCAGCTCTTAAAGACAATATCCGTCAAGAATGTGAGGACCTATCGCCGGAAGTTTTGGCCAAAGTGATGGAAAATGCCATAAAAAGGGCTCAAATGACAATCAACTGTGGCGGCGGCCATTTACATGACATCATATTCTCGACTTGATGTAAAAAAATTATAATACCAAATAAAAATAATCCACAAGAAGAATCAAAGTTTTTCATTTTTTTTTTAAATTACAACCAAAAAACTTCGGAAGGTTATTTTTTGCGCCACCTTGTATAACGGAACATGCTGATATCAATGGCGTACTCAATTTTTTGATCAATTGTGCAGATATCGAGAAAAATATCTTTAAAATTTGGCGATTTTGCATTAGTTTTTTGCATTTAAAACTTTTCGCAAGCAATTATTCTGCTTTTGTTTTGACGGAATTAAATAACAAGACCCTGTGTTCATATTTATGGCCCATATTTAATGCTCAAAACTTTATATTTAAACCACTGCTTCACGTTTTATGTAGGTTTTTAACCGTTTTTTTACAGTTTAAGCAAATATGGACGCTTAATGATCAACTGACCTGGTTAGGTGTTAGTTTTTTAAAAAGAAGAAAATCCCACTTTAAAATGGGAAAAATTAAAAAAAAAAAACTATTTGCATATAGCGGCTTATACTATAATATATTTGAGATTTTCAAAAATTTGATATGTCAGCTTATCTTTCCAAGTTGACCCCAGAGCCATACTTTTGGTATAAACATGTGGGCACATCTAAATAATGTTGTTGCGAAAATTGAAGCAAAAAAGTTTCCATTTGCAAACTTATCGTAATATAATGATTTTTCTTCCGGTACGTTCAAAATTATTGATATGGTTTTAAATGCTCAAAGTTCATACTTTAGAGCAACATTAAAGTATTCGTAGTTTATTCAGGTATATGAATTAATAAGAAATTTTGAAGAAAAAAAAATTAGATTTTTGGTAAAAGTTAAATTCGCGATTATTTCGAAAAGTGGTGGTAATATATAAATTTGGAGTTCACATTCGTGTTAACTAGGTTAGCAAAATTTTCAGAGAACTAACCAATTTTTTATTGATGAAAAAGTTGTTGAAATTCTTATTCGATTTAAAATTAGTTTAGTCCAACTTTTAGTCTAGCAAAATTTTAATAATCAGAGACTTGCAGCCGTTTTAGCAATAAAACTTTATAATTTTGTGGTGTTTGTGATGACAAAAATTATGGAAATTTATAATTTTCATTTCGCTGGATACAAAAAAAAAATATGCCAACAAAACAAGGAATATTTTTACGTCTGCACAAAAAAGTATTTATTTTTGATAGAAAAATTATTAAACTTGTTTAAACCATTAAAAAAACTACTACATTCTCATGATTTTCTTCAACACAGAAATTTTAAAACATGTATTTAAGCTCTTTATTCTATTCAAATGATTCTTTATTATTTTCCACTCGTTTTGGCAAAACACGTGTTTTGCAATGTAGTCTGAATGCCGTATTTGATAGTAATTTTTAAAATTATACTTTAAATCTTCTGTATGCACTGCGGTTCTCATGAGACTACACCATTTCCACTTGTTATTCAAAAAATAACAAATCTAATTTCAAAATTGCATTTGATTTTCCAAAAATTACAAATGTAATTTCAAATTTGCAAATCAAATTCAAAAGCATCTTATTGAAATTCAAAAAATAGCAATTGAAATCCAAAACCTCATTTTTAATTCAAAAAATACCATATGCTATTCAAAAAATCACATTTGTTTTTCAAAAAATTTAATCTGTTTTTCAAAAAATAGCAAATGTAAATCAAAAAACCCCATTTAAAATTAAAAAATAAAATAAATTTGTAATTCAAAAAAAATACAATTTGAAATTCAAAAAAATAACAAATGTAAATCAAAAAATATTAAAAGTAATTCAAAAAAATATTAAATGTTATTCAATAAATAACAATTGTAATTCGAAACAAAAAAAAAATCCGTGAGAAAACACAATTGAAATTCAAAAAATACCAAATGAAATACAAAAAATACCAAATGTAATTAAAAAAATAACAAATGTAATTCAAAAAAATACCAAATGTTATTCAAAAATCCTAAATGTAATTCAAAAAATACCAAATGTAATAAAAAAAATATCAGTTGAAATTCAATTGATATTTGGTTGAATTTCATTTGGTATTTTTTGAGTAACATTTGGTATTTTTTGAAATACATTTGTTTTTTTTTTTTTGAATAACATTTAGTATTTTTTGAATAAAAATTTTATATTTCTTGAATTACATTTTTTGAATTGCATTAGGTATTTTTTGAATTACATTTGTTATTTATTGAATTTCAAATGGTATTTTTTTTTTAATTTCATTTGGAATTTGTTTGAATTTCATATGGTATTTTTTAAATTTTAAATGGGATTTTTGATTTACATTTCCTAATTTTCGAAAAACAAATGCGATTTTTTAAAAAACAAATGTTATTTTTTGAACATATGTTATTTTTTGAAAAACATATGGTATTTTTTGAATAACAAATGCCATTTTGAAATTACCTTTGGTGTTTTTGAATTACATTTGGTATTTTTTGAAAATCAATTGCAATTTTGAAATTACAATTGGTATTTTTAGAAGTTGTTGTGTAATTTTTTGAATAACAAGTGGAAATGGTGTAGTTTAGGTTTGTTATTATATTTTAATATCTTAGTAAAACATATGATTTTCTTAAAGTTATTTCAAGTTTAAACCATATGATATTCAAACACATGACGATGTTGAGTTTTTCTTTATGTATATGATAAGATTAGAATTGTACAAAAGTTTTTATTAATGGTAATTGTGAATTGACGAAACGCTTAAATGATAACAGTAACAATAATGCATAATGGTAACGTACCCATTCAGAAAAATACACACGGACCACCGCTGGCAAGGCACACGTGCATTCCCAATCCCAAAGTTATATCATCATTACTCAAAAGGTCCTTCTGTTCAAAAAGTGTCTGACAAGTACTGGGGAAACAAAATTTTCAACGTTTTCAAAAAATTTGTAAAACTTTAAAATAGGTGGTTTAAAAAATTGTTTTCCAAAATAAAATTAAAAAAAGTTCATGTACAATTTGTTGGTACCGCCAGGATTGCAACCCTGTCTGCCAGATTGGCAGCTGACAGCTCTAACCACTGGGTAGGGTTCTATAAATCGACTTTCGACTTTTTGGAAGTCGACTTTCTTCCGATGAAAAAGACAAAAAGTCGACTTTCTTCTAAAGAAAATAAAATAGGTCGACTTTTGTTTTCGACTTTTTTATTTGTCATATATTAAATTAAGTTTTAGTCGATAACACAATAGACAAGCATAAAGGCATTGTTTCCAAAAAAATCGTTAAATATGACATAAAACCCAAAAGTGAGAAAAAAAGCGCAAAATAATGTCAAATCATACAAAAAGATCCGATTTGGATTTAATGTGATCAATTGTAAGGGAGGAGTAAATTGTGTAGTCACCCATTTCATTACACGTTGAGCATTAGTACACTAAAGTAGAATACTTCAGAATAAATTTCAGTAAATATGGGCTTATTTAAATGATTTTGGACTTTTGGCAATCTGCTTGATGAGATTAGTCTTATAGTCCAAACATTATTTGTTCGCTAACATTCAAATTTTAATTTTTGGGAATGACTTTTGGGGTTTTTTATAAAAATGGCAATTTTTTAATAGTAAAATATGAAAAAATTAAAAAAAAATTTTTTTTTCGAACTTTGGCTTAAAAATTTAAATTATTACACATTTTTTTTTAAAGATTATTTCATTGTTTATAAAATTTGAATTATTTTATTGTTAACTAAAATCATTCAATTGACCCCAAAAAACAATCTAAAAAATAAGTTTTTTTCGCGAATTTGAAACTTTCATACAAAAAGTCGATTAATCGTCTTTTACTTGGAAAAATGTCGAAAAGTCGATTATTGAAAAAACGACAAAGTCGAATAATCGAAAAGTCAACTTTTACATTTTTTACAAAGTCGACTTTTTATTGCAACTATATAACCTTACCACTGAGCTTACTAGACATATAATACTTGATAGCTTAAAACGTAAGTAAATTATATATGCTGGGTAACAGTTGGCTGCTCAAATGTCAGCACTGGCATAAGGTTTGATTGAAACAACTTGCCAACGTTGGGAAAACAAAAAAAAAAAGCTGGTCCTAAAAGAGTTTTTTCAGAAAAAAATATTAAAAAGTATAAAAAAATTAAAAAAAAAAAAAATGTTTGCCTGAAATCGGGCTGGAACTTGGAACCTTCCGACTACAAACTTTTTTAAACAAAGCATCATCAATTTTATAAAATTAAAGCTTTACCAGTGGTTAGACTTTAGAGCCATTGGATAGCACAGGGAAAATACTTTTTCCCAACATTGGCACAGAGGTCTCAGCCAATTGTTTGACTATGATTTTTTCTGTAGACCACTGAAATTATTTTGAAACAAATAATACTCTTTTTGGAAATGCTGGTAAAGCGTCTTAAACAAGTGTTCTGCCAATAGTTTATTTACAATTCCTCGGTTAGCCGGTATACCACTGTCTTGATTTTTTGTACCACTGGCAGTTTCTTCCTGGGTACGTACATTAGGGCCGTTGAATTTTACTTAATTTGAACTTTAACCTAAAATTTTGATAGAGTCACTCAATAATCTAATACTTTAATTCCATTAAACGTGTTTCAGGCAAAACCTGGTGACAACAACCTTCTGTTGTAAATGTTTGTAGTTGTTTGAGTTGTAATACAGTATCTTTATTTTTAAGTGAAAAAGCAGTCATTTGTAGAAGAAATTTAAATTTTTACTATAATTGTAGTTCATTTAAAAAAAAAAACAAACCACATCAAATTACTGTATTATGATTTTGCATTCATTTGATACAGTAGTTTTTTTATTTAAAAAAATAAAACAAATGTTTGTTTATTTTTTACTGCATATGTGGTTAATTTTTACTACAATTATGGTTCACTTTTTGAACAGTAAAAAACAAAAGACAATGTTAGTTGAATTTACTGAAATGTAAATTGTCATTTATTCAATTGAAATTTCATTTGTTTTTAACTACATTTGTAGTGGTTTTTACCTACATAATATTCTAAGTGTAGCATTAGGGGCTTCAAATTTGCGGAACTTATACCATCGCCCCTAATTTGAATATCGATCACTTGTATTTAATTGAAGATCAAATTCGAACACCCTAACATACTAATGCGTACGTATTAATACAACACATTAACGTTAATTTATAAAAGTAAATATCTACAATTGTTTTTGGAAATATTTATTCGATAAACATAAGTCGTTTTAGATTGATTAGATGTGAAACACGTGATTTTAATAATATAACACTCTACAATTGTAGTTATAGAATAGGTATTTATGTACAAAATGTATAATTTTACGATATCCTACACCTGGTTAGAATACCACTAAAGTTTGGGTATTAAATTGTATTGTTCGAAATGCAGTAAAAATAACTAACAATGCACTCAGGGAACTTCTGCTTTAAAATATGTAGTTGTTTGGGTTGTAATACAGTTTCATTATTTTTAATGTAAATGTAAGTCATTTGTAGAACAAATAAAATTTTTAACTAACATTGTAGTTCATTTAAAAAAACAACTCACATCAAATGACTGTTTTATGATTTTACATTCATTTTTTACAGTTGTTTTTTGTTATTTAAAAAAATAAAAAAAAATTTTTTGGTTTATTTTTTACTACCACGTGGTTCATTTTTACTACAATGTTAGTCATTTTTGAAAATTAAAAAACAAATGACAATGTTAGTTGAATTTAATGAAATGTAAGTGGTCCTTTTTTTAAATGAAATTTCATTTGTTTTTGACTGCAATTGCTGTCGTCTTTACCTACATAATTTCCTAATGGTGCCGTCAAAATAACTGACCACTTTTTACTACAAACAATTTTGAAACAACTAAAAAAATTGTCTAAATCTATTGCTTTTAACAGTTATTTTTTAGGTATTTTAAAAATATATTTTAATAAAAATGTTTCATGCAAATTAATATATACACTCAAAGAAATAAACGTGTAAAACGTGTTTACAGCTAAAATTTTAGTTATACTTACTCAGCATTTAACTGTTTTGAACTAACGTTTTAATAATGTTTTACTAATTTATTTTGCTATAAAAATTGTGCTGATAAGCACATTAATAGTATGGACGACAACCATATTGAAAGATATATTTATTTATTTATTTTATTTATTTATTTTATTTATTTATAATTCATCTATAATACTAAAGCCCACAAGGCCAAATAACAATATTACATAGTAATAAAAAACTGAGTATTAATCTTAAAATAAAAAAATAAAATATACTTTATAGCCTAACATATCACTTTATCACCTAACATATGGCTCCCCAGCCATAATATTTATAAAAAGTTTATTAACAAATTTAAAAATTAAAGTATTAAAGCATTTGACCCTATCAGTGGTAACATTGCATACTTAACCACACAAAAAATATTATTATTCAAAAAAGAAAAAATAGTTCAAAAACCATTGAAATATTCCAAGATTTTTAACCGAAAGGCGTTATTTGAATGAGAGAAAACCCGTAATTCTAAGGGCAACCGATTCCAACACCGAGCAACTCTGATTATGAATGATCTTTCAAAAATAGTTCTCCTTATCCTTGGAATGAATATCTGTGGATTACGCTTTGAACGCGTAAAAACAAAGTTCCTATATAAAGGTAAAGGTCTACGACTTTTAATGATTTTGTGGAAGAAAAGCAACGAGCGACATTTCACAAAATTATCAAAAGAACACCCAAGGAAGCGACTCACATAGTCGGAAACATAATTACGACGACGCACATTATAAGCAAAGCGTACAATAGTATGCAGAATGAAGTAGATGTCGCTGCATGTTGTGAGGTAGTATAGACGATTAAAATTATACTAATATGTACAACTCTTATAAGACATATAAACAAAATCAACCATTGACGATTTTTGTATAATTTTTTCATACATAAAACAAAAGAACGCCAACAGTGTGTATACATATAAATTATGGATAAAAAAACTTTAATTTGAATGAAATTAAAGACAAAATAAAATATTTAAATTAAATAAATATTAAAATTTTAATTGTAAACTAAATGTTAATAGTGATTATTAATGTAGTGTGGTCAGACTGCAAACAAATATACGTTTACGCAGACAGGCTAAAGCGAAAGACAACGACGCACATCTTAGGCAATTTTTTATGTTTCCTTTTTCTTATTGCAAAAAAGGATTGTATATATCATATTTTGTTATTTTTGTATTTCGTTTCTAGAATTACTGCATTTGCCTTCCTTTAAAAGATGCAACCATGGATGTAAGTAGTTGAAAGAACCGCACCTTAAAAATAGCAGAAAAAGCTACTAAAAATAGTTAAAAACTGCTAAAATTAGCAGATTTTTTGCTAAATATTAATAAAATAAGAACAGCAAAAATAAATCTGTTAACTTTACAAAGTTTTAGTTAACTAAAAATAGCAATGCACTCTGCTAAAATTAGCAAAAAAACGTTTAATAAATACAGCAAACAAAAACTGTATGCAAATAACAGTATATTTTGTTAAAATCAACAGAAATATTTGCTAAAAAATCTAACAAGCAAACATTAAAATTTAATATTTTCTTATGATTTTTTTGTCTACTAATATTTAGTAATTTTTTTTCTGTATTTAGCAGATTAATTTGCTACATTCAATTAACTAAAATTTAGCTATTGTAGCTGTTGTATATTTGAAGATTCAACAGATATATTTTTGCTATTCTTATCTTACAAATATTTAGCAAACAAAATCAGATAATTTTAACAGTTTTTTTCTGCAACGTAATTTCTATCAGTATATGATTAAAAATGTTCATAAAATTGTGTGTACTTTTTAACTAAGATTCACTTACATGTTGATCTCCATTCTATACATTTTCTGAAATTTTAAATATTCATTTAAATTTCTTTTGGATATATCAGGTTATTAAAGTAACAAAAACATTTCAATTTTTATATCAACTTCTTCCTTTTCTTTTTCCCCCTTCTTTTTTGCTTTGCTTTTTTCTTTTGCTTTTTCCCCTTTCTTCTTTTCTCTTTTTTGGTTTGTGGGCTTGGGGAATGTCCTCTTCCCCTCTCTGTTTTCAGAGTTTTTTATTTTAGGTCCACTTTAGGGTGCATGTTCCCTAATATCATGGGCGGATCCAGTGGGGGCATCAAACATATAAGAAAATATATCAAAGGTCACCTTTAGGGAACTTTATGAAAATTTAATTTCCCACAGTTTTTTGTTATTTATTATATTTGTTTATGGAATCAATTAGTTTTATTAAAATTATGAATAAAATTCTTACCGTTTACAAAAAACTTGTTAGTTATTTAAAACTTGTTTGTTATTCACTTTTAATGTTTACGAAAAATTAACATTATATTGCGTTTTTTTGGAAACGACACAATAAAACCAAGAAACTTTATTTAAAATAGTGATATAGGCTATTAAACTCGATGGCAGTTGACAGTTTTGACATATTTTTGCAACAACACGAAAAAACGAAAGGTCCCACTTTAGGGAACAGACCACAATTGGGTACTTTCTCCTAGCAATTTATTTTAAAACAACAGAATGTCTAAAAATGCATTAATATTTAAAAAAATGAAATTTACTACTTCACCCCTATAACCACACTACCCCAAATTACCCAACTTAATTCGTTAAACTTTTTGTTTAAATGAATAACGCACAATTAAAAATATACTTTTTTAATTGTGCGTGATTACAATTCTTTATCACGAGCCCATCTCCTATTACAAACTCGTGTGTATTCAAAAAATGTATTTTCAAAAAGTTATTAACATTCTAAACGCCTCCAGGCGGGTTATTTTAAATTGACCATAAATGCTCCAAATAAGGGTTTTATAAGAAAAAATTAAGCTATTTCGATAGAAAACCAAATTTCCAAAATATTTTGTGAAGTAATTTTTTGTGTGTAGCGCAAGGTATGGAAGCGAGAAATCGGTAATCTGGAATTTCGTAAAATTTAAGAAAATAAATATTTTGAAATGAACACAATTTTAAAAAATCTTGAAAACATATTTATGTGGACAACCGTTAATAAACCGTTAAATAAGATTGAAGCTTAAACTTTTCAAAAAGCTCCAAGGACATACAGGATTACAATAGCATACCTGTAAAGGACATCGTCTTAACTTAAAAACCTATGGATAGATTTTTATGAAGTTTGGCAGAAAGATTATATTTAGTAGCATTAGCAAAGCCTTTAAATTTAATCAATATATGTTGAAGTTTAGACGCGTTTTCGTTCAATTTCACTTTTTCGAAAAACGAAAATAGACATATCTTCTTAAGTAACAATTTATGCCTAATGTCAATCAGTTTTTTTGGATTAGTTTCTGAGATTCGTCAATATAAAAAATTTTGATAGAAGAACATATTGTTTATTTTTCGTGCCGAACTACACTCAAAAAGATAAGTTAGTAGAAAAGTTAGTAAAACATTTTGTAAATCAGGTATACTATTTTCAGCTAATTTTTTGCTAAAATTATGTTTTAAACCAAAATTTTAGTTATACTTAGTCAGCACTTAACTGTTTTGAACTAATGTTTTACTAATATTTTACTAATGTTTTACTAATTTATTTTGCTAAAAAATGTCCTGATTAGTACATCAATAGTGTGAACGACAACCAGATTAAAAGTTAAACGCAGAATGAATTAGATGTCAAGATGTAGTAGTGACGAGGAAAATTATACTAAAAAGTACAACTCTAGTAAAACATATAACACAAATCAACCATGGAAGATTTTTGTATCTGTTTTTCATACATAAAACAAAATTGTGGATTGAAACAACTTAAATTTTACATTTTCACCGGCTTCTGAAAGTAATTGTCTATTAATTAAATAAAAGACAAAATAAAATATTTAAATTTAAAAAATATTAAATGTGTATTTGTAGTCAAATTGAGTGGTCAAGTTGATAACAAATATACAGCAGGTAGACAGACTAAAGCGAAAGACAAAGACATACATCTTAGGTAAATTTTTATGTTTCCTTTTTCTTATTGAAAAAAAGTGTTGTATATGTTACATTTTGTTATTTTTTCGTTTCGTTTCTATAATTCTCTGCGGCATTAGCGTTCCCTTAAAAGATAGCATCATTGTGAAAACCATTGATGTAAGTACAAGGTGGCGCAAAAATAACCTTCCGATGTTTTTTGGCTGTAATTTAAAAAAAAAATTAAAAACTTTGATTCTTCTTGTGGATTATTTTTATTTGGTATTTTAATTTTTTTTACATCAAGTCGAGAATATGATATCATGTAAATGGCCGCCGCCACAGTTGATTGTCATTTGAGCCCTTTTTATGGCATTTTTCATCACTTTGGCCAAAACTTCCGGCGATAGGTCCTCACATTCTTGACGGATATTGTCTTTAAGAGCTGCAAGAGTCTGAGGCTTGTTGACATAAACCCGCGACTTCAAAAGCCCCACAAAAAGAAGTCTGGAGCGGTCAAATCAGGCGATCTTGCTGGCCAGTGCAAATCGCCAAAACGGGAGATTAGGCGCCCGGGAAATGCATCCTTCAGCATATCGGTTGTGGCACGTGCGGTGTGTGCCGTTGCACCGTCCTGTTGGAACCACATGTTTTCCAATCCCAATTAATCAAGTTGCGGCAAAAAGAACTCGTTGATCATTGCTCTGTAGCGCTCACCATTCACAGTAACCGTTTGGCCCGCGACGTCTTCTAAGAAAAATGTCCGATGACTCCTCCAGCGAAAACAGCACACCATACAGTGACTTTGAGCGGGTGTAATGGCTCTTCGTGGGTTACACGCGGATTTTCAGTGCCCCAGAAGCGTAAATTTTGCTTATTTACGTACCCGCTAAGATGGAAATGGGCCTCATCACTCATGATTATTTTTGATGAAAAATCATCTTCCTCTTGGTGGTGATTAAGGATGGATTGAGCGTATGTTACACGCGATTGGCGGTCAGCAGCTAACAGCTGATGCACCGTCTGGACTTTGTACGGAAACATCTTCAAATCATGTACCAAAATTCGCTGTAAAGACCGTCGACTGATACCCATTTGCGTGGCACGTCGTCTGGTCGATGTCGACGGCGCTTCCATGACATCCTCGGCTGCAGCAGCAATATTCTCTGCAGAACGGCTACTCCGGGGTCTGCCACGCCTGGCAGCATCTCGTGTTGTGCCAGTCTCTTCGAGGCGAGCGGCTAAACGTCGCAGTGTTTCACCAGTAGGCGTTGGACGGCCAGGAAATCTGCGACGAAATTCACGTTGTGCCAAAGTCACTGACCGATTATTGGTCAAATAAATAGTCACTAATATTCCGCGTTCTGGAGCAGTGTAGCGTAACATTGTTTATTAACGTGTATTTCGCATGTGTTTACTACACAAATGTCAAAACAGAACTGACATTAGGGGCCAATCGCAAAATTTATAGCATTTTCTGATAGGAGGATTACTTTTGCGCCACCTTGTAGTTGAAAGATAATTTTGTTTATGTTATAGGTATATGAAAGATAATTTTGTTTATATATATACATATTTGCAGATATTACATTAATTCATGTCGTCAATGTGGGAGTATGAAAATTTTTATATTTGGAAAATATTTGAAATTATTTTAAAAAGAATCACAAAAAAATGTTTTATGATTTTCAGCAAAATAAATTTACTAAAGTAAAAATTTTCTACAAATTTTTTGAGTTTTTTTCAGTCTACTGATATTCAGCAAAAATTTCATTAATGTTTAGCAAGGGTTTTTTAATTTCTAATCCACTAAGTTTTAGCAAAACTTTTGCTGAATCTACTAACTTTGTTGCTAAAAATCAGCTCGCTGATTTTCAGCAAAAGATTTTGCTGACATTTGCAATTTTTTGCAAGCACCCTCCTGACTAAAATTTTGCTGACTCAGCAAAATTTTTTGCCGACTTTACTAACTTTTTATTTGAGTATAGTGGTATACATTTCATTGCAAAAAAGCTTAGGCTGGTTTGAGGGATAAATATTCTGGAGGCTCTTTTCCAAAACATCGGGTTCTGATGAGATCTTTAGCCAGATTGAAATGCATGCATCAACCTAGCTAATATATTTAATTGGCGTTTTTTGTAAATATAAATATATCCTTATAGATAAATCAAAATAAAACGTCCTTTAGTTTACAATAAATTTACAACGATCTTAATGATCATGTTTATTTTTTTTTTTATTAAATAAGTTAATAAATGATTAATTATAAGTTTTTCTTCTTTTTTTTTTTTGGTTTACTACATACACATATTTTTTTTTTTAATTACAATTACAATTATATTATAATATGATTTTATTTTAAATACATTTAATACTAAATTAATACACTTTCTACATTTTATTATGTGACTTTTTTTGCAAGAGATATATTTTGGTTTTTTATTACACAAAATAAGAGTTTAATTATTATATTTTATAATATTTTTTTTTTTTTTTAATTTTTAAGATTTAAGTTTTTTTTCTTTAAGCTGTATTTTTATTTATTTTTAGTAAATTCTAGTAAAAATTTTATATTCCCATGTTGTGTTTTTTGCTGCTATTTTGCATAATTTTTTTTTCCTTATTTTAACTTGGTTAACTTTTCAATCATCTTGGTTGTTTTTTTTTATTTTGCAAAATTTGAGGTAGTTTTTAGATCTTTATTTTTTTTCTCTATTTTTAAACTTTGTTTATATATTATTTGTGCATTTCAAATACATATTTAAAACTTTCTTGTAGTTTGTGTTTAAAAAATTTACAAAAATTTTCTTTTGATTTCAAAATTTTGAAAATAGAATTTTAAAACATTATACGTTTACTTAAAATACAAACATACATTTGAAAAAGTATTTATTTTATTCTTTTTATAAAAAAAAATGTATAAAAAATGTTTTGAATATTGCTAATTATCATTGGATGTTTTAATATTTTTTGATAATCTAAGTCCAAGAAACAAATGTCGGGAAAAAATTGCTTATATTGATTGTATTTATTTGTTAATTTATAAACTACTCTGGTCATCAATGTTTAGTTGTTACAGCGGTTAATGCAATTAATTTTAATGGAATCGAGGTACAGTATAAACTGGAAATACAAACAAAATTTTTTTTAACATTAGTTACACACTTTGTTTTCTCAGTGTTATTTCAAATTTATCACAAAAAAGAAGAATACACATTTTATAGAGAATAACAAAATTTTCAATTTGGATCAAAACTAAGCCCCTTTTCTTGCTTACAGTGTAGCTAAACAAATGACGTATAATTCATTTTATTATGTGTATTATATCTTTTTCGCAAATTAAAAAAAGAATATGCCGCCAAAAAGTCGTGGATCATTTTTTATTCTTTCTTTAGTCCTATTTTCATCCATACATGATCTAGAAACTAAATCCGCTATCATATTAGAGTTACCACAAAATTGCATTTATATATACTCCAGAGCACCGTGTAAAATGCATCTAATTTGCAAAAATCTAAATCATTACATACAAAGATGATGTACTTGGCAAAAGAAAAATTTGATACCCATATTGCCATATTTAAAACGAAGAGTTACCACCCCCATTGCATTTTTGTCAAAACGCGAACTAGCACGAATTTCAAAAAAAGCTGAGACCTGTATTTAATTAAATCGACTAAAGATTAAAATATGTTAATTTGGCATTTTTATTACAAACAACCCCGAACAAAAAATTCAAAAACCGTTTTTTTTACAGAATATCCTTAAAAAAAGGACATGGATGATCGTCCTTGGACAAATTGTATATACAGTTGGACGCGCCTTAAAAAACCTTTCTTATGATACCCATATTGTATATGTTGGTAAATATTGTATTGTTGGTAAGATTGCTAAAATGGACCCGTTTTCAAAATGGTCCAGCTCACAAGAGGTCAAAGCTAGAGCCGAAATATTTTAGATGTCATTAAAAAATACCAATGTTCATTTTGAGGGGGGTACATCTTGCACGAATTTCGCTTCCATACAACTTGAGTCGCTCTAATACACATACAAGGGTATGAATAAAAAGCCATTACAAGAAAGAAAAAAATAATGGGTCTAAAAACATGGTCGAGCCGGAAATCGATCCCGGGTCGTCAGATTAACAGGCGTCTGCTCTATATCCCAAGCTACCGAGGCATATAAATATTCGATAGTTTAAACATACATGAATTTTTCTTCTATGTAAATTCATTAAAGATATACCAAAAATAACACCTTACCCTTTAGCTTACAAAAGACGAATTATAATGACTCTAAAAATAGAAAAAGTTGTATCATTATATTTTGTCTGGAAGTAATAAGATGAAGGTTATTCATTTTATTATTATTGTTCACCAATTATTTTTTGTATGCGAGTAATGCATTATACGTTTCTTATTGGTAACCCATTATTTTATTACTTAAAGTAATGCCGAAGGTAATAATTAGTTATTACCATCTGAATGTTATTGTCGACTTTTAGATAAATTGAGTTTTGTAAGTGTGAAATTTAAAAAACACATACAAATGAAGTTTCATGATGAAACCGAATGACGTATAATTAATTTTTTTATTTGTATTAGTTATTGCTCATACGGATCGATAGAAAAACATCGTAAACATGTTGTTGGCCGATATTTAGATAAATTGAGTTTTGTAAATGTAAAATTTTCAAAACACATACCAATAAAGTTCTATTTGAAACCGCATACGTACTATACGTAGTTTTTATTTAGAAATATTGAAATATTTATGAAGGACAATATTCAACGAATATTTTGTCCGAAACTAATACGATTTACACTATGAGACTTTTTGGATCGGTAGAAAAACATCTAAAAAATGTTGCTTATTTTAGATAAATTAAGTTTTGTAAATGTGAAATTTAAAAAATACATACCAATGCAGTTCCACGTCGAAACCGAATGACATATAATTAATTTTATTACTTGTATTATATATTGATCATACGCCTACGTACCTACGTATGAAGGACAACATTTAACAATTATTTTCTCCAAAGCTAATACACTGCGTTGCATAACTATGATTACAAATGATATTTACCTGTGTACCTACATATGAAGGACATCATTTAACGATTATTTTCTCCAAAGCTAATACACTGCGTTGCATAACTATGATTACAAACGATAACTTTTAACTGTTTTAACGATTAGTTTCTTCAAAGCTAATACACTGCGTTGCATAACTATAATTACAAATGATATTTGCTATTTTTTTTTAATATTACAAACATTTTTTTTTTATCTTATAACTGTATGATAACTGATGTCTTAAAATTTAAGAGATTGCAAAATTGATTTAAGAGAAAAAATTGTGTAATAATATTTTGGTTACTATTATTACATATAACGGTAAACAAAGAATTGGAGCAAATAAATGCAATTTTAATAAATTTCCAATAAAATGGCGGGTATTTCATATCTAAGTGATTTTGAAAAAGGGAACATTTCCTTTTTAAAAAGTGCCTTAAGTGACCGAGAAATTGCTAGAAAAAATAAACCCTTCACATATGGTTGTCACAAATTTGCAAATAATCCGAGTGCTTATGGTAAAAATAAAACAGACCGCCCGAAAAAGCTTTCTGATCGCGAACGGCGTAAAATAATCAACTGTGCCAGCAAACTAATGAAGATCTCAATCCAATAATCGATGAATGTAGGGTAAATGTGTCCAAATCAACCATAAGTAGGCTCTTAAAGGATTCCCAGAGAACTACTCGCCAAAAGCTGATGTCTGTGCCAAGGTTATTACCCCGCCACAAAACTGCTCGACTTGAATTCGCTAAAGGAATTTACAAACCAACTGTGGGGTTGTTCTATAACTAGAGAGAAGTTTTCTTACCGAAAAATACATGTCAAATCTAAATGTAAAAACAAATACCATTGTGTAAAATTAATATTATGCGACTCGCCCTGTGCTAAACAGGGTAGAGTTGCTATTTTCGATGTGAAAACTTCTCACATAGTTATAGAACACCTCCGCTGGAGAAATGTAAGTCACTGTTAAACATAAATTAAATTTAAAGGTGATCTTTTCTGATGAGAAAAAGTGCAATCTTGATAGTCCAGATGTTTTTAACAGCTGTAGGAGAGACCTACGTTAGGAACCACGATATTTCTCAAAAATAAATTTCGGAGGCGGATCCTTAATGGTTTGGTATGGTTGATTTGGCATTTCCAAGCACCAGAATGAATTATTCTGAGTACATTACAGTATTAGAAGAGAAATTAGTGGCGTTTATTAAAAGAGCAACGAAGAAGAATTCATTTTCCAACAAGACATTGCCTCTGTACAAGTAAGTCGTCAGACGATGGAATGGCTATCATCAATAAATATAAGAGTATTGGAGTGGCTCGCATATTCTCCGGTTCAAATCCCCATTAAGAATATTTTTGAAGTATTAACCCGTCTAGTTTACGTAGAAAACAGTCAATATGAAACCGTTTTTCATCTAAAAGAAGCAGTTCTTGATGCGTGGAGATCTATAACGGAGGAACTTCGAATAAATCTGGTATACAGTATGTCTGATCAAATTTTCGAGTTGATTAAAAAAAAGAGGCCTCCTGCAATTTTAAAACTACTGCTTTAAAATATTTGTGTTAAATTTTTGTAAATTTTGATATATTAAGTTAAGTGTATTTATAGTTTTAAAGCACTAATTGAGTTTGTTATTAATTTTAAAATAGTAAAATAAAAAAAATTAATTGTTTTTTTGTTAAATATTATTAATTTTTCATTGGTTTTACATTTATGTCTACTTTTTTTTAATTTAGAAAATTTGTGAAATTAATGTGTAATTATAGTTTTGCAAGGCAGTGTAAAAAATTTTGACAGATTTGGAGATAAATTGAATTTTGTATTACTCTAAAAATTGGGAACTAGTTCTGATTTATTTTAAAAAACTTTATTTTTTTTTATAATTTATTTAAAATATGTAGTATAAATAATATACCAAAAATGAGCTCAGAATTTGCCAATATTTAACCATGCCTAGTTTCATTTTGTGGAAAAATTTAACAAGTTGTTCCATTTTTTCCGTGTCTCTTATAGGAGAACAAATACTGTTAGTTTGGAATTGCTGCGTTACATTTTTTTTAGCTGGACTGTTGTTTTTTTTTTCAATTTAAAGTCTTAAGGATAATCAAATGCAATTTAAAAAATGTTAATATTAATCAAAAATGATAAGTTTTCCGTTTCCATTGCTGTTTTGTAGGGTCAAAAATTACATTATTTTTCTTTTCTTTTTGTATTATTTTATTATATTTTAAAGAAACTATAGACAAATTTGGTACCAAATGAAAGCTTAAATATGTTAAAAACAGGGATGGTAGGCAATACCGCTCAAATGCCGTTATCGATTCAAAAACCTTTCAACTAACTATCGTTATCCCTAAAATATCGTTACCGAAATAATTGAAATATCGTTATACGTAAAATACCGTTAACGATATAGGTAAATTACCTATATCCTTAAAATAACTAAAATAGCGTTATCGCTAAATTATCGTTACCGATAAATTATCGTTACCGCTAAATTACCGTTACCGAAATAATTTAAATAGTGTTATCCTTAAAATACCGTTACAGAAATAATCTGACAAGATCAGAAAAAAATAATTGCTGTAAATAAATACATATAGTAAAACTCGCTTAAGAACGCGGTTAAGACGAAACCTCGGTTAATACGAACTAATTTAAAAGTCCCGAGAAAGTTCATATAAAACACATCTTTTAATACGAACTCGGTTAATACGAACCCTCGGTTATTACGAACTGTTTTATGCAGTCCCAAAAACTCGTTTTCATACAAATTTCCATGTTTAGCACACTCTTTATCCGTTTAATGGGATGGAACTAATATGAATTTCATATCCGTGGATGACTTTCTAGATATAGATGCTAATGTTTTGACGTCACATACTTTATCAGGTGAAGAAATATTGGAAATTGTTAATCCTGCCGATGTTGAAAATTTGTCAAGTGATATATTCGAACAAAATCGTGTGCCGAAGAAGAAAATAATAGAAAAACTTATAACGAATGAAATCGTTAATTCAGTCATTCAGAAAAAAATAACAGATTTTTTTTTTTAAAATGAAGAATTTTAATTGAATTTTTAATTGTGAATGCATGAAATGCTAATTTTATTTTTTATATATGTAAAAATCTTGTTTTTGTTTTAATAAATACATATTTTTTATCGTTAAAAAAACCCCGCTTAATACGAACCTCGCTTAAGACGAACTAATTTTTTTACTGTATTCTCAAATTTTGATCATAAACTACCCAGTCATAGGAATTCGGGCATGATGGGGCTAATAAATATCGGTGTGCATTAAATAACTCAAAAGCCGTTATCCTTAAAATAATGTTACCGAAATAACTAAGATACCGTTACCAAAAAAGGTAAAATACCGTTAACGATAAAAAAAACCGTTACCCAAATAACTAAAATATCGTTACCGCTAAAATATCGTTATCGAAATAAAAGAAAATAACCATAACCTTATCGATAACCGCATCGAATCGGTTACCATCCATGCTTTACTCAAATAAAACTAATTTTTTTTAGTTTGATTTTAAACACAATGCAGTAATGCAAATACTTTCATTATTCCGAATAGGCTCTAATATCAGTGGTTCATATTATCAAGAGTTTACTGTAGGTACTTACCTATATAATTTCATTCGTCTTAGGTTATTAAGTTTGTATTAATTCGACACAATATTGGATTAAAATGTAATTGTTTCGGTTATTGTACTACTAGTTAAGGTCCACAAATTATGTGCTGCACATTTGAACCACATTGGAAAATATTTACCAATTACAGTTCTCGGTCAGCTTCTTTGTTTTTGCATTTGATTTTTGTTAAATATTACGTATTAAAATTGCTATACAAATTTCTCTAAAAAATCTGTTTGCGGTCCATATGACGCTGATATGTACGCTGAGAATAATTTACGGAAAATTTCAAGAAATTTTCTTACTCGATTTTATTTCTTGTATTGAGCTTATTACGTTAAAAATTTCTTAGGATACGTAACATTTACCAGTAATAAACATTCATATTCTTATTTCACCTAATACTGCATTTCCATGTACGTGTTTTGAGCGTAATTACATGTTTTGCCCAAAATACGTGTTTTGGTACAAGTTTTCCCAAAACATCTCAAACAATATGTTCAATTTCAAAACATATCGAAAATGGTCTGTACAACTCCTTTTTTTTATAACTTCTAATAAAATGAAAATATTTAAAGTAATTTGATATAATTATAAATTAAATTAAAAAGTTATTGTTTCACTAAAAAACATAACAAAATAAAAGAATGAACACTAAATCAACAAAGCAAAAATTTTGCCAAACATCAAACTAATTTCGAAAACTCGAATGCTCAAACCACTTTATGGCTAGTGCAAACAGTTTGAAGTGTTTTCGCCAAAATATGTGTAAATTCCATTTTATGTGGATTTGAAAGTCAGTGTAAGCGGAATATCCCTATGGGAAATGAGGAGTCAATTGACCTAAAAGTGACTGGTTAAAGAAGGACTTATCACAGGACTGGTCTAATTTAATACTGAAGTGGGTTAAGCAGTGTCAATTGTCCTAAAATTACCAATCCTGTGACTGGTAAAGGGAGGACATACCACTTAACCAGAATGTTTATTAACAAGAAAACCCCAGTTGGCCAGAATTTTACCCATTGTTTAGTTTTCGTTTATTATATACGACATGGCCCTTTTGCGACAATCTAGTGGTATGCCTATCTTTGGTTAGTTCTGTGGCATGCCACTATGTGGTTTAAAGCAGGACAAATGACCCCCTCCTATGACAAGCCAATGTTAAAGTTGCCAGTTGTTTACATAGGGTAGGGTTTAGCAGAGGACCGGTCTCTGGCACGAAGGGACCGATCCTGTGGCACACGCAGAACCGGTCCCATTCCCCATAGGGATATTTCAGTTTAACTGTAAGTCTAATTATGTGATAAAAAAGAATCCATTAAAATTAATTGCGGTTATTAAAAAATGTGATGTTTTTTGCCCAGAGTTTAGTTTGTTAAAGTATCTTTTATGGTGTTTACGAGTGTAAATGTAGAATCTATAGTTTTGCAATATTTAATAAACTATTTAAAACTACACAATTATGTTGTATATTATTTATATAAATATTCAAGGTTTGCTTTTTTAAAGTAAGATTTTTGTTTATTTACATTAAGCAAATTTTAAGAATATTCAGTCGTAGCTTTAAGTATTTTTTTTTTTAATAATTTAAATATTTTTTTGTATTTACTTTGGCAGTGTTTATTATTTTTTAAAACTAATATATTGTTTTATTAATTTATTTGTTATTTTATGTTTTTTTTTTTAATTAATAGATTAAATTTTTTTTTTTTTTGCAAATCTAATTGTTTTTATAAAAAGGGTTTTCATTAGTCGAAAATTAATTCCCTTAATAATGTAAAAGACGCTTATCGGTGTTTTATTTTTTATAATTTTTATACAACATTTACGAATTTTTATGTTTTTTTTTTTTTTTTGGTTTTTTTAAAAAGGCACGAAACTTAAAATAAAATAAAAAATGCAAAATTATTCCAATTATTATATGTTTCTTTTTATTATATATATTTTTATTTGCTTTAAAAATAAGTGGGGTTAGTTTTTAACTAATTAAAAAAAAAATTACATTATATAAGTTAATAAAAAAAATTGTTTGATTCAATCAAAGAATCTATTTGACTAATTTTGTCAGCAAACTAGTTATGAAAAGCTTTTTATTATTTTTTATAATTATATTCAATATTAGTGTTTTTTTTTTTTTTAATGTAAAATTTTATATTTTAAGAGTAACTTTTTTATTAAAAGAAACAAAATTAGGGAAGCAAAGGAACTTAAATGTTCTATTACAAAAAAAAATTGTTAATTTTTTTTTTTAATTTCCTTTTTTTTTAAATATATATTTGCATTGTATTGGCTGGATTTGGTTATTTACAATATAAAATTAATATTAAAAAATTATATATAATTAAAACTAAATTAATATTACATTAATCATTTACTAAAAAAAAAAAAAAAAAAACATTATACAATTTCTCTACATAAGAGATCATTTTTCTAACCACAAATAAACAGACTATAAATTTTGAAGATTCAAGTTACGATAATTTTTCGTTTTTTAAGATAAAAATATAAAAAATAATATTTTAAATTATACAAAATATGTCAGACAAAATTTGATATATTATATACTCGTTTTTATAAGTTTTATTCGATAATTTTATAAAAAAAATAATAAATTTTTGATATAATAAAAATTTTATTAAAAAACACCCGATCTTCTTCAGATAGTTTATTTTAGATCTCATTTTTAAAATTCATAAATTTTAAATATCAATCACAGGAACGCGTTTAATAAATCTGCTCGTCTTTGTTCTTTATTCTATTACTATATAATGTCCAAAAATTACGTTATATGGTAATAGAATAAAGAACATAAACGAGAAGATTTAGTTATCTTGTTCAGTAATTGTTGCACTTTAAACTTTCAAAGACGTAATTATGCCTTAGTTTTGTATGAACTACAATCGCAATTTCTTTTTACACACATTTATGCTAAAAATTATGTGAATTTATTAAAAATCTTTAAATATTTTTCTAGGTTCTTAGATTTTCTTAGACGTTGCATGATTTTCTTAATTTAGTAAAAATCTTTAAATATTTTTCTAGGTTCTTAGATTTTCTTAGACGTTGCATGATTTTCTTAATTTATCTAAGTTTTTTTTCAAAATTTATGCAAACGAGATTTGCGGTTTATTTTATACAAAGCTGTCAGAAAAAAGTAATTTGAAAACCCTCCTAAAATTTACTTATTTTCTGAATTTGAAAGTCATTTAACAGAGGTTATATTAGTTGGCATTAATTTTACTTTTTAAAATTTTTGTTGCATGTCCTTTTTTCCTTTTTTACACAATTTGACACATTTTTATAGTCTTAAAGCTTGACTAATTCAGAATAAATTTATATCTTTTTGGTAGAATCAACTAAAAATTATAGTTTGTAGCGTGCTGACTTATCAGTGCGGGGGTCGTGGGTTCGATTCCCACCAGAGGCACTGGTCTGTTTTCGCTACAACGCGCCGAAGGCCATAGTAGCTAGTGCTCGGTTAGGGTAATATGATATAATTTGTAATTATATGATTATTAATTAATAAAATAAAAAAAAAAAAATTATAGTTTAAACAAGTGAAATTGCAGCTAAAAATCAACACACCAATTTTTGCAGTCATTTAACTGTTAAAAAATAACTACCAAAATAAGTAAAATCATACAAAACTTAAATTTAACTAGAACTGCATGAGTTTCTAGTAATACTTTTAAAGTTGTACCTATTTTACCGAAGCTTTTGAATAAAATTTGCTTGCATGTGACTTCAAATCAGGATTTGAAAATTATTTTGAAAAAAACAACGAGAAATTTAGTTAAAACAACTAAAAATACAGTAAAATTTAGTAAACTTAATATTTGTTTAGTTATCACGATAGTTTTTTTAGTCTGTTCCTGGACAGAAAGTTAAGAACTCTCCCCTTGGTGGCCTGGCAATAGCACTAAAACGAGTAACTTGAAATTTGGTATGTGGATATCGTAGTATCACGAATAGACATCTGCATGGACAGGATTTTTTTAATATTCTATTGGGGAGGGGCAATAAAGGGAAACTCTCCCCCTTGAAGGCTTGGCCAAACCACTTAATCGAGGAATTTAAAATTTTGCATTTGGGTACCTTATCACTAGCAGACATGTATATCCACGGGATTTTTAGATATTCCTTCGGCAATGGGCAAAAACTCTCCCTCTTGACGGTCTTGGAAAGCCACATTTGGCCAGAGATTTGAAATTTAAAATACATATTCCTTCGAATATGACCTACCATATTGGTATACATATTACTAGTTGCAGTTTCGGTCAGGAACTTTATATAGGGTTTAAAAGGGGCAGAGGTCTCCCACTTAACTATCAGGCCAAAGCGCTAATCTCGCGTCAAATGCTGGCCAAACCCCTATGACTAAATGTGATAAGTTTAGAACATAGTGTTCTATGGAATATGCCTTAAATCTATGTTTAGGTGCTTTTGGAATTTTCTCCAGCAACGCAATAAAAAGCGACAAAAACATCCCCCTTAACCACCTGCCCAAAACGCTGAATTTAGAAACTTAAAATTTGATAAGTGTTTTGTTCCACCATTGTTGGACGGAATTTTTGGAAATTGCTGCTGGATGGGCTGAAAAATGGTGAAGTATCTCCATTGACAGCAGTCCTATACCCTTTTAGTAAGAAACCTTAAATTTTATATATTTGTTCACTGTTGTATGGTCAAATTCAACCTTTGAATAGATCGGGGTAAAATGCAGGTACATTTGGGTAAAAGTCTTTCTTTAACGGCCTGCCGAAGCCGACAGATTCCTCATCCAGCTTATAGGTAATTTTTTAAAAATCCAACAGGAACGCGGTCTAAAAAGGGAAAAGTCTTCGGCTTAAATACACAGCCAAAAGACAGGATCTTTCAGTTTGGTGTAGGCAACCGCTAAAACTAGATAGCAACTTTACAGGGAGGGCCAATGAGAAGGGACTGCACAAGCCTCTTGGACTTAAAGTCTAAAATTTAAAATATCTGTTTCTTGAGGTATGGGCTAATTCATTGAATATACTTTTTCGATTTTTATAAAATCTTAGTATTAGCGGAATTTAAATTAAAGAAAGTTACCATTTATTGATCCAAACAAAAAACATTCACTACAAGCGTTTGAACAAATTTATTAAAAGATTAAATTCCTAAAAAAATATGTAGGTTTTTTCTTATTTTTTTCTTATTATATTATTTTCTTATATTCCGATATATAAAACTGCCTTTAACGAAGTATAGGACCTGTAAACTCGTTAGTGATACATACATACACTGAGAGAATTATCTGCTTGATACTAATGCATTTTTCATTAGATCTATGAGTTGTCACTGGAACTCATACATTGGAACTTTTCATCACCCCAATAGCTATTAAAAATTTCATACGCCTAATTAGAAGTTTCATTAAAATAGTTTCATTAAAACTATGAAGCTTTTTAATGAAGTTTAAGAATTTTTTCATACGAATTGTAAAGAAAATTTCATTAGTTTAGTGAAAGAATTTCATTAAAACTCTTCCAAGGAACTCTCTCTGTGTAGTCTGCAAATAGTAACTAGAAAATATCATTGTAAATACAATGCATAAAATCATATTAACTGGAGTACCGTTTGGAATTTTAATGTTACACTTTAAGTAGGATGCAGGAAAAATAACTTTTAAAAAATATAAGTTTTTTTTACCAATTTTTTCAGTTGTTTTTACGCTATTGTTAGTTATTTCTATTGCATTTGATAGTTGTTTTTCAACAGTTAAAAATAACTGAATTTATAGCTATTTTAACTGAATTTCCAGTTGTTCTTTACTGAATTTACAGTTGTTTTAACTGTAATTTTTGATGGATTATATTAAACTGTCAAACATTTTTGAGTGCAAGACTTTTTAAATTTTTAGGGTTTAAAAGGTGATGCTAGGTATTTTCAAGACTAATATTTATATTAGGTGCAACGATCTTGGAGATCAGGATACAGACTATATTTCACCGTAAGCCAACTTTTTGAGAACTGTAAAATTTTAAGTATGAATTAAAGAATACTGGGTCGCAGATTCTGTAATTCAGGAGAATGTGAACACAGTTTCTATTCGTGGTTCGAATTTTGTTGGTGCGAGGTCTGATTTATGTAAATGTCAAGAAATAATGGAGACATCGGGAGTAACCGTACACCATCATATACTGTAAAATCTCTAGCAATAAAGGATCGATCACTTAGACTTCTAAGTCGTAGATTTTCTAAGTATTTGAACTGTCCTAGGGATGTTAATCTGTCTGGCCTCTCAAGAGAGAAGCAGTAAAAATCAAATCGTAACATCTCAAAAATCGTTGGTTTTAAAAAAACCATGCCAAAACTAAAAAAAAATTTTCAAAAATCGATAACTTTGATCGCAGGGCGCCCAATTTTTCTCAAAATTTTCATCACATAACTTTTAGACCTAATCCTACAATAATCGCAATAATAATTGACATAAATCAAAAGTTAAAAAAAAATGCCGCTCTATTATACATACCTCGTCAGATATGTATCTCTCTGGTGAAAACATACCTAAACAGTTCGGATTTACTATAAATTAATCAATACTTTAAAGTATTCTCAAAAATATGTGAACTTGTAGAGATGTTTTCTTTTCTGTGAATAAGAACCTTTTGAAACTTAAAATTATATTCAAATTTGTCTTATCCTTAAAAAAAAAAAAAAAAATTAGAGTTTTTTGTTGGCTGTGAAATAAAAACTATTGCATATACAATTTTTTTCTCAATTTATTTATAAAACAAATAAATGAAAATTTACTTTTCGTTTCGTTTCGTTTTGTTTTTGATTTTTTTTTAAAGAAATTTTATAAAAATTTTCAAAATTTAATAAAAAGTTGGTGTGTTTTAAATTATTTTTGTAGTAAATTGTTAAAAAAAAAAATATTTTAATGGGATTATTCTGTATTATTGATACATTTTTTTTTTTTTTTTGAAAATCAGCCAATCAGAACAGTGAATTTAAAATGAACATGTTTTGATTGGCTGATTTTTGATTCATTGGTCAATAATATTGAACTGCTCGTGTATACATTTGACAGAGAGAGTCACCCTGTTCTTAATATGATCGAGTTGCATATTTTGACATGACAAATTTTCATATAGTTATAAAAAAAGGGGACACTCAAAAAAGTTTGACAGTAGAATCTACTGAAAATGACAGTTAAACCAACTGTATTTTCAGTTAAAAAGACGACAAAGGTAATTACCGTTAATATAACTAAAAATGTAGTTTTTTTTAATTGTTAAAAAAACAACTAACAAATGTAGTAAAACCAACTACCAATGTCAATTTTGACAATTTTTTCCAAACAAAAATTTAAACTGTAAAAATTGGTAAAAAAACTACTGTTATTAACAGTTATATAGATGTTCTGTATTATTTCATATAAAAAACAACTGTAATTTCAGTTAAAAACAACTACTACTGATTACTACACAAACAACTGTCATGTAGTAACTGTAAAACTTTTTTGAGTGGACAAATTAAGCTAAAATTTCAAATAAACGTATAAAAAAATATTAAAATTAAACAAGTCTTATAGGAGTTGAATGTTTTGTTTTTTGCAAAAATAAAACAAGTTATAAAAAAAAAATATTTAAAAAACTATTAATATATATATATTTAAGATATAAAATAAAAATTTGTTCATTATTAAACTAAACAAAAATTAAAAAATTAGAAAACAAAGAAGGGTGGGTTGGGGGCAGGTTACAACTGTTTACAAATAAAATTTAAAAAAAAAAAAATTAACATAACATTATTGTTTAATCCTTGTTTTTGTTATTCAATTCTTAAAAAGTATTAAAATAAATTGCTTAAAATGCAATTTACTAAGTATGTTATTAATAAATTTATAATTTTTAAAGTATTTTTTTTTTTGTTTAAGATTACTAAAACTAAAAACTAATGATTATCATAATTTGTTAATAACACTGCACTACAAAATTGACCCCTAAAATCGAAAACAAGAGTATCGTTCATTGAACCTTAATATTTATGGCCACTCTGATTTTAATGGCCTACCCAGGTTTATGGGCTAGATTTTTCGAAAACTTGCATTAAAGTTTTGCATAGTATAATGCAGTTTTTTATACATAAAATTTTAAAAATCAATTATTTCATCTTAGTTTTTATTGCTAAATACCTTAACTAACATTCGGGTGGGTATCAATTTTGGTTAATCAATGTGCAACATTAACAAGTTAATCCGCGTTTTTTTTCTCAGTTTTTACTACATTTTACTATTTTTGCATAATTTATCATCCCTTTCCGCAATCGATTTTTGTGCATAAGCAAAAAGACAAATTTGACTTAATTTTTCTCAGTTTTTACTACATTTTACTATTTTTGCATAATGTATCATCCCATTTCGCAATAGATTTTTTCGCATAAGCAAAAAGACAAATCTGTTCAAATATTTCGTGTAAAAAAGAAAAAAAAAAAGTGCGGGAAAACGCGAAATGTGCCTTAAATTTATACGACAGCATAGCGAAAAAGGAAGGTATATGAGTTTATTTTTTAGTATTGTAAATAACTTAAAAAATTATGTGTACCAAAATTCAACCAACAAAGTTAACATTTACGAAAGTTATTTTAACAAAAACTTTCATTACAGTGAATGTATACGAAATATTATCATATTTTATTTTAAACATGTTACCACACTGATAATAATCCATGCGTAAAATTACGAAAAAAATGTCAAAATAACAAAATTATTCGTAAAATAAACGAAAATTTGTACATTTTACGAAAGTTTTTGTAGTTTTGACAATAATTTCGTATTTTTATGCATAGATTATTATGAGTGCATATTTGGGAACATATTTGAATGAATTATAAAATACAATCTGAAAATATTTTGTAGACATTCACTGTAATGAAAGTGTTTGTTAAAATAACTTTCGCAAATATTAATTTTTTTGGCTGAATTTTGATACATATCATTTTTTAAACTATTTACATATTATACTAAAAGCTGAACTCATAGGTTATACTTTTTCGCAAGGCTGTCATATAAATTTTTGGCACATTTCGAGTTTTTCCCAAGAACCGCACTTTTTTTCTTTCCTTATTTATTGGTCAAATTTGTATTTTTGCTTATGCGCAAAAATTGCGAAATCGAATGATAAATTGTGCAAAAATAGTAAAATACAGTCGACCCTCGGTTAATGAACGCCTCGCTTAACTAACATTTGGCACAACGAACAACGAACGAAGTTTCGTATAACGACCAACGCAAAATGGGAAATACCGAATTGCGCGAAAAACTTCTGTCGGTTTTCAGCTTTGGCATCACTTGTGTTCATACAATTAAGAAGACGTGTTGAGACATACATACAAACATATAGTACATGTTCATTATTTGATTTTTTTTAAAAAGGGGAACTACCGAATTGCGCATAAAACTTCTCTGTTTGTGTTTAGCTTTAGCATCACTTGTGTTCATACAATTAACAAGACGTGTTGTTATTTTTTGTGAAAGTGTAACGTAACATTAAAAAGCATCACCCCAATCAGACAGTGGCTAAACGCGCAACATATTTATTCAATGATAATGCTGTGTCCATTTTCAACAAATTTTGAAGCGTCGGAAAAAACAAACGACTCTAGCCAGCTTTTTGTTAAAGAAGATATAGGTATGCGTCGAGGTATCATGCAAAATTATGTTTTTTTGTAATTTTTTCGTTTTTCCATTGCAGATTGTCTCATCTCGTCCTATATTCAGTTCCTTAAAAATGTTGATAAATTTATGTTATATTACTTTCAATAAATATTGATGTTGAAATATGTTAGTGTGTACTTTTTCCGACTTGGAACGCATTATTTTATTTTGCACTGATATATATGGAAATAATGGTTTTGCTTAACGAACGTTTCGCATAACGACCACGCTTCTGGAACGAATTGTGTTCGTTAACCGAGGGCCCACTGTATAGTAAAACTGGAAAAAACACGACTTTACTTGTTAATGCTGCACATTTATAAGCCAAAGTTGATACCCGAATGTGAGTGAAAGTCTTTTATGTATTTACCATTGAAAACTAAGATAAAATATTTGATTTTTAAAATTTTATGTATAAAAAACTGCATTAAAACATGCAAAACTTTAAGGCAAATTTGCGAAAAATCTTTCCCATAAGTGAAAACACTGGGTATGCTATTCAAATCAGCGTAGCCAAAATAGTTAGGATCAGTGGTTGGGCACTCTTGTTTTATTTTTCGAGTTGCGCAGTGTTAATTATGTATTCTTTTGGGGGGATTTTTTTAAATTATGGTATTTTTTATTGTATATTTTATACTTCTACTATATAAATAAAAATTTTTTTATATTTTTTTGTTGAGTTTTTTTTTTTTTTATAAAATATTTCAAATACATACACTTAATTATATGGCAGTGATATTGCCTATTGATTTACGCACACTTATAAACTTATTATCTAGGTATGTGTGTATTATATGTATATAATATGTATATACTGTTTATATATTTAAATATTATCTTATACATATCACCTGGCTACTAACATCAAATTATATTTAAAATTTGAATTAAAAAATAAGTAAAAAAAAACTAAAAATCTTGTCACTGTTGCTCGTTTGTCTACAGAATTTTCAAAAGTAATCAAGGGTTTTGAAAACTGAAGTGTTTTAACTATGATTAAATGTAATTACAATTATAATATTAACTATTTACAATAATATTAAAAACAATTAAAATAAAAAATTAAAACTAAATTAATATAAAAGAAATACTATATTTTGTTATTATTTTTTTTACAGCACCACCGGTTTTTTTTTTGTATCATATCTACATCTTGTAATTTTGAAATTTTTATTTAAAAATATTTCTTAACGTGTTACTGTAATACGATTTTGTGGTTTTCGGGGATGTTTTTTACGTTGTTGCATTTGTATATTTGTTATACTTAAAACATTTTGATAACTTGATATTGTTTCCGTTAAGGTAGTAGCATCATCTTCTTCTTCGTCATCACCATCCTCCTCTTCAGAGTCATTACCTGCATTAGATTTTTCCTCCTCTGTTGTTTTTGTTGTTGCTACTACTTCATTGCTGTTGCTGTCCTTTTGTTGCAAACGTTGATTTAGTTGACTTAATGCATAATCATTTTCAAATATTGTTGGTGAATATGGCAGTTTGTAGGCAGTCATTAGTAAATTTTCAACTTTATTCTTTTCCGCTGGTTTCATTTGTTTAATATTCACGGTTTTTAAGTAGGGTTCATTACTTTCGGGTAACCATTCATCGGAAATTCTAGAAAAATTAAATATTGAAGAAGCAGAAAAAAGAAAAATTAGCCAAATATTGGAGATTTTGATCACTTTATATGAATTTTAAGGTAACGGCATTTTGGGACGCTAAATCTTAAAAGTAAAAAGTTTGAAAAAATCTGACAACATTAATTTGCGCTCTAGAGGGCGCTCCCAAAATTAGCTGACCTAACAAAGAAAACACAACAAAATATTTCTTTATTTCTCAACATAATCTCCTTTTAGCTCGATACACTTTTCCCAGCGACATTCAATAGCTTCGATAACCTGTTTATAGTAAGAACTGTCTAGCTCCTTAAATTAGCCATCAGCCGCAAACTCCACCTCTATATTGTTGACAATTTTTTTTACCACCGAGCCATTTTTTTTTCAAGTTTGGAAATAGAAAATAATCGGAGGGAGCTTAATCTGGAGAATAAGGTGCGTGATGAAGCAATTTGAAATGTGTAAACTTTTTCGCCAAATGAGGTATTTTTTTCATTAATTTCATCACTTAAACATTGCAATAAGTTAGCATAATACTCGCTGTTGATTGTTTTTCCTTTTTGAGGTTAATCCATAAAATTTATCCCACGCGCATTCCAAAAAAAAGACGCCATAACCTTGGCTGTAAATTTAACTGTCTTTGCCTTCTTTGGACACGATTCTCCCATTCCATTCCACTGCTTTGGCTGTTCCTTTGTCTCAGGTGTGAAGTGGTGGACCCATGTCTCATCCATGGTTACGAATCGGCGCAAAAGCTCGGCTTTATTGCGGTGAAACATCACCAAACACTCTATTGAAATATCTTGACTACACCGTTTTTATTCTATTGTGAGCAAACGCGGCATTTTTGAAATGCCTGACCTTCAGCCGACGATCATCAATTTTGTTGATTTTCTTAACCGATTTCTGGTGTGGACACCTCAATTGGTCGACCACTACGGTGTTCGTCTTGGCAGCTCGTACGGCCTCGTTAAAACTCTGCCACCCAATATTTTATAGTCGTAAACGAACGAGCAGACTCCCCAGAGTAGAATATAGCTCAGCTTTAATATTGGTTGGACTGAGACCTTTCAAATGAAAGTGTTGAACTACATAACGGTGACCAAATTTTTTTAAATATTTACAAATTCACTGAGATCGTTTATTTTTGATGGCTCTAAAAAAAACTAAACAATGTGGCACCTTAAAACTCAAAACATATGTTTTATAATGTTGCCACTTTTCACCAAAGTAATTTTTTTCAAACTGCTGCCGCCATATATACGTCAGGTCAGCTAATTTTGCAATTTAAATTTTGTATATTTAAAAAAATTTAAAATTTGAGTTAGTTCGCTTTTTAATCTCCCTCGTTTACACATTCGTTTTGTAACCGTTAATACCCAAATTACACAGAAAAATTAATCCAGAAAAAGTAGATTAACTGCTTAATCGATCGCTAAACAAGTCGTGCAACCATTTTGTAATATTCTTGATTAACAATTAATCCAACATTTTATCTGGTTACTATTTCTAAACGACTCTGGAAGAATTATCCTTCATGATGTTAATAAAACACTTTCATAAGAATATGTTTTCGTAGATTCAATAAAGAATTTCCTTATAATCAATCTCCGAAAACAAATTGCTATGAAAGTGTTTCATTAATATCATGAAGGATAATTCTTTCAGTGTGGTATGAATACAGAGTCGTTTAGAAATAGTAACCAGAAAAAATGTTGGATTAATTAAATAGATTGTATGGTTTATAACCTATCTAAAATGCCCTAAGTCATTAAAATCGAACAATCCATAAAAAAGTTATAAATTAAAATAGCTAAAAAACTCATTATTTTCGAAATGCTCCTTTTAAAATAACGGAGTTTTAATGAATTTTTTTCCACTAAACTGATGAAACTTTATGAAAATGATTCATAGTTTCTTAAACTTTATTAAAAATATTCATAGTTTTAATGAAACAATTTTTAAAGAATTTTTTTCATGAGTCGTTTGAATTTTTTTGAAAAACTGCTGTAATTTACCAGTGGACCAGTTCCAGTGACATTTCATAGATCTATTGCAAAATTAATTCATTGATGTCAGCTCTCAGTGTACGTCTTTCGGAGAACAAATTGATAATAAAATTTTGGAAAGGTACTTCCCACTTTTTTCAATCTGGCGTTATCTGTCAAAGTGCTAATTTTTATCAACCGCCACAATATTTGCTACGTTGATTTACAAAATAACCACTTTTGCGGCCGGAATAATTATAATTTAAACGTAATGAATTAGCTAGTACGCCCTCTGGGCAACAAATTGATATAAAAATCTTAGAAAGATACTTCCTAGTTTTTCAAATATGTCGTTGCAGCCAAAATGGCGTTCTTCAATAACCGACAAAAAATGTTCTCCGTTGACTAAAAATATAACCACTTTGACAGCTACACTCAGGGAAAAAGTTTCATCATATTAATGTTACAGTTTCATTGGATGAAAATCTACGAAACATTGTCATATTTATGAAGTTTTCATTTATATGACCGACCGTTTCATAGATATTTATGAAACAGTTTCATTGAATGAAAAACAATGAAGCTTTCATCATGTTTATTAAGGTTTTCACAAATATGATGAAGCTTTTTCTTAGAGTGTATTTTAATTTATTATTAGTTGACAGATTTTTACGATATTTTTCATATTATATACGTAACAAACCATAGAATTTATTTAGAATTTAAAATGTGAATTGGGCAATGCAGGGTGGGTGATAAATAGAACTCAGGTTCCAACAAAATAAAAAAAAACCGCCAAAATGCTAATTTTTATCTGGCTTTGAGTGTGTGATTTTAAGTGTTGTAAAGCGTCGTTATAACAAAACAAGGAGTTGCACAAAATTAGTAGTTACCAGATTCAAATTTGGATAAACTGTTAAGCTCCCAAATTAAAATATGGTTTAAACGATCTGTTTAGTGATCGATCAAGCAGTTAATATACTTTGTGCTTGATTAACTTTCCTGTGGAAATTGGCTATAAATAGAACATTTCTAAATCCGCTTGCATTTTAAATGTTTTGGCAAATCATTAACAAAACAATCTGAAAAGTGCTTTTACAATGATTAATTTCAATACTTACATTTCTCTTGGTGACCATTGTACAAAACATTCCATATTTCCGCTAAAATTTTTACGCTTCATAATACATTGTCCTTGGAAAGTAATTGAATTACAGCCATTGGTTAAAGTAGATATTTGACGTAAACGATGTTGTAGACCTTCCATAATGCCAGTATCAAAGAAATCGAACATTCGGGCTAAAAATAAAACCAGAAACTAAATACCAAAAATTTCTATCGAACTAATAAACTATATTCGATAAGTCACCTTGATTCAAAACTTGTTACAGTTGCAAAGTTTATAAATGAAGAGATTATTTCATATAATATATTATAACATCATATTGGATTGAATGAAAATACAATGGAAATTATATTTAGTGATTAGTTGAAACTAAAAATGGATACCGTTACATTAGTCAATCTGTTACAACTTTTTTGATACAGCTGGAACGTGTTTTGGTTAAATCTTAACGTATAATTTTTTCAAACTAGCGATTGCAAATCTAAATGCGACTTTTTTAAACGTTATTTATTTTGACCCTATCTAAAAGTATAAATCGATTTTAAATTAACTAGCCTTAAAAATTTCAATAATCGAGATATTTTTATTCTCGATTCACCTCGCTTTAATGAGGAATAACGAGTAATAAAACTTTTTTTTTTTGGAAAAAAAGCGAAATTCTTGTGTCAGTCGGACTCAAGAACAACTCGGTAGGAAAATTTATTTGGTCGGTATTTCGTTTTTAAAATCGTTAATGACAAGTTTTTCTAATGGCATAATGTTACTTGAAAGAAAAAGGTCGGAAGTTTCAATGACTTAGAACTTTGAAGGAGTTTCGCTTAGGGCAGGGATCGACAAGGGTAGATAAACAAAATATTTTTGAAAAAACGATTCCACTTACGCTTCTTATCTGAAAATCAGAATTTTTTAAGCAGTCAATTATTTTTTTCGAAATTAAATTTTTTTTACACTTGAGCTTTTTATCTGAACACCAAAATTTTTTAAATACAGCTAATATTTTTTAAAATTTTTTTTTTTCGAATTTCCAAGGAAAAACATTATTTCAAAACGGAAATTTATTTAATTTTGTAAAAATCAGTGCCTGCTCTACTGGACCTATATAAAAATCCTGTAATTTGTATATCGCGTTTGAAGGGGATAATCGACCCTTGTGACATGTGTCATACGTTATCCGGGACAGTTCATCGAACTGTTTATTTTAGAGATGAATGACATATTTTGAATAGAGTTCTGTTATCTGCGCATGATTTCAGTTGAGGTGGGTTGGACAAGCACACAGGCAATATATTGTCCATTGTCGCATAGTTTTGTGACATGTCACAGGGCATCAATTTCCCCATCCAACACAAAGTGTAACAATAAATCCGACTATAATCGAACGACTTTTTCACTTAAAAGAACCAAATGATTGATTTAACTGCACTTTTTGAAAAAAGTTTGGATTTTTCGCTCCACACATTATTTTGATAACCCGCCCCTATAGTAAGGATCAGATACCTTCCTAAAATAAGTCCGCTATTTGGAATACAACCCAAATCATATCTTGAATATCTCATAGTTATACCTATTTTGTTTTATGAACTTTCATACAATAGCCAAAATCTTTACTTTCGATTATATAACGGTATCCATTCTCAGCTGCAACGAAAAACTCACCTGAGAAAGGTTGACGTCTATAACGTAACTTTTTACCATTTTTACGCAATTGTTTGGGTACCGGAGGATCTGAGGTACGTTTATTACTACTACTACTACTATTATCACTGGCAGTGAAATGATTATTAACATGCTTTTGTAAAGCCAACTAAAAAACGAAACAGAGACATCGCAAATTATATTGTAGTTCTTGAAAGAGCCAATACTTTGTATTCTGTAAAACACTTACCTGAGAACCAAAACGTAAGCCACAACCCTCAACGATACATTTAAATTGTTTAGAGCCACCATGTGACAACACATGTCTCTCCAACCAACGACGCGAACAAGATTCTTTTTGATACACTTTACAGCCCACCCAAAGACAAGAGAATGGTCCAGTTTGTGAATTGACATGATGATGTTGCATGTGATCCAACAACTTGGAATACTCTCATGTTTCTTATTACATTTATGCCAATAACAAACACCATCGTGTCTTTTATTAGCCTTACTACCATTGGCCGGAAAACGTATAGTTTTTGGCTGTGATAATATGGGAGAGATGGCACTTTTGGGAGCATCTTTATGATAAGCCTCAGCGAGTTTAATATCCAAAGTAGAGGATAATAAATCATATGAATCCGTATATGAAGTAATGGTAAGTGATGTGGTTGAGGAATCTTGTGATAGTGTTGGTTGCTGTTGTTGTGATATGCTAGAAGAAACCGATGATGATGAAGAGGATGATGAAGAAGTTGACTCATTTTGAGTTTCTTCATTTGAAATAGCATCTTGTACCATGGGAGTGGCTGGTGGTGTTTGGTTTTCTATTGATGAAGCGGAACAGGAGGAAGATAGGGAAGAGGAAGGTGGAGGAGAATTGATAATTTCCGAGGTCGATGAAGCCGATGATGAGGAAGATGAGGATGTATTCGAGTCTTCGGCTGTTGATGATTTTGAAGAAGAATCCATACTTTCTGTGTTACTTAAACTGCCGCCTATACCCGATTCTGGTGTTGGTACATTACGTTGAGTTGTAACATTTTCCGTTGCTTCATTACGCTTTTCATAGTCGTTCATACTTAATTTTGTTTCCTCATTTTCTGGTAGTGTTACACTCAAACTATTATCGGAAGAATCTGATGTTATACATGCTGATGTCACCATTTCACTTAACATATCACGAGAAGAGGCACCACCCTGGGTACCACAGGAGTTAGAAGAATTCGAATCACCTAAAGAGTTCGAATTGTTACAGGGCTGTGGTGTTACCGATTCTTGAGTATTATTGTTGATATTTAGGGGAGATAATATAGAACAATGTCCGGGAGAATTAGCCTCTGAACTTGTTATAGAGGCGGGTGTAGAAGCCTCTAATGATAAATCTGCTGCTGACGATATCGAATTATTATGTGAACTAAATGAGGATGATGATGAAGAACATTCGTTTTGTAATATATTTCTAATGGCGGGGTAGGGGTGACAATGATTTTTCTGTTTCTTCTTCTTCCTCTTCTTCTGTAGCCACCACATTCGTTAATTCCTGTTCTTGTTTAATATTGATAGTATTTGGTATTTGTCCGGAGAAACTTGTAGGATTTTCTGATTTTATATGTTCTTTTTCCTTCGAACTCTGCAGACTTAGCGATTCTATATTCGATAATGAAGCTATAGATGGTGTATCATCCATAGGCTCATCTTTAATCTTACCAAAGTTGTTTTCTAGGGGAGTTTTATTGGTGGTTGGATTTACCACCGATTTAAACAATGTATTTTGTGAGAAACTTTGAGGCATATTGTAGGTAATATTCGAAGAATTTGTTGGGGTTGTTGTTGTTGTTGTGGTCGCTTCTTGGGCCACAATTATATTTTGTGTAGCTGGTTGTTATGCTTATAGCACCATTTGAATTTTTAACCAAATCAAAGAGATCAGTAGTTGTGCTAGGTTTCGGACTTATAACCTTGGGTTTAGTTATAGAAGAGACTATTGGAGTCATAGTTGTTGAGACATTTGTAGTCGAATTTATATTCGTGTTTATATTGGAATTGATATTGGTAGTATTTGTATTGCTTGTAGTATACTTAAATGTTGTT
Source organism: Delia radicum (assembly GCA_021234595.1). NCBI lineage: Eukaryota > Metazoa > Arthropoda > Insecta > Diptera > Anthomyiidae > Delia > Delia radicum. The sequence goes on along the minus strand of CM037855.1, from coordinate 41,327,329 downwards.
AAAGTTTGTGTCGCTGAAGCGGTGGTTAATTTCGGTGCTATATTAACCAATTGCTGAGTCTTTGAACCGCTTGTAACTGGACTTATGGTAACACTATTATTGCTTAAACACTGTGTTACCTTAGGTTGTTGTGTAATCGTTGAAGTAGACGATATACTAACTAAAGCGGGGGTGGGCAATTGTGCTGTTGTAGTCTTTGTTAAGTTCGTGTTTGTATTGTTGTTCGTAACAGCGGGTCTTAAAGCTTTGGCCGGTGTATTTGTTAAATTAACCGGAGCTGTTATAGTGGGTACCAATGGTGGTGGTGTTGTGGGTGTTGCTATTATTTTACCCGAGGCAGTTGTTATTTTACCTCCCGCTTGATTTTTATTAGCCGATTTTGGCTGTTGTTGTTGCATATGTTTTGCATTACGTTTTTGATAAGGTTTTGGATGATTTAATTGTGCCTTTTGTGTTGTTGTTGTTGAGGTGTTGTTTGCTAAATGATGGTTTCTAGTCTTGTTGTTTGATATTGTTACCAATGGTGGTGGCTGTGAACTTAAGGGCGGATAATTTGTGGTTGTTGTTGCTGTGGTGGCTTTTACTATAGCCAATTTGGCAGTGTTGTTGTTATTGGTTGATTGTCCCATTATACTGTTGTTGTTTACATTGGTATTAAGATTATTTGAGATTGTTGTTGTTGTTAGATTGGAGTTATTATTGTGCGTTAGCTGTTGTTGGTTAGAGTTGTTTGTATTCATATTCAATGGTGTTGCCAATGGCGGTGGTTGTGAATTTGTTATATATTGTTGTTGTGCTAAAGCCAATTGCTGCAGTTGTTGTTGCTGTTGCTGTAACTCATGTTGTTCATTTTGTTGTTGTTGTGGAGCAAATATTGAACTTAAGGCTGGTAAGGGAGCCTGCTGTATTGGCTGTAGGGCTGGCAATTGCATAGCCTTTTGTTGTTGTTGCTGTTGTTGTTGCAAAGCGTGAGCTGCTTGAGCCAACATGGCTGGTAAGGAAGCAGCATTTAATAGTAATCCTGCTGGTGTAGCCATAAATACTGGTTGTTGTATATTAGCGGCTGCTCCCAATCTTTGTAATTGTTGCAGTTGTGCCTGTTGCTGTTGTTGTTGTTGATTGGCTGCTATGGCTGCTGCTATTGTTGTTGAAAGATTTCTTGAAAGCTAGTAGAATTTGCTGCAGCTGTTGCCAGTTGTGAGAGATTAGCCTTATGTTGTTGCTGCTGCTGCTGTTGTTGCAATTGCTGTAATTGTTGTTGCTGTTGTTGTTGTTTGATTAACAACTCTTGCAAATCATTGGCACTTAATAAATTAAATGGATTTATGGTGTTGTTAGCAGCTTGTACCGAAGAAGTAGCTGTGGTAGTAGTGGCAGTAGTAAATTGTTGCAATTTAAAGACAGTACCATTTAAAAAGTATTGAGCAGCTGCTGCCTGAGCAGCTTGTTGAGTTGAATGGCTAGAGTTGTTATTATTTGTTTGTTGTTGTTGTTGTTGATTAACTTGATTTACTACTGCAGCGGCTGCAGCTTTGGCCAAATTGGCTTGAGTAGCTAACTGATTTAGCTGCATTATATTAGCACCATTGCTGGCTAATAATTGTGGCAATTGGACTAGATTTGGTAATTGTACGGCCGGCAATTGATATAATGTTGTTGTGGTAGTGTTGTTCGAGGGTGTTGCCTGTGCTTGTGTTGTTGCTACTGTAGCATTGGAGTTTTGTGTTAATTTATTGCTATTTATTGGATGTTTAGCATTAATTGTATGTTGTTGTTGTTGCTGCTGTGTTTGTGTTGTTGCTGCTGGAGCTGGTAAACGTATAGCAGTTAATAATACTGCCGGTTGTGTTGTTGCTCCTGCTGCAGTTAAATTAATGGGATTATTTTGTGTTGTTGCCACTTGTCCATTATTTATGATGGACATTTGTTGTTGCTTATTATTTTCTTGTTTACTTAATAATTGTTGTTGCTGTTGTTGCTGTAATTGTTGTTTCATTTCTGGTGTTCGTGGTGCAATGGCAACATGTTTTTTAGCTGGCGATTTCCCAGTGTTTGTTGAAGAATGATTATATGAGTGATTATTTGAAGGAGTTTTCCTTAGATTTGGTGCCACCTGGGCAATTTTTGTTGGTTTAGGTCTTTCAATTTTCTTTAATGCTGGCATTGACACTGGTTGTATGGTTAGATTATTTACAGACTTTGGATTGGCCATTCCATACGAAGTAGAGGGTGTTGTTTGGGTTACTGGTGTAACATTTATGGAGGAATTTTGTGCTATTGTGGCCGCAGTAGTGGTGGTATTTGTTGATGACATAGATGATATCTTTGTGGCATTATTGTTGTTGTTTATATTTGGCGACGAAAAATTGTTGTTTGTTGCCCGCGTTATTAGTTGTAGCCTTATTATTTTCCTTTAATTGGGCTAATATATTAAAATATTTATTTAAAGAGGCTGTGGGTAGCAGGAGCACTCATAGTTAAAGCATTTGTTGTTATGCTACCATTAGTATTACATGTTGTTGTAGTGTTGCTACTAAAAATGGTGTTGGATGAAGATTTGACATTTGCAGCCTGCATTTGTGCTTTCATTTGGGATTTAAAATAACCCGTAATTTTAGTTTGTGACTCTTCTAAAGCAGCAGCTTTCAGTCTTTTAGCTCCAGTAAGATTTAATTGTTCTTGGGTGGAGGCATTAGCATTACCTCTCGACTTTTTGGGGGCTATAGGTTGATGGGTAGCATCACTCGCTATATAAGGAGCTATTGTACGTTTTTTAGCAGTAGAGCAGGCGGAGGAGGAGGATGTATTTGTATTGCTAACATAAGTATTTGTTGAACATGATGTTGTTGTTGAAATGGAGGCGGGTGCAAGAGTTGATTTATTTGAGACTGTTGCAGATGATAAAGCTCCTGCAGCTGTAGTTAATGAGGATGTAGTAGCTGGTGTAGCTGGTGATGATGATGTAGTTGTACTCCATGGCCATTGTAAAGTGGGTAAATTTGAACATCGTATTGTGGCAGTGTTGTTACAATTTTTTGTAGATTGTTGTTTGGCTTTATTAATATTTCCTGACGCACTACTGCTAGTGGCGGTAATGGTTAATGAAGCTGGCAGATTTGTAGTTCTAACACATACTGTGGATGATGATGATGATGTATTAGTATTAGATGAAGATTGTGGGTGTTGATGTTTGCAACGAATGATTAGTTCCCGTTTTATTGGTGCCACTACCCGTAACGAGTATCGTTTGTGGTGACATTTTGTTGTTGTTGTTTGTGGTGGCTGCTGCTGCTGCTGATAAATCAGTTGATTGTTTTAATTGTTGTTGTTGCTGTTGTTGTTCCTCATTTATGCTTGTTAATGAAGAGGGACTGTATGGGGAACCAGGCTCTGAGGCATCTTCGCTAGAAGCGGGGTAACTGGGAGTCGGTGCAACTTAAAGATGTTGCAACACCACTAAAAAGACACAAAACAAATAAAACCAACTATTAGTTAATACTTTTTTAAATTTAATACAGTAAACTATATTAAAAACTAACTTCTAATTAACATTTATTCCCAATTTATTATCAATTCATTATCAATTTTATTTTTTAATTTAATTTACTTTAATTTATCGTTATCATTATTACAAAATTTTAGTTTTAATTTGTTTTAATTTTTTTTAGTTGCTTGTTTTGTACTTAATTTATTATTTTTATCTATCTATCTATTTAGTTTTGATTTTTCTATACAAGCTAATGCTAAAGAAAGACAAAAAAAAAAAAGAGCAGCTGTTTGCAGCTGTCAAATACAACAACTTGTATATACTATATACAGATATTTACAAATACAACTCTATGTTGTTATTTTTTTTGGTAGAAATCCTAAAGTATACTTTCTTATTAATGAATGCAAGATCACCACTACTAATACAAATTTATTTAAACACATGTCAAATCATATGTTTATAACAGTTAGTATGGTTTGAAATGCAATAAGCGTATTATAACTGCACTCATAAAAATAAGTCTGTCGAATAAGTCAGTTGATGATCAGGTAGCTTTTCTGGAGAAAAACTTGCTATACCTCTACAATGCATCAGTCCCTATTAAAATAAGTAAAGTAAACAGCAATCAAAAGCCTTGGTTCTCGGCCGAAATCCGCCGTTTAATGAATGAACGTGACAATGAATACTCATTGTGGAAGCGCCATCGAACTTCAGAAAAATTATCGTATTGTCAGAAATACAGTTACAAAAACTATTAGGGATGCCAAATCTAAGTTTTACGCAGACAAATTTTCCAAATCAGTACAAACCAAGAGAACGTGGCAAACCATTCGCGAAATTGGAATAGGAAAGCCAAATACTGTAATGGATAACCCTGGTGCTACTAATGAAAGTTTTATCAATATTCCAATGCCTCAAGCTAATCATCAATATTACGATAATTTTAACGAGAAAAATCTACAACTCTATCGTTTTACGTTTGATTGCCTTAATCATATGGATGTTGTTTCAAGTTGCCTGTCGATAAAATCTAATGCTACTGGAGTTCATGGAATTCACCCCGCTTTTATAAAAATGCTTCTCCTATCCCTTCTGCCATTTATTACGTATATATTTAATCAAATTATTACTAAAAGTACGTTTCCATCAAGTTGGAAAAAAGCAAAAGTTTTACCAATACCAAAATCCAAAACTGAATACAGACCTATAGCCATCTTACCGTATTTGTCTAAAGTTTTAGAGAGACTTCTTCATAATCAAATAACCAGCTATATTAATGATAACAATTTACTAACCGATCGGCAATCTGGTTTTCGTGAAAAACATAGTTGCATCACAGCTTTAACTGATGTTGCGGAAGCTATTAGGAAGGAAGTTGATGATGGGGTTTTAACTATGTTAGTGTTATTAGATCACTCTAAAGCATTTGATACAGTGGATCACGTTATTTTGAAAGAAAAGTTGGAAAAAATTATGAATTTTCAACTTCTGCAAATTTAGTTGCCTCATATTTAAGAGAAAGGTCTCAGTGCGTTGAGTCTAAGGCAGGAACTTCTAATTTCCTTCCCGTTGTAAGAGGGTGTCCCTCAGGGGTCCATACTTGGCCCTCTGCTCTTTTCAATTTATGCGAATGATTTCCCAGCACATCTAAATCATTGCAAAATCAGAATGTATGCTGATGATGTTCAGTTACACATAAGCACCAGGAATGGGAACGTTGATGAGTGCACAAATTTACTAAATAGTGACTTAAATCGTATTTTCTTGTGGGCTGCAGCTAATGGACTAAGTCTCAATCCGCTAAAATCAAAGTGTATTGTAGTACATAAAAGAACTTCCAAAATTTTAATTAAACCAAATATTCACATTAATGGTCAATCTATCGAAATTGTTAACTCTGCCAAAATCTAGGAGTTTTTTTTAACTCTACACTAACTTGGGCTAATCATGTAACTGCCGTTTGCGGAAGAACATATGCAATGCTTAGGACGTTATGGCCGACTCAACACTGCACACCAACTAAACATAAGAACTCTGCCAGCGAAAACATATTTAATGCCGGTTTTGATGTATGGTTCTGAGGTCTTCTCGAGCTGTGGATACTGAAAGCAGTCGTAGATTCAACGTGGTGTATAACAATGTTATAAGATACGTGTTTGGTCTGAGAAGGTTTGATGCAACATCAAGATATACTAAAAAGCTATGTGGAGTTGAATTTGAAAATCTATTGCGTGTGCGAGTGTTCTAATACAAATTTTTTTACACAAAAATTATCCACACACGTCAGCCCGACTATCTGTTTAAACGTCTAAAATTTTCAGTATTCCATTCCAGGATTAAACATTTAACAACTATCAGTCATCATAGTTTGATGTCAGAATGGCAATTTTATATAAACGCTATTCGCCTTTGGAACGGGTTACCTATAGCAATTAAAAGTATCAACAACGCTTAAAATTTAAAAGTAAAATCTTTGATTATTATTCTTAAATTGTGAACTCCTGATTTATTCAATATTTTATTATTGTTATTAAATTAATTATATTTATTGATTTCTATATTTTTAATTTAAAACTAATCTTACAATGTATTGTTCTTGCTTTTTGAAAACGCCTGTGCTAATAATATAGGACTGTAGTCTTACAGTACAGGTTACCAAATAAATACATAGTAAATAGAAATAGCAGAAAAAGGTACCAGAATTAGTTAAAAATTACGTTGCAGGAAAAAGTAGTAAAATTAGCGGAATCTTTCTGCTAAATATTAGTTAAATAAAAAAAAAAAAACCGAAAACAACTGTAAAATCTACTAAATTTTTAATCTTTACGTCCTAAAACACCATTTTTTTTTTACGAAAATCAAAAGGCCGTAACTGTAATTTCAATATATTCATTAATCAAAAAATCGTGTAGTGCAGTTGTTTGCCTTTTATGTAATGATTTAAACGACGCAATTTTTGCATGCAACGTTGCGTGCAATTATGTTTGTAGGCAAACGGGGTAGAGAAGCAAGCGGGGTAGCAAAAATTGACGGTTCGTTTTAGATATTTTTGCATTTCTTTTTGCTATTCGTTCGTATTCTTGTTATTTGCTTTTATTCGTATTCGGCTTCTCAAGTGTTGTGTATCGAAAATATTTCGTAAAATAAAAAATAAATAATGTGGAATAAAGAACTATTTATATATTATTTTAAATTAAATTATTTATATTATATATATTATTAAATTATATTATTTTTCAATTATTACGAATAAATTAAATTTCAACGAATGAACAATTAAAGAAGATTGGCAAAATAAACGTCAAAAAAATTGCATGCAAAAACTCCTCGTTTAAATGTTCATGATTTTTTAGAATCAACTTTAAAAGAGAATTCAAAATTGCCTGCAATTAATTTCTTCGTTTAAATATTGCCTCTTACTTTAAAACAACTATTTTTCCATGCATTTTTTGAGAAGCAAATCTGTCTTTGTTTCTTAATTATAATTGTAAAATTTGGATACTGGATTTCAAGTAGTTTTTTATATATGTTTTTTGTATCACCTGTAAAAAACTAAAAAGTGTAGTTACGGCCTTTTCGATTTTAGGAAACGATATACTCCTTTAAAAATATTAAGTAAATCGTTAGATAGATCTTTAAAATACATTCAATTTTATACTCATTTATGTATAGTAGAACAAATGTGAAAAAAGCAAAAAAGAAAACTGGGACCATTTTTTACCCCACCTTTTTAACCCTTAAAGAGAAATTTGGACGATAAAGAATTGCGCTTTTTCGTTATTTTATTACCCTTTATCACATATCCAAATTTAAACAAAAGAAAGAAGTTGTTCTGTTAATTTCCTAGTTGAAACATTAATCCTATATGGATTAAACTATATAAAATAATAAAATGCGGACAACCGAAGATTTGGGTTAGGCCAATGAAACAATTGTATTGTCTATCATGAAAAGGATCAAACTTTTGAAAAGCAACAAATAAAAATCTAATATGACAATATCATATTAGATTTTTGACTTAAGGTAGAACAATAATCTAACTAAATATATAAAAATATAGAAAGTCCGAAAGTTTTTAATACAAAAATTAAAACATTTTTGAATAACATAATAATTTTTTATCAAGTGGAGTTTTTTTTTATCGATTTAAAAGCTTCACAATCTTGTAGTCATAATTTAAATTAAGTTCCAGGGGTCCATTTTGTCCCCAGTCCACTAAGGGTTAAAGAGTTATTAAATAAAAGTAAAGATAATTATAGTCTAATAAAATTTAAGTGATATTTTTCCGAAAATTATGCAATTTGGATGAAAGCGTTGCAATGTTGCACAGTGGGGTATTTTAAAAAATAATGGTAATAAAAATAGAACTTCTTAACTATTGATCCGATCGGTACGAATAAAATTGGAAATTGTAAAAGATGTGTGAATCTTTTGTAATATTTTGATTGAGTCACCCTGTTTTAGTAAGGGTGTTTTCTTACAGGTTGTCAAAGTTGACTACCTCGTGTGTAAAAAATCTTTTGGGGTGTGAAACTTTTGGAAATGTAGAACGATTTCTAAATTTTTTAGCCTGGAGCTGTAAGATAAAGAAAAAAAACATGCATATATTGATAGGTTATCTTCTCTACTTTAAAAGTTATTTAAATTTAAAATAAAAATTAAACATTTTTGCCATGACTTTTTTTGGTTTATCTACGAAAAAATTTTATTATTTAATGGATTTAAAAGCCAAAAATACTTCTCGAAAAAAGAGATAGCAAACTTTTTTAAATTAGCTTTAATAGTTTTGTCGTGAAAAATGATTAAAGTTCAAAATTTAAAAAAATGTATGAAAAATTGTAACTTTTAGCCAATTTTTGTGGAACTTTGTTAAAAAAAAAACCAATTAAAATTTTAATTTCTTTCGAAAGATAGGAAAAAATTGTAATGTATTTATTGGTCGAAAACTACAAACTTTT